>CM059442.1:58223269-58823269 GCA_030390025.1 Squalus acanthias | reverse complement strand
AGACTGTTCTCACAGAACCCCCTCACTGTTAGTTTTAGAACAGGTCACGTGTCCAAACTGTCAGCCAGGTAGGGTATGGGGAGACCAGAGAGATAAACAGGGAGCATTAACTTCAGGGACAGAAAGAAACAAGGATGAGGGAAGGAGAGGTTTTCCACTGATGGTACCTTTGTATGTCGAATTGCTGACTCCATTCTGCTTCTCGGAGCTGATGTCGGTCGTTTGAGAATCAACCATCAGCTGCAGAAAATCCACCCGATCCTGAGAGTTAAACAAGAACCAGGTGAGGACTCGGCTCCGATGGCACAGAAACCAAATTTTTAGGATTAAAGATCCTGAAATTCCCAAGGGGTGGAAAGGAGGAAGTAGAACATATTGCCTCCAGAGGGGCCAGAATCAGAATCCACCCCGATCTCTAGTCGGGGAAGAGCGGTCGAGTCTTCCACCCATTCATACATGCTCAAAGACTGCTCTGGGGAGTGTCAGAGGGAGTTACTGATCTACACCGGGCATTCTGCCCATTACATTTTCCCTCGGCCCAATGGAATTCACGTCAGCCAATTATGCACCTAGTAAAGGCCCCGAGACTCGCTGAGAGAAAGGTAATCAATACCACAGGGCTCGCCATTCTATCCCCGTGGGGAGAAGACAAAATCTAAGAACCTTAAATCTTTGGCCTTCAAGGTTTGCCTGCTCCCCCGACTGGAGCAGCAGAGCCTGTAGTCAGGCAGAGCCACGCATGGTGACTGTGTAAATTACTCCATCCCCTACAATGGGACAGGGTCATCACTGATGGCCGTGGCTGGCCAGTGGGAGTCCCCACTACTCCACTCTGCTGGTGGTGGAGTAGGGACCCTGGAATTCCACGACAAAAGATCACTCAGCTCAGCACAGCTGCATTGGCTCTCAGACCTATCCATTTAGTCTCATCCCCAATAGCCTTTTAAAATTCTAGTTTCAAATATTTATCCACTTCCCTATTAGAAGCGGTTATGGATTCTGCTTCTGGTCAGGCTTTCTGCGTCCTATCAATCTTCTGCATAAAAATAATTTTGCCTAATTGCTCACATGGTTTGCGATTTATGCCCTCAAGTTACCAACTCACCAACCAGTGGAAAAGTTTTCCCCCAGTTTACCTCAACAAAATTGAACCTGATCTCCTCTGAACTGTCTGTATTCCAGTGAAAAAGACCCACTTTCTTGTGTCTCTCCTCATAGCTAAAACCTCTCATCCCCGATTTATCTTCCTCGTGAAGCTCTCCTGTACCCTCGCCATAGTCAGTTAAACAAGTCAAGGACACAGTTATTCCATATTGGGCAGGCTGCAATAAATGGAGATTCTTGCTCTTGGATCAATTTAACCAACTTTACTTTGAATACAAGATGCTCAACATGACAAACCACCTCCAGTAATGCTGCTCCTCTCCTGCACAATCACTGACAGTCACTTCTCCCAACATTTAATTAGCTACAACTCTGATGTAAAGGCAGCCCCAGTATTGGACGACACCCTCTAATCCAATTTACCTGCAAGAATATCTTTGCCTCATAACAGTCAGTGCTGTCCATCAACTAAATCAATTCCGGTTTTGTTCTGGACATTTAATGGAGCACAATGTACAAACGGGTAGTGCACCACCACGACACCTGGTGTCAAACAGATTACACACCACAGGGGACAATCGTAAAACAACTTGGAAAGGCTATGGAACAGTTAGAGGCCTTCACTTACATACAACACAATAAGATTTCTAATCAACATCGATACAGACCTAGAGAAAAGATCAAGACAGTTTTCATTCACACCAAGAATACTGGTATAGTCTCCTCCTCCTCCTCCTCCCTCCATCCATCTTTAATCAGGTCTTCTATTCACTGGTCATCCAGTACCTCTTTTACTACTCGGTCCCCATTTCTGAAGAAAATACACAGCCTAAAACACCATGGGGTAGAATGTCCGCAGACTTCTCCTGATCACCCACTGTAACCTCAGCCGAAGACTGGTGGAAGCCTGGGATAGACAGCGAATGCAGCCGTCACCCCCGCCGTTTCCACACTACAGCGGGAGATGGGTGAACCCCAGCAGCAATCCCAGGCATGCGACCGTAGGGCTGGCTCCAACCAGATTGAACACTTAAACCGCACGCCTGGCTGGCAAACTTCAACAACTGCAAAAGGACACAATATTCCCCAGGTACCCGTCCCTTCTAATTATACCAATATTGTTATAGCCATTTCCTTTCTAGTTATGAGAATAAGGCGGTGAAGGATAGTCAGTGTTGCGGGAGAGCGGCAGAACAGGTGCAGCAACCTGAACCGTTTCAATGGTTAGTTTAACACTCACGGTGTACACTCCTTTTTGTCTCTTTGCCTTCAAACTCGTCAAAGCACTCATGAAAAAGGCAGCCACATCTCGAGGGAAGAAGCTGAAATCAAGTTTTACCATGATTGGGAGAAAGGCAGGAAAAATCACTGGAAAAAAAAGAAAAAATCAAAAATCAAACATTGACCAACAGTCGTAGCCCTGCAGACACAGGTTTAGAAAGGAGAGGGTGGGAGACATTTCTATAGCGCCTTTCACAGCCTCAGGACGTTCCAAAGCACTTAACAGCCCATTAAATATTTTTGAAATGTAACCACTGATGTGATGAAGGAAACATGACATAAATACGGTGTCTCACCTCCTGACTCCCCAAAGCCTTTCTACCATCTACAAGGCACAAGTAAGGAGTGTGATGGAATACTCTCCACTTGCCTGGATGAATGCAGCTCCAACAACACTCCAGAAGCTCCACACCATCCAGGGCAAAGCAGCCCGCTTGATTGGCACTCCATCCACCACCTGAAACATTCACTCCCTCCACCACCGGCATACCGTGGCTGCAGTGTGTACCATCTACAAGATGCACTGCAGCAACTCGCCAAGGTTTCTTCGGCAGCACCTCCCGAACCCGCAACCTCTTCCACCTAGAAGGACAAGGGCAGCAGGAGCATGGGAACACCACCACCTCCAAGTTCCCCTCCAAGTCACACACCATCCTGACTTGGAAGTATATCGCCGTTCCTTCATTGTCGCTGGGTCAAAATCCTGGAATCCCTCCCCAACAGCACTATGGGAGTACTTTCACCACACGGACTGCAGCGATTCAAGGCAGCGGCTCACCACCACTTTCTCAAGGGCAACTAGGGATGGGCAATAAATGCAGGCCTTGCCAGCAACGCCCACTTCCCATGAATGAATAAAAAAAGCTAATTTGCGCTCAGCAAGCTCCAACTAAACAGCAATGTGATAATTAACAGAAACTGTTTGTGATGTTGGTTGAGGGATAAATATTGGCCTGGAAACTGGGAGGACTCCCGTTTTTCGAAATAGTACCATGGGATCTTTTACATCCACCAAAGAGGGCAGTTTAAGGTTTCATCCGAAAGATGGCAACTCAGTGCAGCGCTCCCTCAGTACTGCATGAAGTGTCTGGATTAAGTGCTCAAACCTCTGGAGTGGGACTTGAACCCACAACCTTCCGACTCAGAGGCAAGCGTGCTACCCACCGAGACCGATTCTGAACTTCTATAGACCTTGCTCCTGAATATTTCCATTTTATTCCCCCTCTTACCAAGCCTTAAAAGTTTACAGCATAGGAGGAGGCCATCCGGCTCATGTCTGTGCCGGCTGTTTGCTAGAGCAATCCAAGACTAATCCCACTACCCTGATCTCTACCCATGGTCCTGTATCTTCCTCGGCTTCAAATATTTATCCATTTTCTACTTAAAAGGGGTAATGGTCTCTGCTTCAAACCGCCCCTTCACACCCCGTTCTTGTCATGTTCGGGGGGCGGCGGGTAAAAATGGGACTGAAAATTCTCAGTAAGCATTGAGCAAACGGTGAAGAAAAGCCACCTGGCAGTCAAATTGTGGAATTACAGAGGCTCACATAGGCAAAACTCATTGGACCAGATTTTGCTGTAACAGGACATCTAAGGGCATCAGCCGTTAGTTAGCCTTGCTCCTGCATCCTTTAGCTCAAAAAAAAGGTTTTGCTCACAAGTTGCTGGAAGTGCGAGCAGATAACAGCGCAGCGAGGGAAACAGGGCAACTGGGGCCTGAGTGACCTTAACCAAAAAGACTCAATAAGAAAAAAAAAATCACTGCCCTAGCTCAACTAAAAGAAAACAAATATTTGGAATCACTTACAAGCAACGAGAAGTACAGGGTTGAAGAGGCTGAATTTCATAAATTTCTTCATGTTGTTGATAAACGGGTCATTGGGGTTGTTGATGGAGTCGACATCCACGCTGAATGCAGTGCTGGTGATCACATCCATGCCATACGTTCCGAAGATACTGGCGGAAGGGAAATGCGCTCGTTAAGAACTGGTTAACAGCCGACAGCTGAGGCACAGTTAAAGCAATGCAGAGTTTACAGTACAGGAACAGGCCATTCGGCCCAACTGGTCTATGCTAGCGGTTTTGCTCTACACGAGCCTCCTCCCACCCCTCTTCATCTCACCCCATCAGCATATCCTTCTATTCCTTTCTCCCTCATGTGTTTATCTAGCTTCACCTTAAATGTATCTATGCTATTCACCTCAACCACTCCTTGTGTTAGCAAGTTCCACATTCTTACCACGCTTGACAATTCTCCAGAGTTTCCTATTGGAGGCGGGGAGGTTGGATTGCGGTCGGGAAACCTGGAAGAACGAGGTCTCTGATCATGGAGGGGGGGTATTAGTGAGGCATGGACGCTGGATCCAGCAGGTAAGTGGAAAGGCACTCCTGGATCCAGCAGTCCTCGCCTCCATTTAGCTGCCGGGTTACCCAGAGGCCCGGGAAACCTGGCCGCCCAGAGTGAAATTTAAAATGGAGTTTCTAAATGAGGAACGCAGCCTCATTATAATATTTAAAATGCTAACCCGCCTCCTGGGAGCAGGTTGGCTGCCCATCCCCCCCACTGCCTCCGTTAAAACCGGAAGTGGGCGGGTTGGGGTCGGGATTCAGATTTCTAAGACTTTAACCTCCCACCTGACCCAAACCCACCCGCTTTTTGGGGTTAAAATTCCCCCCAATATGTTGGAACATGGAGTAGAACCCAATTGCAGGGGGAGGGGAGAAAAAAATCAGAGGGACCGTCACAATAGGTCATTCCCACAGATCCGCTCAAAGTGACATTGGTGAAATTTAGGGAGCAATTCATCCACCTTCTTGGCCATCGCGGTTACCCAAGGTCGGGGTGGGGGGGGGGGGGGGGCAAAACAAATAGAAGGAGTTAAATTCCTCAAGAATAAAATACAAGGGTATATGTGGTTGTCCATTATGGAAGCTGTATGTTTATGAGCTGCAATGAGAAGTTAGTATGTCCCGTCTGAACCAGCCCAGAAGCAGGTATAACTGGCTGACACAGGATGATCTATAAGTTTATGAAGAGTCAGCGAGGGTCACGCTCCTCTCCGAGAACAGTGTGAATTAGAAGGTCCTTGGAGCAAAGTGAAAATGATTTAATGGGATAGGAAAGGTTTGTGGTGGAGGAACGCGAATCCGTAATCAGACAAACAAATTACTCACTCCTTCATGTCGACAGGTTCATTCAGCTTTGCTTTCTTTTCTGCAAATTTCACAAGATTTTCTGAATAGTGCTTGATTATTGGAAACATCTGGGGAGGGAAAAAAGGGCAACCAAAGTAAGGGATGTACACAAAGCTGGCCTGGACCAAAATATGGTTGTACGTATTCCTGGGGGTTTCATCACATGACCTCTTGTCTCCAACTGCCCCGCCCCCACACTGGCCATTGGTCGCTTGACGTGTCCATCCTCGAGGGGCATCACCTTCCTAGGCCAATCGGAAAGTGAATAGACTCTTCAACTGACAGTGAAGAATATCCAACCTGGGAATGAACAGCAAATTACCCCATGTCCAAATATTGTTATAAACTAGCAAAACAAAGTGTTCAAAGAATTATTTATTTTTTTTAAATACACCTTTTTTTTTTAAATAAATGAACACCCCTATGATTTTTTCTGTTGGGTTGCTCGCTGCAGTGTCCTGGAAATTAGTCTCGAATTCCTGGAGACTCCAGGGCAATCCTGGAGGGATGGCAACCCTAGACCCAAATGATTTGGAATCACACTGAAATTTAGTGACTTCCATCTTAAAACTCTTGCTTGTACTAAAGTATGTATCCATAGTGGCCACCTCAATGAATTCTTGGTCAGGAGTGGATCTTCTCTCTTAGGGCTGGTCTGCCTGCTTTTGATTCCAGGGTGAGGTCGGCCCTTTTCTATGGTAATGTGGATAGCAGGCGATTAGGCCATTAAGTGGGAATCCTACCAAAGCTGATTATCTCAGCTGCTGCACAGGTTGGAAAACAAGACCTCCGATCTTGTTCCCTGTGCAACATGCTTCTGGTTATCCCCACACAAAGCAGAACTGACAAGGTTAAATGGTTATACGGTGGCCTGTTACCTCCAGACTTGGCTATTCCAATGATCTCTTGGCCAGTCTCCCACCTTCAACTTGCCTTAAGTTTGATTTCATCCTAAACTCTGCCTGTGTGCTAACTCGCACCAGGTCCCATTCATCCATTGCCCTGGTGCTCGCTGAGCTACATTGGCTAACAGTCCAGTAATGCCTCACATTTAAAATTCTCATCCTTCTGTTCAAATCCCTCAATGGTCTCACCCCCTCCCCATCTCCAACCTCCTCTGGCCATACAACCCTCGAATTCTGTCCTCTTGTGCATCACTGATTTTTTTTTGACCCACCATTGGTGGACGTCCCTTCAGCCGCTCTCGCTCTCGCTCTTTATTTGCCAACGCTCCTTTGAAGTCCCTTGGGACATTGTTCTACGTTAAAGGCACTATATAAATTGTTGACGAATGATACCTGCTCTCCTGACCAAGAGTAAAATAAAAACAGGAAAGAAAAATGCATCAACTTAATCTGGCATCAATGATGTCAAAATCAGTCACATTAGATATTTTACACCTGCATATCCACGTGTTGCAGAATGGAAGTCAACACGCTGCTGGTTGCAGAATACGAATCATTTGAGAGCGCGCTTTGGCTGAAGGAATGTGGGCGATTGGACACATTTGGTTTGTGAAATATTTTTTAACCTTTTCGGTATATCTCCAGAGAGACAACAATAGCAAATAACTTGCATTGATATTGCATCTTTAAATGCAGGCACAGGCCCAAACTGTTATCAAAAATAAATTGACGCCAAGCCAAAAGGAGGAAATATTAGGAGAGGTGGCCAAAGGCTCAGTCAAACAGGTGGGATTTAAGGAAGGTCTTAAAAAGGAGGTGGTTGTGGAGAGGCAGAGAAGCTTTAGGCAGTGAATTCCAGCGTGGAGCCTAGGCGGTGGAAAACACGGACACCAATGGTGATGCGAGGGGTGGGGAATGTGAGCAAAAGGCCAGAGTCAGAGGAACAGAGAGTTCAGGGGAGGCTGGAGGAGGTTTCAGAGATGGGGAGGAATGAGGCCATGAAGAGATTTAAACACATGGACAAAAATTTAAATTGGAGAAATGGGTGCGGGAGAGGGCGGGGAGGTGGTGAAGGAGTCGGACTTGGTGCAGGATCTGGGCAGCGGAATTCTGGATGAGCTGACGTAGGGATTTACGGAGGGTGGCAGGGGCTGAAGATGATCGCTTCAGTCTTCCCAATATTCAACTGGAGGAAATTGCAGCTCATCCAAGACCGGATGTCAGATAATCAATCAGTTGGGCAACACAGGAAGTGAAGGGGTTGAGAGGTTGTGGAAGAGCTGGGTGTTGTCAGCATTCACGTGGAAGCTAACCCCATGTCTGCGGACGATGTCGCCAACAGACAGCATTTAGTTGAGGAAGAGGAGGGGGCCATGGTTCGATCTTTGGAGGACCCTAGAGGTAATGCTGCATTTGGTGGGAAGACAAGCCATTCCTGGAGGTGCTCTGGTTACGATTGAATTGGTAAGAGTGGAACCACATAAGGGTAGTCCCACTCAGCTGGACAACAGAGCAGAGGCGTTGGAGGAGGATGCTGCGGTTCACCGTGTCAAAGGCTGGAGAGAGATAGAGGAAGGAAAATGCATCGTGGTCACAGTCACAGAGGATGTCATTTGTGACTTTGAATAGGGCTGTTTCACTGCTGTAGCGGGGCAGAAACCCAAGAGACTCAATCATCAAGTTGTGGGAAAGGAGTACCGAATTGGGAAGAGACTACACAATGGAGGACTTGGGATGTTGCAAGGACAGAGGGGTCTAGGGTTGTTTTTTTTTGCCCCTGGAGCAAGTGAATGATGACAGCAGTTTTGGAAGAGGGGGTTGAAAAAAGCATTACCTGAGAAGGAGCAAATTGCAATATCAACTAGCATGGGAGCCAGGAAAGGAAGTGCGAATTGGGGGGGGTCAGCAATTAGTGCTAATTGGGTCAAGGGAGCAGGAGCTGGGCCTCATGGATGAGATGAACTTGGAGAGGACTCAAGGGGAGATGGGAGGGAAACTAGAAACAGACTAGGTTCAGGGCTAGTGTGTGGATGGCGGGGGGCGGGGAAGCAGAGGCAGTTAAATGGACGATCTCAATCTTAAGTGACAAAGTAGGCCATGATCGCCTCAGACTTGGAGGGGAGGATAGAGAGGCAGGGGAAAGGGGTTTAAGGAGAAGGGTGGCAGTGGAGAAAGAATCCAGGGGTTATCTTTGTTCTCCAGGATGATTCTGGAGTGGTTTTACGCTCTACACTGGCTGCGTGTCTCAACGCAAAACTCTTATCCACATCTTCAAATCCCGCCATAGCCTCATCCTGCCTTACATCCCTTCCAATAGACCAACTCTGGCCTTCTGTCTATTCCTCCCTCGCTTCACCCACCCAAAGGGAAACAGCCTTTAGCCACCTCAGTTCTACTTCTGGAAGTTTTTTGACCGTCTTTTTGGTCAATCTTTCAGGTACCTCTCCCATCAAGGATTCGCAGCTGATCCTGTTTGAATTTTTCCTCAGTAAAGCATCTTAAAATGCTCTATAACAATGCAAGTCTCTGTTAGAGTAATCAGACCGTAGGATCTGCTGAGACTGATAAGATTACCAATATTTAGCTACCCCATCTGAACCTCTCCACTAGTTCACAGTACATGCAAGAGAAGTACTTTTGCAGGCTTCCATAGAAACATAGAAGATAGGAGCAGGAGTAGGCCATTCGGCCCCTCGAGCCTGCTCCGCCATTCAATGTGATCATGGCTGATCATCCAAATTCAGTACCCTGTCCCTGCTTTTTCCCCATATCCCTTGGTCCCTTTAGCCTTAAGAAATATATCTATCTCCTTCTTGAATAAATTTAATGAATTGGCCTCAACTGCCTTCTGTGGTAGAGAATTCCACAGGTTCACCACTCTCTGGGTGAAGAAATTCCTCCTCATCTCAGTCCTAAATGGCTTACCCCTTATCCTTAGACTGTGACCTCTGGTTCCGGACTCCCCCACCATCGGGAACATCCTTCCTACATCTAGTCTGTCTAGTCCTGTTAGAATTTTATAAGTTTCAATGAGATCCCCTCTCATTCTTCTAAACTCTAGCGAATACAAGCCTAACCGACCCAATCTCTCTTCATACGTCACTCCTGCCATCCCAGGTATCAGTCTGGTGAATCTTCGCTGCACTCCCTCCATGGCAAGAACATCCTTTCTCAGATAAGGCGACCAAAACTGCACACAATACTCAAGGATGGTCTCACCAAGGCCCTGTACAACTGCAGCAAGACATCCTGCTCCTGTACTCGAATCCTCTCGCAATGAAGGCCAACATACCATTTGCCTTCTTAACCGCCTGCTGCACCTGCATACTTACCTTCAGCGACTGGTGCACAAGGACACCCAGGTCTCGTTGCACTTCCCCTTTTCCCAATCTATTGCCATTCAGATAAACGGTCTTCCTGTTTTTGCCACCAAAGTGGATAACCTCGCATTTATCCACATTATACTGCATCTGCCCAATCACTCAACCTGTCCAAATCATACTGGAGTTTCTCTGCATCCTCCTCACAGCACACACGCCCACCCAGCTTTGTGTCATCTGCAAACTTGGAGATATTACATCTAGTTCCCTCGTCTAGATCATTCATATATATTCTGAATAGCTGGGGTCCTAGCACCGATCCCTGCGGTACCCCACTAGTCACTGCCTGCCACTCGGAAAAAGACCCGTTTATGCCAACTCTTTGCTTCCTGTCTGCCAACCAGTTCTCTATCCAAGTCAGTACCTTACCCCCAATCCATTTTATAATAGGGCTTTCTATATAAACATTGCATCCTTAACAATTGGGCAGCTAAAGATTGAAACCTTGTCTAGTAAAGCCTGTCCTTGGAGCATTCTAAGTAAGGAGGCATTCATTTATTTATGTTATCTTATATTTTATAGGATGGTTTTAGGGAGGCCTGGAGAGTCAGGTACTGTGTTATCTCTGATGAGGTAGAACAGATGTCCGTTAGGCTAAGACAAAGACCACGATTGATGGGAGGCCTTTCAGGGGAATAAGAATAGTTAGGAAAGAGGGTGTCTTATATAAAGGAAGACATAAAGCCTAGATTGTTACAACATTCTCGGAGCAGATCTGGACACGCTCAAGTGAAGGCAAGACAATCAGAGTCTGATCACCTTGGAACCTTGTAGATGTTAACAGGTTGTATTTCAATGTCTAATTCACTGTTAAACTTTGGGAGCAACTACAATACAAGAAGTTAAAATACAGTGTATCAGCATCTACTCCCTCACCCTCATAAGAAGTCAACTAGTATTGGATGATTTTGCATCTAACTCACTTGTGATGTGTAAGGTTAGGTATGTGCAGAAGTACAAGCACAGACAAAATATATCTTTACCTCTTTCAGTCTCCCGCTGGTGAAGGCGGGCGAAAGCACACTCCGGATTCTCTTCCACTGTTCATCTTGGACAATCGAGATGGCCTCCGCCAGTGGCCCATTCAGACCAAAGTCCTACAGAAAAACTATGAAGACTTAACATCTAGTTTTTTCATTCAATTAGATAGCGGGTTCAATGACTTTACTTCATAAATTGATCTCTTAAAACTGCACAAAGTGTGCTCAGGCTGCATTGAGGCGGTGGGGCGGTGGGGGGGAGCAATTGGACACACTGTGCCTTTTTGGGGCACAGGGCAAAGGCAAAAAAAAAAAATCAACAAGTTCTTGGATGCTGTGTGCCGCACCCCAAGAGCCACTGAAATGTGTCCAACACCATATTGGGTTGGGCGATATTCAGGAATTCCTGGAGGCCTCCTAAAACAGGTGTTCCATACCTTAGGAGGGGCCTAATTCCCAGTTCAGAACAAATTCCGGGAACTGGCCAATGCTGACTCACATGCACTGGGCCTCAGTTTTTTGGCTCCTTACACAGCCTAGCCAATTAAAAGACTGAGAGCGATAGTTAAGTAAAGGTATCAAGGGATTATGGAGCCAAGGCGTACAAATGGAGTGGAGGTCCAGATGAGCCATGATGTGATTGAAGGTGGAGCAGGCTCAAGGAGCTGAATGGCCTACTCCTGATCCAATGTTCCCGTCTCCCTAATCCATTTCTACCCCTATGTGCCATTGTACAAGAGGTTGCCAGAGTGAGTCACTGGCCATGTAGGGAGGTCAGGTTTGCATATTGAGCTGTCATCCTCCCACCGTGGGTTTCTAGGTTGGTGTGTTTCTTCCATCGATCTACTGTGCACATCAACAGTTCCTTAACCTGTTAATTGCAGAGTTTTGATTTAAGTTATGAAGGCAGACTTGGTTAAAGTGGGCTGGGAAAATATATTATAGGGTAAGACTGTAGTAAAGCAGTGGCAAACATTTAAGGAGATATTTCATAACTCTCAGCAAAGATATATTCCAGTGAGAAAGAAAGACTCGAAGAGAAGGATGAACCATCCATGGCTAACTAAGGAAGTAAAGGATGGTATCAAATTGGAAACAAAAGCATACAATGTTGTGAAGAATAGTGAAAGGCCAGAGGATTGGGAAATTTTTAAAAACCAGCAAAGGACAACTAAAAAAATGATAAAGAGAGAGAAGGTAGCTTATGAGAGTAAGCTAGCAAGAAATATAAAAACAGACAGTAAGAGCTTCTACAGGTATATAAAAAGGAAGAGAGTAGCTAAAGTAAACGTTGGTCCCCCAGAGCATGAGTCTGGGGAATTAGTAATGGGAAACAGGGAAATGGCAGAGACCTTGAACAAATATTTTGTATCGGTCTTCACGGTAGAAGACACTAAAAGCATCCCAATAATGGATAATCAAGGGGCTATTGGGGTGGGGAGGGGGGGAACTTAAGACAATCACTATCAATAGAGAGAAAGTACTCGGC
Organism: Squalus acanthias; assembly: GCA_030390025.1. Taxonomy (NCBI): domain Eukaryota; kingdom Metazoa; phylum Chordata; class Chondrichthyes; order Squaliformes; family Squalidae; genus Squalus; species Squalus acanthias. The sequence continues at coordinate 58,810,936 of CM059442.1, read as the reverse complement.
AAACTAATGGAACTAAAGGTGGACAAGTCCCCTGGACCCGATGGCCTGCAGCCTAGAGTCTTAAAAGAGGTGGCTGCAGAGATAGTGGATGCATTGGTTGTAATCAACCAAAATTCCCTGGATTTTGGAGAAATCCCAGCGGACTGGAAAACCGCAAATGTAATGCCCCTGTTTAAGAAAGGAGGGAGACAGAAAGCAGGCAACTATGGACCAGTTAGCCTAACATCTGTCATTGGGAAAATGCTGGAGTCCATCATTAAGGAAGTTGTAGCAGGACATTTAGAATATCATAGTATAGTCAAGCAGAGTCAGCATAGTTTTATGAAAGGGAAATAATGTTTGACAAATTTGCTGGCATTCTTTGAGGATGTAACGAGCAGGATGGATAAAGGGGAACCAGAAGATGTCGTGTATTTGGATTTCCAGAAGGCATTCGATAAGGTGCCACATAAAAGATTACTACACAAGATAAGAGCTCACGGGGTTGGGGGTAATATATTGGCATGGATAGAGGATTGGCTAACTAATAGAAAACAGAGTAAGTATAAATGGGTCATTTTCAGGTTGGCAAACTGTAACTAGTGGGGAGCCGCAGGGATCAATACTGGGGCCCCAACTATTTAACAATCTATATTAATGACTTGGATGAAGGCACGGAGTGTAATGTAGCCACATTTGCTGATGATACAAAGATAGGTGGGAAAGTAAATTGTGTGGAGGACGTAAAGAATCTCCAAAGGGATAGATAGGCTGAGTGAGTGGGCAAAAATCGGGCAGATGGAGTTTAATGTGGGAAAATGTGAGGTAATCCACTTTGGAAGGAAAAATAAAAAAGCAAATTATTATTTAAATTGGGAGATTACGAAATGCTGAGTTACAGAGGGATCTGGGGGTCCTTGTACATGAATCACAAAAAGTTAGCATGCAGGTACAGCAAGTAATTAGGAAGGCAAATGGAAGGTTGGCCTTTATTTCAAAGGGAATGGAGTACAAAAGTAGGAAAGTCCTGTTACAACTGTACAGGGCATTGGTGAGACCACATCTGGAGTACTGCACACAGTTTTGGTCTCCTTATTTAAGGAAGGATATACTTGCATTGGCAGCAGTTCAGAGAAAGTTCCCGAGGATGATTCCGGAGATGAAGGGGTTGTCTTACGAAGAAAGGTTGAGCATATACTCATTGGAGTTTAGAAGAATGAGAGGGGATCTTATTGAAACATAAAATTCTGAAGGGGCTTGACAGGGTAGAAGCAGAGAGGATGTTTCCCCTCGTGGGGGAATCTAGAACTAGGGGGCATAGTTTCAGAAGAAGGGGATACACTTTTAAATCGGAAATGAGGAGGGATTTCTTCTCTCAGAGGGTCATGAATCTTTGGAATTCTCTTCCCCAGAGAGCTGTGGAGGCTGGGTCATTGAATATATTTAAGGTGGAGATAGACACATTTTTGAACGATAAGGCAGTCAAGGCTTATGGGGAGCGGGCAGGGAAGTGGAGTTGAGGCCAAGATCAGATCAGCCATGATCTTATTGAATGGCAGAGCAGGCTCGAGGGGCCAAATGACCTACTCCTGCTCCGATGTCTTATGTTCTATGTCCTTATGTTCTTAGAGCTTAATCTCTCCCTTTCACCCCCACAACTCTCCACATCATAATTTCTCTGGACAGTAGCTGCACGGAGTGTGGAACATTGTTGGTCACAGATTATGCATCAAGTGTGTATATTTAATAATCACTTTACTCTGCTCTTGTCATCTGTACCAAAGTGAACATTTCTTCTTTTTCCCTTTGGCACCAAGGATTCTAGGGGCACAACTTCACATCAAATAATCCCACACTCCACAAAATTATTTAAATCCTATTTTTCTCTTTTATAAAAAAAAATTCCATGCTATAAATGGGATGCTTCACAGTAACCCTGCAATATTTCACATGGCAGAAATATTCAACACTAAACTGCATTCCTCAAATTATCCACATCAATCAAACAGGAGTACAAGGAAGAAGAGAAAGAGACAGAAAGAAGGAGGAGAATTAGGAGGAGTGGGACAATAACGAGGAGGCAAATAACTTGCACTTGTACAACACACATGGCTGCTCAACTCGTTAGGACTTGTTGCCTATTGGGTTATCGTGGTTTGCAAAGAGCAAATGGAACGTTAGATATACACAAACAAGCTGAAGTGTTCCATTTCAGTAGATGATTGCCATTATATGCAACATGTACGAATACAAATCATGAATTAGTATGCACACATCATGAGTTGCACACAACCCTCCAACCTCCACAGTAAATATAAAATTAACTCGAGTGTTCCTGTATGCATCAAGTTGTTTCACGTCATGGGATCTATCACTTCCTAGGCAACTACTGTGAATTTGGTTGAACCAGAGAGAGGTAGAGGTAGGACACCAACTCACAGCATCAGCCCATCGGTTTGTTGGGTCTCTCCCATCAAACATACTCTTCTCACAACTCCCATGCAGTTTAGGGACCAACCTACATTCTAGCTGAACCACCAAAGCTAGTGCAAATAGGGAGATAATGGGAAAGAAAGCAAGGGCATATTGTAGTAGTGAGAAAAAGTGGTAGTAAATTGCAAATAGCCTTCAGTGCACGTCAATACTTACCCGCCTGTTGGTGAACAAAGTGTAAAACTCTTTTATGAAGATGGTTTTAATCAGGTCGGTATCCATGATGGAGAGAATGGGCAGCCGCCCATCATAAAGCCTAAAGGAAGACACACAAGTGTTAGAAGGAGAATTGGGGCCTTAGAAAGAGTCGAGTGTCTGACTGGGGGAGTGGCCTGGGCAAAACCCCACTAATCCAGACTCACTGCAACAACTTTGGGGTCCTCTTGACGACCAGGGTTCGCCACTGCAATAATATCACACTAGTATTTGTAGACATTTCCTTACTTTATGTCATGGCCAATGTCTCAAATTGCAGTATATAATCCAGGCTGCAGTAACGCTACAACCAGATCAGTGGGAAGCAGCTTTGCTTCACATTGGCATTACAGCTACAGCACAAGTGCAGCTTGAATCAGGAGCTCAGGACCAATTGATCCCAGAATGGAGAGAGAGAGAGAGAGAGAGAGAGAGAGAGAGAGAGAGAGAGAGAGAGAGAGAGAGAGAGAGAGAGAGAGAGAGAGAGAGAGAGAGAGAGAGAGAGAGAGAGAGAAAGAAAGCGCTCTGCTTCAGTTCAGACCCTCACACCCAATTTAAAATCCATGCAAAGCCAAAATTGCGCTGGTTGGATTTATAGGGGTGAACACCACTTGGAAGAAGCACGGAGGGTAGCCAGGGCACAGAATTTACTCTGGGTGGGGGACTTCAATGTCCATCACCAACAGTGGCTTGGTAGCACCACTACTGACCGAGCTGGCCGTGTCCTGAAGGACATAGCTGCCAGACTAGGACTGTGGCAGATGGGGAAGAGAACCAACACGAGCGAGAAACGTATTTGACATCGTCCTCACCAATCTACCAGTCGCAGATGCATCTGTCCATGACAACATTGGTAGCAGTGACCACCGCACAGTCCTTGTGGAGACGAAATCTCGTCTCCACACGGAGGACACCCTCCATCGTGTTGTGTTGTGTGGCACTACCAACGTGCTAGATGGGATAGATTCAGAACAGATCTAGCAGCTCAAAACTGGGCATCCAGGAGGCACTGTGGGCCATCAGCAGCAGCAGAATTGTATTCCACCACAATCTGTAACCTCATGGCCCAGCATATCCCTCACTCTACTATTACCATCAAGCCAGGGGATCAACCCTGGTTCAATGAGGAGTGCAGAAGAGCATGCCAGGAGTAGAACCAGGCGTATCTAAAAATGAGGTGCCAACCTGGGGTAGCTGCAACACAGGACTACATACATGCTAAACAGTGGAAGCAGCATACTATAGACAGAGCCAAGTGATCCCACAATCAACGGATCAGATCAAAGCTCTGCAGTCCTGCCACATCCAGTTGTGAATGGTGGTGGACAATTAAACAACTAACGGGAGGAGAAGGCTCCATGAATATTCCCATCCTCAGTGATGGCTGAGCCCAGCAGTCGAATGCAAAAGACAAGGCTGAAGCGTTTGCAACCATCTTTAGCCAGAAGTGCCGAGTGGATGATGCATTTCGGCCTCCTCCCGAGGTCCCCACCATCACAGAAGCCAGTTTTCAGCCGATTCAATTCACTCCACGTAATATCAAGAAATGGCTGAGTGCACTGGATACAGCAAAGGCTATGGGCCACGACAAAATCCCAGCTGTCATGCTGAAGACTTCTGCGCCAGAACTAGCCGCACTTCTAGCCAAGCTGTTCCAGTACAGCTACAACATTGGCATCTACCCGACAATGTGGAAAACTGCCCAGGTATGTCCTGTCGACAAAAAGCAGGACATATCTAATCTGGACAATTAGCGCCCCATCGGTCTACTCTCAATCATCAGCAAAGTGATGGAAGGTGTCGTCGACAGTGCTATCAACTGGCACTTACTCACCAATAACCTGCTCACCGATGCTCAGTTTGGGTTCCGCCAGGACCACTCGGCTCCAGACCTCATTACAGCCTTGGTCCAAACATGGACCAAAGAGCTGAATTCCAGAGGTGAGGTGAGAGTGACTGCCCTTGACATCAAGGCAGCATTTGACCAAGTGTGGCATCAAGGAGCCCCAGTAAAATTGAAGTCAATGTGAATCAGGGGGAAAACTCTCCACTGGCTGGAGCCATACCTAGCCAAAAGGAAGATGGTTGTAGTTGTTGGCGGTCCATGCCCGAATGCAGCAAGACCTGAATGACATTCATGGTTGATCTGATAAGTGGCAGGTAACATTCGCGCGACACAAGTGCCAGGCAATGACTATCTCCAACAAGCCAGAGTCTAACCACCGCCCCTTGACATTCAACGGTATTACCATTACCGAATCCACCACCAGCAACATCCTGGGGGTCACCATTGACCAGAAACTTAACTGGACCATCCACATCAGTACTGTGGCTACAAGAGTAAGTCAGAGGCTGGGTATTCTGCGGCGAGTGTGTCACCTCCTGACTCCCCAAAACCTTTCCACCATCTACAAGGCACCAGTCAGGAGTGTGATGGAATACTCTCCACTTGCCTGGATGAGTGCAGCTCCAACAACACTCAAGAAGCTCGACACCATGCAGGACAAAGCAGCCCGCTTGATTGGTGCCCCATCCACCACCTTAAACATTCACTCCCTCCACCACCGGCGTACCGTGGCTGCAGTGTGTACCATCTACAAGATGCACTGCAGCAACTTGCCACGGCTTATTCAGCAGCACCTTCCAAACCCACAATTCTACCACCTAGAAGGACAAGAGCAGCAGGCGCATGGGAGCACCATCACTTGCAAGTTCCCATCAAGTTACACACCATCCTGACTTGGAAATATATCGCCGTCCCTTCAGTGTAGCTTTGTCAAAATCCTGCAACTCCCTCTCTAACAGCACTGTGGGAGTACCTTCACCACAAGGACTGCAGCGGTTCAAGAAGGCGGCTCACCACCACCTCTTCAAGGGCAATTAGGGGGCATGGACAGGTGATTCAGCCATCCCACCAGCCCGCCGCCAGAATTCCTTGCAACGGTGAAAATGGGCAGAGTCCCAGCAGAACCAGGCGTCACCCCAATATTTCAGTCCCTTCAATGGAGAACTGCCCCACCTGTGTCTTGGCCCAAACAGTGTGAATTTCAGGCTCATAGTATAATGCACCATTGGAGACACTTCCTCAGTTTGAATGTTTGCAAAAGAACCAGATGTATTAAGGTTGAAAAAACACTCCCAAAAACAGCACAACTCAATGTAAATGTAGCATTGGTTTGAGTGCAATGATACAAAATGAAGGTACCCATGACAACAGTGTATGTCAATGTAAATGTAGCATCCTTCGAAGTGCAATAATTGAATGCATCAATGCCAACACTACTTGGAATGATCTGTGCCTTTAAGCTGAGCTTATGATATGTACAGTACTTTTGGACTACATTTTGCATTGCTGGAGTGAAATGTATTTTTGAAAAGGAATAAGACCCACACCTTCATATACATTACTGGCTGATTAAATGCACTCACCCCCAGATCTTTCCATACTTCTTGTAGCATTCTGTATCAAAGTTAAACATACCCTGGTCAGGAAGAAAACAAAATCATCAGCAGAAGTATTCGCATAATACAAAGGTGGAACGGTAACGATTTAATCTGTGTATGGGGACACTAGGAGGGAATTCCAGAGCTTAGGAGGTAGACCTTTAAAGGCACGGCTGCCAAAGGTGAGGTGAAAGAAGTGGAGGATGAACAGGAGGCCAAAGTTGGAGGAACACAGAGTTCTCGGAGGGTTGTAAGAGGTTACAAAGATTGGGAAAGGTGAGGCCATGGAGGAATTTGAACACTAGGATGTGAATTTTTATTTTTTTATATAAAAGTGAGGCATTCAAGGACTTGGAACCAATGTAAGTTGGTTAGCACAGGGGTGACAGTTGAACAGGACTTGGTATGAATTAGGACACAGGTAGCAGAGTTTTGGATGAGCTTCAATTTATGGACGGTGGGAGGCCGGACAGGAGTGCATTGGAATAGTCAAGTCTGGAGGTCCCAAAAGGCATGGATGAGGGTTTCAGCAGCAGATGTGATGAGGTGGGTCGGACACAAGATAAACCTTCTGCTCCTGCCCTTCACTCTGGTCTTACTGGGTGAGTCACCAGCTGTGGTTAACAGGGCACTGAGTAACTAGATCTCAGCTGGTTGCTAGAAGCGCCACAGGACCATTTCTCTCTCCATTCCCTCCTACAGACAAGGCATCCAGCCTGCAGGGCGGCCAAGATGGGGAACTCGCCCGAAAAAACAAAAATAACCCACAAGTATAAAAGTGTTTCAATGCTCAGTGACCACAAGGGTTAAATCAGTTGAGATATCTTTTCCAACTGCACCTTTGTAATGCCACAAAAACCACAGAACACATCTACCACAACCACAATTTGCCCCCTTAAAGTTTTCAAATCAGTGTTTCCCAATACACACTTGGTTCAATTATCCGAGTCCCTGTAGAATCCAAACCTCCCAAGCTGACGGCCATGGCAGGAAACGTTGACTCAACTGCTGCCCAGCAAGAGATGACTAAATATTTCAAGCTGGCTTAACCACAGACTGCCCCAGCTGAGTGTTCAGCAGACATTCGGCTTACATCAAGAATCGCTACTACACACTTTCCGTTTTACTTTTAATAATAAACATCACGGCGTAGAGTTTCAGCTTTGGGCGCAATCGGGAATGCGCTGGTTAGTTTACAGTTCAAGTTTCTGCTAAAATTCATTTGCATAATCATAAACATAAAATCTTCCATGGACCAGCGCAATAAAACAATCGTTTATTTAACTTTCCATTAAAAAAGTATTCCTTGATTTATTTAAATCTGGTGCAGTTTTATTAATACAGCTGAAATGGGTTTAATCGGCAAAAAATAAGCATTTCTTTTTTAAATAAGGCTGTCCAGTCTGAGTAACCCGATTTCAAATTACTGAAAATAACTTAAAAACGATACTGAACCATTTAATAGTTTCACTGGTGTACACTCGTCAGTTTCTTAGAAAATTAAATATTTTTCGATATGAAAACCTTTAAAACATGCCATTGCCGACTAGTGCCTGTGCACTTAAGCCAAACCAGTGCAATCGGCGGAATCTCGCAATTTTGACCTGGGGGCGGTGCCAGTTTTGTGGGCGGGGCCTGATTCGGACCAATGGGATCTTGAACCAGTGGTAAACACGAACACAAGTGGTTTTGGGCACAACTCACATTTAAAAGTTCCCGATCTTAGCGCCGGTTTAGCAGATTCCGCTGATATTACTGGCGTAATCTCTACCCCGGCTAGTGCAGAATTATAGGCCTTGCCAAAATCTCCATTCACAGTTTCATAAACCACATGGCTAGACTAAAACATTGCAGCAACACACCATCCCAAGAAGGGGCAACATTTAGCGTCGTGCTTCCTGCCCCGATCACCACAGTATTGTTAATCTCGGTCCGGTCACTAGGAGAGGTGCTGACTGGAGAGGAAGAGAAACACCAAAAGGAGTGGGTGTTACCCTAACTCACCCTCGGCCTCTCTCATGCACCCCCTAGCAACCAGTTCAAGAAATCGCCAGAAGCCTGCAAGTAGGTCACCTGCGAATCCACTTGGGTTAGGAAAGGGCTCTACTGGGGGTGGGGACAAAGGAAGTTCAAATGTATTCATGCTATCATTTGAAAAGACAACCAATTTTTTTTTTAATTTAAAAACTAGCTGAACAGTTATAGGACAACCAGAAAACATTTTGTTCCACCCTATACACAAATTAATGGCAATAAAAATATTTGCCTTTCTAACCACTAAAAAAAAAATGCATTCCTTAGTCAAGCTGTTAAATGAATTCTTTTGTAGCACTGCAGTCACTCCAGTGATAAAGCACTGGCACTGCCAATCACAGGGGCAGGAGTTCAAATACTAGGCCCTACGGACACTGGGCGAGATTGTCCTTCTGGAGAGTTTCTCCAGCTTTTGGCTGGTTCACTAACTGAAGCACTTACACTGCAGCATGGAGAGAGACAGTCAGCACCAGCCCTGCTCTGCCACGAGTCTCCTCTCCAAATATACAACACTATTAGCAGGAGCTTCAGAGAAGTCTCGCTCAGTTCTCGGTTAAAGGAAGAAACCGTGCAATGGCAGAACGGTTCAATAACAGACGAAGCACTAACAGGAGTTATTGACATGGTCAAGAAAGAGGAGAAAGAAAAAAAATCATACCTTTCTGTACTCCAGAAACGTTCCAATGAATGGCAGGGGCCTTGGCCCTGGAACTCCAAGCCGTTTAAAAAACCCATATGGTGAAACGCTGTACCTGCAAATTGAATTTAAATGGTTACAATCTTTATAAACAACAAAACCTATATTGGTTAGTATGAGCTACATCAAATATATCCATGTACTGTGTTCCCATACATAAATCTCTCAAAATAATCCCTCGTTCAAACAGCAATCGCTCATCTAACTGATATCTTCACTTAAAAAGCTGTTCAATATTATTTACATTTAAGACAAGGTTCAGGATTTAGAGACTTCAGGACAGGATTGCGCATTGCTTTAGTCACTGCATCAGCAGAAACCCAGCAACATTCAAGTCTGGTATAGAACCAAATAATAGCCCATGGATATCGTAAAACCCTTTGTGCTGTGGAACCACAGACAGCGAGCATTACTAAAGCTGATGGTTCCTGGCCTCTGCAAGGGCAGCATTACTTGCAAAATATATTGTGCCAGTCTGAAACCCAATCCAACTATGGAAGGTGTATCCAGGTACTGGCTTTCTCTCACCGCCCCAAATACAAAATACTGGCCATCAGAACTAGGTCAGTTAATCATCCATTCAACCAATAACAAGCGCGATTCTTTAGTGAGTGATATTAGTTCGATCTTAATTAGTATGCTGTCTAACCCAAGTACAGCAACAGCTAACCCCTCCTTTGATCTTCATGGAATTTAATAAAAATGAACAGGTGCTAGTCAAAGAGTCAGATACAAAACCCCCTCTAGGTTAAAAAGATGAACAAGCTGCAGATCCACACGGATATTCCGTGTTGTTTAAGACCAAATGCCTGGGTGTGTAGTCGCTTCCTACCATGACACTAATGCACTCAGTTCTCCAAGGGGTGATGGTTCCTCCCCCACCCGCCCTTCTCTTTGAAGGTGCAGACTACTTGGTGAGATGTAGCTCCTTGAATATCATTCAGTTACTAGTACCACATCCAAGTGACCAGTATCCAATTGTGGGCCTAGACGGTGAGCATTGGCAGACTATGCCATTGTGGGGGGGGAGGGTGCCCTGTAGGACGTGCGGAATTACCCCTCGCCCCGTCCAACAGGTTATACAGTTTCGACTTGAGACTTATGAAAAATTACAGCAGACACACAGGTTTGGACTTTAACCTTTTATTGTTCCGAAGACAGATTCAAAACCCCAACCACTATTCGAGCGGTACACCAATAATGTTACAAGAAATTATACATACAACCACCCGCTGATGATCAGTCCAGCGTTGATTGTATGCCGCTTCCTTTCGACTGCAGCAGCTCTTCGCCTTTCGACTGCTGTACCGATATTTTAGTCATTGGTTTTTTTATACAGTTTTCCTTGCCTTTTTCAGTAAAGCAATCATTCAGAGATTGTGAGATGTTCCTTTAATGTTTGACCTAAGTTGTTTGAACTGTCAAACGTTCACACTCAAACCTCCTGTGTGGTTAACCGTTAGCTGCCTTTATCAAGGCCCAAAATTGTTCATCCACTCAAAGATTTACAGAAGTGGCAGTAAACCACTTGGTCACATTTCACGTGTTACGTTGCATCCTGTATTTCAGACCTCTCAAGGCTTGACTCCTCCCCTTTAGCCACCAAAAGTCATTCTCCAACATTGTGGCCTGTTTTGTTGTGGACACGAAGTCTGTGAATCTAAGGGGGATTGTTTATCTCTGTTGTCTATGACTACCCCCTGCAGTCACAACCATTTGTTCCATCAGTATCTGCTATCCGACACCCAGCTCTCGAAATATCTCCAGCTTTCAAATCCAACAGTTCCTTTTGAAAGCACATTTGCTCACCAAATGTTTGCTGCCTTTTAGTAAAGCACATCAAAGCACATTCGATGTCCACTTATCAGTGAAAGACAGACTGTTACAACTCTATTTCGCTTCGAAAAATGTTTTGCCAGGCCAAAAGGTTTTTAATAGACACCAAAATTAAAAATCTAGTATCTGTGTATACTTACAGCCACCCGCATCATGACCTAGTCTGATCTTCTCCACAGCCAAGGTTGCCAGAGAGTGATTAGGAGCAGAAACCCTGCCCAGTTTCCCCTGGCCCAGGGGCACTGAGTTCAATGGTAACACTTTCAATCCGAGCTGTAACTCAGTAAAGACAAAGGATCTGTAGGGCTCAGCAACTCGCTGAGTGAATTCACTGAGCAAATCAGGAAAGCCCAGGTGTTTATATAGTAGGCCTGAATGTGCTGAAAACTCGCACCACAGTAATGGCGTATCTACAGCGTACGCCTTTATTACGGTGAAGAAATTTGAGGAAGCTACGGCACGAGTGACTTAGGCCATTACTTACGCCATGCCATAAGTTGATGGGACATTTTGCGCTGCTCCAGAGACCCTCACCGCAAAAGTTGAACAGTTAATTATCATAGCTCCGCCCGCCCCTTAAAATCAACACTGATTGCAAATTTGCTGCATTTAAGCCAACGTTCGCACCGCTGCCACTTAAGACTGAAAAATAATAGCTTGGGAGAGCTGGCAGCCATGTGATTCATGTGTTTATTTAAAATGGTTGCTGATCATTATCCATACTTGGTGCACACAAGATCAATACGAAGATTATCCCAGACCCATTCTCACATCAAATTCAAAGTGCTACAAGACGCTTCTGAGACAATCAATAAAAAAGGTGCTAAATAAACAAGTCTTTATTTGTGTTATAAAATGTTATAATTGGCCACCCCACATGAATTTTAAAAAACGATATGTAATAACATTGGCAAGAATTTAATTATACATGCGGAGAAGATGAAGGAGACACACCCTCAGTAAACTAATACACCAGATGCAATTAGAAAGTGACGTTAGCTGCATTCGCTTTTAGGATTTGTACAGTTTTAAATGTTTCTGCCAGTTTCAGAATTGTGATTAAATGTCGGAGAATTGAAAATGAGCTTTTAGCACTAGTAGAAAAGTCAATAACCACAAGCAACTGGCAACGTTTCATGAGACACAATACATATAATCATAGAATGAATAATATAGCACAGAAGGAGGCCATTTGGCCCATTGCGCCAGCTCTTTGAAAGAGCTATCCAGTTACTTCCACTCCCCTGCTCTTTCCCATAGCCTTGCAATGTTTACCTTTTCAAGTATTTATCCAATTCCCTTTTGAAAGTCATTACTGAATCTGCTTTCACCACCCTTTCAGGCAGTGCCTTCGAGGTCATAACAACTCACAGTGTAAAAAGAAGTTTCCTCACATTGCCTCTGGCTCTTTTACCAATTATCTTAATTCTGTGTCCTCTGGTTACTGACCCTTCTGCCACTGGATACAGTTCCTCCATATTTACTCTTATCAAAACCATTCATGATTTTGAACACTTCTATCAAATCTCCTCCACTCTAAAAGGAGAACAACCACAGCTTCTCCAGTCTCTATGTAGCTGAAGTCTTTTATCACTGGTACCATTCTAGTAAATCACCTCTGCACCCTCCAAGGCTTTGACATCCTTCCAAAAGTGCGGTGCCCCAAATTGGCCACAAAACTCCAACTAGAGCCCAACCAGTGATTTATAACGGTTTGCATGACTTCTTTGCTTTTGTACTCCATGCCTCTTATGTATTAAGCCAAAAATCCTGTATGCCTTTTTCAGCCTTCTTAACTTGTTCTGCCACCTTCAGAGACTTTTGTACATACACCACCAAGTCTCTGCTCCTGCGCCCCTTTTAAAATTGTACAATTTAGTTTGTATTGCCTCTCCCTCATTCTTCCTACCAAAAAAACCACTTCACACTTCTCGGTGTGAAATTTCATCTGCCATGTGTCTTTCCATTTCACCAGTCTGTCTAAGTCCTTGAAGTCTATTACTATCCTTCTCATTGTTTGCTACAATTCTGAGTTTCGAGTCACTGGAAACTTTGAAATTATGCTCTGTATACTAAAGTCCAGGTCATTAATACATATCAAAAAGAACAGTAGTCCCAACACCGACCCCTGGGGGACACCACAGCACATTTCCCTCCAGTCTGAAAAACAGCCGTTCATCACTACTCGCTGCTTTCTGTCTCTTAACCAATTTTGTATCCAGGCAGCTGCAGTCCCGTTAATCCCATGGGTTTCAATTTTGTTAACGAGTCATTTATGCGGTACTTTATCAAATATCAGTTTCCCCAAATGACCTTTTATAAAAGAGGTCACAATCCCCAGCACCTTGGATTTATAATCGGACATTGGCTGCTCTGCTTCGGAGTCACCTTGGCATATCCTAATCAGTTCTCAAGCAAAGTTAGTGAATTCCGAGCCAATACAAACAAAACTCTGCACAATGGATAACAAACTGGAGAGTAGCTTCTTATTGTGATTGCCCCTGTTTGTACAGAAGTGTGAAATATATCCCTTTTATATAGAGCAGACTTGGGATTTTAAGATAGCCCAGCTTTGTGTTAACAGCCAGAAAACAGAAGGGTTTAATCTCACCCTGTCCTGAGGCTCACCTGGTCCGAGGGTTGAAACTTGAAAAAACAACTAAAATGCTTCAAATTCCCAACTGGATTAAAATCCCATTGGGATCAATTTCCCCCACCCCCTCAAAAAAAAATCCCATTGGGATCAGCTTCCATCCCATCTCCACCCTGGGATAATCTGCATTAACTGAGAGAGCCCCAGCCCCAAAAGGCTGATCTGCTGTGAAGCCGCGGGGAGTGAGGAGGAGGAAGGCGGAAAGCCCCGGAATCGGCTCCGATTCTCCAGCACCGTCCGCGGCTCAGGACCTAGGTTCCAGGACCGGTCTGCGGGGATTGCAATAGCGGGGAGGCGGCAAGCAGAGACTGAGGAGCCCCCACACACACACACACACACACACACACACAGAGGGTTCAAAAAAAACAAACTCGTGTCAAATGCTGTAAACTTTCCTTGTGCAAACAGTGAGTCCAGCCAAACTTTGTGGGTATTTTCTCACTTGGTTAGAACGAGGACACCCGGTAAATAAATCAATCAGACACTTACCAACCCAGCAGGACCAGGAAAGTGAGGAGAAGGATCCAGGTCTGGTCGGACAGAGCGCTCCGGATCGCCCCCAGAATCTCCAAAGCCATTCCGAGAGGAGTCGAGGTTCGGCTGTGGGAAACCTGAGCTGGGACTGGATCTATTTAAAGGTACGTTGGTCACAAGGCAGGGAGGAGGGGCTGCTTACTGTATTACATAACACCATGAAAGACAATGAGCCCAGGGTATCTGAGATTTGCAATGATGCAAGGTGTTGAAACCCTGCGTGTGGACAAGGTGCCTCTTTTAATCTGCCCCAGTGTCATCACACCAAAAAAAATCTAACAAAAGTGGCCCCTTTTTATCTCATCTATATGCTGGCCCTTGGCGACATCATCTGAAAACACAGCGTCAGTTTCCACATGTACGCTGACGACACCCAGCTCTACTTCACCACCACTTCTCTCCACCCCTCCAGTCTCCAAATTGACACACTGCTTCTCCGACATCCAGTACTGGATGAACAGAAATTTTCTCCAATTAAATATTGGGAAGATCGAAGCCATTGTCTTCGGGCCCCGCCACAAACTCCGTTCCCTAGCCACCGACTCCATCCCTCTCCCGAGCATCTGTCTGAGGCTGAACCACACTGTTCACAACCTTGGCGGCATATTTGACTCTGAAATGAGCTTCCGACCACATATCCGTGGCATAACTAAGACCGTCTATTTCCGCCTCCGTAACATCGCACGTCTCCGTCCCTGCCTCAGCTCATCTGCTGCTGAAAACCTCATCCTTGCCTTTGTTACCTCTAGACTTGACTATCCCAACGCACTCCTGGCTGGCCTCCCACATTCTACCCTATGTAAACTTGAGGTGATCCAAAACTCGGCTGCCTGTGTCCTAACTCGCACCAAGTTCCGTTCACCCTTCACCCCTGTGCTCACTGACCTACATTGGCTCCCAGTTAAGCAATGCCTCGATTTCAAAATTCTCATCATTGTCTTCAAATCACTCCATGGCCTCGCCCCTTCCCTATCTCTGTAATCACCTTCAGCCCCACAACCCCCGGCGATATCTGTGCTCCTCTAATTCTGCCCTCTTGAGTATCCCTCATTATAATCGCTCAACCATTGGTGGCCGTGCCTTCTGTTGCCTAGGCCCAAAGCTCTGGAATTCCCTCCCTAAACCTCTCCGCATCTCTACCTTTCTTTCCTCCTTTAAGGCGCTCCTTAAAACCTACCTCATTGACCAATCTGCCCTAATTTCTCCTTATGTGGTTCGGTGTCAAATTTCTTGTCTTATAATACTCCTGTGAAGCGCTCTGGGAGGTTTTACTACGTTAAAGGTGCTATATAAATACAAGATGTTGTTGTTGTGTGGTCGAAACTTAGAATGTTTGTCAGCTGTAGCTCAGTGGGTAACACTCTCGCCTCTATCAGAAAGTTGTGGGTTCAAGTTCCACTGCAGGGACTTGAGTACATAATCTAGGCTGACACGCCAATGCATTACTGAGGGAGTGCTGCACTGTCGGGGGTGCCATATTTTCGATGAGATGTTAGACCAAGGCCCCATCTGCCCTCTCAGGTGGATGTAAAAGATCCCACTGCACTATTCGAAGAAGAGCAGGGAAGTTCTCCCTGTGTTCTGGCCAATATTTATCCCTCAACCAACACCTAACGACAGATTATCTGGTCATTTATCACGTTGCTGTTTGTGGGAGCTTGCTGTGTGCAAATTGGCTGCTGCATTTCCTACATCACAACAGTGACTGCACTTCAAAAAGTACTTTGTTAGCTGCAAAGCGCTTTGGGATGTTGTGAAAGGCGCTATATAAATGCAAGTTTTTCTTTCCAAATTTGGTGGTCCCTACTTCTGCCACCTTCATGCAGGGGGCAGAACCGGCGGGACTTCCGCTGGATGGCGTTATCCCACAGGTCCCCTCATTCCCTGTCACCATCAGCAAAGGGGACGGTCTTCCGGAAACCCCGGCACACCTGTGGTGCAAGCGGCCCTGCCCCAGAATCCACACCTACACATACCCTCCCACCCTGATAACGCTAACAGTGCAACCAATACCCTGAGGAAATTCAGGGCCAAAACATTTGGAATCATTCAAGAGGTAGTTAGATGTTATGATGCAGGAGAACCATTGGTTTCTATGGAACAATACACTTTATGGCCACCCTCATCTGTACTTAACTTTCTGCACAAGCTTAGCATAATCAAATGATTCAGATCACAATTTAACTTAATTCCCATCCTTGTTTTTAAATCCCTCTGTGGCCCCGCCCCTCCCTATCTCTGTAACCTCCTTCAGCCCTACAATCCTCTGAGATCTCTGCACTCATCCAATTCTGGCCACTTGCACATCCCCGATTTTCATCATCGCTCCACCATTGGCGGCCATGCCTTCAGCTGCCTGGGCCCTAAACTCTGGAATTCCCTCCCTAAACCTGCGTAATTTGCTTTGCCTCTTCACACTCTTCAGCTAAATAATTCTTGAAATCTATTTTTAAAGAATAGTCTAGTATTCTTCTCCTCCACCCCTCCTCTGCTATTCCAACAATTGTCGTCGTTAGCTTGTTCACAGATGTGATTCCCAGTAAAAAAAAGTAAAAATTTTCCCAGTAAAAAAGTAAAAAAATGTTAAAGCTTTTCGTTTTACATACAGACGGCAGCTTTTGACACGTTAGAACCCCTGCGACTACACCTCATTGTCTCAGTTGTATCTTGCTATGTCTTTGATGTGGTACCTTCCTGGCTGACTTAATTAACTTTATCACACCTCGGCAGATAGTCAGGATGATTTAATTTATTGGTCTGCAATTGTAAAGTACACATTCTTTGTTTTCCATCTATATATGCTTTGGAGATTCTGTATCTAATTTACTTCACCTGAGGAAGGAGCAAATCGATAGCTCCGAAAGCTTGTGATTTCAAATAAAACTGTTGGACTATAACCTGGTGTTGTGCGACCTCTCAATTTTATTCCAACAATTGCCAGTGTTTAAAATTAATAAGTATTACCATTGCTGACCTTCAGATATATATTCAGGAGACCTCCTCCAGCTGAATGCTTTCAGTCACACAAAACAGTCAGATTGATGGCTTTGTCCCCCTCAGCGACACTAAATTTGACAGATATTTATTAATAATTTAATAGTCTAGTCATATTAAGATGTTAGAATATTGAATAGTGTATAATAAATCATTGTGGCCACATCTCCATTGAAACTGCTGAGAGTTGGCCTTTAGTTCTACTCCCATATTAACCTTGACAGCCATCAATTGGCAGTCATCTCATTATGCCTGACTTAGACTTTCAATTGCTCTAAACTAAGATGGTGGTTAGGCTATTAAGAAGGATAAACTATCACCTTTTAAACAATGCTGCAGCACTTATTATTTTTATTGAAAGAAGTTTCTTAATTTGGGGAACCAAGATTTGTTTAACACCTCTCTCTATTCTTAACACTGGATTGATAGGGAATATTTCCTTGAAACATTCTTTCTATTCGTCTTCTGTCTTCTCAAAGGAAGTGGAAGGATTTGACTGGCCATATTAACGCTCCTTCCATGGCCATAACCAGTTGATAGGGTGGTTAGTTCTATACAGTAGGAGGGTTTTATGGGCTCCCACAACACATACAACGAGGTACAAAAAGAAAATACTGCAGATGCTGGAAATCTGAAATAAAAACAGAAAATGCTGGAGACACTCAGCAGGAGTGAAGAGAGAAACAGAGTTAACGTTTCAGGTCGATGACCTTTCGTCAGAACTGGAAAAAAGCAGGAAATGGAACAGATTTTAAAGCAAGTTTAGGGGCGGGGAAATGGGGGAGGGGATGAAAGAACAAAAAGGAAGGTCTGTGATAGGATAAAAGGCAGGAGAATTAAAGAGACATTAAGAGATTTTCAAGGCAAAAGGAGATGGTAATGGGACAGGTTAAGAAACAAAGGATGGCTCTAGATGAAGTGTGAATTGTGCTGGCAGAATGAAAGACAGCTGCCATGTGGGAGAGAAGAACAAAAGGCACAAACAAAAAATATACATATGATAGGGGCCGAGGTTATGATCTGAAATTGTTGAACTCGATGTTGAGTCCGGAGGGCTGTAAAGTGCCTAATCGAAAGATGAGGTGCTGTTCCTCGAGCTTACGCTGAGCTTCCGTGGAACAATGCAAGAGGCTGAGGACGGTGAGGTCTGAGTGGGAGTGGAGCGGAGAATTAAAGTGACAAGCGACCGGAAGCTCGGGGTCCCCTTTACGGACTGAATGGAGGTGTTCCGCAAAGCGGTCACCCAATCTGCGTTTGGTCTCCCCAATGTAGAGGAGACCACATCGTGAGCAGCGAATACAGTATACTAAATTGCAAGAAGTACAAGTAAATCGCTGTTTCACCTGGAAGGGGTGTTTGGGGCCCTGGACAGTGGGAAGGGGGGAGGTATAAGGGCATGTGTTGCATCTCCTGCGCTTGCACGGGAAGGTGCCGGGTGAAGGGGAAGGGGTGCTGGGGGTGATAGAGGAGTGGACGAGGGTGTCGCGGAGGGAGCGGTCCCTATGGAATGCTGAAAGGGGAGGTGAGGGGAAGATGCGTTTGGTGGTGGGATCACGCTGGAGGTGGTGGAAATGGCGGAGGATGATCCGTTGAATGTGAAGGCTGGTGGGGTGAAAGGTGAGGACAAGGGGAACTCTATCGTGGTTCCGGGAGGGAGGGGCCGGGGTGAGGGCAGAAGTGCGGGAGATAGAACGGACACGGTTGAGGGCCGTGTCAACCACGGTAGAGGGGAATCCTCAGTTGAGGAAAAAGGAAGACATGTCGGAAGCACTAGTATGGAAGGTGGCATCGTCAGAGCAGATGCGGCGGAGACGGAGAAACTGGGAGAATGGAATAGAGTCCTTACAGGAGGCGGGGTGGGAGGAAGTGTAGTCCAGGTAGCTGTGGGAGTCAGTGGGCTGGCAGTGAATGTTTGTCAATAACCTATCCCCAGAGATGGAGACGGAGAAGTCGAGGAAGGGAAGGGAAGAGTCGGAGATGGACCATGTGAAGGTGAGGGAAGGGTGGAAATTGGAAGCAAAGTGAATGAAATTATCTAGTTCAGGGCGAGAGCAGGAAACGGCACCGATACAGTCATCAATGTACCGGAAAAAGAGGTGAGGGAGGGGTCCCAAGTAGGACTGGAACAAAGAGTGTTCCACATATCCCACGAAAAGGCAGGCATAGCTAGGGCCCATGTGGGTTCCCATAGCAACACCTTTAATTTGGAGGAAGTGAGTGGAGTCAAAGGAGAAGTTGTTCAATGTGAGAACAAGTTCAGCCAGGCGGAGGAGGGTGCTGGTGGATGGGGACTGGTTGGGCCTCTGTTCAAGGAAGAAGCAGAGCGCCCTCAGGCCATCCTGGTGGGGTTGGAGGTGTATAGGGATTGTACGTCCATAGTGAACAGGAGGCGGTTGGTGCCAGGAAACTGGAAACTGTTGAAGTGGCGGAGGGCGTCGGAAGAGTCGCAGATGTAGGTGGGAAGAGACTGGACAAGGGGAGAAAAAATAGAGTTGAGATAGGAAGAGATAAGTTCCGTGGGGCAAGAACAGGCTGAAACGATGGGTCTACCAGGGCAGTCCTGTTTCTGGATCTTGGGAAGGAGGTAGAAGCGGGCTGTGTGGGGTTGGGGAACTATGAGGTTGGCGGCCATGGGGGGAAGATCTCCAGAGGAGATGAGGTCAGTGACAGTCTTGGAAACGGTGGCTTGATGTTCGGTAGTGGGGTCATGGTCCAGGCGGAGGTAGGAGGAGGTGTCGGAGAATTGGCGTTCAGCTTCCGCTAGGTAGAGGTCGGTTTGCCAAACAACAACAGCACCACCCTTGTCAGCAGGTTTAATGACAATGTCGGGGTTGGGTCTGAGAGAATGGAGTGCTGCAAGTTCAGAGGGAGGTAGGTTGGAGTGAGTGAGGGGAGCAGAGAAATGGAGACGGCCGATGTCACGACGGCAGTTTGCAATGAAAAGATCCAGAGAGGGTAAGAGGGCAGAGGGAGGGGTCCAGGTAGAACGAGAATTCTGAAAGCGGGAGAAAGGGTCAGCCGTGTGGGGGGAAGACTCCTGGCCAAAGAAGTGGGCACGGAGACAAAGGCGACGGAAAAGGAGCTCAGCATCGTGCCGAGCTCGAAATTCATTGAGGTGGGGGCGTAAGGGGATGAAGCTCAGGCCTTTGCTAAGGACTGATCGTTCGGGGTCAGAGAGTGGAAGGTCAGAGGGGATAGTGAAAACGCAGCAGGGGTGAGGTTGGGAGAAGGGATGGGGTCAGAGGAAAGTGAAGGGGAAGAAGGTTCCGGAGGGGCGTTGGTGTCCAAGAGTTGTTGAAGCTTGCGATCTTTGACACCTGAAAGGAAGAAAAAAGGTTTTTTGTTAAAGCGCCGGATGAAATGGAACTGCGGACCAGGACAGCTTTGAGATAGAGTGAGTCGGTGCTGCTGAAGAGAGAGGTCGAGGTGGGAACACCCACCGGACGTGAGTGTCCTGCTGGATATCACCCCAGAATGCAAAGCCAGAATTCCAATTCCATTCGCCAGGACTGTCTGGAGTATGATTTGAACCCTGCACTTCTCTGGTCCAGAGGCAGGATTGCTACCACTGCGCCAAAGACTAATTCCATTTTTCCAGTATTACTTGGCTTAGTAGTTACTTGTTGTTATCAGAAGTTCGATGTAACTCAGTATACTGCATTCTAGGGTAGTTGTGCACGAACATTATGATTGACATCCACCATTTATATTTTCATAAGCAAGCTGCATGTTACTAAAAGTAAAGTAGAAAGAAAAGAACTAAAATAAGATTCAGTTGGGTCTGCCCGATAGCTAAGGCCAGGGGACTGTCTAGCTGTGGTCAACCTCAAAGTTCTTTATTTCATACCCTCATCGACCAACAGCCCAACAATTATATTCAGTTTCACAAGCAGAGATCACGTTAATCAATACAGACCTTTGGACTCACACTGAGGTCCAGAGAGTTCCTCAACTGTCCTCGTCTCTTTGACACCAGCATGCCCACCATCACTGGATATTCTGATTTCACACAATGATGATTCAAACTGGCCTCTCTGCATTTCATCAGCGCAGAACCTCTCTAAAGTGAAGTTAATTATCTTCCTTTACCTGCACGTTAAAAAAAATACAATATACTGTTCAATAATGTCATAATCCTGTTGCTCTCTCTCCTCCACCTTGTTGCCACACTGACCATGTTCTCAATGGTTATCCTATGATTCTGTTGCTTTGAACTGTCAGACTTTATGCTGAAATTAGATAGGGAATTAATGCCTTTTGATCAAACTCTTGGAACTTAGCAGCATTCATAAGGGTAAAACATTGTTACACGCAGGCGGGAACTGAAAAACCAGCAATCCAGTATGAGACAAAAATGACAGAAACTCTAGGCAAACAATTTGAGGTATTTTATTTATTTTTGTCAAGTCTTCAATGTCTTTAAAGCTTATTTTCTCTCTCCACGTGGAAAGAAAGAAGGAACTTGCATTTCTGTAGCGCCTTTCACAACCTCAAGATGTCCCCAAGTGCTTTACAGTCAATTAAATACTTTTGAAGTGTAGTCACTGTTGCAATGTAGGAAACGCGGCAGCCAATTTGTGCACAGTACTTCAGCTGTAAAGCACTTTTGGACATCCTGGGGTCGTGAAAGGTGCTATATACATGCAAGTTTTTTCCTTTCACAGCAAGGTTCCTGGGACTTTGGGCTGGATTTTCTCAATGGAGACGAGTTGGAGGCGGGACTGCAGCTTGTCGGGTCAATGTCCCGCCTCCATCATCTTCTGACCAACCAGAGGGATTTTCCCCTGATTGACCTTTTTAAGCCCGCCCTGCGAGCTCAGCAGGCCGATTAGGGGAGAAGTCACTGACAGAGCACGTCAACGTCTGAAGTGCTATCTTTCAAGACTTCTTGAAAGAAGTAATGTCAGCGTTTGACAGCTCTGTGAAGCTGTCAAACACTGACATTCTCTGTAGTTTGATGAGACCTTGTGTTCAGGACTCATCAAACCTTTCAACTTTGTCGATTTCAGATGGCTGTTGGGTCGGAGGATCCAACAGCCAGTCTGTGAAATCGACAAGGAGGATGTCAGGTCTCCCGATCCAGGGTGGATGAAGGCTGTAGGCAGAAACCAAGGTAAGTGAACATTTTTTAACACTTAACACTCACCTTACATACTTACCACCCCACACTTGCACCCATCACTCATCTCTACATCTTACTTTCAGGTGCCTCTGACCCCCGCAGACCTCCTTCACGTCTCCTCCAACCCAGCGGGGTTCTCCGAGGTCGGGAAGCCTTCACCTGAGAAGGTAAAATGGCACTAATCCTTTTTTCTGCCTGTTAACCACCTTTAATGCCTTTCCCGTCTCCAGGAGACGGGACCCGAAGCTGCACATCTTCCCGCCTCCTGGCAAAAGGGCACGGAGGCGGGATGGGGGCAGGTTTGCCATCTGCCCCCACTTTCTGCTACTTTACTGGCAGTCCCGCCTCCATGCCCACCTCCTCGGGGCTGAGAAAATCCAGCCCATAGTATTGCACAGTATTTATAGCACAGAAAAAGGCCATTCAGCCCAACAGGTCCATGCCAGGGTTTATGTTCCACACGAGTCTCCTCCAACCCTTCTTCATCTCACCCCATCAACATATCCTTCTATTCCTTTCTCTCTCATGTGCTTATCTAGCTTCCCCTTAAATGCATCGATGCTATTCGCCTCAACTACTCCATGTGGTGGCGAGTTCCACATTCTCACCACTCTCTGGGTAAAAATGTTTCTCCTGAATTCCTTATTGGATTTGTTAGTGACTATCTTATATTTATGGCCCTTAGTTCTGGCCTCCGCCACAAGTGGAAACAACATCTCCACATGTACCCTATCAAACCCTTTCATAATCTTAAAGACCTCTATCAGGTCATCCCTCACTCTTCTCTTTTCTAGAGAAATGTGCCCAGCCTGTTCAATCTTTCCTGATGGGTATAACCTCTCAGTTCTGGTATCATTCTAGTAAATCTTTTTTGCACCTTCTCCAGCGCCTCTATATCTTTTTTATAATATGGAGACCAGAACTGTTCACGGTACTCCAAGTGTGGTCTAAGCAAGGTTCTATGCAAGTTTAACACAACTTCTCTGCTCTTCAATAGCAGAAAGGTGGGTAACTTGCTCAGGACCTTTGCCGATTTCATTCATGCTGCCCGAGGATGTGTCATTTTAATAGTCTGTAAACTAGTCCGCAAGAAAGATTTGAGAAAGTTTCATGAGCAAACTATCGCACATTGATGTTCAACCAGAATCTGAATATTAGACAGTAATTCAATAACTGTGCAGTTAGAATGTTAAAGGCATTTATTGCTTGGTTAAAGTTCATTGAAGAATGACTAATGCATTTTTTGTTTGTATAGAGTTAAAGGGCGATTAAAGTGCACAGGAAATAGAGTTATCAAGACAGAAAAGGACAGTCAGCAAAATAATTGCTGCATGCTGCACACATAGCAGAATATATCAGCACGGATGATCAATGAAATTTTATATAGATAATGATAACAGCTATATTTAAAGAAACTTTATTACCAAAAGATAAATTGCTATGGGCGGGGCGGGGGGAAGAAAGACTGGAGAATTGCCTAAAGTGGTTATAAAGAGTTCACAGAGTGTGATTTCTATGTTTTTTTACAATAATGCAGTGTTAGCAGATTCATTATAATTCAACACACACATGGTAGCTCAAAGGGGAAGGAAATTCATGGGGAGGTTTTTCTTTTACATAAAGTACTTCCTCTTTTATAGAATAATAATAATAATCAGTTTTTGATGTCTTAGTAAAAATGTCAAGTTTCTTAGCAGCTTGTAAACCTTGAGTCAGGTCTCTCACTGCTGGATGGACTTAGTGACATCTGATGGAAACCATCCATGTGTGTCCCAAACCAACTCCATAGTGAGCAGCAGGGGACAGGAGGAGGCCATTCAGCCCCTCCAACTTGTTCCGCCATTCAATTAGATCATGGCTGCTCTGTACCTCAACTCCATTTACTCGCCTTTGATCCATATCGCTTGATACCCTTAACTAATAAAAATCTGTCAATCTCAGTCTTGAAAATTTAAATTGACCCAGCATCCACAGCCTTTTGGGAGGGGAAAATTCTACATTTCTACTCCCCTTTGTGTGAAGAAGTGCTTCCTGATTTCACTCCTGAATGGCCTGGCTTTAATTTTAAAATTGTGCCCTCTTGTTCTGGATTCCCCCACCGGAGGACATCATTTCTCTGAATCTACTATATGCCTAGCTCCCAATACTCACTTAGCGGGACCTCCCCTCTGTTCTTTCTTATATCATCGGTTCAAACATGGATCACAACAACTGGTTCTTTACCCTCCCTTTCCAGGTTCCTTTCCAGCCGTTTTGAGATATCCCTTTCACTGGCACTGGGTAAGCAACACTCGCCCCTGGAATCTCAGTCATGACATCAGAGGATAGCCTCTATCAACAACAACAACAACAACTTGTATTTATATAGCATTTTAATGTAATAAAACATTCCAAGGCGCTTCACAAGAGTGTTATACCGAGCCGCATAAGGAGATGTTTAGACAGGTCAATGAGGTAGGTTTTAAGGAGTGTCTTAAAGGAGGAGAGAGATGTAGAGAGGCGGAAAGGGAATTCCAGTGCTTAGGGCCTAATTATGGAATCCCCTATAACTACAATTTTCTATTCTGCTGTTCCTTCACCCCCCCATCCTGCCCCACCCCCACCACCATCCTTGGACTGCCTAAGGCTCCTTGGTACCTTGGTTTGAATTCTCCATCCTCCCCACAGCCTTCTTCCTTATCTCCACGGGTAGCAAGTACGTCGTACCCGTTGGACAGGACCGGTTTCTGCAGTCCCTCCTCCCCTGCCTCTACTAGGTTCTCCCTACCGTGCTGGCAGTTAGTCACGCACTCCTCTTCCTGTACCTGTGTCTCTCTACATGGTGTGACTGTGTGCTCGGGTGCCCATCCGTGGAATTATCATAAAGCAACATGAGGAGCTTTCCCATCTTTAGCACTCACACTTCAGGTATCCCTATATCCGCTGGCACTCTTGAAGAAACAAAGCGGATCCTCGTATTATTCCGACACTGCTGTATCTACTGGAAGCTCTACTGAAATAAGATAAAAACACAAACAAATAAAATAGGAATATTGGACAGATGAAAGTAGAAAAAAGTAGCAGGAGAGGTAAGGAATACAGTGAAGATACTGGGAAGTTACAATAATGAACAGATACTAGGCATTGTCCATTATACAGAAGACCAGGTCATAGAGGAAGAGGTACTCAAGAAGCCAGAAGAGATAGCTGGACGTAGATGAAGAATGAAAGGGATAAGGGGATTCGGGTTGTCGGAGATTCATTGCTCAGAAAGAAGGATGGTTTTGTATGTTGGAAGGACGGTGAGCTGTTTAACTGGACCTAGAACGCCACACTTTGGGGAGAGATTAGAATGGCGATTAAAAAGACGCAGGAAGACATCCAGTGGCTGTGTCCACATAGGAGTCAATGACATTGGCAGAAAACATGCAGCAGTTCTGAAAGAAGCATATGTGAGGATGATCTTGAATCATATAATCATACAGCGCAGAAATAGGCCATTCGGCCCAGTGTGCCTGCACCGGCTCTTTGAAAGAGCTACCCAATTAGTCCCACTCCCCCTGCTCCTTCCCCATAGCCCTGCAAATGTTTCTTGTTCAAGTGTGTATCCAATTCCCTTTTGAAAGTTACTATTGAATCAGCTTCCACCATGTTTTCAGGCAGTGCATTCCAGATCAAAACAGCGCGCTGCATAAAAGAAATTCTCCTCCTCTCCCCTCTGGTTCTTCTGCCAATTACCTTAAATCTGTGTCCTCTGGTTACCGACCCTCTTGCCAGTGAAAACAGTTTCTCCTTATTTATTCGATCAAAACCCTTTATAATTTTGAACCCCTCTATTAAATTTCACTTTAACCTTCTCTGCTCTAAACTCAACGGTGGAGGATGCAAGATCATTTTCTCAGGTAAACTACCTCTGTTTGATAAAGGAGAGGAAGCCACCAGTAAATCTGAGGATGTAAGTAAGTGCCTCACATTAAAATAATGATGCCACTTTCATAAATAAGACTATTCCCAGTACAAAAATAGGGAATAGCCTTCACCTAAACAGAGCAGGAGCCATGCAACTTGTAAAGAATATTGAGGCAGCTATTAAACCAGTTGGGAGGGAGAATTGGGGGGGGGGGGCAGCGGGGGGTGGAATTAGAATTGGATCCGAAACAAGTCAGATGGCCATGAACACAGTAAGTGAGAGCGATATATTGGAACCAGATACCAGCAGCAGGCAAACACTGAGGGCTAATAGAGGAGATAAATGTACAAGGAAGTGTATATTTATCAATAGTGGAAGCATGAGAAATTGGGGGTGAAATTCACCTTGGCCAATAATGAGAAACGGGAGATAGCGTTTTGTACAACGGACTGCCGATTTATGAACATATGAACAATGGCGGACAGGTAAAGACCCTCTGGTCCATTCAGCCCGTCCCACACAATTGTGATACCTTGTCACAATATATATATACTCTCCACCCCACCCAAAACCATGCGATCTCCTGGGAGAGGCGAAAAACCAGATAAAAACCCAGGCCAATTTGGAGGAAAAAATTTGGGAAATTCCTCTCCGACCCATCGATCAAAACTAATCCAGCTGATCACTCTGAATTCCCTGGCGTACCTACCTTCTGTAAGAGGTGATCTCCGCCCCAGCCAGAAACAGGTCCAGCTCTCGCTTGAAGGAATTCAGCGAATCGGCGTCCACCGCACGAGACGGCCGCCTGTTCCAGATGTCCACTATTCTCTGGAGGAAAGAACCACCTCCTGACAGCTAACCTAGATCTGGCCTTATACAACTTAAAATTGTAACCTCTGGTCCTCCCTAACCTATTTAATTGGAACAAACTGTCAAATGGAACACAATCTATTCACTTCATCATCTTATAAAACTCAATCAGATCCCCCCTAAGTCTACACTTCTCTAAAGTGTAGAGTCCCAACTCTTTTAGCCTATCTTGATAACCAAGATGCTTTAGACTGGGAATTAGTCTAGTGGCCCTCCTCTGCACCCTTTCCAAAACCTCAATATCACCCACCATGTGAGGAGACTAAAACTGGACAAAGTATTCCAAGTGAGGGCTGACTAAGGTCTTGCACAAGGACAAAATAGTATGACACGTCTTATAATTAATCGTCCTATGAATGAACCACAACACCCTGTTCGCTTTAGCTATCGCTTACAGCATTGCTCATGTACCTTTAGAGATGTATGCACTAGAATATGCAGATCTCTTTCTTTCTCCAACTGCTTTAGTGCTTTTCCCCTGAAGGGTGTACGTATATTCAGCATTTGCCCTGCCCACATGCATAACACTGCATTTTTCCAAATTAAACATAATTTGCCTGTCATGAGACCAATGTCCCAACACATTAAGACCCGCCTGAAGCAGACAAGCATCGTCTACAGTCCTACAGATCTTAGTATCATCTGCAAATTTGCAGATTGTGCCCCCAACACCTACATCTAGATCAGGTGTCCCAACACCGATCCCTGCAGGACACCACTGGTGACCGGTCTCCAAACAGATCCAAATCCACCTATGACTACTTTTTGCTTACGCCCCTCCAGCTATCGACCATTTTGCGCTGCGGCCCAAGACGCATTTTACCCCCAAGATGCGCAAACTTCAGTTCATTGTAGCAGTTGGCAACTAATAGGAATATGAGAAACATGATTGGCTCCAGAAAATGGCAATGAATACAACATAGAGCGGTATAAAGTGCTCAGAAGAAGGAAGATAATTGTTTCTATGAAGAAAAAAGGATGTGTGAAAAAAAGAAAGGTTATTTTAACGGGGGACTTCAACCAACCAAATATAGTGTGCACTATGTATAGCAAAATCGTAAATACATTCATAAAGAATGGGTTAGAAAACGCCTCATTGTTCTTTCATTTGTCAAGTGTCAGCTGTGGCTCAATGGGTGGCACACTTGTCTCTGAGTCAGAAGGTTGTGGGTTCAGGTCCCATTCCAGGGACTTGAGCACATAAATCCAGGACTGACACTCCAGTGCAGTACTGAAGGGGTGCTGCACTGTCAGAGGTGCAGTCTTTCAGATGAAATGTTAAACCGAGGCCCTGTCTGCTCTCTCAGGTGGATGTAAAAGATCCCATGGCACTATTTCTAAGAAGAGCAGGGGAGTTATCTCCCGGTGTCCTGGCCAATATTTATCCCTCAACCAACACAACAAAAAAAAAACAGATTATCTAGTCATTATCACATTGCTGTTTGTGGGGCCTTGCTGTGTGCAGATTGGCTGCCACGTTTCCCACATCACAACAGTGACAGTACTTCATTGGCTGCAAAGCGCTTTGAGGTGGTTGTGAAAGGCGCTATATAAATGCAAGTCTTTTTCTTTTCATTTGCATTTCTGAAATTATTTAATTCCTCTTACTATTTTTTTCCTCTGCCATTTTTTCCATCCATACCTGTTCTCGCCTGAAGATGGCAACCGTCCAGTTTCACAACCAGTGACGGGCCCTTTTTGAAGTGGCCATTCTTCACGTGGGAGAATGAATGGTGAGTTTGACCTCCTGGGGTCACCTGCCATCAAAACAACAACCACGTTCGGTAGGGGCTGTTGACTAATGATCAGGAGGTCGAACCAAAGGCCCGGTTTTCCTCTCCTCCTCTGCCCTCGAGAGAGAGAGACACACTGAGGCTAATCGTAGCGCATCCGCCATTGCCCCAGTTACAGTCAACTCAGCTAAGACCAAGAATTGAACATGGGGACTCCGTGTTACTTGTGAAACTTAAATGCATTTTGTTTTTTTAAAAAGCTTTTCTCGATTCAAGGCTGGTTTAGAGCAGGATCACTAGGTGGGTGCTCAGCTACATGTTGAGATGAACTGATGCTGACACACGAGTCCCAGGAAGAGCTTTAAAACAGCTGTAAGTCTGAGGTACAACCGACTTGCTGCTAAGTAGCTAATTCTGTATTTACCATCGTTGGTCTCCTAAATTAGATACCCATTTTTTTGTTTAAATGAAATATACAAAAAGCACCTGCTACTCCATTTTCAATTTGGCCAGATTAAGGGCAGCACAGCTGTACTTTGACATGAATTGGCAGATTCAGTGCCTTCGCACATTAACTTGACAGGGCATAGAGGCTAGGGACAGATGGACTGAGGGCATTCATTTCTCGCCTCATAAAAATTAAAATTAAAATAAAGTAAAAGGCAAAAGTTGAAAGCATACCCTCAGGAGGAATGATAATTCAATTTATGTCAAATCCATAAAAATGTATAAACATTTTTTAAAAATCAGCTTGTAGAGGTTAACACAAGTCAGTGCCACATTCTGTTATATCTGGTACAGTACTGCCCCCTAATGTGCATTGTGGGTTGGTGCAGTCTGCAGGTCAAACCAGACATTGAAGATAGTGAAACGAATCATAGAAATTTATGGCACAGAAGGAGGCCATTCGGCCCATCGTGTCTGTGCCGGCCGAAAAAGAGCTCTCCAGCCTAATCCCACTTTCCAGCTCTTGGTCCGTAGCCCTGTAGGTTACGGCACTTCAAGTGCATATCCAAGTACTTTTTAAATGCGATGAGGGTTTTCTGCCTCTACCACTCTTTCAGGCAGTGAGTTCCAGACCCTCTGGGTGAAAAAAGTTCTCCTGAACTCCCCTCTAATCGTTCTACCAATTACTTTAAATCTATTTAAATCAATTAATTTAAATCAGTATCACACTAAAAATGTGTAGCATTCGTGTTACATAATGCAATGCCCGAGTATGAGGAGTGCTATCACTGTGATTCAGTAAAGATATTTTAATACGGTGTTAACCTGTTCACTTACAGGTTGCTGCCAACTCTTCAACTAGATTCTCTTTCAGCAATCAAAAAACAAAACAAACTGCAATATATCATTTCAACAGCACATAAAAAGCTTTGATTAAAATAAGAAGTCGCACAACACCAGGTTATAGTCCAACAGATTTATTTAAAGTTACAAGCTTTCGGAGCTGTTGCCCCTTCGTCAGGTAAAGGTACAATGAGGGAATCTACAATATTACACAGTATATAAACACAGAAACTGCAGAGATACAATCTTTCAGGGAGGCATTACATCAAAGACACACCAGAGCACAGCCTCATTGTACCTTTACCTGACGAAGGGGCAACAGCTCCGAAAGCTTGTAACTTTAAATAAATCTGTTGGACTATAACCTGGTGCTATGCGACTTCTCATTTTTGTCCACCCCAGTCCAACACCGGCATCTCCGCATCTTGATTAAAATAAGTATACAATACACCAAGCAGTAAGATTTACGAATGTAACATGTTTGAGTTCAGGTAACAATTGTGAACTACATAGATACATAGAACAGTACAGCACAGTACAGGCCCTTCGGCCCTCGATGTTGTGCCGAGCATTGTCCGAGACCAAGATCAAGCTATCCCACTCCCTATCATTCTGGTGTGCTCCATGTGCTTATCCAATAACCGCTTGAAAGTTCCTAAAGTGTCCGACTCCACTATCACAGCAGGCAGTCCATTCCACACCCCAACCACTCTCTGAGTAAAGAATCTACCTCGGACATCCCTTCTATATCTCTCCCCATGCACCTTATAGTTATGCCCCCTTGTAACAGCTGCCTCTACCCGAGGAAATAGTCTCTGAACATCCACTCTATCTATCCCCCTCATCATCTTATAAACCTCTATTAAGTCGCCTCGCATCCTCCTCCGCTCTAAAGAGAAAAGCCCCAACTCCCTCAATCTTTCCTCATAAGACCTTCCCCCCAAACCAGGCAGCATCCTGGTAAATCTCCTTTGCACTCTTTCCAATGCTTCTACGTCCTTCCTATAGTGAGGTGACCAGAACTGCACACAATATTCCAAATGTGGTCTCACCAAGGTCCTGTACAGTTGCAGCATAACCTCACGGTTCTTAAACTCAAACCCTCTGTTAATAAACGCCAACACACCATAGGCCTTCTTTACTGCTCTATCCACTTGAGTGGCAACCTTCAGAGATCTGTGGATATGAACCCCCAGATCCCTCTGCTCCTCCACGTTCCTCAGAACCCTGCCGTTGACCCTGTAATCCTTATTCAAATTTGCCCTACCAAAATGAATCACCTCGCACTTATCAGGGTTAAATTCCATCTGCCATTTTTCGGCCCAGCTCTGCATCCTATCAATGTCTCTTTGCAGCCTACAACTGCCCTCCACCTCATCCACTACTCCACCAATCTTGGTGTCATCAGCAAATTTACTGATCCACCCTTCAGTCCCCTCCTCCAAGTCATTGATAAAAATCACAAACAGCAGAGGACCCAGCACCGACCCCTGTGGCACACCGCTGGTAACTGGTCTCCAGTCCGAAAATGTTCCATCCACCACCACCCTCTGCCTTCTATGAGATAGCCAGTTACTTATCCAATCGGCCAAATTTCCCTCTATCCCACAACTCCTTACTTTCTTCATGAGACGACCATGGGAAACCTTATCAAACGCCTTACTAAAATCCATGTATACGACATCAACTGCTCTACCTTCATCTACACACTTAGTTACCTCCTCAAAGAATTCAATCAAATTTGTTAGGCAAGACTTACCCTTCACGAATCCGTGTTGACTATCCCTGATTAAGTTGCCCCTTTCCAAATGGTCATAAATCCTATCCCTCAGGACCTTTTCCATTATCTTACCAACCACCGAAGTAAGACTAACCGGCCTATAATTACCAGGGTCATTCCTATTTCCTTTCTTGAAGAGAGGAACAACATTCGCCACTCTCCAGTCCTCTGGCACCATCCCCGTGGACAGTGAGGACCCAAAGATCAAAGCCAGAGGCTCTGCAATCTCCTCCCTTGCCTCCCAAAGAATCCTAGGATATATCCCATCTGGCCCAGGGGACTTATCGACCCTCAGGTTCTTCAAAATTGCTAAAACATCTTCCCTCAGAACATCTACCACCTCCAGCCTATCCACCTTTATCACACTCTCATCCTCAAGAACATGGCCCCTCTCCTCGGTGAACTACTTCAGCTTTCCTCTCACAACAACTTGCATTTATATAGCATCTTCAATGTAGTGAAACATCCCAAGGCTCTGCAAAGGAGCATTATCAAGCCATATAAGGAGATATTAGGACAACTGACCAAAAGCTTGGTCAAAAAAGGTAGGTGTTAAAGGAGGAGGGAGAGGTAGAGAGGCAGAGAGGTTTAGGGAGGGAATTCCAGAGTTTAGGGCCCAGGCAGCTGAAGGCATGGCCGCCAATGGTGGAGCGATGATGAAAATCGGGGATGCGCAAGTGGCCAGAATTGGACGAGTGCAGAGATCTCAGAGGATTGTAGGGCTGGAGGAGGTTACAGAGATAGGGAGGGGCGGGGCCACAGAGGGATTTCAAAACAAGGATGGGAATTAAGTTAAATTGTGATCTGAATCATTTGATTATGCGAAGCTTGTGCAGAAAGTTAAGTACAGATGAGGGTGGCCATAAAGTGTATTGTTCCATAGAAACCAATGGTTCTCCTGCATCATAACATCTAACTACCTCTTGAATGATTCCAAATGTTTTGGCCCTGAATTTCCTCAGGGTATTGGTTGCACTGTTAGCGTTATCAGGGTGGGAGGGTATGTGTAGGTGTGGATTCTGGGGCAGGGCCGCTTGCACCACAGGTATGCCGGGGTTTGCGGAAGATCGCCCCCTTTGCTGATGGTGACAGGGAATGAGGGGTCCTGTGGGATAACACCATCCAGCGGAAGTCCCGCCGGTTCTGCCCCCTGCATGAAGGTGGCAGAAGTAGGGACCACCAAATTTGGAAAGAAAAACTTGCATTTATATAGTGCCTTTCACAACATCCCAAAGCGCTTTGCAGCTAATAAAGTACTTTTTGAAGTGTAGTCACTGTTGTGATGTAGGAAATACAGCAGCCAATTTGCACACAGCAAGCTCCCACAAACAGCAACGTGATAAATGACCAGATAATCTGTTTTTCATGATGTTGATAGAGGGCTAAATATTGGCCAGGACACCAGGGAGAAAATCCTGCTCTTCTTCGAAATAGTGCCATAGGATCTTTTATATCCACCAGAGAGAGTAGACGAGACCTCGGTTTAACGTCTCATCCGAAAGATGGCACCTCCAACAGTGCAGCACTCCCTCAATACTGCACTGGAGTGTCAGTCTAGATTTCTGTGCTCAAGTCTCTGGAGTGGGACTATGAACCCACAACCTTCTGACTCAGGGGGGCGAGGGTGCTAATCACTGAGCCACAGCTGACTACTGAGCCACTTGGTTTAATGTCTCATCCAAAAGTCTCCTTATGGTAGCCAGTCGCAAAGAAATTGGATATGGTAAAGAAAGCGGGCTACTTGGAAAAGAGTCAGTTCTTCCAGCCACCGAGCATCTTCATCTGGATCTGTTTGTACTGAGCCCCAGAGGCTAGCCTACGCCACTACTTCCTCCTACTCCAGCAGCACTGATAGTAGCACAGATGCCCGTACACACGTATGTAGATGTCCTAGCTCTGGAAGTTGTGATTGGGTCAGGAGTGCCTGGGGCCAGCGGGAAGAAGTCCTGCCCCTCTATAATAACTTGGATGCTTCCTCTGTCCATTGATGTTGGAACTGAACGCAGTATTTAAGGTGCAGCCTGATCAGAGCACTATACAGCTTGAGCATGGTAGCTGGGGTTACCAATCATCCACGATTGTGCTGGAGTCTCCAGGAATTAAAGATTAATCCCCCAGGATACTGGTGCTAGTAACCCAGGAGAAAAATAATAGGAGCATTAAAAAAAATTATGTGTTTTTACATTTAGTTTGAACACTTTCATTGATAGGAACATAGGAACAGGAGTAGGCCATTCAGCCCCCCAAAGCCTGTTCCGCCATTCAATGAGATCATGGCTGATCTGCGACCTAACTCCATATACCCGCCTTTGACCCATATCCCTTAATACCCTTGGTTAACAAAAATCTATCAATCTCCGATTTAAAATTAACAATTTACCTAGCATCAATTGCCATTTGCGGAAGAGAGTTCCAAACTTCTACCACCCTTTGTGTGTAGAAGTGTTTCCTAACTTCACTCCTGAAAGGCCTGGCTCTAAGTTTTAGACAATGTCCCCTAGTCCTAGACTCTCCAACCAGCGGAAATAGTTTCTCTCTATCTACCCTATCAGTTTTCCTTACATACATAGGATTACATAGGATATATGGCACAGAAACAGGCCATTCGGCCCAACAATATCTTAATATTTTATTAGTTCTAACATCATTGGAGATGGAGTTGACAGTCATGTGATGAAACCTCCAGGAATATGTCCGACCAGAGTTGGCAACCCTAGTGGTAGCCTCAGAATTATACACTATGATTTGACAATGCAGCTCAGCCGTTGGGGACGGCATTAAAAGGGAAATTAGAGAAGCATGCAGTAAGGGCACAGCAGTCATCATGGGTGACTTTAATTTACATATAGATTGGGCTAACCAAATTAGTAAAAATACTGTGGAGGAGGAATTCCTAGAATGTTTACGAGATGGTTTTCTGGAACAATATGTCGAGGAACCAACCAGAGATCAGGCCATCTTAGACTGGGTATTATGCAATGAGAAAGGATTAATTAGCAATCTTGTTGTACGAGGCCCCTTGGGTCAGAGTGATCATAATATGATAGAATTCTTCATTAGGATGGAGAGTGAAGTAGTTGAATCAGAGACTAGGGTCCTGAATTTAAATAAAGGAAACTACGATGGTATGAGGCGCGAATTGGGTTGGATTGATTGGGGAATGTCACTCAAGGGGTTGACGGTGGATAGGCAATGGCAAACATTCAAAGACTGCATGGATGAACTACAGAATTTGTACATCCCAGTGTGGCATAAGAATAAAACAAAAAGGGTGACTCAACCGTGGCTAACAAGGGAAATTAGGGATAGCATAAGATCCAAGGAGAGGGAATATAAATTGGCCAGAAAAAGCGGTAGCCCTGAGGATTGGGAGCAGTTTAGGATTCAACAAAGGAGGACAAAGGGATTAATTAAGAAGGGGAAAATAGAATATGAAAGTAAGCTTGCTGGGAACAAATAAACTGACTGTAAGAGCTTTTATAGATATGTGAAGAGAAAAAGATTAGTGAAATCAAGTGTAGGTCCCTTACAGTCAGAAGCGGGGGAAGTTATAATGGGGAACAAAGAAATGGCAGCCCAATTAAATGCATATTTTGGTTCTGTCTTCACAAAGGAGGACACAAATAACCTCCCAGAGATGTTGGAGAACATACGGTCTGATGAAAGGGAGGAACTGAAAGAAATCAGTATTTGCAAGGAAATGGTGTTAGGGAAATTGACGGTATTGAAGGCCGATAAATCCCCAGGGCCTGATAATCTACATCCTAGGGTACTTAAGGAAGTGGCCCTAGAAATAGTAGATGCATTGCTGATCATCTTCCAACATTCGATGGAATCTGGAACTGTACCCATGGATTGGAGGGTAGCTAATGTTACCCCACTATTCAAAAAGGGTGGTAGAGAGAAAGCGGGGAATTACAGACCGGTAAGCCTGACATCGGTAGTGGGGAAAATGCTAGAGTCCATTATAAAGGATGTAATAGCTGAGCATTTGAAAAACAGTGACAGGATCGGACAAAGTCAACATGGATTTACAAAAGGTAAATCGTGCTTGACTAATCTACTGGAATTTTTTGAGGATGTAACTGGGAAAATAGATAAGGGAGAACCAGTAGATGTGATGTATTTGGACTTTCAAAAGGCTTTCGATAAGGTCCCGCATAAGAGATTAGCGTGTAAAGTTAAGGCACATGGGATTGGGGGCAAGGTATTGACTTGGATAGAGAACTGGTTGGCGGACAGAAAGCGGAGAGTAGGAATTAATGGGTCTTTTTCTGAGTGGCAAGCAGTGACTAGTGGGGTACCGCAGGGATCGGTCCTTGGACCCCAGCTATTCGCAATATACATTAATGATCTAGATAAGGGAATTAAATGTAATATCTCCAAGTTTGCAGATGACACAAAGCTGGGTGGGAGTGTGTGCAGCGAGGAGGATAGCGAGAAACTCCAGGACGATCTGGACAGGTTGGGTGAGTGGGCAAAAGCATGGCAGATGCAATATAACGTGGATAAGTGCGAGGTTATCCACTTTGGTGTCAAAAACAGAAAGGCAGACTATTATCTGAATGGCAATACATTGGGAGAAGGGGAAGTGCAACGAGACCTGGGTGTCCTTGTGCACCAGTCGCTGAAAGTAAGCATGCAGGTGCAGCAGGCGGTGAAGAAGGCAAATGGTATGTTGGCCTTCATAGCGAAAGGGTTTGAGTATAGGAACAGGGATGTCCTGCTGCAGTTGTACAGGGCCTTGGTGAGACCACACCTTGAGTACTGTGTGCAGTTTTGGTCGCCTTATCTGAGGAAGGATGTTCTTGCCATGGAAGGAGTTCAGCGAAGATTCACAAGGCTGATACCTGGGATGGCAGGAATGACATATGAGGAGAGATTGGGTCGATTGGGCTTATACTCACTGGAGTATAGAAGAATGAGAGGGGATCTCATCGAAACATATAAAATTCTGACAGGTCTGGACAAACTAGATGCAGGAAGAATGTTCCCGATGGTCGGAGAGTCCAGAACCAGGGGTCATAATCTACGGATAACGGGTAAGCCATTTAGGACAGAAATGAGGAAGAATTTCTTCACCCAGAGAGTGGTGAACCTGTGGAATTCTCTACCACAGAAGGTAGTTGAGGCGAAGTCATTAAATATATTCAAGGATGAGTTAGATATATTTCTTAAAGCTAAAGGTATCAAGGGATATGGGGAGAAGGCAGGTACAGGGTACTGAGTTTAGATGATCAGCCATGATCTCATCGAATGGCGGAGCAGGCTCGAGGGGCCGAATGGCCTACTCCTGCTCCTATTTTCTATGGCTATGTTTCTATGCTGATTGTTGTTCTGATTTTCCTCCTCGTCCCTTGCCGGGTGGTGGACAGGTGCAGGCCCCATCCCCTGGCAGGGCCTTGCGCCTGGAAATTTGGGGCATGGCCACAGGGGCAGCTGGAGACCTGAGGCCTACAGATGTGGGTCTGGCCGCCATCCTACGGAGCCTTGTGAAGATCTCCAAGGCACGATGAATGTTTGGGAGTGGGAGGAAGTAGTGGCGTAGGCTAGCCTCTGGGGCCCAGTGCAGGCAGGTCCAGATGAAGATGCTCGGTGGCTGGAAGAACTGGCTCTTTTCCAAGTAGCCCGCTTCCTTTATCATATCCAAATCTCTTTGCGACTGGCTACCATAAGGAGACTTTCGGATGAGATGTTAAACCGAGGCCCTGTCTGCCCTCTCAGGTGGACGTAAAAGATCCCACGGCCGCTATTTTGTAGAAGAGCAGGGGAGCTCTCCCCAGTGTCCCGTCCAGTGTTTATCCCTCAACCAACACCACTGAAAAGAGATTGTAAAAGAAGGCAGGACTGAGGCTGGCTCCTCAGATCGGAGGGTCTGAGGGGGTCTAGATACAAGGCCAAACGACAGCTTCTTCAGATGCCCCTGCATCCGGACACCCTTCTAGCAGTAGGCCTGGGGGAAAAGACTGTGGCGGGCACAGCGATGGCGGGAATGGGCCTGGAAGTCATTCCCCATCATTTTGGGGCACTACCGCCCCATTCGCACCGGGAGCACCAGGAATACTTCCTCAAACCTCATTTCCACGCCTGGCCTTGGCCTGTGCTTGATACTGTAGTATAACTGCAGCCTAAATCCCATTGTGACGGCTTTTCTATATGTAGGGTTTCCGGTGTGGGTTTTTTAAGATTTGCGATGTTTTTGGTGGCTTTGGTGGAGTTTTTCCTGTGCTTTTCCCTGTATTTTTGTTAAGCAACGAGAATTGGATATTTAAAAAATTGTAAAACATGTTGCTGATCAGGCAGTTTCAATGTTATTTGACAGAACGAATGCTTCCTCTGTATTGTTACTGAGGAAAGTAAAATAAAAAAAATTATTTTAAAGGGAGCAGTGTAGCCACAAACCTAACACACAATACTTAGAGATAGATGTAGTACTGGGTATGGTAGCATAGTGGTTATATTACAGGACTAGTACAATCCTATGAGGCCTGGCCTCATGATCTGTTAGATGTTAGAGTTCAAATCTGTTAGATGTTAGAGTTCAAATCCCACCATAGCAGCTGGGGAATTTAAATTAATTTAATTCAATAAAATCTGGAATAAAAAGCAAGTGCACCCATCCCTCTCTGTCTATGCACTTCCTCACATCCCCATCTATCCACCCACCACTGGCACTCACACTCATCCTTATGCAATGTCATGCCTATCACTCATAGTCACCCTCAACAAATGCTCTCCATCCATCAGGTGGACACACGCCATTACACTCACTCATAGGTCTCTTCTTTCCCTCCTAGCAGGAGAAGAGACCAGAGAACACCAGGGAGAGGCTGAGAACCGGAGGTGGCCCTCCAGCCATCTCTCAATTAACATCTGCAGAGGAGGAGGCGCTGGAGATCAGTGGAGTCTCGGCATGCCTGGCCGTCCAAGATGGGGAGATGGGGACATCCCAGCATCCTGGCGACTGAATTAAATATGAGGCAGCCACGTGG
Source organism: Squalus acanthias (assembly GCA_030390025.1). NCBI lineage: Eukaryota > Metazoa > Chordata > Chondrichthyes > Squaliformes > Squalidae > Squalus > Squalus acanthias. Next base: position 58,772,401 of record CM059442.1, on the reverse strand, counting down.
CATACAACACTCAGTCATGTTGACTTGGTGTCAAAAGCCACTGAAATATGATCATGTGCATCATGATCATTTCAAGCATTCTTACCTTGACAGTACTCAGTCATGTCTTTTATCTCCCACAGGACCTTCATGTGTCCAGTAGGAGTTGGTCGCTGCCGACTCCTCAGAGGAGCTCACTCCCTCTAAAGGTGCACCGTCACAGGACTCAAGCAGACCATGCACCAGCTCAGATACTCGCACTTCCATGGGAGCAGTTAGAAAGATAGTTCAGTTTTCACATGGGGACTCGCACTTCACAAGTGAGCAAGAGCAGATGGTGGAGTCAGGGGCAGCAGTGGAGAGTCTGCGTTGGAGGGCGCAGGACTCTCCAAGCTCTGCTCAGCTGGACGCAGACGCTGTACCCCGGGGGCTGCCGACTGTGAGATCCTGCAAATGTCTCTGGCAGATCCCAGGAAGGATCCAGAGGCAAAAAAGTTGAGGGCAGTGGTGACTTTGGCAGCGGTAATGCATGGCCACCAGATTCAGTTGGCAGCAGGTCTTGTTCCAGCAGGCTGCAAATGTCTGCCACCACCTGATGCGACACCCTGAGCCTCCACAGACACTGGTGTTCCGACATGTCGAGGAAGCTTATCCTCTGCCTGTAGACCCTTGTGTGCCGGGTATGGCCTCCTGCCAGCTGCATCTCTCTGCTGATCCCCTATTTCCTGTGGAGCTGCAGGTCTGTGAGCAGCAGGCCGCTGCTGGTGCTGCTCTTGCTTCCCCTGCTGGTGCTGCTCCTGCTTCTCCTGCTGGTGCTGCTGCTGCTGGTGTTGCTGCTGGTCATCTTGGTCCTCATCTGAGGTCCAAAGTAACACAGCGTGAGCAGCACCCATGCTGATCTGATAGATCAGAACTCCAAACCTCCAAAGTGTAGATGACACCTCCAAAGTGTGTAAAGTAATCTCTACTGTGAGCAAAGCCTTTCACACAAGCAGGCAAGAAAGCAGCTGTGAGGTGTCAGTACTTATTTGCATTTTTCCCTGTCATGGCTTCAGCCCTCTGAATTGCCGCTGTCATCTCGCCTTGCTTTCACTAGTGAGTTCCAGGAAGCCCGGGAAACCCGTGGACCAATGTTCCCTCTAATTATTTTTTGGCCCGCGCGGCCCCTTAAAAATTCCGCGCTGTGCGGTTTTTCTATTCAAAAGCCGACTCACCAGCTGCGCAGGACTTGCGGAGAGCTGTGCGGCCACGCGGCCGTGCAACTGGTAGGGAACATTGCCATGGACCCAAAGTTAACATGCAAAACCCATGCCAGTATCACTCTAACCTATGTCAATTGGCAACCCGTCTCTCCTGAGGGATTTGCGCGCAGGCGCTGGAGAGAAATGCAGAAGTCGGTGGGTTGGAACCGGCTTCCCAACGCGCTCGTATTTTTGCCAGATCTAACTCCCCACCCGCGCCCAACCTCATGCGCTCCTCCAGTTTAAAATTGCCCCGTATATGTTTCCCATTCTCTCCAAGGTCATGGGTACGGCACTCCATCTCTTGCAATGGTGCTCCACTCCACGTTTTGAGTCTCTCTCGTTCCTGGAGTGTTTATAAACACAGAACCCTGAAGCTGTGCTGCCTGACGTCAGCTCACCCACACTTAAACCTGAGAGTTCGCTATACCATTGCACTTTCACTGTCTCACTATTTTGCCATCTGTATCAAGAGTATCCAAATAATCCTCTTCACCCCCACACACTTTTACTTCCCCATTAAAATCACAGCCACATGTTGCACCACGTGGTAGATTCCTGGTACCACATGGTGATTTAACTCTCTCCTTTCCCTCTCTCCTTTCCCTGGCTGTGCCTATAAAAAGTCATCCACCATTAGCGACAATGAGTCTGAAAGATGTACTGCAGCAAGTCACCAAGACTTATGCGACAGCACCTCCCAAACCCGCGACCTCTTCCACCTAGAAGGACAAGGGCAGCAGGCACATGGGAACACCACCACCTCCAAGTTCCCCTCCAAGTCACACACCATCCTGACTTGGAAATATATCACCATTCCTTCATCGTCACTGGGTCAAAATCCTGGAACTCCCTCCCTAACAGCACTGTGGGGGTCCCTTCAGCACACGGACTGCAGCCGTTCAAGTAGGCGGCTCACCGCCACCTTCTCAAGGGCAATTACGGATGGGCAATAAATGCTGGCTTCGCCAGCGACGCCCACATTCCATGAATGATTAAAAATAAGGTGCTGTTGTGTTAACCAACGGGAAAGTTTGAGTCGAAGCTGAGCCTGTGCATCTGCTTTAATAGAAACATTGTGCATTTTGTTCAAAAGAAATTAGTTTGCAGCAGCACATGCAACAACCAGGGTTATCGTATTACCAGTAATTCATACCCTTTCCCCTTTTTACATATTAGAGTAGTCTCCTGCAAGACAACACAGCTTCTTTAATAATAAACAGTGTAACAGTAAACATGGGGATTTTAGCATCCTATTCAGGTGTAAAACATTTCAATCGATAATAAAATGAATAACGATTTATCCTTCGGAGCTAATGAGTCGGGCTGCCAACCTTGTTGAAGAGATCAGTCATCCTGCAGCTGTCATCGTTTTCAAGGTTCAGATTCCAGACTCTTGCACCAAGAAGTGACTGATCAAACTAAGTATCCCCCTCCCTCACAAGCATTTTGCACAGAATATAATATTCCATCTCTTTACTGTATTCATTTTGTTGGTCATTATTTATTTCTCGATAAAGCCATTTTTCTATCCTCCTACCCTGTAGAGCCCCTTGTATCGACAGCAAGTTAACACCATACAGGTGTGTACCCATCAATCCCCATTGCATAGTATTTACAGCACAGAAACAGGCCATTCGGCCCAACTGGTCCATGCCGGTGTTTATGCTCCACATGAGCCTCCTTCCACCACTCCCTCCTTCCTCTAACTCCATCAACATATCCTTCTATTCCTTTCTCCCTCATGTACCTATCCAGCTTCCCCTTAAATGCATCTACGCTACTTGCCTCAACCACTCCCTGTGGTAGCGAGTTCCCCATTCTAACCACTCTCTGGGTAAAGAAGAATTCCCTGAATTCCCGATTGGATTTATTCGTGACTGTCTTATACTTATGGCCCAAAGTTTTGGTCTCCCCCCACAGGTAGAAACATCTTCTCTACGTCTACCCTTGTCAAACCCTTTCATAATTTTAAAGACTTCTATCAGCCTTCTCTTTTCTATTGTGAGGGTGTGACAGTCGATGGCCCTTTTAGAAAAGTGACAGTGCCTGCCTGTTCGGGCGGATGGAAAAGATCCCACGGCAGTATTCAAAGAGCAGGAAACCCTCCGGGTGTTCTGACCTCGACAATCCTCCCTCAGCCAGTGCCAACAGGAAAGGATACACGAGTTATTTCTTTTATGTCGGCAACCACGCCAGCCAATGTGCACACAGCAAGGTTCCACAAACACCTGCATGGTTTCAGCAGTGTGTGGCACCACCATGGGCATATATGAGAAAATCGTAGGTGTTTTCCCCCATGGTTTTCCATCCACTCATTATTATGGCTGGAAGATCATGGCGAGCGCTTCTCATCCGAAGCGTGCTTTCATAAAATCTAAACACCTGAATCCGATCTGTAAGGCATCGGGTACGTTACTGAAATTTCGATCAAAGGTCCCAGCCGAAATATTTGCCTACCCTTGGTTTTCCAAACGTTAGTGGGGCTGCTGTGGATTTTCATCATTTATATTTTTCAATTTGTGCTTTCCCTCTTACCTCCGCTCCGTGAGGCCGAGTTCCCTCGGGGCCCCCGCTGGCAGGCCAGGTAGTGATTTTCCGGCTGGGTTCGGGTGGGAACCTCGCTTCAAGCATGGAAATGAGACCCGGGAGTTAAAATGGCCCTGGCCTCAGGCCGGCTTAACGCTCGCGCCGACCCACAGCGCCGCAATCGCGCCCCGAGTTAAAATCGGAGCTTCTGTGTCTTTCGGGTCACTAAACTCAGAATCATACAATCTTACAGTGCAGAACGATGCCATTCGGCCTGCTGTGCCTGTGCCGGCTCTTTGAAAGAGCTATCCAATTAGTCCCACTCCCCCTACTCCTTCCCCATAGCCCTGCAATTTTTTTCCCTTTTCAAGAATATATCCCTTTTGAAAGTTACTATTGAATCTGCTTCCACCACCCTTTCTGGCAGTGCGTTCCCGATCATAACAACTCACTGCATAAAGAATTTTCTCCTCATCACTCTTCTGGTTCTTTTGCCAATTATCTTAAATCTGTGTCCTCCGTTTACCGACCCTCCTGCCAGTGGAAACAGTTTCGTCTTATTTACTCTTTCAAAAACTTATCTGAGATCCAGATATAGAACCGACTTTTAAAAATGTCAATCTAATAATTCAGTGCACCAACATTCCTGAATGGAAGGTAGGCCACAACTTCTGCACACAGTTTGAAAATCAGACAGATGCAAAAACCTCTCACATACCCTTAGTCAACAACAACGTGTATTTATATAGCGCCTTTAACGTAGTAAAAGGCCCCAAGGCGCTTCACAGGAGCGTTATCAAACAAAATTTGACACCGAGCCACATGAGGAGGTATTAGGGCAGAAAAGAGGTAGGTTTTAAGGAGCGTCTTAAAGGAGAAAAGAGAGGCGGCGAGGTTTAGGGAGGGAATTCCAAAGGTTAGGGCCTTGGCAGCTGAAGGCACGGCCACCAATGGTAGAGCGATTAAGATTGGGGATGCGCCAGAGGCCAGAATTAGAGGAGCACAGATATCTCGGGGGGTTGTGGGACTGGAAGAGATCACAGAGATAGGGAGGGGCGAGGCCACGGAGGGATTTGAAAACAAGGATAAGAATTTTAAAATCGAGTCTTATAATATAGTCTCATAAGAAGAGGATTAACACAGACAAATACACTCGAAAAATACACGATAAAGTGACCCTAACAAACAGGGACAAAACAATAGATGCAATAAATTACGCAGCACAAATACTACAAGCCAAACTTAGTTAAATGTAAATAATACAGATATTCCACATCTATAGGGCTAAAGCCAGCCCTAACACCTATTACCCATAGACATTGTTCTAACATACGATTCCAGGTTCTGTTTCGACACAGTCTTCCGCTGTGACCCTAAACCTCCAGCATCAAGGACGACCACATAATTCTGAAAGAAGGCACGTTCCAGGATGTGTGAGGTGTAACCGTGACAACCGTCTCCAAGTGCACCGTTTTCTTTCTTAAAAATGTCAGTTTCAGTGAACGGAAAGTAGAGCAACAAAGAGCAGTTTTGGAGTGAATACATTTCCAACAACTGCAGTTTCCTTAAGTAGAATTTATTATAGAGGGGAAAGCAAGGGCATGAAGAAATACATCAAATGATGTCAGGCTTAATAATAAGTTACAGGCTCGCTGTCACAAGTACTTTATTCTCATAAGCCAGACGGAGCTTCTTTTTGTACTGTATATGATCTATGTATGTCTGTCAATATAAGTTTCGAGGACAACAAACGCGCTGCAGACGTCACATTTGGTTCCAGAGGCAAAGCAGTCCTCAACAAAAAGGAAAGCAAGCTGGTTACTTCCTGTTAGTTTTTCTGACCTTGGGATGCAACCCAGGGTTTCACAAGCAACTGCCAATCTACAGAGAAATAATTAACCTCAAAATTGACCGGAGGATGTGCCTAAGAGAAAATAGGTTCTTAATTGACCTCTAAACCTATTTACAGTGATTAGACCTTGTAGTTTTACATAGTTGGACGCGCCATAGTATAATCATTGATAACCAGAGGACATAGATTTAAGATAATTGGCAAAAGAACCAGGGAGAAGATTTACACTGCGAGTTGTTATGATCTGGAATGCACTGCCTGAAAGGGTGTTGGAAGCAGTTTCAATATTAGCTTTCAAAAGGGAATTGGAAAAATTGCAGGGCTATGGGGAAAGAGCAGGGGAATGGGACTAATTGGATAGCTCTTTCAAAGAGTCGGCACAGGCACGATGGGCCAAATGGCCTCCTTCGGTGCTGTATGATTCAATTGGTTCTATAACTCACCATGAGCCACACCGTAGGATATATGCTCATTATTAAGGTTTTGGAGCTGAAAATTCATGGGTGACGGGTTGCATCCCAGTGCAAGTGCCAAAGTCTGCAGGTCAGGGGGAGGTCCCCTGTTTTACATGTGAATGGCAGGCACCTGGGTACATCTAGGATGCCCTGCACTGCACTCCCTCCTAGGCTAATATAACCTTCCTGAGGTGCGGTGCCCAAAACTGAACGCAGTACTCCAGATGGGGTCTGAGCAAGGCTCAGCATCACTTCCTCCCTTTTGTATTCCAGCCCCCTTGAGAGAAAGGCCAACATTCCCTTAGCCTTTTTGATTCCCCTTTGTCTGCTGACTCCAAAATCTCTTTGCTCTTCAATACATATCTGTGCTGAATTGTGGCCATTTTGTGTTTTAAGCCCTAGAACTTCAGGAACTGGATAATGCAGTCAACCTCACAGCAGAGGATTCCTTCGTCCTAAAACCTTGGTATGGATTTGAACCAAAGACCAATTTCACTCTCCCATGTGTCAGCACATGATCCCATTCTGCCTCCAATGGTATAGCTGCTGCTTTGCTTTTAGTTAGTTTTTTTTAAAGTATGTATGTTTTTCCGGCCAATTTTCTTCCTTCCCCTCCTCGCCTGTGGGTGCTGACTCCTTGATGGGGTATGAATCCTCAGGTACATCACCAAAGTGGCCATTATTCACGTGTGAGCCTTGACCCTGAGTATTTGCAGGCTATTTGACCTCTGGAGGCATCGCCGCCGAGCCTGATACTCTCCCTCACCTTACGGCCATGCACACATGGACTTTTAGCAACTAGACAGGGAACACTGGCTGATGTTCTGCTTCCTAATCCAGGAAGACTAAGGCCAATGGTAGCCCCTGACTGCCATTCCAGTTGAGATCAGCTACTGGATCAAAGACGGGAGGAATTGGACCGGGGACATCAGCTACTGGCTGGATAAACTCACTGACCCATGGAGCCATCAGCCAATCTGTAGAGATGTCAGTGATATAAAAAGAACAGCACCTTGAAACACATCATTCAAGCCAGTAAGGAAGCCAGAGAATTAAGTGGGAGCAAAATGCATCAGCAACAACTTGTATTCAAACAGTGCCTTTAATGTCCCAAGGCGCTTCACAGGAGCGTTATAAAACAAAATTCGACACCGAGCCACATAAGGAGATATGCCCTGCGCATGCGCTGAAAACCGGCAATTGCTCTTCCGAAAAGGGGGCGGGGCCGGAGTGCATCGCGTGCGCGCTACAGGCTGCGCGCACGCTGTGCACTTCATGCTTTGGACGCGCAGGTAAGTACTGAAGATTTTGGAAATGTAAAAAGGAGGAGTAAGACCCGCTTTTAAGAAGGTAAGTAGTGAATTAAGTATTTTTTTGAATTTTTTTTTACAGGTATATCTTTTTTATAGACTTTAAAGACAGGTAAGTTTATTTTTATAACTTTTTAAAAGATTTTAAATTTTTTCAAAAATTTAATTTTTTATTTAAAATGGTTAATTTAATTAACTATACTTATTTTATTAATGTGATGGGTTTTTTTTAAAATTTAATTGAGGTTTAGCTGTTATTTTGGGGGGGTGTAAGATTCATAAGTCTCTCAGCCATGCTGTGAGACTTATGAATGGAAGATGGTGTGCTGCCATTGGCTCTAACTGAGTCACGTGATCCCACAGCTCGCACGAATTAACTACGCCGCTGGGATACGCAAGCCCAGCACAGCTGATGTCTGGAACATCAATTTCGTGCGAGCTGGATCAGAAAAAGCATAAGCGAGGTGAGACATCGCGGGAAAGGCTTACCCCCGCGGGAACAGAGCGAGATCAATTTCTGGGCCAATAGGACAGATAAAGAGTTAGGTTTAAAGGAGCATCTTAAAGGAGGAAAGAGGTAGAGAGGCGGAGAGGTTTAGGAAGCAAATTCAAGAGCTTAGGGCCTTGGCAACTGAAGGCAAGGTGCCAATGGTGGAGCGATTAAAATTGGGGATGCTCAAGAGGATTGGAGGAGCACAGATATCTCAGAGGGTTGTGGGGCTGTAGGAGATTACAGAGATAGGGAGGGGCGAGGCCACGGAGGGATTTGAAAACAAGGAGGAAAATTTTAAAATGGAGGTGTTGCTTACCTGGGAGCCAATGTAGGTCAGCGAGCACAGGGGTGATGGGTGAACGGGACTTGGTGCGAGTTAGAACACGGGGCAGCCGAGTGTTGGATCAGTGAGAGATCACATTGTAAGTGTTGCAGGAAAGCAAATAGCAAATAAATGGTATAGTTTCCTGATCATTTTATCGTTGAGATTTGTCGTGTTTCAATGATCAACACTTCAGCACCAGGAAACTTGAGCTGGATAGTGTCATGTAAACACTCCTAACGTGGCCGTTGATACGTTATTTGAACCACAGTGCAAGAGTTTTCTGCTGAAAGCAGCTAACAGATCATTAATACTGGACTGAATTAGAGCAGAGGATTAATGTTGTGGTCACTAGTTTAGTATTACAGTTTAAAGCTATTTTAGAAACAGTTGAAAATGCTGTTAAGCTGTTGCCTATAGAGCCGGAATTTGCGACCCCTACGGGTATGAGGTGCGTACGTGCCCATAGGGGCCGCGCAAGTGCCGGTTTCAGTCGTGCGAAGCGCATGCGCTGAAAACCGGCACTTGCGATCTGTCAAGAATTCTCTTGACAGATCATCCGCATGCACAAGAAAAGTGCCTCTGCGGGTGGAGAGTCGCGCTTTTTGCACAACTTCCGCCCGCTGAATGACTGTCAAATTCTTATGCCTGGTAAAAGCAAGCGTAAGGCCTGCTTTTATCAGCAGGTTTAAAAAATAGAAAAATGAAATTTGATAACTCATTTATAAATTTAAAATACTCTTCAAAAAGGTAAGTTTATTTTTAGCCCCGTAAAAACATTTAATTTTTTTTTCAAAAAATTAATTTTTGTTTAAAATATTTAATTAAATGTCATTTTAATTAATTTTAAATATGTAATGTTTTTTAAAAATGCATTTAATGTTTTAGTGTGCTTTTAAATGTGATCCCCATTCATACTTTTGACAGTTCTGTGCGTACAGACCTGTCAAAAGTATGAATGGGGATTCCCTTCTTTCATTGGTTCGCCTGGCCCACGTGATCCCAGGGGCGCTTGCGAACCGCATGCGCCCCTGGGATACCTGGGCCTCTGCGCATTTCGAAGAGGAGAGGCCCAGGATCACAAGCCTCGGGATCTACGGAACCAACAGGTAAGTTCGTAGATTTTTTCCAATCGGAGGCATCTGCCCGCAGGAAGCCTCCGATCGGAAATTCAGGGCCATTTGATGGCACCAACCAACAAAGTGTCAAACAGTGAGACTACCTCAATCTTTTCAATAGTTCTATTGTTTTAATGTTTCAACTGGAAAATTCATTATTATAAAATGCTTCAAGGATTAGTGCTGAAGCCACCCATTGTAAGGCAGTGCGGGGGGGCGATGTTTGTTAATCTGAAAACGGAGTGTGTGTGAATTTGATCCCGGATCTCCACATTGATTTATGATTAATATTCCGAGTGTTAGGATCTCATTCCAATTAGTGCCAGCCGTGAGTCAGTTGGTAACACTCTCACCTGAGTCCAAAGGTTATGGGTTCAAGAGCTTTGAGCACATAATCTACGTTGACACTCATGCTGAGGGAGTGCTGCACTGTCAGAGGTGCCCGTCTTTCGGATGAGACGTTAAACCGAGTCCCCATCTGCCCTCTTGGGTGGACCCAAAGTTCTCCCCAGTAGCCTGGACAATATTTATCCCTCAACCAACATCACTAAAAGAGTTTATCTAGTCATTATGCTGTTTGTGGGACCTTGCTGTGCTCAAATTGGCTTTTTTTTTAATACATTCATGGGATGTGGACATCGCCAGCATTTATTACCCATCCCTAATTGCCTTTGAGAAGGTGGTGGTGAGCTACCTTCTTGAATATAACTGCCATTTCCAAGGGCAGTTAAGAGTCAACCACATTGCTGTGGGTATGGAGTCACATATTGGCTGGGTAAGGATGGCAGATTTCCTTCCCTAAAGGACATTAGTGAACCAGTTGGATTTTTACAACAATCTGGTAGTTTTACAATACTAGCTTTTTATTCCAGATTTATTTAATTAACTGAATTTAAATTCCACAGCTGCTGTGATGGGATTTGAACTCATGTCCCCCACCAGATCATTAGTCTGGGCCTGTATTAGGATTTACTAGTCCAGTAACATAACCACCATGCTACCGTACCCCCACCTTATAACAGTGACTACTCTACAAAAGTACTTCATTGGCTGTAAAGCGCTTTGGAACATCCTGAGGTCGTGAAAGGTGCGATTGAAATGCAAGTCTTTCTTTATCTTCCCCCAGTTGCAATATACACAGATATCTAACAGTACTACATAATTCCATAGAAAACCGAAGGTGAATGGACTGAGCCAAAGCCATCCCGAAGGTTTCAGGTTCGAAGGCTGTCAGTGTTAAGGTGGCTATACTCCGCCATGGGATGCTATCATTGGCCTCAGTGTTCCTACACAACAGAGGAAAATAAATCAGCCTAAGTTCCTATTCCTGATCATTATCCATTGACCTCTGCTGAAAAACGTGTGCGGGCATCAGAATGGGCTTCGCTGTGAGGCCCCCGCATGATTTAATTCTGCCTCTGCTGACACTCACTGTATGGGCTCCTGGATGTAATATGGCTATTTGGGCAAAGTACTAGAAGATTGTCAGTGGCCCTTGTGTTATACCCTAGCATAAGTCACTATCTCCAGGAGTGCAGGGGAGGAGTGGGTGAGAAAAAGAATTCCCCACAAAAACACCATATTACATGTATAAATAGAACAGGGTGATAATAACACACATGGGAAATATAGAGCTTGGATATATTTTCTATTTGCTATCACCATGTATCCTCTGTCATTGTAAAGAAAAAATTGGAACTTGCATATGCCAGGGCATCATCCAGACTGTCCTTCAATTTGGATTGGATTACATACAGGTTAAACTTTATTTGAAACTCTTAGTAGCCTCTAAATTGGTTTGTTTTTGTGACGTGCAAGCTCTCATTGATTTTTGTTGAGGTCTTGTTTCTCAATCTCATTGAAAATATGCACAAACTGGTCATTTTAGATCTTTTTTACGTACAATTATTATATCACAAGAAATTTTTACTTAAAAAAATAAATCATCTTCTTTTGTATGGTAGTAGCAAAGCAAATCAAATGTCAATATCTAAGTCAGATATCCAGGCCAAAGCTTCCGGTGTAACAGCGTGGATATCTTGTAGGCTGCCTGCGAATCTCCTCTGAGGGCAGTGCTCAATGATGTGCACCAGGATCTAATTAGGAGCTCCACAGTCGCATGATGGGGATGCTTTAATCTTCCATCTATGGAGAAGGTGGCAGCATTTACCAGGACCTGGTTGTCTGAGGCGGTTGATGGTTGTCCACTGTTTGCGAGGAAGGTTTGATCCTTCAGGTTGTACTGTGGGGTCCTCTATAAGGAATCCATTCGATATGTCACAGTTTTTCCAAGCACTTCGCCATCGGTCAGGGGAGATCGCTGAAGGGCTTCGGCGACGGTCCAAAATGGCCTTCTAGATTTGAGACGGGTTGGTGGTAGGTTGTTCAAGTCGGCCTGGATCGGCATGTCTTTGCTGGTGTAGCGGTTGTATTCTCTGGAGACTGCATATTCGCGGCGTAGGTGTGGTGGTGCGATGTTTGCAAGCACGGGCAGCCAAGGTGTTGGTGTCGATAAAAGCATATGGTGGATGATGACAGCCTTCTCACGGCCCACCCTGTTAGGTGATCTTAGATCGCAACTAACGTTGTCTCAAAGGACAGTGAACTTGTCGTTAAATCGACCTCCCGGTGACAATAGCAATCTAAGCAAATCAAAAATAAATAATACTTGCCTTTACATCATGCCTTGTAATGTTTTATAGTCCTTTACTTAATGAATTACTTTTTGGAGTGTTATGAAGGCAAAAGTTCTGCACCACGGTTTTCCCTTGAATGTTCATCTCTGTATTAAAAAGTTATATATATTTGTATCAAAATTCAGCACTTCACTGCAAAAAGAAACACTTCCAAAACACAAACAGCAGCATTGTAAGATGGTAGAAACTGTTCCCCCTGAAAATTGCTAACATAGATTACAAGTCCGCTGAAATTAATAGTTGTGTTTTTTTTGGAAAACAGGAAGAAGTTACAATCCTTTTCACACACACAAAAAATGATGACTCACTGAAAAACGTGAAGCTCAATAGATCTAAAAACGCAACTTTCAATAATATGCCGTTACTCAGTGCTACGGTTAGAACATAAGAACATAAGAAATAGGAGCAGGAGTAGGCCATTCGGCCCCTCGAGCCTGCTCTGTCATTCAATAAGATCATGGCTGATCTTCTACCTCAACTCCACTTTCCTGCACTATCCCCATATCCCTTGATTCCCTTAATATCCAAAAATCTATCGATCTCTGTTTTGAATATACTCAACGACTGAGCCTCCACAGCCCTCTGGGGTAGAGAATTCCAAAGATTCACCACCCTCTGAGTGAAGAAATTTCTCCTCATCTCAGTCCTAAATGGCCGACCCCTTATTCTGAGACTGTGACCCCTGGTTCTAGACTCCCCTGCCAGGGGAAACATCCTCCCTGCATCTACCCTGTCAAGTCCTGTAAGAATTTTGTATGTTTCAATGAGATCACCTCTCATTCTTCTAAACTCCAGAGAATATAGGCCTAGTCTACTCAATCTCTCCTCATAGGACAATCCCCCCATCCCAGGAATCAGTCTGGTGAACCTTTATTGCATTCCCTCTATGGCAAATATATCCTTCCTTAGGTTCGGGCAGCACGATTGTCTTCTGGCTAAGGGAAGGGGGAAAAAAAATCAGGGTGCCTCAGTCCTGACTGCTTTTATTTATTCTGGGGATATGGGTGTCGCTGGCAAGGCCAACATTTATTGCTCATCCCTAGTTGCCCTTGAGAAGGTGGTGGTAGGCCTTCTTCTTGAATCGCTGCAGTCCGTGTGGTGAAGGTACTCCCAGTAATGATGAAGGAACAGTGATACATGTCCAAGTTGGGATGGTGTGTAACTTGAAGGGGAACTCAGAGGTGATTGTGTTCCCATGCATCTGCTGCCCTTGTCCTTCCAGGTTTGGGAGTTCTGTCGAAGAAGCCTTGGCGAGTTGCTGTCATGCTGTTCAGTGACTGTTGCTGAAACAATGTGCACGTGGACATTAGCTGAAGATATGGCTGTGATGCTCCCCGTGATCAAGTTGTCTAACAACACTCACTGTCTAGATTCAACCATGAAGAATTGGCACTTGGATGAGTTAACGAAGAGTTGCCAGCACCATGGAAATGTAACGCAAGATGAATCAATGACTTCATGAGAGAACGGAAGGAAAGTTGAAAAAGTTAAATAATACAAAAATATAAAGACAGGATTAAGCCAGGGCTTTTTTCAGTTTGCTGAGTTATGACAGTAAAATTAACTTCTGATAGTCTTGCTGTTCTGAATTTATTTCTTAGTAATTTACAGAGCTATCACGATTGAGAAAAATGTTAGGAGTTATATTAATGATTAAAAGACATTGCAAACCCATTTAATAATAAGGAGCTATGTGTCTTTTTGAAATGGTGAAAGCAAATGAGCAAGTCTCATTGGAAGTGAATGACAATTGATATGTCTGCCTCAAAATAAGTTGTACTTTTAAAGCAAAATGAACAATTTTGCACTGTTCTTTTTCATTGTTATTCATAGAAATCCAGAAGAAGGTCACTCAGCCCAATCTGCCTGTGCTCTCCACAAACTACAACTTCTCCAAAGTACCATGGCCCATGTCTTCACAACTGCTAGGACCCACACGTCCAAGCTCTACTGGCTCTGCGTGCCTGAGTGAATTGGCTTTGTGAACCATGCCAAGATCTTCGCAACCTTGAGCCACCATACCTCAGCTGTACATCTCTGCAGACATCCTCTACTCTTCTGATACCAACCTACTCCTGTCCACTCCACCATTGGTGGCTGCTCCTTCAGGCACTATGTGGCTCCCTCCCAAGCACCTTTGCCCAGTCACCTCACCACCTGCTTTCAATAGCCTCCTAATGATATTTCTCTTCACCTGTGCTTCCATGCGCACCTACACCCCCAACCATGGTTACACCCCTCCTTGTCTCTGCAAACCTATACAGCACCTTTTCCATGGCACCTAGTGGATCTAAATTGTAAAAATAATTGTTTTATCATTTTTGTTAATGTTTTTTTAAAAGTCCTCTTTTAAGTTATCAATTTTTTTTAATTACTTTATCTTTTTCCATGACATATCACATAGAATCATACAGCATAGAAGGAGGCCATACAGCCCATTGTGCTTGTAAGCTCTTTGTAAGAGCTATCCAATTAGTCCTGCTTTTTTCCCTTAGCCCTGCTAAGTTTTCTTTTCCAAGTTTATATTCAATTTCACTTTGAAAGTTACTACTGAATTTGCTTCCACCACCGTTTCAGGCAGTACGTTCCAGATCATAACAACTCGCTGCATGAAAACATTTCTCCATACACTCTCACCCTCGAGTCAAAAAGTTGTGGCTTCAAGTTCCACTCCAGAGACTTGAACACATCTAAGCTGACACTCCAGTACAGTACTGAGGGAGTGCTGCTAATGAGACGCCATCTTCTCGCTCAGGTGGATGTAAAACATCCCATTCCAGTATTCGAAGAAGAGCAGGGGAGTGCTCCCTGATGTCCTGGCCACCACTTATCCCTCAACCAACACCTAAAAAAACAGATTATCTGGTCATTTATCACATTGCTGTTTGTAGGAGCTTGCTGTGTGCAAATTGGCTGCCTCATTTCTTACATTACAACAGTGACTACACTTCAAAAAGTACTTCATTGGATGTAAGGCGCTTTGGGATGTCCGCTGGTTGTGAAAGGCGCTATATAAATGCAAGTCTTTCTTTCTTTGTCTTGTCTGGTCTTGGTTGAGTCGACATATGCAGTCTAGCTGTACTCCGCCAACTTTGTAAGGGGTGAGGGCACTGGGCTAGCGCAACAGTGAAATTACTAATTCAAATTCTTCAGTTCACGTTTAAAAGAAAGAAAGACTTGCTCTTCCCCACAAGTGAAAACATTCTCTCTCTATCTACTCTATCAAAACCTTTCATAATTTTAAAGACCTCTATTAGGTCACCCCTCAGCATTCTCTTTTTAAGAGAAATAAGATCCAGCCTGTTCATCCTTTCCTGATAGGTATACCCTCGCATTTCTGGTATTATTCTTGTAAATCTTCTCTGCTCCCTCTCCAGTGCCTCTATATCCTTTCTATAATATGGCAACCAAAATTGTACACAGTACTCCAAGTTTCGATACAAGTTTAGCATAACCTCACTACTTTTCAATTCTATCCCTCTAGAAATAAACCCTAGTGCTTGGTTTGCTATTTTTATGGTCTTGTTAACCTGTGTCGATACTTTTAGTGATTTGTGTATTTGTACTCCGAGATCCCTTTGTTCCTCTACCCCACCTGGACTCGCACCCTCCAAGTAATAAGTGACCTCCCTATTCTTCCCATCAAAATGTAATACCTCACATTTATCTGTGTTGAAATTCATTTGCCAATTATATGCCCATTCTGCAAGTTTATTAATGTCTTCCTGTAATTTGTTGCAGTTCTCCTCAGTATTGACTATTCACCCCCCCTCCCAATTTGGTGTCATCCGCAAATTGTGTTTTTGATTCCAAAGTTTAAATCGTTAATATAAATTGCGAACAACAGTGGTCCCAGCACTGATCCTTGTGGAACATCACTACCCACCTTTTGCCACTCTGAATAGCTACCCTTTACCCCTACCCACTGCTTTCTGTCTTGCAGCCAGCTAGCTATCCATTCTGCTACTTGTCCCCTGACTCTGTATTCTTTGACCTTGTTCAATGGTCTATTATATGGTACCCTATTGAAGGCCTTTTGAAAATCTAGATAAATTACATCTACTACATTACTCTTGTCTACTCTCTCTGTTACCTCTTCAAAAATTCAACAAGCGTGCTACCCACTGCGTCCAGTGAGCTTAGGCACATAGGAACAGGAGTAGGCCATTCAGCTCCTTGAGCCTGTTCTGCCATTCAATGAGATCATGGCTGATTGGTGATCTAACTCCAAATATGCCCATATCTCTTAATACCTTTGGTTAACAAAAATCTATCAATCGCCATTTAAAATTAACAACTGATCTAGCATCAATTGCCGTTTGCGGAAGAGAGTTCCAAACTTCTACCACCCTTTGTGTGTAGAAGTTTTTCCTAATTTCACTCCTGAAAGGTCTGGCTCTAATTTTTAGACGATACCCCCGAGTCCCAGAATCCCCAACCAGCGGAAATAGTTTCTCTCTATCTACCCTATCTGTTCCCCTTAATATCATGAAAACTTCGATCAGATCACCCCTTAACCTTTTAAATTCTAGGGAATACAACCCTAATTTGTGTAACTTTGCTGTTACTATTTCTTTATCTATATAGAATTATTAGACACAATTCCTTATCTATATAGAATTATTAGACACAATTATTGTTGCCTGTGGCTCAGTGGGTAGCACTCTTGCCTCTGAGTCAGAAGGTTGTTGGTTCGAGGTCCCACTCCAGGCACTTGAGCACAAAAGTCTGGGTTGACACTCTGGCGCAGTGCTGAGGGAGTGCTGCACTGTCAGAGGTGCCGTCTTTCGGATGAGATGTTAAACCGAGGCCCCGTCTGCCCTCTCAGGTGGCACTATTTCGAAGAAGAGCAGGGGAGTTCTCCCTGGTGTCCTGGCCAATATTTATCCCTCAATCAACATCACTAAAAACAGATTATCTGGTCATTATTCACATTGCTGTTTGTGGGAGCTTGCTGTGGACTACATTTGAAAAATGTACTTTGTTGGCTGGAAAGCGCTTTGGGAGGCTCTGTATAAGTTCAAGTCTGTATATTTTTTCTTTTTTTTATTTGTGTTGGAGGGGACTCCAGTCCGGGTTTTCTCTCTCTCTCACTCTCTCCCCTCCCCCGGCTTGTTATGACTTCTCTCTAACCGGAGTCACTCGGCGCTCCTCACCCGCCGATCGGAGGCTGCGCCTGGTCGCCTTGACTCGCTAGGCCCCGGGACCCCCCGAACCGAGCCAGGACGGCCCGCTCACCTCACCTCACCCCACCCACGACATGCAGGCGGCCCTCTTCCCCTCCGACAGCGAAGGCGACGACACGGGCGCCCGGGCGCTGCTGGCTCTCAAATCGGCCCCTTGCAGCCCGAGCCGGCTGAGCGGCCAGCTGCAGGCCGGCGCCGTGCGCTGGGAGCTGGGCCTCGACCCGCAGGCCCCGGCGCCCGGCGCCGCCATCGCCAAGCTCGAGGGCCGGGATTTCGAGTACCTGATGCGGCAGGAGTCGGTGACCATCGGCCGCAACTCCAGCCAGGGCCCCGTGGACGTCAACATGGGCCACTCGAGCTTCATCTCCCGCCGCCACCTGCAGATCGCCTTCCAGGAGCCGCACTTCTACCTGAGGTGCCTGGGCAAGAACGGCGTCTTCGTGGACGGCGCCTTCCAGAGGAGAGGGGCGCCGCCGCTGCTGCTGCCCCGACAGTGAGTACCGCCTGCAACCAAAAAAAAAATAAACAAAAACCCACGGACGCCGGCTTCCTTTTTATATGTAATTTAAAAAAAAAAAATTTTTTTTTGAGGCCTACCCCCGGGCTGGGAGTTGAAGCCAAAGCCGGGTTTAGTCGCTGCGTCAGCCGGCTGCTCAACAACTCGAGGGCGGAGACTTCCACCTGGCGTGTAGGCCGCAACCACCTAATGTAAACACACCGGCCAGACAGCGTGTCAGAGCCAAGCTACCCAAGTTTGGAAAAAGAGGGAGGGAAGCAGGGCTGTGGCTGGGAGGAGAAAGCCACACATGGGACTAAATTAAATCTTGCACTTTTATAATGCTGTTAGAAATTTATTTTTATTATATTACTCCAGTGCTAGTGTTGAGGGAGCGCTGCACTGTCTTTTGGATGAGACGTTTAACCAAGGCCCCGTCTGCGCTCTCAGGTGGATGTAAAAGATCCCGCAGCACTATTTCGAAGAAGCGCAGGGGAGTTATCCCCGGTGACCTGGCCAATATTTATCCCTCCACTAACATCACTCAAACAGATTATCTGATCATTATCTCATTGCTGTTTGTGGGAAGCTTGCTGTGTGCAAATTGGCTGCCGCGTTTCCTACATTACAACAGTGGCTACACTTTAAAAAGTACTTCAGTGGCTGTAAAGCGCTTTGGGATGTCCGGTGGTCGCGAAAGGCGCTATATAAATGCAAGTTTTTTTTCTTTTATGTATTTGTTGGGCCCATGCATATTTATTTTTGGTTTGAAAATGTTATCTTATTTTAATTTTGTTAACTCGGGTCATCGTATCTTGCACTCTAAAGAGCTACATGCAACATATATCCATGTTATTTATTTATAAAACGTTGTTGGGAAATGCGGCAGAGCGGTCAAATGAAATATTCAGCACCTCTCAAGGTCTTCCCGTGTGGATCAATGAGAAACTAAGCAGATTCCAGTGGAATTCCGAATTGGACTTTTTTGCTTTAAAAATACAAACTGATCTTCCTTTTTTACCTGTAAGAAAATCTCCTTCTGACTTGTAAATCTTTATATAGTTTTTGAGTGCTGACCTTTTGTGGGTGTGTGCGTATTGAATAAATAGATTTAAACAAGAGAAGCAGTTCCAACCCCCTCCTTCACGCCGGGGTGGGGGGGGGGGGGGGGAACCTGCATTTATATAGTGTCTTTCACAACCTCAAGACGTCCCAAAGTGCTCAACAGTCTATGAACTACTTTTGATGTATAATCACTGTTTTGCCGCCAATTGGCGCACAGCAAGGCCTCATAAACAGCAACGAGATAAATAACCAGATTTTTTTTAATGGTGTTGGTTGAAGGGTAAATATTGGCCACGACACCGGGAAAATTCCCCCAGTTCTTCAAATGGTGCCATAGGACCTTTTTTATATCCACCTGAAAGGGCAGACGCAGTCTCATCTGAAAGACGGCACCCCCGACAGTACAATGCTCGCTCAGTACAGCACTAGGTAATGTTTACAAGCTCCTGGATTGGGGTTTGACTCAAAGTTACTACCACTGAGCCAAGACTGACAAGAGCACAGGAGACAGACTACAATGCTAAATGATTAGATGGGAAATAACTTGTAGAAATGCTAGCAACAACTCATTTGTTCTTAGAAATCCAGATCCTTGTAATAAGTGCATATTGTTTAGAAATGATGTATGGTAAACACACTTTTTGATCTACTTGCAAACTGTAATCAAACGTGTTTCCATTTTAGTGCCCAGAGGAAGTGCAATTCTAATGACCTGTTTTTCCTTTCTAATTTTGAAGATAGAAGAAGGGATTTCTTTTAATTAATAATTTTAATCTGCTGGAGTGGCGTGGAACTGGTGTCACAGCTAAATGTGCCACTTCAGCAACTTGAAGGAGCATTATGCTTTGATTTTAAAGTGAGGCTATATTGTACCCTCAAGTCTCTGGAGACAGATTGTCGGGATCATCGTATAGTGCAAACAACTATTAACAGCATTAGTGGTGTTACTTAGAACGAATACTTGTTCATGAGTCCACTAGTAAAACTGGTGTAAAACCTTATTGCTGGATTTTTAACTCAACTTTGTTGGTATCCTCCCCTCAACAAATGCTAGAATCCTGTGACTGGTTTCCATTTCCAGAGAAGTGAAATATTTCTGAAAATATTCATTGCATTTCTCAGAATTTGATTGAGGGACTTTCCCTCGTCAGTCTTGGTTGCTTTTGACTACTGATTTGGAATCTGTACTGACATGCACACAACACTGACTTCTGCCCTCTGTTGTAAGCCGTATTAGAATTTTTACCAGATTTATAAGTGATTTCCTTTCGTCACACACTTGTGTTTACTGGTATTTTTACAGTTGGGATAATGAAAGCTTCCTGCTTGTGCTGTGATAAATGTAAACATGCTGCAGATTGCAAATGGGGTGTGATTTTTAAGGAGAGTAGGCTCTTGTGTGGGCTTGCATCCTCCCGTGCTTCCATTTTATTTCTTTTTGGATTCCTCACACATGCATCTCTTGCATCTGTGGGGATGCGCAGGTGGCCTTCTCCTAGGATGCTGCCAATGTCATTCTCGGCTGGTTTTCAGGGGACTTGCAAGATTATCTTGAAGATCCTCTCTTTTTTTGTCTCAGTTCTCTTTCCCCATGGGTGGATACGTGGTCTTCACTTGTCACCTTCCTACAGTGCAGCAAGTAAGATCAGGGACTCCAGAACAGCGATCAAACCTGGGTGCCACTATTCTTTGGTGCCAGAGGTTCATGTTTCAGTGCTTGGTGTCACTTTTTTAAATTGCTAGGCTTTTTAAAAATAAACACAAAACTGTTCCTACCAAAATTGGCCATTTCATTTTTCAGTAAGATTTGTATATCTGCATATTTTCTTCTAATGACTTGCAGAGTTGCCTTCATTGCTGCCCATTTAGATATCACACGGACTGCAGCGGTTCAAGAAGAAAGCTCACCACCACCACCTCAAGGGCAACTAGGGATGGACAAGAAATGCCGGCTTTGCCAGCGATGCCCACATCCTGAATTTTTTTTTAATGGAAATTTTCTGTTTGCTTACTTTTCTAGTTTTAGCAATCTAACAGTTAGTTCTTGGAAATTAATGATCAACTTCCAATAATTGTCACAGTTCTGAATTCTTCAGCGTAGATCTCATCATGCATTATTGATGCGGAATTCACCGAGCGGTGAGGTCATGACCTCATGGGTGTGGTGGAGGGTACACCTTTTTGAGGCAAGTGTATGCATGCACAACTTTTTAGCAGCATGTACTCAAGGGGATAGTGAGGATATCCAATTTTCATTTTTGGGCACGAAGATCCTGACTCCAATAGCACAGGGTGGCATATAACACAAGGGCAAGGTGATATGAGCAGCCTTCTCGAGACACAGATCCTGAGACTCTGTGGCAGTTACTGTACTCAAGAGCTGCTTGTTATACTATTGGATCAGTGATTCATTTTGAGACCAAAATTCCTGTTGCCGATATTAGCAGACAAATGCTTAACACATTCATATAACATTTCTTTGTCTGGTATTTTAAACTGAGGTGCTTATCCATGTAAAATAAATGGGCTAACACGCGTGCTGAAACAGTGGACAGTATGCTTATCACCAACAGTTATTGTTAGGCTGAAAAAGTTAGTGGTATAGCAGCAAGAAACAAGTATATTTTGTTAATAGATTGCGACAGTGTATGTACTGTATTCTAGTTCCCTTTCACTATTCTAGTTCTTTGGACCAGTTTAGTGGAGCATATTATCTTGTAAAGTTTTTTTTATTCATTCATGGGCTGTAGGCGGCTGCCACGGCCAGCATTTATTGCCCATCCCTAATTGCCCTTGAGAAGGTGGTGGTGAGCCGCCATTTCAGAGGGCAGTTAAGAGCCAGCCACGTTGCTGGAGTCACACATAGGCCAGACCGGGTAAGGACGGCAGATTTCCTTCCTTAAAGGACATTAGTGAACCAGATGGGTTTTTACGACAATCCGATTTTCATGTTCATAGCTTTTTTTTAATTAACTGAATTTAAATTCCCCAGTTGCTGTGGTGGGATTTGAACTCATGTCTCTGGACCATTAGTCCAGTAACATAATCACTATGCTACCGTACCCCATATCTTGTGAAATACATATATAAAGTTTGACTCCAAAATGCTGGAAAATACACCAAATAAAATCTCAGATCAACATTTTTATCAGCGCATTAATGCAGACCCCCTTCCTAGGGGGGGGGGAAATCCTATACTTAAATATACAGTAAAAGAAAGAGACTTGCATTTATTTAGTGCCTTTCACGACCTCAGGACGTCCCAAAGCGCAGCGCAGCACTGCACTGGAGTGTCGGTCTAGATTTTTGTGCTCAAGTCTCTGGAGTGGGACTTGAACCTAAAATCTTCTGACTCAAACGAAAGTGCGACCCACTGAGGCACGGCTGACACCACTTCTAAAATTGCCACTAAATCACTGCATGGAGGGAATTGTAGAAAAGCCGGGATTTTGAAATTGTTGCATTGGAAGGATGGTGCACATGGGGGGAATGAGACTTGGGGCAGGATAGGATGGGAACGATGTCGCTTTGGACAGGCTGCAATTTGTGAAGGACGGAACCGAAGAGACTGGGAAGGAGCATTGGAATAATTGAGTCCACCTCCATGGTACCATGATTTAAAAAAAAATGACAACTCAGGATTGATTTCCTACATTACCACAGTGACTACACTTCAAAAGTACTTCATTGGCTGTAAGGCGCTTTGGGATGTCCTGAGGTCGTGAAAGGTGCTATAGAAAGGCAATTCTGTCTTTCTGTCCTCTAGGCTCGGATGATGCTAGTTGTGGGTTATGGCAGGGGGCTTGAGCTTTTCATTCTTTGTGGGCCATGTGGGTGTGTTGTGAATGGAGCCTTGATGGGTCACGTACAATGTTTAACTTAATGTTTCCATTAGTTTGGATATATCCCAAGTTACTAACAGATCTTGGTGTTTTGATTCAGTCTTTAACCGCCCAGACAGACAATAATGCTAAGAACAGCCCCTTTCAAACCTCCAGGTCCACAAAATTCAAACCGAGAAACTAGAAAATTATACAAATCAGATTGAGTGGTTTGGGCTTTAAAAGCTTGGGTGCCACATTTTGGATGCCTCTGATTTCTGGTGTCTGAACTACTCCAGTGAGGTAAAAACAGAAAATGCTGGAAATACTTAGCAGGTCAGGCAGCATCTGTGGAGAGAGAAAAACAAAGGTAATGTTTCAGGTCATTGACCTTTCGTCAGAACTGAGAAATGTATTCCAGTGAGGTTATAGCTTGCATCAATTTGTCACTCCAGGTATCGACTCACTATATTAACAGATGATTTGGGACTGATGGTGGATTGTAGACTGAAAGACATTGTGCTTGGTTCTTTAGTACATTGTCACAGTCCAATTCCTATTTCATTAATAATAATAGTGATTTGTGAAGGTGTAATGTTTCAATACAAATGGAACTACTGTGTTCTGGTGGAGGAATACATTATACCGTAACTGTTGTCAGTACTGATTCAAAATGATGTGATTGTCAGTACATGTTTGCCTGTTGCATGCCATTAGGGATAAGATGCATTCTTCCATGTCCCGTTGTAATGGGCGCACTTTGTGATGGTGATAATGTATGTAGAGAATTAGTGTCTTAATGATGTAACGCACTTGGAGTGTGGCGAAAGACATCTAAATGCGGAAAGTAGCGAGTGTTGAGTATGCTCCCAGCTATATTCTACATTCACGGTTTCATAAGAACATAAGAAATAGGAGCATGAGTAGGCCATACGGTCCCTCGAGCCTGCTCCGCCATTCAAAAAGATCATGGCTGATCATCGACCTGAATTCCACTTTCCCGCCCGATCCCCATATCCATTGATTCCCCATGAGTCCAAAAATCTATCTATCTCAGCCTTGAATATACTCAAAGACTTCGCATCCACAGCCCTCTGGGGCAGAGAATTCCAAAGATTCACAACCCTCTGAGTGAAAAAATTCCTCCTCATCTCGGTCTTAAATGGCCGATCCCTTATCCTGAGACTATGCCCCCTAGTTCTGGACACTCCAACCAGGGGAAACACAGCCTCTCGGCATCTACCATGTCAGTCCCCTTCAGAATCTTGTATGTTTCAATGAGATCACCTTTCATTCTTCTAAACTCCAGAGAGTATAGGCCCATTCTACACAATCTCTCATCATAGGACAGCCCTCTCATTCCAGGAATCAATCTAGTGAACCTTCGTTGCACCGCCTTCAAGGCAAGTATATCTTTCCTTAGATAAGGAGACCAAAACTGTGCACAGTACTCCAGGTGTGGTCTCACCAAGGCCCTGCACAATTGTAGCAAGACTTCCTTACTCTTATAGTTCAACCCCCTTGCAATAAAGGCCAACATGCCATTTGCTTTCCTTATTGCTTGCTGTACCTGCATGCTAGCTTTCTGTGTTTCTTGCACGAGGACACCCAAATCTCTTTGAACACCAGCATTTAAAAGTTTCTCACCATTTAAAAAATATTCTGTTTTTCTATTCTTCCTACCAAAGTGAATAACATCACATTTCCTTACATTATACTCCATCTGCCACCTTACTGCCCACTCACTTAGTCTATCTATATCCCTTTGCAGATTCTTTGTGTTCTCCTCACAGCTTACTGTCCCACCTAGCTTTGTATCGTCAGCAAACTTGGATACATTACACTCGGTCCCTTCATCTAGGTCATTAATATAGATTGTAAATAGCTGAGGCCCCAACACTGATCCTCGTGGCACCCCACTAGTTACAGCCTGCCAACCTGAAAAAGATCAGTTTATCCCACTCTCTGGCCGCGATTTTGTCAGCGGTGTCGGGATGGGTGCGGGACAGCTGGTTTCCGGCTTCCAGCTGCCTCCGCTCCACAGATGTGATTTTCCCTTGATTGACCTTGTTAAGCCCGCCCTGCGGGCTTGCCGGCCAATTAACAGGAAGCGAGTCTGATTACGTCATTTGATGACGTGTCATCTGCCGGTTTCCTTAAAGGGACCACGCACAATTTTATTTTGACAGTTGATTTCTCAGTGTTTGACAGCATTGAGGTGCTGAAAACACTGACAATCACTGCACAAAGGTGAACTCTTGCACCCAGTCTCTCCAATGACTCCCTCCATATGCTGGAATAGATGGCAGCTGCAGGTGAGGTGACAGAAGCGATCTGTCACCGGTGAGAGAGGTTCTCCCAATGAGGTAGCACTGGACATATAGTTGGATTTAAAAACTTGTAAGCTAAAGAAATCTGTAAATGTTTTAAAAATGCAGTAACCAACATTTTCTTTGCTCAAACTCACCATGTGCAACATTGGATCCTTCACACCACTTCTGCAGCTGTCATCTTTTCACAAACATTACACCAGACTCACAACACGCCACACTTACCTGGCGTGGGGTCCGGACGTCGGGAAACCCAACCCAGAAGCGGGAAAATCCAAAAACAGGCTGAAAACTACTGACAAGTACCTGTTAATAGGCAGGTAATTGCCTTTAATTCGCTTCCCGCCGCTAGGTGTCGGGTCCATTCACAAATCGGGGACCCCACACTTGGGAAAGCTGTTTGGAGGTGGGTTGACGGCGGATTCGGAACCCGCCGTCCATCAAATCGAATTTAACCTCTGACCCGCCTCCAAACCCACCCTCTGAGCGCCGGCAAAATCATGGCCTCTGTTTTCTGTCCGTTAACTAATCCTCTATCCATGCTGCTATATTACCCCCAACCCCATGAGCCCTTATCTTGTGTAATCTTTTATGTGGCACCTTATCGAATGCCTTTTGGAAATCCAAATATACTACATCCACTGGTTCCCCTTTATCTACCCTGTTCGTTACATCCTCAAAAAACTCTAATAAATTTGTCAAACACGATTTCCCTTTCATAAAACCATGCTGACTCTGCCTAATCGTGTTATGATTTTCTAAGTGCCCTGATACCACTTCCTTAACAATGGATTCCAGCATTTTCCTGACGACTGATGTCAGGCTAACTGGCCTGTAGTTCCCTGTTTTCTCTCTCCCGCCTTTCTTGAATAGCGGTGTTACATTTACTACCTTCTAATCCGTTGGGACCATTCTAGAGTCTAGGGAATTTTGGAAGATCAAAACCAATGCATCCACTATCTCTGCAGCCACCTCTTTTAGAACTCTAGGATGTAGACCATCAGATCCAGGGGATTTGTCAGCTTTTAGTCTCATTAGTTTCATCTTCAGTTGTTACTGCTGGCATTTTTTCTTAACATCAGAAAGTTTTGTGGTGTGTGTGTGTGTGTAACGTGCCAAATATATTCTTTTATCTTCATAATAGGAAAATGGAATATGGGTTCCCCTCAGAACAGGAAGGGTGCTGTGCAGAACAGTAATACACTTTTTACTAGGTTTTCTGTACTTGTTATAATTATGATGGGATATTGAAGCATCGTGCGTGTGCGGAGGCATCTATGTCCTTATTGAGGTCAAAGCTCAGCTGAACTTTATTGCATGTAGGCTATCTTCTGTTTACATTTAAAATGCGAAAACAATCAGAAATAAGGTTGCACAGAATTATTTTTATTTTTCCATGCATGCCATACACTAAATGTCAAACCTCACGATAAGAGATTCCAGCACTTGCCTCGTGGCTCAGTGAGTTTATCCAGCTACCTAAACTAGGGCAAAACCAATGTTTGTATGAGTGCTAATATTAGGAACATAGAAACAGGAGTCGGCCATTCGGCCCCTCAAGCCTGTTCCGTAATTCGACGAGGTCGTGGCTGATGTGCAGCTCAATTCCATTTACCTGCCTTTTCTCCAGCTACCTCGATACCCTTACCGAACAAAATCTATTGATCTCCGTCTTGAAAGTTTCAATTGTGCATTACAGCATCCACAACCATTTGGGGGTGGGAATTCCAGATTTCCACTACAGTTTGTATGAGGGGAGAGAAAAGTGCTTCCTGATTTCACTCCTAAATGGCCTGGCTCTAATTTTAGGATTATGTCCCCTTGTTCTGGATTCCCCCACCAGAGGAAATAGCTTCTCTCTCTATATTGGAACCCTGCTTATAGGAGGAAGAGCACACTGCAAGTTATCTCTGGCCTACGCTGCCTTGAATTTCTTGTGCTAAGGATGTTTTAATAAATGTATTTGCTGAACCGTCTTGGTGTCTTCGCAGCAATGTAAGAAGCTGCTTGAAGTTCTCCCACCTTACCAATCCATGTCAGTTAAAAAATCAAATAGTCTCAGTTGGCTGTCTGATATGTTTGAATGTGTTTCTGAACAGACAAAAGGAATCATAGAATCAAAGACCTTTTACAGCACAGGAGGAGGCCCGTTAGCCCACTGCTCCTGCACCAGCTCTCTGAATGCCTAACCGCTTAGTCACATTGCCTTGCCCCTCCCCCGTTTACATTTTTCTTTTTCAAAACATTTATCCACTTGTCTTTTAAAAGCTCTGTGGATTCTGCTTCCACCACTCTTTCTGGGAGGACATTCCACGTTGTAACAACTCTACGTAAAAACAAACAAAAAAAGAAAATTCCTCTCCCTGCATCATTTGGCTGATTCAGGAAAAGAATTCCAGTAAATTCTTCTTGCCCCCCCCCCCACCAGGCAATCGAGCAAGTTCAGGAAATTCCAGTAGGTCATGCACATCAGGGAGGAACTTGCATTTCTATAGCGCCTTTCACGAGCCTTAGGATGTCCCAAAGCGCTTTGCAGCCAATGAAATCCTTCTGAAATGTAGTCGCTGTTGTAGTAACTTAGCTTCTATGATTTGAAATTCCTTCTCTCTCGAAGTTGTGAAGTTCTCATTTTAAAGGGTTGTGTCAACTCGTTACTTTTAGCACCTTATTCTGGGGGGGTGGGGCGGCAACATAACAAAAATAAATACTTCTCTGCATCTAACTCTGCCTACGGGCTTTATAGGCATGGGCTCTAGTCCCACCATCGCTATTCATTCCAGTCTATCTAACCAGAATGAATCCTTCATCATTTTAAACCTTCAATTGTAGCCCTTCTAAAGTCTGCATTTTTCCAAAGTAAGTAACCCTAATTCCTGGAGCCTATCCTTGTAACTAAGCTGTAAGATTTGGCATTATCTTGGTTGTCGTCTTGTCTTCACGGTACCCCCCCCCAAGTGCATAAAAATCCAAGCCTTGTATAGCTTGCGTATATTACTTTGCTTTGTACTGTGTTGCCCTAGCAATACAACCTAATGCCCTGTTCGCTTTCCCTGTACCCAGCTTGCATTGCTTGAGGACCTTTTTAATGAATGACTTCGACCCAACTAAATCATCTGAAAGGGGCGCTTTTCTTCCGCTTCCCCCTGTGTCTGCAATGTAACTGGGGACAGTTAGTGACTTTGCAAGATGACATCTGAATTTAAGAATGCAGCCAGAGTTTGAATGAGTCATTTATAAACATGGTGTTGGCATTCTGCCATTAGGACCCTGATTTGATTTATTTTACAGCCATACCCTTTAACTAGCAACAGATGATTTTAGCACATTTTTGCAAATGTTGTAACGAGGCTCCCTCGTGGTGCAGCAAGTTCATCAGGTTCAGCCCTACAGACCAGAAAGACCTTGGGTTGAGGTTTCAGGCTTGGATCACTTGGCAGCACTCTTGCCTGAGTCAGAAGCGGAGATGCCGGTGTTGGACTGGGGTGGACAAAATTGAGAGGTCACACAACACCAGGTTATAGTCCAACAGTTTTATTTGAAATCACAAGCTTTCGGAGCTATCGATTGCCCCTTCCTCAGGTGAAGTAAATAGATACAGAATCGCCAAAGCATATATAGATAGAGAACAAAGCATGTGTACCTTACAATTGCAGACAACTAAATTAAATCATCCTGACTATCTGCCGAGGTGTGATAAAGTTAATCAGGTCAGCCAGGAAGGTACCACATCAAAGACATAGTAAGATATAACTGAGACAATGAGGTGGAGTCGCAGGGGGTCTAACGTGTCAAAAGCTGCCGTCTGTATGTAAAACGAAAAGCTTTAAAATTTTTACTTTTTTACTGGGAAAATTTTTACTTTTTTACTGGGAAAATTTTTACTTTTTTACTGGGAATCACATCTGTGAACAAGCCATCGACGACTCGAGTCCGGATCACGTCATGTATCGTGACATAAACCCAAGATCCCGGTTGAGACCGTCTTCATGAGTGCGGAACTTGGCTATCAGTTTCTGCTCGATGATTTTGCGTTGTCGTGTGTTTCTAAGGTTGCCTTGGAGAACGCTTACCCGCAGATCCGAGGCTGAATGTCCTTGACTGCTGAAGTGTTCCCCGACTGGGAGGTAACAATCCTGCCTGGCGATTGTTGCGCGGTGCTCGTTCATACGTTGTCTCAGTGTCTGCATGGTCTCGCCGATGTACCATGCCGCGGTGCATTCTTTTTTACCGCGCAACAATCGCCAGGCAGGATTGTTACCTCCCAGTCGGGGAACACTTCAGCAGTCAAGGACATTCCGCCTCGGATCTGCGGGTAAGCGTTCTCCAAGGCAACCTTAGAAACACACGACAACGCAAAATCATCGAGCAGAAACTGATAGCCAAGTTCCGCACTCATGAAGACGGTCTCAACCGGGATCTTGGGTTTATGTCACGATACATGACGTGATCCGGACTCGAGTCGTCGTTGGCTTGTTCACAGATGTGATTCCCAGTAAAAAAGTAAAAATTTTCCCAGTAAAAAAGTAAAAATTTTAAAGCTTTTCGTTTTACATACAGACGGCAGCTTTTGACACGTTAGACCCCCTGCGACTCCACCTCATTGTCTCAGTTGTATCTTACTATGTCTTTGATGTGGTACCTTCCTGGCTGACCTGATTAACTTTATCACACCTCGGCAGATAGTCAGGATGATTTAATTTATTGGTCTGCAATTGTAAGGTACACATGCTTTGTTCTCTATCTATATATGCTTTGGCGATTCTGTATCTATTTACTTCACCTGAGGAAGGGGCAATCGATAGCTCCGAAAGCTTGTGATTTCAAATAAAACTGTTGGACTATAACCTGGTGTTGTGCAACCTCTCAATTGAGTCAGAAGGCCATGGGTTCAAGTCCCATTCCAGTTACTTGAGCACAGAATCTAGGCTGACACTCCAGTGCAGTACTGAGGGAGTGCTGCACTGTCGGAGGTGCTGTCTTTTGGTTGAGATGTTAAAATGAGATCCCGTGGCACTATTCGAAGAAGAGCAGGGGAGTTCTCCAGGTGTCCTGATCAACATTTATCTCTCAACCATCATCCTTAAAAAGATATTATCTAGTCATTATTGCATTGTTGTTCGTGGGACCTTGACTGCGTGCAAATTTGTTCCTGTGCTTTCCGACATTACAATAGTGACGATGCTTTTTTTTTAAAAAAGTACTTAATTGGCTGTGAAGTGCTTTAGGATATGTGGGGTTATGAGTTGCACTATATTAATGCAAGCTCTTTCTCCTTTCATCCCTACTCTGCACTGGGTTAGCTGATCCCGGCTGGAATGGCACTGAGCACACTACAATTGTTTTCAGTGTCTTGGGTTAAGGAGGGAAAAATTAGCTAAAGATCCCGTTCCTAATCGCTATCCAGCAATCTCTGCCGGAAATGTGGAGATGTTGAGAGAACTGAGTTTGGCCGCGATGGCCTTCGTGCTTGAAGAGCCTGCCCCGTATTCACTCGTGGTTGAATAACGGCCACTTCAGCTAGGCACAGGAGAATGCCCCTGCAACTGATGTGCAGTAGACCAGAGCAGGGCCCAGACATGCCTTCATTCTGCTCGGACCCAAGAAGCTGGAATGTGAATTGCTCCATTCTTACTGTGTTAAATCATTCATAAATCATCTTGCACAGCAAGACTGGAGCAGCTCACATTCCAGCTGTTTTGAGTTCTGTATAATACTGCTCTGGCCTACTTGAGTCTGTAGATCATGCATTCTCTGCCCTGTATATACAATGTACTGAAGTTGTGCCTATGGTGTAATACAGTACCGTGACCTAGTCCCTGTGCTGCTCATTTTTGACATTGGCATTTCCTTGAACTGAATGGCAAGTGATTTCTTTTGCGTGTGTTTTTTTTTTGTATCTGCGATTTGGATTCTATTTTTTCCTTCTAATCTTGCTCCATTTACAACTAACATACTCTTCTGCCTCTGCCACCATTCTGTGTGGTAAGAAGCAATGTACCCTGTAAGCTGCGCTTTGTTCTGCGCGGCCTGTTTCTTTTAATGCGTGGTCCCTTTAAATTTCTGCGCATGCGCGGTATTTGCAGTGTAAAAGCCGCATAGTTTAGAGGGAACATTGGTAAGAAGGATCATTTAAGATGCCGGTATTTCTCTTGGCGCAATGGATTTCACAGACTGGCAAGATGCCTGTTTGGGTGGTATAAGCCTCTCTGTCAATCCTACCCCATTGCTATACTCCTATACATGGATCTTCATCTTGGCTGACAACCCATACCACCTGTCTGTAGAAGATAGCAAAATCTGAATGCTAGCCAAGGCTAGGATTTGAATTCTGCCCACAGTTGAGAGCCTATTGCAAGGGAAACTGTTTCAGTATTTCTCTCGTTTTTTGCTTTGTAGTGAGAGATCATTGCTGTTGTAACCCATCCTTTAAAGCCCTACAATTACAGTAGAAATATTGATCTTGTAAATGGTTTTTGTGCAGACATGCAAACGTAGCATAAATGCTTTACTCAGGGGAAATTGCTATTACTAAGCTGAGAGCACTGCAAATTCCGTAATAACTCTAAGGGATGCAGTTCCATATTCTACGTTGAAAATGGGTGTTCAGGGCACATTGAATGTTTCCCCTTGGCTATTTTTCTCTGAATTCTTTTTGCCGCACAAGATGAGGGATGCGAGTGCTGGGGAATGGAACACTTTCCCTTTTACACACCCAATGTCGGCATCAAGCACTCTCTGTTCATATAAAGGTTTATTCGCCACGCCCAGAACATCATACTGTGTGACAATTTTCTGATTTCTATGCCAGCGATCCTGCAGCCTGGGAGGTTGCCAATAAAGGTGTCAAATATTGGGCAATTTTGTACTGTGAGCCCAGGCTCACTAGAAACTGGTTTGAGACGGCCCAACTTCACTTCATACAGGACTCTTAAAGCCAGCAGACATCGCATCAGTCTGGGCTGTATTTAAACACCAATGCCAGAGATACAAAGCAAGTGTCAGTCCAACTGCACCATCCAGCCTCTCGCCTCCCAATCTAGGTCGTTACAGAAGCGGAAAAATAATTAAATCTAACGCATTTTTAACAACAGCACCAACAACTTGTATTTCTATAGCGCCTTTAACGTAATAAAACCTCCCGAGGCGCTTCACAGGAGCGTTCTCGAAACCAACCAAAATTTGGTACCGAGCCATAGAAGGAGATATTAGGATTAAGAAGCTTGGCCAAAGAGGTAGATTTTAAGGAGCGTCTTAAAGGAGGAAAGAGAAATGGAGAGGTTTAGGCAGGGAGTTAACCTAAAGAGATTGAGGGGAAAAAATGAGGGAAATTTATTTTTAGAATTTTATTTCTTACTAATTTTGGCTTTCAAATATAATTTTACACAATACTTCATGTGCAAGTTTGATGAGGAGCAGGGGATGTGCATTTCTGGAAAAAGGGAAGAGGTAGATACCGATAGACTAAAATAACCATGCATCGAATGATAACCTTGCCTGCGCATTGTTCTGCTTAAAATCTTTCAGTGCAGCAATGTTAACATGCAGCTATGGTTTAATCTTGTCTTTGCTGATCAGGCCTCCCAATTTAGGTAACCCATTTATTTACTTTTATTTAGAACAAGTGAAATCTGAAATAAAAACAGAAACTGCTGGAAACACTCAGCAAGCCAGGCAGCATCTGTGGAGAGAGAAACTGAGTTAACGTTTCAGGTCGGTGACCTTTCATCAGAACTTTCTGCAGGGAAGGAAACCTGCCGTCTTTACTCCAGTCCCCACACCAACGTGGTTAGGGATGGGCAATAAATGCTGGCCTTGCCAGCGACGCCCACATCCCATAAGCGAATTTAAAAAAAATAAACCTCTTAACTGCCATGGCAAACCACTGAGTTGTATCAGGAAACTGCTGCAGTGGAAACTGATGAAAGGTCATGGACTTGAAACGTTAACTCTGTTTCTTTCTCCACAGATGCTGCCTGGCCTGCTGAGTGTTTCCAACATTTTCTGTTTTTATTATTTCATTTATAATGTCAGAATGGTGACCCATACCATCAGAAATGTTTCAAAGGGAGGGAAAGGCACCTTTTAGATCCAATTCAAATGCAAATTGCATTTCAGTTGCTTTTTAAGAAAATATTATCAAGGGAGTATTGTGTATCATCTTGGTAGCAGTCTTGCTGCTGCATTAGCAGCTTTTGTGGCTCTGAGTTTTAAACTCACAATCTGAACCGACTCTTCACTGCCATACTGAAGGAGCTGACATTAAACCAAGGCCCTTTCTGGCTGTTCCGCTGGTTCAGGTGGGTAGTAAAAATTCCATGGCCACTAATCTAAGAGTAGTAGGGGCTCTCATTGCTCTGACCAAACATTTAAAAACAAATTAACTGGTTATTTATTGCATTGCTGATTGTGGGATCTTATTGATGGCAAAATGCCTGCTGCATTTGTCTCTGTAACATTAGTCACTGCACTTCACGTGAAGTGGCCTCACCCTACCCTATTCTGTAGCCTCCTCCGAGAGCCCTGCAACTCTGAGAGCTCTGCATTCCTCCAACTCTGGCATCTTGTACATTTCCCCCCCCCCCCTGCCCTTACCCACCCCGCTCCTTTTGTCCCGCCATTGGCGGCTGTGCCTTCAGCCTTCTGGGCCCTGTGCTCTGAAATTCCTTCCCTAAACCTCTCTGCCTCTTCACCTCCCTCTCCCTTTAAGACCCTTCTTATAACCTACTGCTTTGACCAAGATTTTAGTCACTCCTGCTAATATCTCCTCCTTTAGCTTGGCGTCGATTTTTGTCCCTGTGAAGTGCCTTGGGACCAATGTTTCCCCCCCTAATTTTCTTTTTGGGTGCGCGGCCCATTCACAGTTTCGCGCATGCGTGAAATTTAACATTGAAATAGCCTGGTCCCAGGCTGCGCATGACCAGCAGAGAGCTGTGCGGCCACGCAGCTTAGAGGGAATGTTGCTTGGGACGTGGTTCTATGTGAAGGGAAGTTGTTGTTAAAGTGCTTTGAAATATTTCAATGTAATAAGACATTTTTATAGCACAAGTCATATTGATTGAGTTGAGAGTAATCTGCTCTCTGGTATCTAAATTTCAAAGCCTCCATGTTTAATATTTTTAAGGCACTTTTTTTTTAAAAAGGGAAGGCTTTACACAAATTATGATTTAAATTTAATGTCTTTTGATTTTAATGTTTGTTTTTGTTTAAGCAGTGAATGCTCACATGGGGACAGTGATGAATGATCAGTGCTGGTGCTGTGGGATTGGTACTTGTGTCATTGGCATGGCCAGTGGTTTCCCACTTCTGGACTGAAAGTGTAAAGGAAATCATACAAGTCGAGGTGCACAACTCACCACAAAGTATGTCACTGACGCAGGGTTTGTAAGCCATGATCTTCAAAAACAGTCACATTATTGCTGAGTGGAAAGGTGGCAGTGTAGTGTGTACAGTGAAAGATAGCCGGTGGCAGCTCAGTAAAAATATGATGGCTATGACCCGACTATAGAGTTTAGCTTTTCATTATTAGAAAATATGAGTGAATGTGAGGGCTAGTAGAGACACATATATTGGTACTGAACTATTTATGAGAAGTCGCACAACACCAGGTTATAGTCCAACAGTTTTATTTGAAATCACAAGCTTTCGGAGCTGCTGCTCCTTCGTCAGGAAGCTCCGAAAGCTTGTGATTTCAAATAAAACTGTTGGACTATAACCTGGTGTTGTGCGACTTCTCACTTTTGTCCACCCCAGTCCAACACCGGCATCTCCGCATCACTGAACTATTTAAATATGGATGACTAAGGGTATATGGGTTTGTCTAGATAAGAATCTATAGGATGGAATAGGGTCACATCTGAGCAAAGAGAAAACAGTTTACAGCAGAAAATGCATTCTCTTCCTACTACCCCCCCCCCCCCCCCCCCCCCCCCCCAAAATAAGTTCATAGCCTCTGGTGCTTCACTATAACAACAACAACTTGTATTTATAAAGCGTCTTTAACGTAGTAAAACGTCCCAAGGTGCTTCACAGGAGTATTACAAGACAAAAAAACAAATTTGACACCAAGCCACATAAGGAGAAATTAGGGCAGATGATCAAAAGCTTGGTCAAAAGAGGTAGGTTTTAAGGAGCGTCTTAAAAGAGGTAGAGAGACGGAGAGGTTTAGGGAGGGAATTCCAGAGCTTAGGGCCGAGGCAACATACGGCACCGCCACCAATGGTGGAGTGATTAAAATCGGACTGCTCAAGAAGGCAGAATTAGGGGAGCGCAGATATCTCGGGGCTGGGGGGTTGTGGGGCTGGAGGAGATCACAGAGATAGGGAGGGGCGAGGCCATGGAGGGATTTGAAAACAAGGATGAGAATTTTAAAATCGAGGCGTTTCTTAACCGGGAGCCAATGTAGGTCAGCTATAGATAATTTAGGCTGCTACCTTCTGCAATGGTGATGGGGCGGGAAAGGACCCCAAGAAGGATGGGATCGGGGCGAGCGTGTCAATCTCACCCCAGCCAAAGGGCAGGAAACTTCATCACTTTGTATTAATTTTGTCAGCTTTGCTCAGTTGGTAGCATTCTGGCCCGTGAGTCAGAAGGCTGTGGGTTCAACTCCCGTTACAGATTTCAGCACCTAACGTAGGCTGACACTTCAATGCACTCCTGAGGGAGTGTTGCATTGTCGGAGGTGCCGTCTTTTTGGACGAAACTTTGAATTGAGTTCCCATCTGCCTGTGGCGGGTGTGAAATATCCCGTGGCACTATTTGGAGAAGAGCGGGGAAGTTCTCCTGGTGTAATAAAAACAGAAAATGCTGGAAATACTCAGCCGGTCAGGCAGCATTTGTGGAGAGAGAAACAGAGTTAACGTTTCAGGTCGATGACCTTTCGTCAGAAAGTTCTCCTGGTGCCCTGGCCGGCATTCCTCCTTCAACCAGCATCACCAGAAACCGATTATTCGTTTGTTTGTGGGATCTTGCTGTGTGCAGATTGGCTGCTGCAATGTGACAGCAGCCTCATTACGACTTTCCCTCCCATTTTCTTCCCATCCAGCGATCGTGGGACAGTGCTAGAAGTGATTGATCTACAAGATTAGGCTGGCACACTCGAGCTTTTGCCACTGTTGCTCTATAGCGGGCCACCAGAGAGTTGTGGAGCCTGTAAATCCATTTATACTCCATTTGCATGTGGGATGCTGTTTACAAAGTGAGATGTACAATTTTAAAATCAATTGAGCGTGTCTGATTGCAAACGAACAAGAGTTGACAGCTTGTTTGTAGGCACTTTTACATTGAAATAGTGCTGTTGATGGCAAATGTGCGAGACTCTCGGTGTTTACGGCAGTATAATGTAAGGACCATGGTTGTAACAAGTATTTTGTCTGTATTAAATATGCGTCTTTCATATATATTTATATATCTCACAAGTAGGGGCCAATCATTAAATTCAAATATAAACATCCAATTTGTCTTGTGCAGTATATGCTTGGCAGCTGTACTTGAGTTTGAGATACATGTTTGCTTTCCTCTTTTTTACAGCTAAGCTTCAATGGATTTTAAAAGTACATCTCTAGGAGAGCAAGGCCTGTTTTTCAGTCCTTTTGAAGCCATCAGAGAGGAAAGGGGGCTTGGTGGAAAATTAGCAGCAAATCCCCATGTATGGTTACCGTTGTTTACCTCAAAAAGCTGTTGAGGCTGGGAGTCAATGGAAAATGCCAAAATTGAGATTGATAGATTTTTGTTAGGCAAGGTTACTGAGGGTTACGGAACCAAGGCGGGTAGATGGAGTTAAGATGCAGATCAGCCATGATCTAATTGAATGGCGGAACAGACTCGATAGGCTGAATGGCCTCCTCCTGTTCCTATGTTTCTCGGTGACCAGAACCGGACAGAATGGCCCGGATTTTCTGATCGGAGGCTTCCTGCGTGCGGATGACTCCAATCTGGAAAAAAAATCTACGAACTTACGTGCTGGCTTCGTAGGTTCCGCCGCTTCCGCTCCTGGTGTGCGCGCGCGCAGAGGCCCAGGTATCCCAGGGGCGCAGGCAGTTCGTAAGCGTCCCTGGGATCACATGGACCCTGGGGAACCAATGGAAGAAGGGAATCCCCCTTCATACTTTTGACAGGTCTCTCAGCTTAGACCTGTCAAATGTATGAATGGGGATCACTCAAAAAACACACTAAAACATTAAATACATTTTTTTTAAAATCACGTATTTAAAATGAGTTAAAATGACATTAAATTAAATATTTTAAACAAAAGTTTAATTTTTTGGAAAAAAATAGTTAGTTTTTTACAGGACTAAAAATAAACTTCTTTTAAAGTATTTTTAAATTATAAATGAGTGGGGAGAAAAAAATTCTTGACAGATCAGAAGTGCCGGTTTTCAGCTCACGCGCTTGGCATGCCTGAAACCGGCACTTGCGAGGCCCCTACGGGTGTGTACACAGCTCGTACACACCCGTAGGGAGCGGAAAATACGGGCCAATATTCGAGCTATGGTCTGAGCAGAACACTCTCTATATATAGTTTGATCATGACTTCCACTGACTTTGTTTCAGGTCCAGTTTTAGCATTGAGCTTTAGCACAGGAGCATATTATTTTCTATAATCCAAGGAGGATTATTTAAATTCTGTATATATTACCATAGATCTGCTGTTTGCTGTTATATTTACTGTTAATAAACCTGTTTGGTAGTTTATAGCCTAAGCCACAGTTCGATAGAATTGTCCATGCCTTTCCAGTCAAGGTGATCATGTGAGGCACATGATATATGCAGTAAGTTGAAGCAGTGTGACTAGTGTTTTATTTCCCCACCCCTGGGATTGCTGCAGTCACCTCGATGTATACTCCAACATTGTACCTCATCAGGCCTTGCTTATTTGGAACTGAACCCGAGGAAAATATTTGAGTATCTGTTCTATTTACTTCATCAGATCCTTGCTGTATCTCCACACCTGTCTGCTCTGAAATGGCTTTGCTCTTCTGACAAACATCCAATTTACTGGGAGTGGATCACAAATTGGCAGCTTGTAAAGCATTGTAGACTAGCCTACCTATTGCCATTTTTGCTATCTTTTATCGCATGTAAATTACTATAAACTTTAAACAATTGAATGTTTAGCTGTCCTGCCTATGGCTAACTGAAATGGTTGGGAGTTCGAATGGAATCTAGTTGGCTATTCCTGGCATCTGTGGGTAGAATTTGTGTTCAGTGTACATGCTTTTATCCTGTAATACGATCAACAAAACCAAATGGGATAGTTGGCTCTATATATGATTATACATGTCAGCCAGCTGTACCAGACACACTGAAATATTTGTCTCCTTGAAGAAAAATAAAGCTGTTACACTTTTTTTTCCCCTCAGGATAATCAGGTTAGGTACCGATTGATAATAAGTGCTTAAAGCGTAAAAATGGTTCATAGCAGATGTTGGGGTCTGCACGCCACTTAAAATCCTCCTCGGCCGCCTGTCCAGTAGTAGACTACATATATTAGATTTGTAATTTGATAGCTGCAGTCGTAGTTCATTGTGGGCTATAGTATCTCTGTGTATAGACGGGTCTGCAATTAAATCTATTCCCTGATGTAGACAGTGTGCTCCAAGGCTGCTGAAGTCAGGGAAGGCAAAACCTGTCACTTTGAGTGGTCTGCCTGTTGGCAGTAAATGTGGGGGGTGTCCATGACAACCTTTAGATCAAATATTGTAAAAATATTTTCTGAAACTCTAGAGTAAATTTTTTTTGTGGTCGGTCTTCTCCACCCCCCCCCCCCGGGAGCCAGACTGGGTTATGTTATGGTGCTGTCCCTCATCCATGTCAGAGAAGGAATTGTCCCCAGATTTTAATCATACTCTGTCATTACACATTGGGTTTATGACACTCAAGTGATCTGGCTAGGTGCGAAAAACTTTTTAATACACAATGCACCAACTGCACTCATTGTCAAAAAAGAACCGTTTAGAAATCATTTGTTGGAGTACCAGTGAATAAGTTTGAAATTTAGGAACAGAAGTAGACTATCCAGCTCCTTGAGCCTTTTCCGCCATTTAGTCAGACCATGGCTGATCTGTATCTCAACTCCACTTACCCGCCTTTGATCCACCTCCCTCGATACCCTTGCCTAACAAAAATCTATCGTTCTCAATCTTGAAAATTTAAATTTCAGATTTTCACTGCCCTTTGTGTGGAACAAGTGCTTCCTGAGGAAATAGTTTCCATTGTGTATTTTGGTTTTCACAGTACAAGGACCGGTAGGGAATAGATGGGAAACTGTACTGTTCATTCATTATTTCATGGAAAGTAAACCAGTTTAGTGGCCTGTAATTGTGCCTTGTCTCGCTAGAGTGCTTCTCAGTCTGCCTTCTGTAAAGGCAGGAGAATGCATCTGGTGGCATGTGTGACATCACAGCATACAGTATACGCGGCAAGGAGTCTGTTATGATCCGCAGGTCTTAAGAGCAGCAGGAGTAGGCCGTACGGCTCCCTGAGCCTGCTCCACCATTCTTCAGTAAGATCATGGTTGATCTTCTACCGCATCTCCACCTTCCCGCCCTATCCCCATATCCCTTGATTCCCCTACATGCAATGATTTAACAAGTTAGTGTGTAGTAAAAGTGCACTCCATATCGTAGGGTGAACAAGGTCCACATGTGAGTGACTGGTGACACTGAACCCGAGGGAATATCTACTGGAGACGTACGAAATTTGTCACCTAGCAACTCTATTGCTTGTGTGCTGACGTTTCAAATGCAGAATTTTGTTGCATTAATTAGGCTGTGAGAACTCTTAACTTTCCTGTTGTTCCCTCAGTAAGTGACTTCCTCTCAAAAAGAGACGATTTAAAGATCTTTTATGTCTCACTTAGTGGGGTGCTAAGGCCACTGACTCCCAAGCATGCTGGTCTTGCACAGACGGTGGCAACCCTGGAGTAAACTTGCTGCATTCCCTCAGTAAAGCCTGATAAATGCTCTTCTGTTTTGGTGCTAACGTTTTAAAACTGCCAGAAAGAGGCAAACTTAATTACAAAAATGAGTGCAACAGTTCAGGCCTGTTATTTTACAGTAATGTTTCTGGGTGGGGGGTATAGATAACATGTTTTCAATAATCACCAGAGTTCTTGACTATTTCAATGTCATTCATCCTTTCCTCGTGCTCATGTAATTAAACTAAACCGTTAACCCTGCCTATTGATGGCTTGGGTCAGTGGTAGCACTCTCGCCTCTGAGTCAAAAGTTTGAGAGTTCAAGCCCCACTCACGAGACTTGGGTGCAGCACTGAGGGAGTGCTGCACTGTTGGAGGTGCTGTCTTTCGGATCAGATGTTAAACTGAGGCCCGTCTGCCCCCTCGGGTGGACATAAAAAAGATCCCACGACACTATTCAAAGAAGAGCAGGGGAGTTCTATCCAGTGTCCTGGACAATATTTATCCCTCAACCAACATCACTAAAAACAGATTATCTGGTCATTACCTCATTGCTATTTATGGGAGCTTGCTGTGTGCAAATTGGTTGCTGTGTTTCCTACATTACAACAGTGACTACACTTCATAAGTACTTCATTGGCTGTACAGCGCTTTGGGATGTTCTGAGGTAGTGAAAGATGCTATAGAAATGCAAGTTCTTTAATTAACCACTAAAAAGCGCTGGACATAGATCGACTTGCTGTCTGTTTTATTTTCTCTCCTTTCATTTGCAGAACCCCATTCACTTAAATATGCACCATGTTAAGATTGCACATGGCTTGTATTGTACTGCTCTGATGTGCCTGTATGCCGGCATGCTGCTACTTTATTCTTTTATCCTGTTTACTTTATCTTCACCATTCCCCGAGTGAGTGCGGAGGATTGGCAGCTGTCACAATATGTGGTGACCATTTAACCTCTGCAGAAACTTCCTGCTGCCTGATGTTGTGAAGTAGAATTGGAAATATGTAGCGTTGTACAACATGTTTGCAAATGTTGACGTTAAAATGCTGTTGCAGCTCTCCGACTGATCACTGCACCTGATGGTTCGGTCAGTTGCATTGTGATCATAATATGTGATCAATGTAGAATTGTAGTAACCTGTAATGTTGCACACCTACCTTCTGGTGCACTTGGGCAGATTTAACAATGGACACCGCTGGGCAATCTCTTGTATGCTTAATGCGGACTCCACAGGAGGCATCATCATCCAGGTAGTGTTGCCTTGTGCAAGGAGGGTAATGGCTGTCTCGTTTCCATGGCAGCCCCTTGTGCAGCTGGTTGTTCAGTGCATGTAATGGTATCCTGTGCAGAGTGTGGTAATTGCATTGGAATGCACTGGGCTTAAGTAACCGTACGTGTACTGATACAGTCAAATGAATTAAAAAGAAAAATCTTCATGCCATGCCAATTACTTGCGTTAATAACTTGCGCTATAAATTGCTTCTGTTTGAATATGAATCTTCCTGATTAGTACCACAACTGAAGGAAATCTTTCACACCTGGTCTTTTGTGTCCAGTAGTTGTTGCAGTATTGTGTAGGCTCCCAGTGTTCAATTTCAGGTATACATTTCAAAACATATATTGTTTCCGCCTCCTTTGTTTCGGTTGCGCCACCGTCTGCAACCCCGCCCCGCCCCCTTTCTTAACTGAGAGCAGACAGGTGACCCTGAGACCAGGGAATTGCCGATATTGCTTTTGAGCTGGCTGCTAGATGTCCGGAGTGGCTGTGTTTTAATCATCTCTTTTCCTATGATGGTGCGCCTTGACCTTTACTTGGTGCCTCTTTATGATGACATGGTAGAAATTGGGAACCCATCTTGAGGGACACCAGCAGCACAAATCAAAGTATTGGCGTCATTCTGTAAATGCGCACTCCCCATTCCTGTCCTAATGTGTAAATCTGACTATTAAGAGCTCCAGAACTGCAAGCAATTGCTGAACATTTCTTTTTCAGCGGTATTCTCTGAACACATTGTACATTTGATCACTGAACACTTTGAAGCGTTTGTTTCTGTGGAACCGTCTCAGTTTTGGAAGTCACGGTATTGGGTTGTAAATTAAAATCTTCAGATACAAGGCCAAAAGAAGACCACACTAATGAATGCTGCCGACTGGAACTATGCACTGATATTTGTCTCAAAGCCGGCTTATATTTTTTCCCTCAAATTCCAAAAATGCTCCCTTTGCCTTCAAGGATTTAAACGGGCTTACTATGGTTGTACATTAATATTGGAATGAAGTAATGTGTGTGGCAGCCGCAGTCATTCTTGTGGTTAGCTGCCGCTTGTGTTTTCTTTTCTCCTTCTGCAAGTTTAAACATTCTGCTGAACCCACAGACTAACGGCCTACAATTCTGCAGTTACTGAATTAAAGCAGTAATGCCATCGATCTGTAGCCTTTGAGTCAAGGCATGCCTAAATTAAATCCGCGTTTACCACCTTTGGCCTTTGTACTGTACATTGCTTTTCCTTCCCTTCTGCTGTGTTTTATATTTCTGCAAGATTATGATTGTTAGTGCACCAGTGTACACTTTGTTTCAGGATGTTAAATGTTTCCTGATGGCAAACCAAGAATTGATTTGGACTCTGCAGAGTTGTTTCGGGGTTTTTATTTTGATGCTGTGCAGTCTCTTTGAGGAGCAGTAACTTCTTTGCTATCAAAGTAACGCTATGTATTTCTAACTTGTTGATTTTTGTATGTGTGTATCCAGGCCGTGACCTTTTTGGTTTGAGTTTCCTCCTTGGGCGCGACCCCAGAAACGTAACCTGAAAATGCGCCCAATGTTGTCCTTGTTTTGCCGATGTCAAGTTACACCCAGGTATCCTCCCAATCTCATTAGAATACGCCCAAACTTAAAATGGGCATAAATCAGTGTAAACAAGGAAATGCCGAACCCACACCAGCATCTTTCGTCTTAATTTAACTGTCAACTCATTCAACCATCATTCATGCACATCAGGCACAATGTGTTTAAGAACCTGCAATTGGGGAAGCTGTTCAATTTTTCATGTGATTTATACTAACGTGATAAAAATCCATTCAAAGCAACAGAAAGTACAGAGCCGGCCTCAGTCAGGATAAATTTTGAAAAAAGTTCAAAAAATTGCAATTAAAAAGACCAGAGGACTGACTCTGCTTCCCGCTGAGCCTGGAAATCTGGTCGCAGTGTTGAGAGACCCCACCCCCGGACAAGCGCAACTGGAGGATTCTCGCGTTCGAGAGTCGGGGGTGTGGGGGTGTGGCCAGTTTTGTGGGAGACAGTAAGTTTGGACAGAGGGTTTGATGGACGGAGGTAAAAGTTCAAGGAGCCTTGGGCCTGTTGCAGTTACCCGTGTAACTCCAGTCCAGAATTCCGCCATCTTTTAAACCACGTAATTGGTTTGCGCAAGGTTACGGGCGTGTCTGGGAGCAAATGTGGAGGAAACTCCAGGCCCCTGTGTTCAGTTGCAGTAATGACGAAAAACAGTAGAGCACACAACTGTTCCCCTTTTTCCTTCTTCTTCCGCCCTTCCCACCCCAAGCCCCTGAATACTAGTGTGGCTACAAGTGCAGGGAGAATAGAAAGAAAGAAAGACTTGCATTTATACAGTGCCTTTCACGACCTCTGGGCGTCCCAAA
The DNA here is from genome assembly GCA_030390025.1 of Squalus acanthias. NCBI lineage: Eukaryota > Metazoa > Chordata > Chondrichthyes > Squaliformes > Squalidae > Squalus > Squalus acanthias. The sequence goes on along the minus strand of CM059442.1, from coordinate 58,728,934 downwards.
GTGCTTTACAACCAATGAAGTACTTTTTGAAGTGTAGTCACTGTTGTATTGTAGGAAACGCGGCAGCCAATTTGCACACAGCAAGCTCCCACAAACAGCAATGTGATAATGACCAGATAATCTGTTTGTGATGTTGATTGAGGGATAAATATTGTCCAGGACACCGGGGATAGCTCCCCTGCTCTTCTCCGAATAGTGGCCGTGGGATCTTTTACATCCACCTGAGAGAGCAGACGGGGCCTCGGTTTAACGTCTCATCCGAAAGTCGGCACTTCCGACAATGCAACGCTCCCTCGGCACTGCACTGGAGTGTCAGCCTAGTTTTTTGTGCTCAAGTCTCTGTATACTGTATACTGCATCTGTTTAGCCTTCCTAGGTGTCGACTATGGGGAGTAATGCTGGGCAGTCTCTAGAATTGAGGAGCATCATGGGCAGCATGGCCTGTGAGGGGCTACCAGCAGGCCTGTTTTTGTACAGTAATTCAAAAGTAAATCAAGGGCAAGACAATTCGACATGTGGCCCTTGTAAATGCATCCACTATTGGATTAACACAAGCACATCATCATGTCTGCATTTCAAAGAGTTGTGGTTTCAAGAACAGAATGGTTAATCAATGCAATTTTTTTCTATAAAAAGTATGCTCTTAATTACAAAGTCATCGGTGCAGCAGTCAAAACCTGGGAACAGGATCTGTTACATGGAAATGTGTAATAACGGTTATGGGATTAGTTGCTTGGCAACATTAAGCATTCCACCATGACATCAGATAGCAACAACAAATTTATATAAATATATCGTAACATCAGGTCTCGCCACAAACTGAGCAGCTTGTTGCATACGTTTCATGTCCGTCGTGTGTGGCATTCTGTGAATGAAGTACAGCAGCCAGAGTGTAATGTAGAAAGGCTAGATTTAGTACCTATTTTTAAACACATAAGTATAAGGGAGACACTTTTTTGTATATCAACATTTGTTGCTTGCATTGACCACTCATAAGTTGATCTGAAAAACCCACCTAAAATTACACCTTTTAAATGTTTTGCAAGAAAATGTTGTTGATGATTAAATTAGTTGGGTGGAAGCACTGTGACTTGGACCCTTTTTAAAATGGTATATTGTAAGAAGTTTTTGGCGATAACAAATCAGCGAATTGGTGCAGAAAAGTTTAAGTTACAGGACGCAGCAAGTGAAAGTCAGTTGGAGTTTGCGGCACATTGCAGGATAATGTTGACACCTCGTCCCTCGTGAGAGAAGTAAGCAATCTAAAAATGCAATTTTGTGTAAAGTGAGCTGTTTACCCTCTTTGAAAGATGAACGTTCAGGTACAGCGTGTAGCTGTCTGACTTCGCACTGCATTGCACCTCATCCGCGGAGACTCGGCAGACTAGTTATTGAGCAACATTTTTTTGAAGCATGGGAATGAAACATAACTAAGCAAACCTGCTTGGACTGCCTCGTGTGTTCCATTTATAGCACGAAATGTTTAATGACATGCTGTGCAAGTATAATTCAGTATTTAAACAAATTAGCTAGGAGTATTTAGTGGCAGTAAAGCAAATAGGAAATGCCTTCACTTACTACTCAACTTGAGAAAAGCATGAATTAGCTATCACACTATTCAATCTCTGAGTTTAAATGCATAGCCATTATAGAGCTACCATAGACTGAGAAGGATTCATGAAATCTGATCATGTTTCTCTGTAGTATATTTAAATCATACTTTGCTTTTATGGAGTTGTGCAATGCCCTGTTTTTGAGAATCTTTGTCAGCCGTGGCTCAGTGGGTAGCACCCTCACCTCTGAGTCAGACGGTTGTGGGTTCAAGTCCTACTTCAGAGACTTGACCACAAAGCTAGGCTGAAACTGCAGTACTGAGGTAGTGCTGCACTGTCGGAGGTGCTGTCTTTTGGATGAGACATTAAACCAAGGCCCTTTCTGTCCTCTCAGGTGGACATAAAATATCCCGTGGCATTATTCAAAGAAGAGCAGGGGAGTTCTGTGTCCTGGCCAATATTTATCCCTCAATCAAAATCACAAGCCGATTATCTGGTCGTTATCACATTGCTGTTTGTGGGAGCTGGCTGTGCGCAAATTTGCTGCCGTATTTCCTACATTACAACAGTGACTACACTTCAAAAAGTATTTCATTGGCTGTAAAGCGCTTTGGGACGTCCAGCAGTTGTGAAAAGCGCTATATGAATGCAAGCCTTTATTTTAAAATACCTTTAGTAATGTTGTAGATTTGCTTTAGAATGTAGCTCTGGGTTTTTTGGAGATACCGCATCATCTCCAACATCCCTTTCCTCTCAAGTCCTTCAACGCGTTGTTGCCTCCCAAATCCGTGCCCATTTTTCCATGTTTGAATCCCTCCAATCCAGTTTCCGCCCCTGCCACAGTACCGAAATAGCTCTCATCAAAGTCACAAATGACACCCTTTATGACGGACGAAGGTAAACTATCCCTACTCGTCCTTCTCGACCTGTCTGTAGCCTTTTTGCACGGTTGACCACTCCATCCTCCTCCAACGCCTCTCCACCATCATCCAGCTGGGTGGGACTGCACTCGCCTGGTTCCATTCCTATCTATCCAGTCGTAGCCAGAAAATCGCCTGCAATGGCTTCTCTTCCCACTCCCGCATCGTTACCTCTGGGGTCCCCCAAGGATCTATCCTTGGCCCCCTCCTATTTCTTATATATGCTGCCCCTTGGTGACATCATCCGAAAACACAGCGTCAGTTTCCACATGTACGCTGATGACACCCAGCTCTGCCTCACCACCACTTCTCTCGACCCCTCCACGGTCCCCAAATTGACACACTGCTTGTCCGACATCCGGTACTGGATGAGCAGAAATTTTCTCCAATTAACTAGTGGGAAGACCAAAGCCATTGCTTTCGGTCCCCGCCACAAACTCCGTTCCCTAGCCACCGACTCCATCCCTCTCCCTAACATCTGTCTGAGGCTGAACCACACTGTTTGCAACCTTGGTGTTATATTTGACCCTGAAATGAGCTTCTGACCACACATTCACGGCATAACTATGACCACCTATTTCCACCTCCATAACATTGCCCGTCTCTGCCCCTGCCTCAGCTCATCTGCTGCTGAAACGCTCATCCATGCCTTTGTTACCTCTAGACTTGACCTTTCCAACGCACTCCTGGCTGGCCTCCCACATTCTGCCCTGCATAAACTTGAGATCATCCAAAACTCGGCTGCCTGTGTCCTAACTCGCACCAAGTCTCGTTCACCCATCACCCCTGTGCTTGCTGACCTACATTGGCTCCCAGTTAAGCAACGCCTTGATTTCAAAATTCTCATAATTGTCTTCAAATCCCTCCATGTCTTCGCCCCTCCCTATCTCTGTAATCTCCTTCAGCCCCACAACTCATCAAATTCTGCCCTCTTGAGCATCCCTGATTATAATCGCTCAACCATCGGTGGCTGTGCCTTCAGCTGCCTAGGCCCTAAGCTCTGGAACTCCCTCCCTAAACCTCTCCGCCTCTCTACCTCTCTTTCCTCCTTTAAGACGCTGCTTAGGACCTACCTCTTTGACCAAACTTTTGGTCATTGCCCTAATTTCTTATGTGGCTCGGTGTCAATTTTTTGTCTTGTAACACTCCTGTGAAGCGCATTGGGGCGTTTTACTACGTTAAAGGTGCTATAGAAATACAAGTTGTTGTTGTTGAAATCATTCTATTTATCTGGGGCCAATTTCACCAACAGGAGGTAGATGATGTGACTGCCCCAGTGTAGGTGCCTCTTGCCATCCCATTTGTATCCCAGCCACAATTTAGCTGGTTGTCAACAGCTGTGACTTCAGATTCAGACAGAGCCCACCACAACAACAACTTGCATTTATGTAGCGCCTTTGACGTAGTAAAACGTCCCAAGGTGCTTCACAGGAGCGTTATCGATGAAAATTTGACACCGAGCCAGAGGAGATACCAGAACACATGACCAAAAGCTTGGTCAAAGAGGTAGGTTTTAAGGAGCGCCTTAAAGGAGGAGAGCGAAGTAGAGAGGTGGAGAGGTTTAGGGAAGGAATGCCAGAGCTTGGGGCCAAGACGGCTGAAAGTGCAGCCGCCAGTGGCGGAGCGATTAAAATCGGGGATGTGCAAGATGCCAGAATTGGGAGGAGTGCAGAGATCTCGAAGGCTTGTTGGGCTGGAGGAGGTTACAGTGGTACAGGAAACTTTCGTTTATCCGGCACCCAAATATCCGGAATTCTCGCTTAACCGGCAAAAATCATCCTCCGAAAACTCCTCTCAAATAACCGGCAATGTTGCCGAGTCGCAGTCGAGTCTCCGCGAACGCCGAGTGCTCCGAAAACTCCTCTCAAATAACCGGCAATGTTGCCGATCCCGAGTCCGAGTCCGCGAACTCCGCTTTAGTCAGTAGGGGTACTTTTCAAAAGTGCCACTACTCGGCCACCTGGCGCTGTCGGAAGTCCGAAACACTGCAGTAGCAGGATTTGATTCTCCCGCGCTGCCTGGAGTCTCTTTGTTAAAAATAGCCTCGGTAGATATAACTCTCCGTTATCCGGTACTTTCGATAAACCGGCACCACGCCGGTCCCGTCGATGCCGGATAAACGAAAGTTTCCTGTAATATAAAAAGAAAAAACCTGCAAATGCTGGTAATTGGAAATAAAAACAGAAAATGCTGGAAGAGAAAAGGCAAGTTAATGCTTTCAGGTGCATACCCTTCAGAACTGAAAACTACCGTCAGTAAGCAAGCCCCTTTTGTAGGGTAATAATTATGGGGGGAACGAAAAGATGACCGATACTCCAATCATTGGGAAAGAAGTTAATGGATTGAATAACCTCAAACTGCTTAATAGAGAAACAGAAACTTGTTGGATATATTTTTTTTAAATCTGAAGCAATGAAAAGGCAGGAGAACCACAAATGAAAGTACAAATAGCTAAGATGGTGGAAAGCATGGAAAAAAACGTGAGGTTTGAATTGAAAACAGGAAGTGCTAGAAACATAAATGAAACTTGCCAGTCCTGAAAAGAGCAAAGCAAACCGAGCTGTCTAGGTGCAGCGCCCCTCCCACACCACCCCAACCCCTGCTATTGCTGTGCTTGACAAAGAATCTACCTTTTGAAGCGTCAGCTTGCCTTCCTGCTCCCCGGTCGACCACAGACCAATTCTACCTCCCCAGCGTGCCCTGCTGAAAAGAAAATGGGGGATGTGAGGGGGTGCGGGGGGGGGGGAGGAAGTGGTTGAGGTCTGCAGTTGCTAACGTTAATGTTCAGAGCAGCAGGTTGCAGAATGCTGAGCTACCATTCCTGAGGCTTGTGTTGAGCTTGTTGGAACAGTGTAGGAGGTCAGAAATAGGTGGGAATCGGAGGGGAAATAGAGGTGAGCCAGAGGAAGATCAGGATCACAAGTGCAGACAGAATGGAAATATTTGGCAATGTTGTCACCTCATCTGCTTTTGGTCTTTCTGGTTATACAGTGCCATGAACAGCGATTATAGCAATTTTATGCTGGCAGGATCCTAAAATTTGGAATAAAAACATGTTTATAGAGCAGGCAAATCACCTGTTAAAATTATTTGGAGAAATGTGTAGGGTTCCTTGCTTTTGGGGCTTTATACTTAGTGATTTCTAACTCCTGGAGGAGGTTCATCCTGATCACTTATCTAGAAGTATGTGCTGTAAAGAGAGGATAGCCATGATCTCTGCCCTGTTTTTGGGCCTTTCATTTACTCCAAGTGTGGTTATATTAAGTATTGGGGCTTCTTAATTAACAATATCTGCCCGAGTACTACTGTCAGCACTGTTCTACAGCCACTTGCATTCTTAATAGCTTTTCCTTGCCAAACATATGATATATAATAATCATATTACCACTGTCTGAGGTTCTCCAACCCCATTATGTTTGTATTTGATTAAGAAGTAGTTTTCTGTCTGAAAGGAAATTCTTCAATTTAAGTTGCCGCAGCGTACGGTCCTGGAGCACAGTTTTATGCACGTCCATCCCGGATCTATTGCAAACACCAATGTTTGCATTCCACTGTGAATATGAAGTGGAGTAAATTCTTTTTAAAGTTTCTGATAACACAACCAGATTCTCTCTTTGCTTAGAACAAATTTAGTATGGTGCATCTTGAGCAGAGTCTAGAATTCACCCACTGTCTCTCCTTGAAAGTGTGTGTTAGGAAAGACGGGGAGTGGCCGGTTTCTGACTCCACCGTTCATCTTGCTGGCAGCTCCATCATTTGTTGTGCCAAGTGCCACAGTGCCTCTGCTAATAGTCAGGCGAAACCATCTTTTACTTTTCCACCAGGAACGTTATACTAGAGCTGTACCTTCAGCATTACAGGCAACACATCTCTCCTGATTAGGACCTGGTTATGATAGAAACCCAAGATAATTGGTATAGCAAATGGGGGAGAGGAGGGAGGTACAGTAACGCAACTGTGTGTGTGTGACCCTGTATTTATGTTGGGGATTCAGCCTGTAATGAGCTCCAGATGGCACCATTGTGGTCAAGCTTCCTTCTGCTAATGAGATTTCGGAGAAGCAGCAACTTGGTAATTGTAAAGTGCGAAGAAAACCTCTTATACTTGTAAAGTGAGTTGATGGCTTTATTCACACAGTTGGATATATATATCTTGTGCTTGGTAAGGATTGCTGTATAATGGGATGGTATGTCAGTATTTGCATCAGGCATGCTTTATACTTCGTACGTATTTGACATTCTGCTTTTCTTCCTTCTATTTAATGCAGTACTTGTGGCTCTCTACGCAAAGCTCACTGTGACTCGACAATTGTAAATGTTTGGTTTCTTGATTTTGTTTAGTGGAAAATGTATAAATCTTGTACAATCCCACTTCCTGCTTGCTGCATACACCCTTAATACTCTTTTTCAGTGATCTAAGTCAGAAGAATTTGCGTTCTATTCAATGGTTTGTGGCAGGAATTCCACCTGTGTAAATAAATATTTCTAACCTTGCCTTTAATTAATTTTGTGATCTTAAATTTGTGTCCCCTTTTTATAGTCTCACTGACCATTAGAAACAACACTTCTCTATTTAGCTTATCATAGCCTTCAAAATGTTGACGTCTATCAGGTCATCCCTAAAGCTGTAAAGCTTTAATTTCGCTAGTTTGTCTTCATAAGTGTAACTGCTTATCCTAGTGAATCTACGCTGCACCGTTTCCATTGACTTTTTAAATATATGTCCTTCTTGCAATGGAATGCCCAACACTGTACACCGTGTAGGCTTGACGCTGGGTATGCTGCCTCGGAGCCCCACGAGGAGGATATTCATTAGTTGGTCAACTGCCAAGTGTGAGTTTGAGCCATCACTAGATGGAGAGCAGATACCAGTTTGCATGATCACTGATCCCGCCACTGAACTCCGTATCCACCCCCTCCTCAGCAGGCGCACTGTATCTGCAGTGTCCACTATCTGGAGGGCGCTCTGCAGCAGCTCGCCGCGGTTACTTTGACAGCAACTCCCACCCTTGTGTCCTCCACCAATGAGGACAAGAGCAGCGACGTCATAGGAACACCATCACCTCCCAAGTCGCACACTTGTACATATATCGCTGTCATTTCTTCACCATCGCTGGATCAATATCCTGGAATTCCCTACCTGCCACCATTGTGGGACTATCATCGGCACAAAGAGGGAGCGACTATAGGATAAGGCCCACTACTATCTTCTCGAGGCAACCCTGGATAGACACATGCGTCACCCACATCCTGCAAATACTTTTTTCAAAAAAATCTTGCACGTCACAAAGTTAATTTGCTTTGGGACTTTGCCATAATCGAAGAGAATTGAGAAAAACGAAAGCATTTGTTGCTCTTTCTCAGTGGGGTTAATGAGAAAGGAGAGAGGAAGAAAAGCAGTACTATAGTCTTGAGGTTTTTTTTGAGTGCTATGATTTTTTGACATCCTTGTTATGGGATGCTGTGTTTTGAGAAGATTCCATCTAATTGTAAAAGTTCCATACTTGCTCTACGCTGCGTTACCACAGTAAGGTTACCCTGCTTAGAAAGAAAAATTTACCTCGTTGAGCAGTTTAGCTGGACAGCTCGCAACAGAGAGAAATCCGAACCTTCCTAAAAGGAACATTTCCCCCCGCCCCACCTTCAGTACTTAGCTATGCAGTTTCTGTATCGCCCTGGGCAAGATATGTCGGTGACAGGGAGTAGAATGTTTCTCTACTTTGGCATGGGTTATCCACATCAAACCCCCCCCCCCCCCCCCCCCCCCCACCCCCCCAGCTCAAGTACAGCAAGCCCAAAGTTTAGTATCTACTGTGATGGTTTTTGTCTTTTTAAAGAAACCCCCACTACCCTTAATTTCTACACCAACCATTGTATGTGCTCTCAATGAGACCACCATTGAATGATGGACAATATTATGCGGTGTCCTGGTTCCCGGTTAAGCAACGCCTCGATTTTAAAATTCTTATCCGTGTTTTCAAATCCCTCCATGGCCTCATCCCTCCCTATCTCTGTAATCTCTTCCAGCCCTACAACCCTCCAAGATATCTGCGCTCCTCTAATTCTGGCCTCTTGAGCATCCCCGATTTTAATCACACTGCCATTGGTGGCCGTGCCTTCTGTTGCCTCGGCCCTAAACACTGGGATGCCCTCCCTAAACCTCACCGCCTCGCTACCTCTCTTTCCTCCTTTTAAGCCGCTCCTTAAAACCTACCTCTTTCGTCTGCCCTAATATCTCTTTATGTGGCTCGGTGTCAAATTTTGTTTGATAACGCTCTAGTGAAGCGCCTTGGGACGATGTACTACGTTAAAAGCGCTATATAAATACAAGTTGTTGTGTCTATTTGAAATTGGGATAGAACATCTCTCCTTTTTACATCAGGCCTTATTGTGAAAGAAGACTGATCTGATTAGTTTCAATTGGATTCAGATTCAGGGGCCCAGAGATGAAACAACTGTATACTAAAGCAATGCACCACTCGGGCCCCTCAAACGTTGTTTTCAGGATTATGGAGCTCTTGCTTCCAGTTGGAAGGTTGACTGTTCTGTATTGTTTATAAATGAGGAAGCAGCTGGAATTGGCAGGCTGCATATTTACCCAGTGTTGTAATACATTGTCAGGAAAGGGCAGTCATGTGACAATGTTTGGAGACTGGAAAGTAGCTGATGTGCTGGGTTTGTGTTTGTTAAAGCGGTAGGGTATCTTTTTGTCACTGGTCCACTTAATGGTCAGTTTGATAAATTTAAAATCAACCAACTAGTGAACTCCTTGCACAACTAATAAAACAGCAGGGCTATCAGGAAATCGATTATTCCCATAAAATCGGACGACTTTTAACCCTTTTGAGCAGATGTTTGTTAAAGATTGCTAAGTTCTCTCAAGAATGTGTGCCTATATATGGAGGGTTCAAAGAATTGTGTACGATACTTTAAAATGCTTACAGTCCTAATGGTTCGAAGAAGAGCAGCAAAGGATTTAAGGTTACTCCAGTTTTGATTTGCCAACTTGACTGCCGACCAGATGTCTACAAAGCAAAGCCATTGTGTGTTTTGTTTTTAATGCTCATTGAGATGAAAGATGTCCCCAACCATGAGAACCAGGTGTCCGTATCGCGAGCTCCGAGATGAAGTGTAACACCAACCAGAACTCCTCAATTCTACTCTGCAACGCCTCGATTTAAAATTCTCATCCTTGTTTTCAAATCGCTCCATGACCTCGCCCCTCCCTATCTCTGTAATCTCCTCCAGCCCCACAACCCCCCCCCCCCCCCCAGATATCTGCGCTCCTCCAATTCTGGCTTCTTGCGCATCCTGGATTTTAATGGCTCCACCATTGGTGGCCGTGCCTTCAGCTGCCAAGCCCCTAAGCTCTGGAATTCCCTCCCTAAACCTCTCCGCCTCTCTACCCCTCTTTTCGCCTTTGACACTCCTTAAAGCCTATCGTCTGCCCCACTAGCTCCATATGTGGCTTGGTGTCAAATTTTGTTTTATAACACTCTTGTGAAGCACCTTGAGACCTTTTACTACATTAAAGGCACTATATAAATACAAGTTGTTGTTGTTTGCTATCTGGTGCTTTAACTGCAACCTTAGAAGGCCACCCCTTACTGCATCGGCTGCCCTCAAATGTTTATCACCATCCTCCGCCTGCTTCACGACGACATGCAAGTTGTGATCTGACCAACGGATCCACCACAGACCCAATTCACGTACGAACCGGGGTCAAGCAAGGCTGTGTCATCGCACCAACGCTTTTCTCGATCTTCCTTGCTGCAATGCTCCATCTCGCCCTCAGTAAGCTCCCCACTGGAGTGGAGCTAATTTACAGAACAAACGTGTTCAACCTCCGTCGCCTCCAGTCCAGATCCAAGGTCGTCCCAGCCTCTGTCGTCGAATTACAGTATGCAGACGACGCTTGCGTCTGCGCTCACTCGGAGGTCGAACACCAAACCATCGTCAACACCTTCACCGAAGCGTACGAGAGCATAGGCCTTACACTAAACATCTAAGACAAAGGTCCTCTACCAACCTGCCCCCGCCACACAGTACTGCCCCCCGATTATCAAAATCCACGACAAGGCCTTGGACAACGTGGACCACTTTCCATACCTTGGGAGCCTACTGTCAACAAGGGCAGACGTCGATGACTAAGTCCAACACCGCCTTCAGTGTGCCAGTGCAGCCTTCGGTCGCCTGAGGAAGAGAGTGTTTGAAGACCAGGACCTCAAACCCGGCACTAAGCTCATGGTCTACAGAGCAGCAGTGATACCTGCCCTGCTGTATGCCTCAGAGACATGGACCATGTACAGCAGGTACCTCAAAGCACTGGAGAGGTACCACCAATGCTGCCTCCACAAGATCCTGCAAATCCATTGGCAGGATAGGCGCACCAACGTCAGTGTTCTTGCTCAGGCCAACATCCCCAACATCAAAGCTTTGACCACGCGCGATCAGCTCCGATGGACGGGTCACATTGTCCTAATAAGAGACTCCCAAAACAAGCGCTCTACTTGGAGCTCCGGCACGGCAAGAGAGCCCCAGGTGGGCAGAGGAAACGCTTCAAGGACACCCTCAAAGCCTCCTTGGAAAAAGTGGAACATCCCCACCGACACCTGGGAATCCCTGGCCCAAGACCGCACAAAGTGGAGGAAAAGCATCCGGAAAGGCGCCGAACACCTCGAGTCTCTTCGTCGGGAGCAAGCGGAAGCCAAGCGCAGGCAGCGCACGTCAACCCAAGCACCCCACCCACCCCTTCAACCACCGTCTGCCCCACCTGTGACAGAGACTGTAGGTCCCGCATTGGACTCATCAGTCACCTGCGAACTCATTTTTAATGTGGAAGCAAGTCATCCTCGGTTCCGAGGGACTGCCGAAGAGAAGAGAGAAAGGCACTATATAAATGCAAGTTGATGTTGTCTGCTATCTGGTGCTTTAACTGCAACATTAGAAGGCCACCCCCTACTGCATCATATGCCTTCTCTCTCACCAGTCATGCTTTAGGTCTTGAGTGAGGTTGCAGCTTTGGTGCCATGTTTTGGGCAGTTTTGTGGCTTGCAGGTGAACACGTTTGTGCAGAATAGGGCCGCAGATGAGAGAGAATTTTTATAGTTCATTGTATTGAAATCTCTCTTTCTTTTGCTCGCTAATTTTTGGCATTACTGTTTCTCCCTTCATGTCCTGAAGGACATTGACACCTTTTGTAGGTGCAAGTTCCCACAGGTAATGGTAATGGTTACTTTTTGGTACCTGTCCCAAGTTGGCATTGTTTACACATCAGGTTATTCCACTATGGAGGCACCCCAGCCGTATCTCAGCTGACATCAACACTCGTGGATACTTCCAGTGGGAGTGGGAACCCTGGCTGACTTTTGTTTCTGTTCCTGCACCATGTGACTGAGCTGCAGTGCTGAGGGAGTGCTGCACTGTCGGAGGTGCCGTCTTTCGGATGAGACGTTAAACCATCTGTCCCCTCAGGTGGACGTAAAAGGTCCCATGGCACTATTTCGTAGAGGAGCGGGGGAGTTATCCCTGGTGTCCTGGCCAATATTTATTCCTCAACTAACAGATTATCTGGTCATTATCACATTGCTGTTTGTGGGAGCTTGCTGTGCGCAAATGGCTGCTGAGTTTTCTACATTACAACAGTGACTACACTTCAAAAGTACTTCTTTGGATAAAAGCGCCTGGGGGCATCCTGAGGTAATGAAAGGTGTTATATAAATGCAAGCCTTGCTTTCTTTCTTTACTTCACTGAGATTGTATTTTGTGTCTGGAGTTCAGTAATTCTGACAATTTCAAAGAGATTGAGTGGATGAATTTCTCTTTAAAATGCGTGGTTCTGGACAATGCTTCCCTGTATTTCAACTTTCTATTCCAAATATTTTGTTATTTACAATTGGCTTCGTGATGAAGATCTGTCACCTAAAACATCCACAAGATAAACAGCAGTACTAAAAATGTACACTTAACTGAACAGCATTAAAAGCATTTTAAAAATTGTACAGCAATCTTGTATTGAAACCCATGGAATCTAAGTGTGTTGTAGCAAATAGCATGTTGAAAAGTAAAAAAAATTTGCAGTCATTTACATAGAAATCTGTTTATTGTGTGCAGTAGATCAGGACCAATGGGAAAAGTTGCATATATCAATTTGAATCGAATGTGGACAGCAGTGAGTGGTGTTTTATGTGGAAATGAATCTCGTAGTTATTGCCCCATCTCACAGATGATTTATATCTCCAAAAACCACTTCCTATTTTGCTTAATTTCTATCAGTCATAATGGTTAAAATGCCACTTTCCCCTTTATTTTACTCTCTTTCCTGCCAATTTACTCCCTTTTCTCTGCTCCCCACCCTCCCCACTGCTGTAAGTGCGAAATCCTTGCTGTGGCCTGTGGCATGGTTCCATGAGCACTGGGCATTCTCCGATACCATTCAAGTCTGATCCTAGGTTGTGAAAATGACCTGTCTGTTTGACTGTAAGGGACACCAAAGTCGAGCCTGATTCTCTCTCCGCCTGACGTGTACACACACGTTTCTAGGGGGTCGCTAGATGGTCAGGAGTGGGAACGGTGGCTAATTTCTGTTGCCCCCCCCCATTCGCTGCTGAAATCCTCATCCATACCTTTGTCGCCTCCAGCCTTGACAAGTCCAATGCTCTCCTAGCCGACCGTCCATTTTCCACCCTCCATAAGCTTCAGCTCATCCAAAACTTTGCTGCCTGTATCCTGCCCTCACCTATCACTCCTGTCCTCAACACCTCAAATGTAAACCCCTTGATGACCTCATCCCCTCCCTGTCTCTATAACCAGCTCCAGCCTTACAACCATCCAAAAACAGTGTTCCTTTAAATGGCCTCTTGTGTATCGCTCACTCCCTTCACCCCCACCATTGGTGGCCGTGCCTTCAGCTGTCTAGATCCTAACCTCTTTGCCTCTCCATCTTCCTCTTCTCCTTTAAGACCTTTCTTAAAACCCACCTCTTTAACTAAGCTTTTAGTTACCCCATCTAGTAGCTCCTCCTTTTGGCTTGGCGTCGATTGTTGTTTGATTACGTTTCTATGAAGCACCTTGGGATGTTTTTCTATGTTAAAGATACTATGCAAATGCAAGTTGCTGTTACCACTGCCCTAATAGATCAGCTAACTCAGCGTGGTGAGTGTCAAACCTTGGACTCTCCCGACGCAACTACTTAAACTCTCTGAGGAGCATACTTTTTATTTTTTTTAAATTCTTTAAATTTTTACTTTCTTGCCCTCTTTACATCTGGCACTATTCTGTGGCTGAGTGAGTGTGCTTAATTATGGAAAGTCACATGCTGGGACATTGTAGTGCATATTCAAGCCCTGTTGTTCTGTGGCAAGGTTATTGGCGTATTAGTGTGCTGCAGCATCGCGTCCCCTCCGATGCGCCCCTATGATGTGGTGAGAAAATTACAGCAGAACCGCAGGTTGCCATGTTGACATTATGGAGTGCTTGTGACTGCTTTGATTGTAGCAGTTTATTTCCTTGATGGTTTTCGTGTTACCAGTACGAGCACAGTTTGCTTCCTTGAAAATTATAGTGTGACCAAAAGGTATGTTTGTCTAAGAGTTCATTTTAAAAACAAAAATATTTGTTTAAAGGAAACCATGGGATGAGATTGTGTCTGTGTGTGTGTTTATGATGTTGCAGCGTCCTGGTTCATGTGAAAGTTAATGCCTCTACATCCCTCTGCCTGATCAGACGTGGTGTAGCTTGACAGAGCTGCCAATGTCTGTTATTACCGATGATCTTTGGCTCAGTGAGATGAGCCCGTCACAGGTGGGGAGAGTGTTTCATTCACATTTGTTCAATCTTGTGTTTGGGTCTGTTAGGTTTTGAGACTCCTCCAACTTGGCTTTTATCCGCTTCAATGTGAAGAACTTGGAGCCATTCTTTCTGTCCACGAGGGACGTTTTATGCTGCTTCTATAATGTGCCCAGTGTGGCTGGGAAGCACCTTTTTTTTTAAAAAATGGATCTTTCTGGCAACTGACCATAACAGACCTTTTGGCTAGAGCAATATTAAAGCAGTTCCAAAACTGCAAGTTGTTTCCAGAGTGAGTTGTGATCAGTTTATCTGCCTTGTTTTACACTACCGCATGGTGTCAGCCGTGGTTCAGGTGGTTATCAGTCTCGCCTCTGAGTCGGAAGGTTTGGGCTCAAATCCCGCTCCAGAGATTTGAGACACTCCAGTGCAGTGTTGAGGGAGTGCTGCACAGTCGGAGGTGCCGTCTTTCGGATGAGACGTTAAACCGAGGCCCCGTCTGCTCTCTCAGGTGAACGTATAAGATCCCACGGCGCTATTTCGAAGAAGAGCAGGGGAGTTCTCCCTGGTGTCCTGGCCAATATTTATCCCCCAACCAACATCACTAAAAACAGACTACAGGAAACTCTTTATTAACCGGCACCGACGGAACCAGCGTGGTGCCGGTTAATCAAAAAGTCCGGATAACGGAGAGTTATATCTCCCAACGTACGAGAGCCCCGTACACATTGACATGCGCCTGCATTCGGAGCTCCGTCTCCCCGGGGACCGCCAGCTGACCATCTGTCATGTCCGCTGCCTACCCAGGCTGCACATTCCCCTCCCAATCTATACGCTCCGATACAAGGCAAACGCCTCGAGGTTTTTTTTAAAGTTATTTTTAAAGGAGCGATGAAGGAAAACCCCGGTTACCTACTCAAGAATTTTGCCGGTTAAGAGAGATTTCCGGTTATTTGGGTGCCGGTTAAAAGAGAGTTTCCTGTACTTGGTCATCATCACATTGCTGTTTGTGGGACCTTGTGCGCAAATTGGCCTCCACGTTTCCCTACATTACAACAGTGCTTCAAAAGCCTTTCACAATCTCCAGATTGTCCAAAGCACTTTACCGCACGAGTGGGTATAAAGACTTGCATTTATAAAGGCAAGTTATATTAAAGATGGATGTTGTTGACGTCTGTTGCGTTAAAGCCTTTTGATATTTGTTCTGTTGTTGAAGAACTCATAAGCTGTTTTAAATAGTTAAATCCACAACCAGCGTATACATAATTCTGACAGACAAGTTAATTGCCATTCGGGTGCATTTGACCCAGTAAAAATTGCTATTTTTGGAAGTATGCTTAATTTGACAGCAGTTCATTTCTCTATTTTAATTTTGAGAATTCTTTTAAAACTCCTGCAATTGTTTTTTAACCTCCCCCTCCTCATTAGTGTGAACTGTACGGTGTGGATTCCCCTTTCTTGCATGATATCATTAAAGTGCATCTCCGCTTGACTTTATACTACACTAAATGGATACCCTTCATGGCTCTATCAAAGAACCTTTTCAAATATGAATTGTAATCGAGCAAAATTTGTTATGAACACTTCTGGGATTTTTTTTTTATTCATTCACGGGATGTGGGCGTCGTTGGCAAGGCCAGCATTTATTGCCCATCCCTACTTGCCCTTGAGAAGGTGGTGGTAAGTTGCGGTTTGGTACAACTGAGTGGCTTGCTAGGCCATTTCAGATGGCAGTTAAGAGTTAACCACATTGCTGTGGGTCTGGGGTCACATATAGGCCAGACCGGGTAAGGACAGCAGATTTCCTTAGTGGACCAGATGGGTTTTTACGACAATCAGTGGTCACAGTTCCACAGCTGCTGTGGTGGGATTACAACTCGTGTCTCCAGATCATTAGCCCAGGCCTCTGGATTACCATTCCTTAAATCAAATATTGTGAAGTCCAGTATATGATTCCCCTATTTTATATCTGCTTCTATTTTTAAAAAACCATTATAACAATGCATTAACTATTCAAAGTACCTGGCTCTACATTAGTCTTTCATTCAAGTGCAAGAAGGAAACAAAGAACTGGTCAGAATAACGGCTTAACAGAAATTTTAGATATGATGGTTGGTGTACACGGTTTGGATACTTCATAAGATCACTAAAATAAGTATGGATGAAGGAGGTCATTCAGTTCATCTAGCTCATCCTTACATAGAATCCTACAGTTGCCCCGTCACAGCACCTCAGTGTATCCTGAATGATTCCAGGATTTTTGTGGTTTTATTGGGTTGAAATCAGAAGCAGAGGAGACACTAGAGGCAATTTTAACCTAATCTCTCCGCCCCCCCGCCCTCAGGTCAGGAAACTGACTGGATCGGGTGCAACACTGGTTTTAGACCCCGCCCGATTTTGCGCTCTATTTTGACTTCAGTGGAGAGTAATATTGGGTGGGGTGTAAAACTAGCCTTCCACACAATCCCAGGAGTTTCTATTAGGTTAAAATTTCCCCCATGGTGTCTGACCTCTCTGTTAGCTGCTGTTCCAAGCTTGCTCCACTTGCTCAACTCTCACCCACCCATTCCTTTCTGTTTGCCTTTCAGATTCATTGATATTTCAGACTGTAACCTGCTTGCTATAGTAGTAATTCTAGTTGCTGAAAGAATTGCAGCAAAAGAGGTTTTCTAACCTACAGTGTAACTTGTAGCTGTTGTCTCAATTATAGATATATGTCATGGCCTTTATTTTAAAGGATTCCTCGCTTGTGCTCCTGTGTTATTTATGTTTCATTTTATTAATTCTCTAGTATTGGTTTGCAGTTCTGTGGAAATTGTTGCAGAACAGCACCCTATTACTGCAAACTAGTAACTGCGCGTACGACTTGCTCTTTACGCTGTTTTAACGATGTGCTTGTGTTCCCAGTACTTGGGTTTCGAGCAGCCTGGTGGCATTCCCAAAGTAAGGTCGCTGGATTTGCTAAACCCAGGAAAACCTGGTTTTAAAAAAGAATACACACCTGGTCTTCCCCGCTTTAGCAATTCCGGCAGTTTATACTTCGGGAATGTTGGCAGCTGTTTGAAACCCGCATGTTGGAAGCCAGAAGCACTATCAGGCCACTAAACTCAACAGCAGAAAGGTACAAGAATACACTCCAGTGCAGTGCTGAGGGAGTGCCGCACTGTCGGAGGTGCCGTCTTTCGGATGAGACGTTAAACCGAGGCCCCGTCTACTCTCTCAGGTGGATGTAAAAGATCCCACAGCACTATTTTGAAGAAGAGCAGAGAAGTTATCCACGGTGTCCTGGCCAATATTTATCCCTCAATCAACATCACTAAAAACAGATTATCTGGCCATTATCACATTGCTATTTGTGGGAGCTTGCTGTGTGCAGATTGGATGCCGTGTTTCTTGCATTACAACAGTGACTACACTTCAAAAAGTATTTCATTGGCTGTAAAGCGCCTTGATGTCCGGTGATCGTGAAAGGCGTTATATAAATGCAAGTCTTTTTTTTTCTTTTATTGCATTTGGCCATTTATATTGACCTCCTGAAGCACAGAGCAAAATCACCTCAGATGGTGTTGTTTCTGCCTTGTTTATATTAGCGCTGTCTCCAATGTAGACCGTACAGCAGCCTAGCTGTCCAGCAAAATTACAACTTTATGGACCAACCTCCCTGATAAACTGTGACCGTAAAATCTTAGCTAGCATTCTTGCCCCGAGGCTTGGAAACATGAAACACCAACTGGCTC
Source organism: Squalus acanthias (assembly GCA_030390025.1). NCBI lineage: Eukaryota > Metazoa > Chordata > Chondrichthyes > Squaliformes > Squalidae > Squalus > Squalus acanthias. Next base: position 58,710,938 of record CM059442.1, on the reverse strand, counting down.
ACGGGGGCCAAACAGGATTTGTCTGTGGGCACCACTTGCAACGGTATAAGTCATTTTCTGGGATTTAATTTAATTTAAACAACAAATGAAATTTCAATCCTTGATCCTTTCATTAGATGCTGAGAAAGCATTTGTTAATATGGGTTCCTTTTTGTAGCTCTTGAGTATTATTTTAGTTTGGGCACAGATTGGTCGGCTGCAAGTCTGCACCTGCGATTTCCCACTCTCGGTTGGGCTGTCTGGGAAAGCAGCAAGCAGAGTCTTGTTACTCTGCTAGGGGTGAAGAGGAAGAAAGGCATCGTTTTGGATGAGGTTAGTAAGCGAATGCCCTATCTCTCTCTTTCTAGTAGCTTGTTCCAGACTTGTGTTGGCAGAAGTCTGGGAAATAGATCATGGCTCTTGCAGCAAGAACTGTGTTTTAATATTGGCCTAATATTGGCTTTATTGGCCTAATTCCTAATTATTGGTTACTCAACCAGCAGGATAGTCATCTTCCTGTCCCATTGAGAGGTTTCAACATGACAAATGGAAAGCACACGGAGTTTGAAATACTGGTTCTTGACGCAAAAGGACAGATGGTTGGCATGTCTATATTTGGTACCATGGCAACCAAGATTTTGAATTTGATTTGTCACCTAAGCCACCCAGTAGATGCGGCCTTTGAGATCTCTATATAGACGGTGTGTGTTTTTATTTAGATACTTGGTTAATATGGGAGTCATAAACTATATGCATTGCTATGTATCTGAAATTAAGATACATCCAGTAAGGCTGCTACATTATTTACGTACTCACTGGAATTGTCGCACAGACAAGCGAAAATTATCAGTATAACATTTTTGGATCTGACGTACTTCATACAGTCACATGTATTTTAAAAAGAAAGACTGTCATTTCATTCTGTTTTCTTCTGACCTAGCGCTGGATATTTAAGAGCCCCTCCCAATCTACAAGCGTTCCTCACTAACATGTTATTGACCTCTGGATCTCCAGCTTACAGCAGTTATGTTTTGTGGCCTTCGAGTCGGGCCTAGCTAAACAAGGCTGTGCTTTAGGAGAAGAATAATGCACCGTATAATGCAGGGCTGTGTATTGTCTGACCGATGAGCAATGCTACGGGAAATAGCAATGGTATGAAAGAAGAAAGAAAGACTTGCATTTTTATATAGCGCCTTTCGTGACCTTGAGATGTCCCAAAGCGCTTTACAGCCAATTAAATCTTTTATTAAGTGTCGTCACGTAGGCTTGTTTTAAAAAAAAAAAAAAAATATTTCTTGGGGTGTGGAAGACATTTATTGCCTGTCCCGAACTGCCCTGAAGGCATTAAAAATCAACCAGGTAGCGTGGGACTGGAATCGCATGTGGGCCAGACCAGGTAGGGGTGGCAGGATTCCTTCCCTGAAGGACATTACCAGTTAGGTTCTTGTGATAATTCAGGAACTTTTATGGTCATTTTCTGATGCTTGCTCACGTTACTAGATTTACTGAACTCATTTTCCCAATTTGCCATATGAGATTCTCAAGCTCTGGGTTTCTAGTACAATGCCTCAACCACTCGGCTAGCGTACCTATTGAACTCAGTAAAACAAGTTATTTTGGCACACCTCTAGACCCTTGTTAGCATTGTTCTAGTTTCCTCTAGACAAGGGCTCTTGAAGAGTGTTTACACCTCAGATTGCAGTGCTGCCACTAAAGAGCATGAATGATAATTGGTTCTCAATGCTTTGAAGGTGGTTGTACTGATGCTATCTTAATGCTGACACCTGCAACAAAGACTGAAGTAGCTTATAGTTATCTTTTAATATAGGTTTAAAAGATACTGGGTGGGTGTATTTTGTTTCTGTTACATTTGCACTGTGAAATATGGCTTCAGGATTAAAAGAAAAAAATCTGAAAATGCTGGAAACTAAAATAAAAAACAGAAAATGCTGGAAATAGACAGCAGGTCCACCAGCATCTGTAAAGTGAAAAGACCTTTTAACGTTGAGAGTAGAAAAAGGGTCTACGCCGAAAATGTTAAACCATTTCTATCTAATAGATTGTGGGGTTCAGATGATGCCTTGTGCTCGAGGCACAAGCGGCTTATGATTGTTGTCTGAATCCCTCATTATTACTGCCTTGAAGTCCACTCGTGCATTTTAACACTATTTTGTTGAGCCCCTATGATGGCTGAGCAATGTTAATGGTGAGTGGGGAAAATACTTGGGACAGTGAGAGTCACTGGCACCATGTTCTAGCATGGGATTCGATTCACAGAGTATTGTGATGTCCTGTAACTCCTCTCGGTGATTTGGGTCTCATAGGTTGACACGTCTGAGAAGAGCTTCTGTTGTTCCAAGTATCTGCTAATAGGATTTGTAATATCAGAAGGTAGCCATTCAGCCCAGCATGCCTGTACTCGTCCCAGCTCTTCATCTGGAGCTGTCTATTTAATCCCATATTCCAGTGCATTTCCCATATCCTTTCATAATGCTTTTCAAATAGTTATTTTAAATGGTGTTGGTCTCTGGCTAAATGATCACTTGTGGTAAAGCATTCCACCTTTTGTAAAAAGTTCTTCTAACTTTCTCCTTACTCTTCTAGTGATACTCTGGAGTCTGTGGCATCTTGTAACTGATTCACTAACAAGTGGAAACTATCTCATTGTTTACACTCAAAACCGTTTAGTATTTTGAAAGCCTCTGGTTCCAGTGAAAAAGGCCCCAATTTTTCAAGCCTTTCTTCATGACTATAACCTCATTTTCCTGGTATCATTCCAGTTTGCTGTACACTTTCCATGGCTCGAATATCTTTCCTATAATGGGTGCCCAGAACTGCATGCAATATTCCAACTGTGGCCTAACCTATGTCTTTTACCAATTCACCGTCGCTTCCTTTTATACTCCTTGCCCCTATTTATAACCCAGAATCCCATTTGACGTTGACCTTTTTTACTTGCAGTCCAATCATTTAAAAGATTTTAATATCTGCACCAGTGTTCCCTGTAAGCTGCACTTTGTTCTGCCTGTTTCTTTTAATGCGCGGCCCCTTTAAATTTCTGCGCACACGCAGTATTTACAATGTAAAAGCCGGTGAGCGGCCTGTGCGGGACTTTTCAGATTACTGCGCGGCCGCACGCAAGCACCTGAGCAAGAACATTGATCTGCACCCTTAAATCTCTGTTCTTCCACTCTTAAGACGTGCATCATTTAGGATATACTTTCTTTGATGGCTGTTTTGCCCCCAAGTGTACACTTCTCTGCATAGAGTTGTTTCTGCCATCTACCTGCTTACTAACCTGTCTGTGTTCTCCTGCAATCTTTTGCATTCTCACAGTTTGCCAAAGCCCTTACTTGGTATCAGCAGCAAACATCGATATCACTCTCTTTGGTGCTCCCGCCTCTGAGTCAGAAGGTTCAACCCTCATTCCAGAACTGAGCACTTGCTTTAAGCTGACACTTCAGTGCAATAATGAGGGAGTACTGCATTGTCATATGTGCCGTATTCAGATGAGATTCCTCTTAATGTGGCCATCTTCCAATTAATACCATGTGTCTTAATTTTCGTGACCAGTCTCCTATACAGCATATTATCAAGTACCTCGTGGAAATCCATATGCATTAATTGCATTCTCTTTCGAAGGGCCCATTGAGGCACTTGTCGCTGCCTTCTTACGAAAGCAACCCCAACTGTCCCATCCTACTCTCTCACTGACCTTCCCGCCCAGCGCGCCCACTGGGGGCAAGTCTTGCCAATCTCCTCCCCATCCAACTCATTCCCCCCAGCGCTGATCCTGTGGACGCCGGCAGTGGGGCAACCATCACCGACCCTCTCCGCATCTCCCTCCAGAATGTCCGTTCACTTGCGAACAAGGCCCTTGCCATCCATGAGCTTATCGTGGATGATTGCATCGACATCATGGCCCTGACGGAAACTTGGTTGAGGGGTGATGACACCTTACCCTTAAATGAAGCCTCCCCGCCTGGCTATACCTTCCACCACTTGCCCCGCTCAGACCGCGGTGGTGGTGTGGCTCTCATCACCAAATCACACCTTGGTCTGCCCCCCTATTCCTCCGGCACTTTCTCCTCCATTTGAACATCTTACCTTATTCCACCCCTCTCTCTTCTCATTTTAAAATTCTTGTTCTCTACCGCCCACCCAAGTACCATAAAAATTTTATTACCGAGATATCCTCACTGCTTTCCTCCCTCAGCTTCTGCACTGAACGACTTCTCATCCTCGGTGATTTCAACCTCCATCTCAATTCATCATGCTCTCTCTCCTCGGAGTTCACTAACCTCCTATCCTCCCTTAATCTCCCTCCATGTAAACTTCCCCAGCCCATATTCACGGCCACCCCCTCGACCTTGCCATCTCTCGTGGCCTCGCTACTCCCATCGTGTCAATCGCAGATAAGGCCAGCTCTGACCACTTCCTCGTATCACACTCCACCAACATTCCCCCCCCCCCCCCCCCCCAAACCCTACTTCCTTTTGTGTCCGCCCCTGGAAAAAACACTCACAACTGCACTTATGAAATCCCAACTGTGCAGCCTTTGGCTAGACATTTCTGCAGCTACTGATCTGCTCAACCACACCCTCTCCACCACCTTTGATGCCCTAGTCCCTATTTAAACAATTACTCTCTCTCTCACCCTGGCCGTTCCCCCTGGTACAGCCCTCATCTTCGCTCCCTTAAGTCCAAGGGACGCAGACTTGAACGGATATGGCGGACAACTGGTTTAGCCATTCACCGCCAGATCTGGCTGGACCACATAAAGCATTATCGGGTCCTGCTCTCGTCTGCCAAAATTGCGCACTATTCCAGAATCATTCTGGAATGCAAAGATTAACCCTGGCTTCTATTCTCCATTGTTATTGCTAACAGTCTTCTTAAACTCCTCTCCCCTGTCTCCTCCACCCTCGCCTCCGATAACAAGTGTGAGGAGCTCATGGACTTCTTTGTTTCTAAGATTGAGACCATCAGTTCAGCTGCCTCTGCCACTTCCCTTTCTTCCCCCAGCCCACCGGGCCAAACTTCCTCTAAGGTTCCCCCCTGCCCTAGCCCTGAACTCAGGTTTTTCTCCAGTTTCTCTCCGATCTCCCCTCATGACCTCTCGACACTCATCTTGTCCATGAGACCCACTTCCTGCTCCCTCGACCCTATTCATACCGAACTCCTGACCACCCAACTTCCTTTTCTGGCTCCCATGTTAGCAGACATTGTTAACAGTTCTCTCTCCTCAGGTACTGTCCCCCTCTCCCTCAAATCTGCTTTCATCACCCCCTCCTCAAAAAACCAACCCTTCACCCTACCGTCCTTCCAACCAACACCCTGTCTCCAGCTACCCTTTCCTCTCAAGTCCTTGAACGTGTTGTCTCCTCCCAAATCTGTACCCATCTTTCCTGCAGTTCCATGTTTGAATCCCTCCAATCAGGTTTCCACCCTTGCCACAATACCGAAACGGCTCTCATCAAAGTCACAAATTACATCCTTTGTGACTGACAAAGATAAACCATTCCTCCTCGTCCTTCTCGACTTGATACGGTTGACCACTCCATCCATCTCCAACGCCTCTCCACAGTCGTCCAGCTGGGTGGGACTGCACTCGACTGGTTCCATTCCTATCTATTTAATCGTAGCCAGAGAATCACCTGCAACGGCTTCTCTTCCCGCTCCCGCATCGTTACCTCTGGTGTTCCCCCAAGGATATATCCTTGGCCCCCTCCTATTTCTCATCTACATGTTGGCCCTTGGCGACATCATCTGAAAACACAGCGTCAGTTTCCACATGTACGCTGACGACACCCAGCTCTACCTCACTACCTCTTCTCTCGACCCCTCCACGGTCTCTAAATTGTCAGACTGCTTGTCCGACATACTGTTCTGGATGAGCAGAAATTTTCTCCAGTTGACTGTTGGGAAGACCGAAGCTATTGTTTTCGGTCCCCACCACAAACTCCGTTCCCATCCACTGACTCCATCCCTCTCCCTAACATCTATCTGAGGCTGAACCACGCTGTTCGCAACCTTGGTGTCATATTTGACCCTGACATGAGCTTCCAACCACATATCCGCAGCATAACTAAGACCGCCTACTTCCACCTCCGTAACATCGCCTGTCTCCGCCCTTGCCTCAGCTCATCCGCTGCCGAAACCCTCATCCATGCCTTTGTTACCTCTACACTTGACTATTCCAACGCACTCTTGGCTGGCCTCCCACATTACGTAAACTTGAGGTGATCCAAAACTCGGCTGCCCGTGTCCTAAGTCGCACCAAGTCCCGTTCACCCATCGCCCCTGTGCTCGCTGACCAACATTGGCTCCCGGTTAAGCAACGCCTCGATTTCAAAATTCTCATCCTTTGTTGTCAAATCCCTCCATGGCCTCGCCCCCCTCTATCTCTGTAATCTCCTTCAGCCCCACAACGCCCCCCCCCGGAGATATCTGCGTTCCTCTAATTCTGCCCTCTTGAGCATCCCTGATTATAATCGCTCCACCATTGGTGGCCGTGCCTTCTGTTGCCTCGGCCCTAAGCTCTGGAATTCCCTGTCTAAACCTCTCTGCCTCACTACCCCTCTTTCCTCCTTTAAGACACTCCTTAAAACCTACCTCTCTGACCAAGCGGTCACCTGCCCTAATTTCTCCTTAGGTGGCTTGGTGTCATTTTTTGTCTTATAATACTGCTGTGAAGCGCCTTGGGATGTTTTACTACGTTAAAGGTGCTATATAAATACAAGTTGTTGTTGTTATCCATACGTTCTGATTTTCCTAAAAAAAAAGAAATCAACCATGACCTGCCCTTTACAAATCCATGATTAGCCCATGCCTCTCAGTGTTCATTCATTTCATACCATATTAAGGAGTTTATCCGCAATCAACGTGAAACTAATTGGTCGTTAATTTCCTGGTTTATCTCTTTTTTTCCCCCTCCCCCCTTATTGGAACATTTGCCACCTATTGGCATAATTCCCATTTCCAAAGGTTTTTGGTTCATGCCTTTGCGATCTCCTCCTCGAGCACCCCCAGCATTCTGGGATGCATGCCATCTATTTTTAATCCTATTAACTTTTTCATGCAGTTTCCTTTTGAATACTCCTCTTTAGCAGTGGGCATTTCACATTCTCAGATACTCCTACAGTCCTACTTTCACTGTACTCCGTAAAAACTCATCTGACATTCCCGGGCTCTTGTACAAGATGGCCCCTTTCATCTCGTGTTAAATCGTTTTTTTTTGACTATCCTTTTATTTCTTATAAAAACCCTTGCTATTTCCCATCAAGGTGACCATCAGTCGTCTTTATACTCCCTCTTGGAGCCTTTATAATTTTTTATTTCTTCCTTTCTGTACCTCGGGTTTCTTCTCTGTTATCATATGGTTGTTTAAAGCTCATTTTTGCTGTGGCTTCTTTTGATCTACGGAACCTCTGCTTCTGATGTGCCCCTTCCACTCCTAGTTAAAATGTACTTGGCTTGTCCCTTCTCCAGCATTCTTCCACTGCTGTTTGTTCTGCCATTTCTCCAACCAGTTAATCTGGGTTAGGTCCTCTTTCATGCAGTTTAATTTTATTTAAATTGGATTATCAGCAATTTTCACCAAGAAGGGGTTCAACGTAAGACTGTTTAGTCTTGTTGTTTAGCAAGTCTGGTAGTCAATTTATTTTTCTCTCTGTGCATAACAGGATGTTACCAAATTGTATTTTTTTTAAAACTCCGTTCGCTCCCTTCCCCCAAAAGCTTTATAAACCATGTCCCTTTTTAAAAAAAAAAATAAGTTCCTGTTCTGTACCACCAGACTGCCTGATCCTTCGTGTTCGTTACAATTATACGAACATTACTTTATGCTTTTTTTTTTGCATTGTTGCTGCCAACAGCAGCTCTGACTGACTGCAATAGAAGTGCTGTAAAGTAAATGAGGTGACACTGCTGTCTTCAGAGGGCCCATGTAGGTCAGCAAAGCTGTTTCTCACTTGCTGACCTGACCTATGTGGACATTGCCTTGGTCTGGTAACCAGAAAATGAAGTTAACTGCCTGGCCTAAAAATATGTACATGCAAACTCGATCATGTCACCTCACACCACTTTCTTGTATCCCCCACCCCCACCCCCACCCCCCCCCGGCTTTTTTCTCCACTACCAACTGTTTCCTTAAACCCCTCTCCCCTGCCCTTTCCAGCCTCACCAACAACAAGTATAAGGAGCTCATGGACATCTTTCATCAGTAAGATTCAGACCATTTGTTCAACTGCCTCTGCTGCTGTCTGGATTACTTTCTGAAATAGCCGAGTGCCTGGTGGCCAATAACTAGATTGACGAATGCTGTAAACATTGGCAATTCGGTGATCAGCGACGCTAACTCGCACAGAACCTGACGGGCATCACAACTATCAATTATTCCTACTGCGCTTTAAATTCTGTGGCACAGAAATCCAGTACTGAACATTTGCTGCTGGCAATCTGTGGCACATTGCTTCCCGTTTCACTGGCTGCGCAGTGGTCCTGCTTTACACAAGTTAATATAAATGTAAAAAGAAAAATGACAAATGCTGGAAATCTCAAATAGAAAATGCCAAAAATACATAAGGGATTAGTCACAGTGGGAGGGGAAGGGAGGTGGAGAGAGATTAATGTTTTGGGGTAGGACATGTCAGCAGAATTGTGAAAGTGCAAAAAGAATTAATTGCATACGGGTGGAGCATTTAAGTGACGTACTAGGGCAGCCTGGGTAGCTGAAAATGCAGCGGTTTTGCTGCTTGTGCAACCTTGACTAACGCTGAAGAAGAAAATGCCTGTGTACTCGATTTTGATGGGTACCAGGAGGTTTGTAGCCAAAGTTTGAAAACTTAACCTTTTGCATCTTAGTAGTCAATGGATTGCTTTGTAGAGAAAGAGATTTTAACCTTGTTCATGCAGCTAGATCGGTTACATTAATATCCTATCTGGACTGCTTATGTGATCAATGTTCCCTCTAAGCTGCACAGCTGCGCAACAATGGGAAAGGTCCCGCGCAGACAACTCACCGGCTTTTTCATTGTAAGTACCGCGTGTGCGCAGAAATTTAAAAGAAACAGGCCGCGCAGAACAAAGCGCAGTTTACAGGGAACATTGTATGTGATCTGTTCTTTTTCACAATCCATTGCTGACTCTTTTTTTTCCCTTTTTCCTTTCAGGTGCATGTTTCGTTTTCCCAGCACTGTGATAAAGATTACATTTACATCGCTTTACAGTAAGCAGGAGGTGAAGGAGGAGCAGCCACCGTCTCCCATCCGTCCGCTCCGCCCGCAGATCTCGCCACTCAAAATTAACATTCCTGATCCAAACATCGACCTGGTCAGCCCCATCCCCTCACCCACTGGCACTATCAGGTAGGAGCCTTAAACACACTGAGAGTTGTATCTAGCTTGTCTCCAATGAGAGGGAGAGTGGCACTGTATGCCTCCACCCTGAGTTCTCCCAGAGCCCGCATGCTGTTCCCTGGCAGAAGGAAGAGACTTGCTGTTTGGTATTGGGACAGTGAATGTGACAGCAGGACTGCCTGCAAGCGTGGCCCGGGCTTCCCCGGGATGGGCAGTTTACTGCACCAGAATTGTGGTTACAGACCCCTTGCTCTTCGACTCCCGTGACCGAGCATTGGGGCGTGTGTGCGTGCGTGTACAGATACATGAGAAACAGAGTTCATTATCAGTGCATTGAACTATATGTTTTGGTTCATTTAAGCAAGCATTTTTACAATAGCTATAGAGGCTATTCTTCTGTCATGTTCCTTACTATGTGACTGAAACAGGTCTTTTATTATCTTGCCTGTGATGCAGTAAGGATTAACTTGTATACGCACAGTTGGGCTACTAGCCCAGCGAAGAAGATAACTGCTGTACCAGCCCTGATTTGATGTGTAGAAGCATCAAAGGTTAATCTGGTCAGATATATATGATGATCAATTTTTAACTGGTTGGGTGAAAACTAGCTTTAAAGGCTTTTTTTTTAAATTTCAGGCATCAGAGACTGTTTTTTCCAATGCGGGGAGTGGGGAAGAATTCTCTTTCCCTAAATGAACAGTGACACTTGGTAGAGAAAAGAAAATCAGGTTAATGAAAGGAGTTATAAGTTTAAAAAAAATAAGTAGCCAGTATAAGGTATATTAATTTGAAATGGGTTAAAAGTAGTTTGAAATAAAAATAGAGAAGGTGAACGTGGGAAATAGAATGGAAGCTAAATGGGAAGACTGGGCAGACACAAGTTTAAAAAAATGTTTAAGACGTCTGCAACAGGATGAGGCAGCTGCAGCAATCTGTGATCAGGAATAGAACAGGGAGTTGCAGACAGACACCATCAAAATTAACCAGGAACGTTGTGAATTGTATAGTCTTCTGTATCAGTCGGAATCTCAGGCAGCAGTCTCTGAGTATGAGCCCTTTTTTTTGCAGGCCTTAGATTCTAAAGTTAGACCGGCTTGATCCGATCATTTAAAAAAAAAATGAGCTAACTGCGGTACAAAGTGCAATAGTGGACATGCAGGAGGTCTGTTTACAGCTAGCTGAGGTGGAAAGAGCTTTATAGCTAGCTGAGGTGAAAAGGGCAATAGTGGACATGCTGTTGGGCTTGGGTGAGTACAAAATAAATTCCTGCCCAAGTTGGAGCCAGTATTACTGAAGGCCTTTGAACAGATATCTCGGGATCCCGAACTCTCAGTAATGCTCTTATTTCAGTGTTGGCAAATAAATGGAAGAACCTCATTCCACTACTTGTAGCTACAAGCTTATCTTGGTATTAAATATTAGCCGCAAAGTACCGACGAAGGTGCTGACATTGCGTATAGAAGCAGTGCTTCCACATATTGTAGCTAGTGATCAGGTAGGATTTGCAAAAGGCCGTTACTCTGGACAAGCTTGCACACATTTTCAGACTCTCTAAGCTCTGGAATTCCCTGCCTAAACCTCTCCGCCGCTCTACCTCGCTTTCATCCTTTTTAAGATGCTCCTTAAAACCTACCTCTTTGACCCAGCTTTTGGTCATCTGCCCGAAATTCTTATGTGGCTCGGTGTCAATTTTTTGTCTTGTAACACTCTTGTGAAGCGCCTTGGGGCGTTTTACTATGTTAAAGGTGCTATATAAATACAAGTTGCAGTTAGTGCCATACCCCAAGGCCTTCTGATTAGATGCTGAGACGGTGTTCAACAGGATCGAGCGGAGGTACCTGTTCTATAGCTTGGAGAAATTTAGCTTTGACCCTAGTTTCATCTGTAGGATAAGGGTTCTGCACAACGATGGCTGCTTTCTCCATTACTATTGGTAGGTGTCTAAGAATCCCTAGCAATTGGCATAAGGCCAGACGCTCGCGTAAGGTTCAAGGGTACAAAAATAGAAGATTTGCTTATATGCAGACGATTAGTATTGTTACCGGAAGCTCTCGTGCCTAACGATGCTAATCAGGATTATGGCCCAATTTTAGGATACAGTGTTAAATTGGGAAAGTTAGAGGTTCTTTCATTAAGCAACTTAATTTTACTAAGGGTTTGAAGTTGCAAAATGAAATGTTGCCGCCCTCTGGTAAATATCTACTTGCCTATGTTGACTGGATTAAGACTGACTTGTCACATTTTACGGTAGTCTTGTTGTATAAGATAGAAGTCACTCTTGTGTTGTAATTTTTCTTTGTTCCAATTTGGGAAGAGTGGGCTGTGTGTGCGCCAGTCTCTGTGTTTATATCATCGTCTGGCATGGCTCTGCCCTTGAGTTTTTAGAGGGTTATAGGTAAGGAGACCCATTTTTCTGTACATACGCTAGTGGGGCGTTTACATAGAATTACATAGAATATGCAGCACAGAAATAGACCAGATCATTCAGCCCAACTAGTCTGTGCTGGTGTTTATACTCCACACTGCTCTCCTCCAATTCCATCTGCTTCATCTCCGCCTTCCAGCATATCTTTCTATTCCCTTTTCTCTGAAGTACTCGTCTAGATTCCTTTTGGCAGTATCTAAGCTATTTGCCTCGACCACTTCTTGTGGTAGCGAGCAATGTTCCCCCTAAGATGCGCGGGCGGTTGCCGGGCATCGATCAGGAGGTCCCGCGCAGGTCACTCACAAGCTGCTGCCGCTGGAAGATACCGCACGAGTGCAGCCACGCAGCAAATTTAAAGGGACCGCGCACGAAAAAAGAACGAGAGGGAACATTGTTAGCGAGTTCCACATTCTGACCACTCTCTGAGTAAAGAGATTTCTCCTCATTTCTCTATTAGATTATTTAGCAACTGTTTTGTATTTATGGCCCCTAGTTTTGGATTCTCCCACAAGTAGAAACAGTCTCTCCACATTTACCCATTCATAATTTTAAAAACCTCTATCGGGCTAGCTCTAAGTCTTCTCTTTTTTCTAAAGAAAAAAGCCCCGACCTGTTCAATCTTTCCCGATAGCTGTAATCTCTCAGTTCTGGTATCATCCTTGTAAATCTTTCTTGCCCTTTCTCCAGTGCTTCTATGACCTTTTTTATAGTATGGAGACCAGAACTGTGCACAGTACTCTTAAGTGTCGCCTGACCCCAGGGTCTTATACAAGTTTAACATAACCGTTCTTCTTCTAACATGGGGAAAAAAGAGCCACTGGAATAACAGATTGATCTTCAGTGGAATATGTATAGCAAATGCCATAAGACGGAAAGGTCTACAGTATTTCATAAGGAATGTGAGCTACAAAGGGGCCAGAAATTGACGCAGCGCAGGTTCACGATGCAAGCATACTTGCAAGACTAAGTAAATTCATTGAAGATGTGAAAACTGTGCATCTGCTGTCCATGGCCCCCCAGTAAGGTCATAGTGCCCAGCGACAGCTGCTGCTGTGATGTGGAACAGTCAGCATTTTCCACTTTTTGATTTTTAAAGTTGCAAGGAAAAGGATTCAACTGCCCAATGCAATTAGTTACTGGTGCTGAGAAATGTAAATGTAATTTGAAAAGACGGGATGTGCACATTGTACATGCCACTTTCAAGGTAAAGTTTTGTTTTATGTAATCATCTATGGATGCATTACAAACTAATACTTGGCTGGATTTTGTTACACAGCAGTAACTGATCAAGAGCTCAGATGATGTCCTAATTCAATTGAATGGAATGTTTGAACTTTATAGTTCCAAGGTGCTTGCTGCCTAGCAAACCATAGCTATGCATTTAAAAAAAAATTGTAGTGTATTTTAAAAATAATAAATGGGCAAAAATAACTATGTAAACAGACTGAAATAGAAGTGATTTTTATTTGAGCTGTTTGATATTGTGAAATATAGTGTCATGTGTTATACAGAGGATAATGGATATAGTCAGTGAAATACAGAATCAAAATCTAGTTGAGTTCTATGAGTGTAGGTTGGGTGGAATTTTATACTCGAGCAACTCTTGGATTTCTGTGTTTAAATTTATTCCGAGCTATTGGGAGGGTAGGATGGTTCCAGTGAGGATACTTGTCTGTGAGGATATTCTTTAGACGAGAACAAAATGCGATGAATTAGAATTTTGAGAGTTCAATGGAGGAGCACATAGTGTGTGGAGTGGAGGGATACAGGTTCAATCCACCTGGCCGAGTTCCAATCTCGGTGGCATTGCTGTCGCGAGGGGAATAGTTAGAAGGGAAGTTGTTCCTGTGCTGGCAACTGGCTAAATAGTCCCATTTGTGGAGGTGTTGGTGACGGGCGCTTGCTCTCTTAGCTGCCGGAGATACGTGGCCCAGTGAGACGTGTATCTGGAGAAAAGATCAAACATGGGCTTTCGTACTTTCAAAAGCCTTTGGGAACATAGGAAATGGAGTAGGCCATTCAGCCCTTCGAGCCTGTTCCGTCATTCAATTTGGTCATGGCTGATCTGTATCTAACTCAATTTATCCGCCTTGGTTCCGTAACCCTTAACACCCATACCTAACCGAAATGTATCAATCTCTGTTCTGAAACTTTCAATTGACCTCCAGCCTCAACTGCTTTTTTGGGGGAGAGAAGAGGGTGTGCTGAGAAGTGACATCATGCTCCTGTAGGATGGTCAAAACCCAAATGAAATCCGGATACTAGCCATGGTGTGGAAGGGGAGGAGCAAGGGACCAAGTGCCAATATGATTGGGTATGGTAGCGTATTGGTTATATTATTGGACTGGTAATCCAGGCGCGAGTTCACGCAGCTGTGCTGAAAATCCAGCTCGTTCACTATGTTCTTTAGGAAAGGAAACCTGCCGTCCTTACCCGGTCTGGCCTATATGTGACTCTGGTCCCACGCCAACATGGTTGACAGAAGTGCCCTGGGAAGTGGCCTAGCAAGCCACTCAGTTGTATCCACATCGTTACCACACGGACTGCAGCGGTTCAAGAATGCCTACCACCACCTTCTTGAGGCAACTAGGGATGGCTAATAAATGCCTACATCCCGAAAATGAATTTTAAAAATAAATGCTAATACTAGAGCCCTTGGAACATTGCAGAGGTGTAAAGGGCACAGAATAGGATACAAGGGAAACCGTACCTCAACCAAGGGGCCGCCATTCACTTGTGAGCCTTGACGGTGAATGTCGATAGGGTGTTTGACTGAGAGGCATATAATCAGATCCTGTCCAAGCTTGACGTTCACACTTGCACTTGCAGCAATAGAGCAGTCAGAAATGGGAACCATGACTGTTTGTTTATTTTCTCCCCTCCCCCGTAACTCCGGTGAGCTGAGGCCAGTTATAGTGGCCTAGATCAGCTAATACACCACGGATTGAACCTGGTGTCTTTCTGTTCTGAATAGCTTAGCTACTCGTTGAATAAACTCAAGTCATTGGGGGGGGAAATAAAATCTTTGACAGATCTAAAAATGTTTTAAGCTTTGCTGCTGTAAGGCGATTCGAGTATTGATAAATAATGAATGTGCCAAATCCCTTGGTAAGTCCTCCCAGCCAGCAGGCAGAGTGGCTAAGTACACAATATGGAATGGTGCTGAGGTAGCTGATCTCAGCAGTATGGGATTGTCTGGGTTCAAACCAGCCAGTTCAACTTTGAGGAAAAATTGAGCCAACGTTCCTGATCGTTATCCCGTGACGTCGGATGGAAGGGAGTATATTTGGTGAAAACACGATTTGAGTTTGACTGTGATGGTCTCTTTTTTCTCTTTCTCCCCCAAGTTGGCTACCTTGCCACTGTCCAGGCTCACTTGGGTGACGTACCAGCAGGCTGCCCCTGCCTATGGAATGGGTCAACCACTTCTGGTGAGCTGGGGTAACAGGAGAAAGGCAGAGGGAGTTTTATTCCAAAAAGACATGATGATGGATGGGAGGAGGCTCGAGTGGAGCCTAAACGCTGGCATGGACTGGTTGGGCTAAATGGCCTGTTTCTGTGCCATATATTCTATAAGACACCGACAAATAATTTAAGAGCCAATTCTTGGATGATTTTGTGAAGTCTTGAGAGTTTAAGCCATCATCACTAGACTAAAGCTTTGAATTATAAATGGAGATTTTATTGAAATTCTACGAATATGGAACAGAACTCCTTTGTGTGCTTTTTTTCTTCTTGTGAATAACTGCAGACAGGACACCCGAAAGTAAATGGCTTTCCCCTGACACGGTGCGAGTGTGTTGTGAAATGGAAGCTGATGCTGTCTTTGGGCTCTTCAGGGGTTTTTGGTTTTCTAACAATTTGAGTTTGGAAACAGTTTCTGGATGGATTCCAATCGTTATTGCTAGCAGTTAACATTGAGCTGCTCTTACCTGTTTGCATGTGCTTTTACCTACTGATTGTTTCTACCCCTTGACATTGATGTGGTGGGTTTGTTCTGCTTGCAGAAAATGTGTTTGCTGCTGTTGTACTAGTTTCAGCCATTGAGTACTAGATTTAAAAGCAAAATGTGAACTGGCATTGACTTCACTGCAATGCCAACTTGTCCCAGTGCAGCAGTATATGAGGGAGAATGATAGCATCAGATTATTTATAGTGTAAGTTATTTTTAATGTGTGAATCTCCAGATTCAAAGTAACGTATGTGCCTTTATTTTCTGGGTCTGGTTATTATAATTAATAATTTTATCTACATTGCGTTCCACTTCCTAAGAATAGTCTTTACTTCTTTGCGGAGATCATTGGCAGCCCATGTGTCTCCAATCACTGCTACTGATCGAAGTATGCAAGGAACCTACAAATAGTAGTATAGGAGGGTCTTTTTAATTGAAGACCGTTCTGCACTCTTAAATGGGGGGGGGGAAACCCAACCTGAAGTGATGTGACGGGCATGGACTCAGCTCTTGTTAATTCCTCTGCAATTTCCCTGGCTTCTCAGTAGGTGGGAAATATCCACGTTGAAACAGTTTTTCTATTTATTAAAATAAATCCAATGAATTGTGTATATTTAACGGTAGTTATTTGGAGCCTGGAGTTTCCCTTTTAAGCTCCATTGCTTGTACTCGACTGAGAGCCCAATCCTGTACAAGATCTGGTACATTTCAGTTGTTCCCACACAAACACAATCTGTGCCAAGTGTTGGGAGCCATGTGCTGCTGTGCTGTACAGAAAGCCAGCTTGTAACATTACTTCTCCTTCACTGCGTTCTGTTAAGTCTCCATTGACCTCTCAAGTAGTCTGTAGTTTAACTCTGCAATTTCCACAGAACTTTCACTCAAGTGAAGTTTCCTAAAACACAATTTACAATGTAAATGGGTACTATTTTTCATAATTGGATGGTTTTTTTTAACATGAGAACAATTTTTTTGATTCTCTACTGCAGTGACTTATTTAGTGTCTTTCTCCGGTAATTTATAGTTTTGTCTTTTCTCCAAACAGACTAATTGATTTTGCAAGGAGGGGTTTACTTTGTTTGTACTTTATATATTTTTTTTAAGTTCTCGGTGAGGGAGATTAGTTTAAGTAGTTTGTTCCATTTTTAATACAGGAAAAGTGTTTGTCACCAACGTTCCCTGTAATTCTTTTTGGGTGCACAGGCCCTGTAACTGGCTGCGTGGACCAATCAAATTTTGCGCATGCACGGTTTTTACAATGCAAAAGCCGGTGAGCGGCCTGCGTGGGACTTCGCAGACACTGCGCATGCGTGCAGCTTTGAGGGAACATGTTTGTCACTTGAGCATATTGGTTAATCTCACAGAACTGTTTGACGTACATTGCCCAGGAGAATTGCACCCTGATTAGGTTGTCATTTGCAAACTACAGCACTTTCACTTAGGGTACTCCTATTAGTGTCAAAGCATGCCTATATCTAGCAGGGGTGTGATATGCTAACCATTCCATTGAATGTTGGTAGATTCTCGATACCCTTAAAAGCTCATTGAGTTCATGCAGCAGCTATTTCTTGAATTTGGTTCTGAACAAGTCAGTGTTAGAACCCTTAACCTATGGTTTTGTATGAGCTGAAATTTCACTGAAAATGCTTACTTTGCTGGCCCTTGTTGGAGCATGAAGGGTTGGTGAACCGCAGGCTTGAGCAATGAACCCACCTTCTTTGGCTGGCCTATGAACAGTGAAGTTCTCTGGATTCAGTTGCCGTTTGTGTCTGAACTCCGTGTGCCTCAGAAAATCAAGCTGCCAGAGTTTTATCCATTGCCTCATAGTTACATTGAAAGGAAGTATCACTTAGTTAATGTGGACAGTACTTTAGCTTTCTTTATAGACTTACAAAGTTCTTTTGTATCTGGGCAATTATTTGTTTCTTTAGGGAACAAGACCTGTCTAAGAAAATTCGGTAGTGGAGTGCATCCTTTCTATAACTGTCAGACAAGGTGGGTCTTTGATGTTTTCATTAAGTGTATTGTCTTCGCCTGACAGCTCTGTGATCAAAGCTTCAGCATTGCCATGTTTAATGCAGGCTTGAAGACACATCCTCAGGGGCCTCCTCCAGTTTCTGCACTAACTTGTTTTGTTTCAATGTGCAGGTTGAACAGATGAAGAAAAATGTTCGGTTATTTACCTTGGCTATGGTCTTCCCAGTTATTTGAATGAATTTCAAGGGGGAGAGTTTCTGCTCTGGGCGCAATCGGCAATTCCAGCGCAAATTGCGCCTATTTTGAAAAGTGTTCTCCTCCCCCCCCCCCCCGTCCCCCCCGTCCCCAGAGTTTCCACTCAAAATATGCCATGAACCAGTGTGGTCGGGCAGCATTTTAAAATGTAATTTTAAAAAAATTGCTTTCAAAAATATTCCTTGATATATTTAAGAATGGTAACTTGGTAAAGTTTGATTAATACAGCTGCAAATGGGTTTATCACAAAGAATAAACATTTTAAATCAGTGTCAATCCACCACCTGTGAGTAACTCTATTTTAAGTTACTGAAAATGTCTTAAAACAAAATACAAAACTATTATCCAGTTACATTGGGGTACAGTAGTCAGTTATACATAAATTTTTTTCAAAATTCATTCAAAACCTTTCAAAATGTACCTATTAGTGTCCTTGCACACAAGTTCCAGCTTAGTTTTTGGAGCCTCCCTCAAAGGCCCACAAACGAGCTCAATTAGCAGAAACTCGCCATGGTGATGAATTCACCCGGGTGGGGGGGGGGGGGGGCCTGCTTCTCGCGCGATGTCTTTAAAACTAGCGCAAAAGATCACGGAAACTTCAGTTGTGCTGAACACAATTTGTACTTAAAATTCTCCGATCTTTTGCACGGTTCCACCAATATCTGGGAAATTGCGCTTGGGGGGGAAAAAAGCGCAGCCTAGAGGAAACTCCCCAGGCCCAACTCTCTTTTTTGAAGCTCCTAGACTACTTTTATCTTGCTTCTGCGTGAATTTCTTTCTATCTCTTGCTGTGATTTTTACAGTCTTGGTGCTGCATCCTTCAGAAGGCTGTGTCTGATGCTGCAAGGGACAGTGTCCTGGGATTTTTTTTTTAAACTCTGGGACATTGGAAGTTTGTTAGTATGTGGAGGTTGAACTTAATTTGAAGAATGAGGAGGGTAATGTAATATTCCGCCCTCAAGTCCAACAAATTGTGCAAGCCATACATGCAAGTGGGTCTGGAGTCACATATAGGCCAAACCAGGTAAAGACGGCAAGAGTTCCTTCCCTAAAGGACATTAGTGAACCAGATGGGTTTATAGGGAAGGAACTCTTGCCGTCTTTACCTGGTTTGGCCTATATGTGACTCCAGACCCACAGCAATGTGGTTGACTCTTAACTGCCCTCTGAAATGGCCTAGCGAGACACTCAGTTGTACCAAACCACTACACTGACTGCAGCGGTTCAAGAAGGTGGCTCAACACCACCTTCCCAAGGGCAATTAGGGATGGGCAATAAATGCTGGCCTTGCCAGCGACACCCACATCCCATGAACGATTTAAAAAAAAAAAGTTATTTCTTAAAAAGAGAGGAGCGTGGTATGTTTACGGGAATACTTTCTTGTTCCCAGTCTTGATGAGGTTTTTGCCATACCTGTGACTCCTGCTGGAAGTGAAGTGTGTTCAAGCTCTTATTTCAGGTGAGCACAGGGGTGAGCTGATGGCTTTCACTTAGTTGACTCACTGTCCAGCTTCACAACCGTTAAGAGTGGTGATGTGGGTTAGGTAATGGAGGGTTGCTGGTGCCTCAGAACCACATGAGACAATGGCCCAGAAATTGCTGCCACAGCCCAACGAAAGATGCCCGCTGCTCGTTTGATTTGCCCTTGCCCATTTAATGTCGATGATATTTTGCCCTGCAAGTCGCTGGAAGTGTGAGATGGAAACGGCACGGCGCCCTCTACAGGGCATCTGGGATCTGAGTAAACCGGGCAAGCAGCTGTGTATCTCCTTAACCAACCTGGGGAGCGCACTTTAACCTTAAACCCAACAACAACAACTTGCATTTATATAGCGCCTTTAACGTAGTAAGGCGTCCCACGGTGCTTTTCAGGAGTGATCATCAAACAAAATGTTGACACCGAGCTACGTAAGGAGCTATCAGGACAGGTGACCAAAAGCTTGGTCAAAGAGGTAGGTTTTAAGGAGCATCTTAAAGGAAGGGAGAGAAGTAGAGAGGCGGAGAGGTTTAGGGAGGGAATTCCAGAGCTTAGGGTCGAGGCAGCTGAAAGCACGGCCACCAATGGTGGAGCCATTCAAATCAGGGATACGCAAGAGGCCAGAATTGGAGGAGTGCAGCGATCTCTGAAGGTTTTAGGGCCAGAGAGGGTTACAGAGATGGGGAGGGGCGAGGTCGTGGAAGGATTTGTAAACAAGGTTGAGAATTTTTAAATTGAGGCGTTGCCGGATCGGGAGCCAAACTGAGTTTGGGTCAGTGGCCCAATTCAGTTATTTTTCTTTCCAGTATTGTCGCTGGAAATCAGTTCTGTGTATTTCACAAACTTTAAAAATGTGCAGTATTGTACAGCCATTCCGGGATCGAATGTGTGTAGATTTTGAAAACTAAATGTTTAGAACTCAAAATGTGGTGGGGTGCCTGTGTATTGCTGGGCTTGTCTTGGTATATGTGAGGCTGCTGTGTCTTTTTAATTTAGTTATGGAGACGCAAATATCTCAGGTTTGCTAAATTGAGACATTATTGAGAGAAAATTATTTTACTATCCTGGAGATGAAATATCTACAATAATACCAAATCCAACATTCGTTTCCAGTGCAGATTTGCCTGTAATGAATACTGTTGACGGTTTTTTTGTGCAGCATATAAAAACACTGCTTTTGTGGCGAATGCTACTTTAGTTTGATCCAGCTTGTTTACACCCAGTGTCTTTCATTCAGCTTTCTGCCTCCTCCCTTTACTCTCTCTCTGCACAGCAGCAAATGCCTTCAGCACTTTATCTGCCCCTTGCAGCACCTCTGGTGTAATTTTCCCTTATATGGTTCATGCTTTGCTTGCTACTTCCCCATTGGTTAGCCTGCTTAAATTAATAAACACACTCAAGTTGCTTTCCAGAGAGCCTTTGACCATCCCCCTTCAGTGCTCTGACACTAAAACACACACACACACACACACACACACACACACACAACAAACAGCAATACCCTTTTGACCTTGTGGCCCGTGCGTTCTGTGTTTTCACGTAGCTCCCAATCCAACAGGTTCTGCTCAAAAGCGGCAAATTTTGGCAGTGTTTTATCACTTTTGTAACTTTCTGACTGCAAACTCCCCACTTCACTGCCTTAAGAATAGGATTGTTTTCCATCATATACTAGAACCTCTGCAGCAGTATGCATTCTACAGTGCTGAATAAAATCGAAACATCACAGCCACGTGATCACTTTGGTCTCCAACTTTCTCAATCAAGTTTCTCTCAAGTTTATTTTTGGTGTAGTAGTATTGCTGGAGTCCCAGTCGTGTTTACAGTAAATTGTGTTCCTTTCTTCCTCCTCCCCCAGTTTGTATAACCAAGGACGAGGTGGGATAGAAAGCAATTTCTTTCACACTTCTCTACATTGTTAGAAAGATTGGTTGTTGACGATGTTGAAGGGATGTAAACAATATTAGCAACCGCCCAGGCTGTCACTAATATTTATTTGCACAATTACTTCCTTCCCACTGCCATTGATGCCACTGTCCCCTGCAAAGTGATTTTCGAGCAGTTTCACTCCTGGATGAAGGTTGTCTCCAGTTTGAAACTGACATCAGTAGAGAGTGAATTCATGGTATAAAGCCCCAGGCTCTGGAATTCACTCCCGAAACCTCTCCGCCCATCTCCCCCTCTCCTCCTTTAAGACGCTTCTTGAAACTGACCTCTTTGTCCAAGCTTTTGGTCGCCTGTCCTAATGTCTCCTTATGTGGCACGGTGTCAAATATTGTCTGATAACGCTCCTGGGAAGCGCTTTGGGACCCGTGTTGTGGTAATGAGGTGGAGGTTGACAATGAGCATGTTTTTCTGGAGAGTTCTGGCCTAATTTATGTTGTTCTAAGGAAAAAAGAACTCGATTTGTGTTTTGGACGCTGCAGCACCTCTCTCTGTTGGCTTGCTGTGCAGATGGCTGAGAAATGACTGATGACTGAGGATTTGGACAAACTTAACAAATGGTTAAAGATTATTTTCCATCAGATTTTTCTGCAAATATGATGGTGATAAATCTGTTTTACAGGCAGGAAAAATGAATTTATTCCAATCTTTTTTTTTGCCTTTTTTGTGTATGCGGTCTCTTTTGTATGGGGGCTTCATTTTTCTGCATCGGGTCTCGAATTTTTGTGTGATCCTATGTGGCCCACTTACTAGTTTTTCATAACAACAACAACAACAACTTGCATTTATATAGCACCTTTAACTTAGAAAAACGTCCCGAGGAGTTTCACAGGAGAGATCATCAAACAAAATTTGACACCAAGCCACATAATGGAGCTATTCGGATAGGTGACCTTGGTCAAAGAGGTAGGTTTTAAGGGGCGTCTTAAAGGAGTAAAGAGCCGGAGAGATTTAGGGAGGAAATTCCAGAGTTTAGGGCCCGGGCAGCTGAAGGCAGGGCCGCTAATGTTGGAGTGATGAAAATCGGGGCTGCGCCAGAGGCCAGAATTAGAGGAGCGCAGATATCTCGGAGGGTTGTAGGGGCTGGTGGTGGTTACAGAGATAAGGAGGGGCGAGGCCATGGAGGGATTTGAAAACAAGGATGAGAATTATAAAATGGAGGTGTTGCCAGACCGGGAGACAATGTAAGTCAGCGAGCACAGGGGTGATGGGTGAACGGGACTTGGTGCGAGTTAGGATACGGGCAGCAGGGCTTTGGATGAGCTCAAGTTTAGATGGTGGAAGATGGGATGTCGACCATGTGTATCTGGACCCCAGCTCAAAGGCTGGATACTCCTGGTCTAGACATGGTTTGTTTCATTTGGAAGGAAACAAAACAGTTTTGAAGTTGATCAGATTCAAAATAGTACAAACCACTTTAGGGTTAAAAACTTATTTTCTTTCAGAAATTGTAAAGGCAGGTTAATATAGTGATCACTAACTATTGAGTATAATAATCATGCAGCTATTGCTCTCAGTTTAGGAAGGACAAGAAATGGTGGCATGGAAAGCACCTTACCCACAATAATTATAAGCTTGTATAATTGTGCATGAATACAGATACAATCTTGCTGCTGCAGATGTGTGATAGCCTTGTACTATAACCAGAACAACTATTAATTTTTCATTGTTGTTTTGTGGTTTATTTTGTTAGTTCCACCCTAAATTGTTTGTGAATATTGGTGTAACATGTCTCTTCATAGTAACTGTATTGTTAGGTCTTGCATGGCTGTGCAGCTGTACTCTGTGATTACTGGGAACTGCTCAGATATTGATTAGTATAAAAACAGACACTGCAAGGAGCCCCTTCCAATCTCCGTAAGCGCATATGTAAAACTCCACAAATCCTTTGCATACATTCCAGAATATTTTGTGAATCCTTACAATTGCACGTGGCTGTGGCTTTGAGTCCAGTGTATGTCGGGTGTCTTGTCTAGAGTGTGTGTGCACAGAGTTGTGTGTCTCAAGCTCGTGAGGGAATAGTATTATTAAACGTTAATAGTTGGATCATGTTTGGTTATTGTGGGTCTTTCTGATCGTCAGAACCCTCTCATTTCACTACTGCTTTTAATTGGGAGCCTCTGATTGTTGGCAGATTGTTGAGTTGTCTGTACATTGTTCCGATACGGTAGATTACAAATGTATCCATTGAATTGCCAGACAACCACAAAGTCTGACACTAAAGTGATTTTGGGCTACTGAGTTTATTCAGACGGGATTGCAGGATTGGAGCAAGGAGTTCCTGTGTTGGTGTAATTCCAGACTTTAGACTGGATTTACTCAAATTAAAACTTAAACTACAGAATTTTCGCACCCCAAGGATTCCCTCAGCCGTAACCAAAGGGGGCAGTTGTACTAGAAATATCAGAAGAGTCTTCGCTTTTTTTATATAGTGCCTCATCACCTCTCGGAATGTCCAAAAATGATTCATGTACAGTGAATTGCTTTTGAAGTATAGCCACTGTTATGTAGGCAAAGGCAGCAGTCATATTGTGCTCAGGAATGTCTCGAATAGCAATGAAATGAATGACCACTTAATCTGTTTTGGTAGTGTTTGAGGGAGGAATAATTGGCGTTGGCACCAGGAGATAGATCTCGCTGCTCTTCAGAAAAGTGCCATGGGATCTTTTAACATCCACTGGGAAGAGACAAATGGGGCTTCAGTCCATCTCCAACAAGAGAGAGTCTAACCACCTCCCCGTGATATTCAATGGCATTGCCATCGTTGAATCCCCCACCATCAACATCCTGGGGGATCACCATTGACTAGAAACTTAACTGGACCAGCCATGTAAATACTGTGGCTACAAGAACAGGTCAGAGGCTGGGTATTCTGCGGCGAGTGACTCACTTCATGACTCCCCAAGGCCTTTCCA
This sequence comes from Squalus acanthias, assembly GCA_030390025.1. Classification (NCBI taxonomy): domain Eukaryota; kingdom Metazoa; phylum Chordata; class Chondrichthyes; order Squaliformes; family Squalidae; genus Squalus; species Squalus acanthias. The sequence continues at coordinate 58,686,658 of CM059442.1, read as the reverse complement.
CCATCTACAAGATGCAAGTCAGGAGTATGATAGAATACTCTGGATGAGTGCAGCCCCAACAACACTCAAGTAGCTCAAGACAAAGCAGCCTGCTGATTGGCACCCCAATCCACCACCTTAAACATTCACTCCCTCCACCATCGGCGTACCGCGGCTGCAGTGTGTACCATCTACAAGATACACTGCAGCAACTCACCAAGGTTTCTTCGACAGCACCTCCCAAACCCGCAACCTCTACAAGGGCAGCAGGCGCCTGGGAACACCATCACCTCCAAGTTCCCCTCCAAGTCACACACCATCCTGAATTGGAAATATATCGTCTTTCCTTCATCGTCGCTGGGTCAAAATCCTGAACTCCCTCCCTAACAGCACTGTGGGAGTACCTTCACCACGCAGACTGCAGCGGTTCAAAAAGGCGGCTCACCACCACCTTCTCGAGGGCAACTGGGGATGGGCAATAAATGCTGGCCTTGCCAGCGACACCCACATCCTATGAATGAGTTTTAAAAAAAAGTTTAACATCTCATTCGAAGAACTGCCCTTCTGACAATTCAGCTTTCCCTCAGTACTGCAATGGATTGTCAGCCTAGTTTCATGTGCTCAAGTCCTAGAATGGGACTTGAATCCCTGTCCTTTTGACAGAGGCGAGAGTCCTTCCAACTGATTCAAGCAGACATCCCTGAGATCTCAGAGCGTGAAGAAATCTTATAGTGCATTTTCAAAACCCTTGTGGGGCATGAGTCCTTGGGCTTACATGTCTTGCATCCTCGCTCTCCCCCAGCTTCTTCCATAATTGTCACAAATCTCCTTGGTTATTGTTGGATTTCTTATTGAAGCTTGTTGCAGTAAGTGTGGGGGGAAAGGAATAATTTTCATTATCTTTAGAGTGATCATTGAGAAAATGGCCATCTTGACCGTCCCACGTAAAGGACAGAGTCCAGTTTCATGTGGCATTTCATGTCCTGGAGTGGAGAGGGGTAATTTCCTGACCTCCAATTTTAATTGTTCATTGTGAGGTGAGGCTCTCCACCGGGAGCTCGATGTTATTAAGTTGCCCGTTGAGTGTATATTTGAGAAAAAAATAAGGGACACAATTATCCCTTTCATGGAATATTTTAACTCCTCGTGATTTTGTTGTGCTTGTTGAGAAATTCTTGTCATAGTAATTGAATTTCTACAAGCATCAGTTTATTTAGTTTGACATATTGCTCATCTTGAAACATTTTGGTTGCCCCAAAATTAGAAACTGTACAAGTCAAAAAGAATAATTAAAATCTCTGCTGCATCTGCTCCCCGCAGTACATCTTAGCTTCAGTCTCACTCACTTATTTAAAAGTTGTATGTCCGCAATGCCATATTTTCAGGGTTGGAAAGGAAGAGCTTTTCAAGGAATCTTTCTCTGTCTGCAGTTCCTGTTGGGTGCAGCTGGTTTGTAATGGTTACAGGGTGGTTGTGCCTAGGTATATAAAAAAAGACTTGCATTTCTATAGCGCCTTTCACAAACTCAGGACATCCCAAAGAGCTTTATAGCCAATGAAGTACTTTTGAAGTGTAGTCACTGTTGTAATGTCGGAAACGTCTATCATTCATTGCAACTCACTAAGCCACTTCCAAAGGTGCACACAAATCTGTCAAAGAACAGAAAGTGTTGAAAATAAAGGTGTCAATGTTTGACAGCACATTAACACAAACTTTACATGAACATTGGATAAAACACCCAAATGAACATTGGATAAAACACCCAAGTGGCTACCCTTGTGTGTTTGTGGGTGTGATTGCTCTAGGGTGAGGGTGAGTGTGAGGGGTGGCTAGTGAGTTGAGGATGTGGTAATGTAGATAGAGAGAGGGATGGGTGGAGGTGCACGGTAAGGTGTGAGTAAGGATGTGCAGGGGTAGGGAAGGCAGAGTAATAGGGATGTGATAAGCACAGCAGGATGAAGGGGAGTGTGGCTTTGTGATCTAATGAGAGATAATTGAAATGTTTGCGCCACTGCACCCAGGTCCTCCTGACCACATCCCTACTTGCGCCCTCCTGTGTAATATGCAACCAGGCTGTTTTGGTCTCCTGGGGTGGGGAGGTGTCTTCCGCCCATTGGAAGGGAAGAGAACCTCCCTGCGTGCTCTGACTCCCTCCACAAGCATATGGAGGGAATCATGGGGAAACCTAGGTGCTGTCATTATCAGTGTTTGTAGCACTTCAATGCTGTAGAACACTGACAGCAGAAATGTCAAAAGAAATGTGGCCCTTTAAGAAAACCAACTGATGACACGTCATGAATGACGTGACCAGGAAACACGCTGGGCGGGCTTAACGAGCCCGCCCATCAATGGAATTTCATTTTCCGGAACGGGAGAGAGCCGGCAGCGGGGCCGCGACCCGTCACTGACATCGCCCGCCCCGGACCCGCCGAGGTGAGGAAAAATCTCAGCCTTAAGTCTGGATGTACTCATCTGTGAGTTGACACGTTTGCTTTGCATATTGTTGATTGGACAGAATGGGTAGCAGAGAGCAGGTATATCAAATTCTGCTTGCACATTGTTTTGATTTTGCCAGCTGTACTTTGATCCTTTGGCTGTTGTGTGCTGAGCAGATTGTGATGTTTTCACACAACTTGTCAGAATGAGACGCCAGCAGTTTGGTGATGTTCCGTGTTTGTCGTGACATTGAAACATGGTGATGTCAAAAACCATGATAATCGCCCCATCTGTTTGTTTTCCATCACCCTTATCTGCTGTATTCACAGTAACGTGTTCGAGACACGAAAATGAGTAACGGCTGTAGCTGTGTCTTCTTGAACAAATGACAACGTTGTCAAACTGCAGTGTTCACAGCTGACCTGGAAAGTAATAAATGCAGCAGAGCTAGTCTGCATTAAAATAGAATTGTTTCAAATTTACAGCACAGAAACCGGCCCAACTGGTCTATACTGGTTTTTATGCTCCACACAAGCCTCTTGCCATCCTACTTCATCTCACCCCATCAACATAACCCTCTATTCCTTTCTCCCTCATGTACTTATCTAGCTTCCCCTTAAATGCATCTATGCTATTCGCCTCAACCACTCCCTGTGGTAGCGAGTTCCACATTCTAACCACTCTCTGGGTAAAGAAGTTTCTCTTGAATTCCTTATTGGATTCATTAGTGACTGTCTTATGACCCCAAGTTTTGGATTTCCCCATTAGTGTAAACATCTTCTCTACATCTATCCTATCAAACCCCTTCATAATTTTAAAGAGCTCTATTAAGTCATGCCTTGGCCTTCTCTTTTCTAAAGTAAAGAGCCCCAGCCTATTTAGTCTTTCCTGATAGCTGTACCCCCTCAGTCTGGTATCATCCTTGTAAATCTTTTTTGCACCTTCACCAGTGCCTCTCTGACCTTTTGGCACGTCAAATATAGTTACCATTTCCCCTTCTCCATGTTCCTTGCATTTATTTGGATTGCCCGTTTTCATTACCTTTTCCACCATGTACTCTCTCTCTCCTGTCTATTTCTCTTCCCCTTCTCCCTTCCTGGGACTTAGTGGCAAAGCAAGGTGTACATATTATTTACCTAATTTTTACCTGCCCTGGTTGGGTGCATAAAGCTATTTACTCACCCTGGTGTATCCCTTTATTATATCATCAATATAAATGTCAGCCGTGGCTCAGTTGGTAGCACCCTCGCCTCTGAGTCAGAAGGTTGTGGGTTCAAGTCCCACTCCAGAGACTTGAGCACAAAAATCTAGGCTGACACTCCAGTGCAGTGCTGAGGGAGTGCTGCACTGTCGGAGGTGCCGTCTTTCGGATGAGACGTTAAACCGAGGCCCCGTCTGCTCTCTCAGGTGGACGTGAAAGATCCCACGGCACTATTTCAAAGAAGTGCAGGGGAGTTGTCCCCAGTGTCCTGGCCAATATTTATCCCTCACTCAACATCACTAAAACAGATTATCTGGTCATTATCACATTGCTGTGTGTGGGAGCTTGCTGTGCGCAAATTGGCTGCCGCGTTTCCTACATTACAACAGTGACTACACTTCAAAAGAACTTCATTGGCTGTAAAGTGCTTTGGGACATCCAGTGATCGTGAAAGGCGCTATATAAATGCATGTCTTTTCTTTTTGTGACTTTGGAAGTGGTGGAAACAGAAGAGAGTATTAATACTGACACAAAAACTGCTAATGCAACCAGCCACTTGGCTAATTTGGATAAATAGTCTCTGCACCATACAAGAGCGTTCTGATAGGCCTCTTGTTAAGTGAGTGACACAAATCCGAAGTTGCTTGGTTTCATTCTCAATTACAGATGCAGACGGTATCTTTGACCTAGATCGGAATGGTTCCCTAATTTAAATTTCTGATCATTGTTAATGACAGAGTTTCCTTTCATCTAAATAAGCTAATTGTAAGTCCGCGATGAATGTCTGGTTATACCATACCAAACAGGCCTATTTATAGAATCATACAGCACAGAAGGAGGCCATTTGGCCCATCGTGCCTGTGCTGGCTCTTTGAAAGAGCTCTCCCAATTAGTCCCACTCGCCTGCTCTTTCCCCATAGGCCTGCAAATGTTTCCTTTTCAAGTATCTGTCTAATTCCCTTTTTACTAATGAATCTGCTTCCATCACTCTTTCAGAAAATGTTCAAATTATTTCTCAGACAAAAGTGGGTGTTCTTGCGTATGGGCGTGTGAATCCTGTCGCAATTCGCAGTGGATTAAAAGTATTAATGTATTATGGCTATTTTTGTATGTAGCTTTGTCAGTTCTGTTTCTACATTCCTCATTCATCTCTCAAACCTGATTTCAAACGAATTAAAGGATTGAAAGTAGGTCTCTGAAATAGTACTGTGATTTCTGGTGATTGATCAGACCTTGAACTCACTCTTGCTTGAGAGGGACTGTTTGATCTGTGGCATTATGCTGCCATGCAATGTTAACGACAGTGGTACAAGAAGATTAAACATATTTAACACTCCTGACCAGTAACCTGGCCTTTGTTTGTCAAGACTAAAAAGACTGTTGTATTTGTTCTTGATGCATGTTTGTTTATAGGTTGTAGTCAATGTTCCCTGTAGGCTGCGCTTTGTTCTGCACTGCCTGTTTCTTTTAATGCGCGGTCGCATTAAATTTCTGCACATGCGCGGTATTTACAGTGTAAAAGCCGGTGAGCGGCCTGCGCGGGACCTTGCAGGTTACGCGCAGTTGTGCGCACGCGCAGCTTAGAGAGAACATTGATTGTAGTTGTAGCATTTGCTAAGGCTTTCGTGCTCCATATCACTACAACAGCAACTTGGATTTATATAGCGCCTTTAACGTAGTAAAACGTCCCAAGGCATTTCACAGGAGCGTTATAAAACACCTGAGCCGCATACGGAAATATCAGGACCGGTGACCAAACGCTTGGCCAAAGAGATAGGCTTTAAGGAGAGTCTTAAAGGAGGAAAGAGAGGTTTAGGGAAGGAGTTTCAGAGCTTAGGACCGTGGTAGCTGAAGGCACGGCTGCCAATGGTGGAGCGTTTAAAAATTGGGGATGCACAAGAGGCCAGAATTGGAGAGCGCAGATCTCAGATGATTGTAAGGCTGGAGGAGATTACAGAGATAGGGAAGGGCGAGGCCATGGAGGGAATTTGAAAACCAGGATGAGAATTTTAAAAATGCGGCTTTGCTGGACCGGGAGCCAATGTAGGTCAGCGAGCACAGGGGTGATGTGTGAACGGGACTTGGTGCGAGTTCAGATACTGGCAGCAGAGTTTTGGATGAGCTCAAGTTTACGGAGGGTGGTAGGTGGGAGTCAGGCCAGGGGAGCATTACTCAAGTGGAAATAAATATTTGGGCTGCTGTCTAAAATCTGGTCTGAGTAAATAATGTCCACCATTCTGTCGTGAGACTGTTAAATTCAGTTGGCAGAATGCTGCGAGTGTGGTAATTGCCAATCCTTGGGCCGCTCAGCTCTGCAAAGGCAAGTAGTCTTCCAATTCAAGCTCGACAAGAATTACTTACAATTACTGCTGTTGAGCCATTGAGAGAAGCAAAACATTTATACAAAAAAAATGATGTTTCGTTGCTGGAAGTGACCCAGCCGTCTAGAGAATAGTACAGCACAAATGTTGATGTTTACACTTTTTAGAGTGTGCCATTTTATGTGGGAGCAGAGTTCCTCCTGGAACAGACTATGCTTCTCCCCAGCTTGTGATTTATTGTGCAACTGAAACATTGAACATAAGGTCACTTTTGGTGCCTTTCTCTTTTTGTAACGTTTTTGTCGGCTGTACTGTGTCTTAGAATGTGCAGGAACAATCCCAATTTTAAAAATTTGAACCAAATTTAAAAAAGATCTTAAGTTGCCTCACGGACACTGATGTTGGGAGTGATAACCACGTGCGTCGTTGGAATGTGTTTACCACGATCACAAATTGATGTTGCCTACCTTTTTATAGATCCTCCGCTCTAGATTCACCTTAAATTAAATATTAACAATTGCTGGCAGAGGCAAAATGACTCCAGTTTGCTGAGCTGTTTTGCTTGAGGTCGTTCGTTCTTCAACATCAGTGCTCAACAGGCATGTCGAGGGCGCCATCTTGTGACAGCTCTTGCATTTTTTTTAATATCAACCTTCCTCCAATACATTTCCTGTCATTACCGTTTTATCTGGGTTTTTTTGGGTTGTGGGGGCAGGGCTGCACTATGGCGAGAAAGGAGAGGAACAGATCGCATACGTGTTTGAAAACTCCCATGACTACCCAGAAATGAAATGCTTTGTTAGTGGTTTGGACTCTCTCTTGAGCTTTCTGATGGAGCATGCCAACGCAAATACAGTATTATGCAAATATATTGCAGTGATAAAGTTGCGAAATTAAAGACACAACACTTTGACGGTGTGCTGCCCATGCAGTTTGTACAGAGCTGCATTTATTTGTGGTGGTAAGCCTGGGTGACCGATGTAACTTTCTTCGTGTCGGCCTTGGCTCAGCAGCAGCATTCTTGCCTTTTGAGTCAGAAGTTAGGACTTGATCACCTCATCTAGTCTGACGCTTCAGCGCAGCGCTGCACTATCGGAGGGTGCCGTCTCTTGGACGAGACAGTAAACCGAAGCCCCACCTGCACGTTTTGGTTGGACGGAGAAATCCCGTGGCACTATTCAAAGAAAAGCAGGCCAGTTCTCCCGGTGTCCTGCTCAACCAACATCACTGATTATCTGGCCATTAATCTTATTGCTGTTTGTGGGAACTTGCTGAGCGCAAATTGGCTTTCCCTACATTGCAGCGGTGATTACACTTTTTAAATTAAAAAAAACTTAATTGGCTGTGAAGCGCTTTGGAAAGTCTTGAGGTTGTCAAAGGCCCCATATAAAGGGGAGTTCTTCTTTAGCTTTAGTTCCCATGATTCGAGATTTCCGATTGATCCAGAAGATGTACCTTTTGAAAATGGAGAACTGTGCTATTTTGAGCTGTGCATATCTCTGCAATATTTTTTGTATATATAAGAAAAGCCTGTGATTCTTGTTTTTGAGCTGTTTGCCAGGGATGCTGGCAAATGGGAGTTGTGTAGAAAACCCCAGCAAATTGGTTCAAATATGGCTGAGACTTCACAGTGGAAGGGAAGTTTTGTATTAAGAGGGCTACACTGGATTTAGCTACACCGTCCCAATTGATTAAGTTGCAGTCCAGATTTTCCTGCCACCAGAGTCGTCCCAAAGTGTGACGGCAACATCAAGCAGTAATCAGAGGCTTGCGTCCAAACTTTACTGCACTTTCACTTATTTAATATATAATCAAACAAAATCTATTTGAGTTTTATATCTTTGCTGTCCAGGACGCGTGCATGCTGTTTTTAATCCTATACGCTGCTCTCGCTCTAAGCGTGTTTGACAGATCACTAGAAATGGATAACTTCCATCGATTTAATATTAACAGGTGCAATAATGAGCATTTTATCAAGGGGGCCAGTAAAGGGAAAGGTATACAGAGGTGCAGTGAGGCATAAAAGAGTTGGGGCATTCGGGGCAATTCTGGTTTTGGGTGCATAGCCATGCCAAAAGAAATTTGGGATGGGGCGAGCATCCCTCTCCTCTACCCCACTGATTGACATTTTCCAAATATACACTCAAAATACAGAGAAAGGTGAACAAGAGCATCCGGGAGGGAGCAGACCTTCTGGAAAACTGAGATGTGCTTAGTGGTGGGATCCTGTTCTAAATGGTGGGAAATGATCTGGCAAATGTGGAGCATGGTGAGAACAAGGGGGCCCTTGCCATTTTGTGGAGCTGGGTGGGGGGAGGGTGAGGGCAGCGACACAGGAAATGGGACGGGTCTGATCAAGGGTCTTGGGCATGGTCCAGTGATTTGGAGAAAGGTGGAGAGTGTGCATGCAACGGCATGTGGTAGAGAGAGTGGACTGCATGAAAATTTGAAAGCAGTAGTGAGAAAAGTGTTGCATATCACACGGGTATCTGTGGTCGTGGCTGGATCCAAAAGACTTTCATGTATGTTGGAAGGCTGTTAATCCAATTGTGTTTCAAGTGAAATAGCCTATAATTTCCTTAGTTATGACATCACTCCAGAAAAAGTCTTTGAGGCGCTGAAATTCACAGTAATGCCTTTTCAATTACTGCCGTGTCTGTTTCGTGTTACTGCGATTTCATTAATGGTGTGTAAAAAATCTTCCACTTGAGAACTGTGATAAGCATCCAGCAGTCTGATTTAAATGATACATTTTGTCCTTTCCAAACTTGGCCTGTCTGGAGAGATTATTTTGTGCTAAAATAATGCTGGGGTGAGTATTGCTGATTGTAGGTCCGTCGCTGGCGGTGGGAGCAATTTGAGATGCTGAATTTAAGGCTGCTGCATTTGCACTGCAATTCTGCCGTGCCGGAGGGAGCTCTGCGCATTTGTAGAGAGTACATGTGCAGAGAGCGCCCTCCTAGCAGTTAGTGTAAATGTTTAGGGGGTGTAGGCAGCAGTGTCCAAGCTATCTAACACATTTAAATTAGAAGTTGCACAACACCAGGTTATAGTCCAACAGCTTTATTTGAAATCACAAGCTTTCGGAGTTGCTGCTCCTTCGTCAGGAAGCTCCGAAAGCTTGTGATTGCAAATAAAGCTGTTGGACTATAACCTGGTGTTGTGCGACTTCTCACTTTTGTCCACCCCAGTCCAACACCGGCATCTCCACATCACATTTAAATTAGCTGGTGCTAGGTTAAATGCCCAGGAGATCCAAGAGTGATTTTTACATCTGGTGTGACACAGCACTGGATTTACAGCGTATCTGTCAAACAGATGTGGAGTGACTCCTCCCCTCCCCGCCCCACTCCCAGGAGTTTCGCTGTGGAATCGAGCCAGCCCCTGTCTCTGGATTTACCCGACAGTTCTAGCATTGGTTCAAAAGGAAAACTGAAGGAGGCAAGAAACTTACTGCGCAACATTAAAATGTGTTGGTTGAAGTGGATTTCTTTTCCTCTGGTGGACTGATATCCAAGCACTTTAAGCCTAGTGACAATGCTGCACTATTTACACCCGATGGTTGTGAGCCGAACATTCAGAAAGAATGTTCGTTGGTCTACTTCCTGTGTAATGTATGTGTGTTTGAGGTGGGGAGAGTGAGGGTGACTGGTTGTACACTGACTTCATATTGAAGTTTTGTATTGCGGACTCTATATTTGACCCGGTGGAATTTCAGCTGGTCACAGTGATCTAATGCCAGCAACTCTATTAAACAAGAGGGAGGTACTGTGGGACTGATGGATAACTTTTGCAGTGTTGCCTGATATTCAAGAGCGACACGATTCACAATAGTACTGGAAGGGACCAATGCTCCCTCTAAATTTTTTTTCCCTGCGCAGGCCCTTTAAGTTTGCTGCGCCTTCTCTCTCCCAGCAGAACAGCTGGTGATCGGCCTGCGCGGGGCGTCTCACTCGGCGTGCAGCCGCGCGCACCTTGGGGGGAACATTGGAAGAGACTGTCAGAAACCAGAAGTTCTTGCGATCCTGACGGGCCGTTTTCTGCATGCTGTGCGTGACGAGGAAAATACGAGTTTTTATGGGGAGAGGTCAGGGAAATAAAATGAGAAAAGAAGGATTGTTTTGAGTAGTTATTTTGCAAAAATACACGATTTAAGTGCGATCCGACAGAACCCAGGTGCTTACATTCTGTTTAAAATGCTAGAGCTGGGGGTTTTAAATTGGTTACGCGAAACTGAAATTTAATCTATTAATTTCACTTTTCAGGAGATTTTATTCAGGTAACAGTTTTTGACCGAATTGTTTCCCAACTTGCTTTCTTTGAACAGTGTCCCCAACTCCTGCCCTGTGAGTCCACGTGGTGCCGGCTCCTCTGGATACCGTTTTGGACGCAACATCACCAGAGATCTACAGCTAGCTGCAGCGTTTGCAGAGAAAGCAGCATCCGAGCAACAGGCAGAAACATCTGGTGGTGACAGCCCCAAGGTTTGGAAATGTTTTTACGAGTGTGTATCTCACAGTTCTGTAGTTGTGGTGTTCTTTCCCCCCCCCCCCCCCCCCCCACCCTTTTCTCTGCTCCTAAAGATAGTGACTCGTCCTGATATGGTTCTACAGATGCCAGCAGCCCTCTTAATATCTTGTCCAGGTTCTTCACACGTAATTCTAATCAATGAGTCTCAGTAGGCTGCCTGACTGTTGTCACTCAATATCAGCAAGTATGGTTTCCAGCAGGAGTACAGGACAATGATGATGATTCAGGGTGGGAACGCCTTCCATTTCACCCTCCCCTCTTCTCCCCACTCCTCCCTCACCCCAGCTTAAGGATACTGAAGCCAAACTGCCTGTGCTCAAACCACTGCTCCAGCTGAGATCAGGTAGCTCGGCACTGACTGGAGATCAAAGTGAGGACCTTCCTGGTCTGCAGGGTCTATCTTACAGTGTGGAGCTGAGTCTTAAAATTGCGTTGTAAGCTTTTAGGTGCACCATGCCATACTCTTAATTGTTCCGCAAATGTTCAGGGTGCATCACCATTGTTCTTTACTACGTGCCTCAGAATCTTTACAGAAGTATATCGTTTGAGGATGATACTCTAGAACTCGGATACTTATATTCTGTCTAATATATTGGACCTGGATTTTTAAATGAAATGTCACTAAAACTAATTAAATTTAAAGAAGAATCTTCTGTTTTGAGAGTCTGACCCTAACCATTTTTCAAAGAGGTTCGTGTGTGTGTGTGTGTGTGTGTATTTTTCTTAATATTGTTTCTCTTTTTTTTGGCCAGGATGATTCGAAACCCCCCTATTCCTACGCACAGCTGATTGTACAGGCCATATCTTCTGCTCAGGACAAACAGCTAACACTAAGCGGCATCTACGCACATATCACAAAGCATTACCCTTACTACAGGACAGCTGACAAAGGATGGCAGGTGGGTGCACTCTACTAAGTGGCACCGGGCTAGAAATGTACAAGTGTGAGCAATTTATTTGATAATTCTATCTGGTTATCCCGTGAAAGATGTTAAAAGGTTTTATCAGATTAATCAAACTTTAGAAGTATCTTCCTATCATTAGATACCCAGCTCCTCTTTAAAATGTAGTTGCTCTTTGGTTAAATATCCCCCTGTATTAATAGGGATTATTTAAACCTTGGTGAACTAGTAGTCCTCTTTAAACCCAGTTCAAGTCAGAGTAGTTACTATTGAGTTAATTATTGACATAGGGATTTCTGCATAATTACAATTTCTTGTTGTGTATTATTAGTTTGTCACGGTGGTTAGACAGTAACAGAGGTTTCTTCACCAGCAACGTAACATGGGCTTATGATGTGAGAGCTGAGCGCTTTTTTGTGCAATATCCCATAGTTCTGGATATAACGCTGCAATCCGAAGATGTGGTGAGAACTTTAAGCATTGTTAGGAATAACAAATACAAGTGCAACCATCAGACATGACATCACTAAGATACAGCCAGCCATCAATGAACATTAACTTACAGCCCCAATTTAATATCCAGCACGTGCTTGAACCCTAACTAACTATACAAGAAGTTCAGATGAGCGCTGTCTGAAGTACTTGGGCAGTGCAAAGGAGAGGATGGTTTTCCAGTAATTCATGCCACCTCAGGTGGTGTAAATGCAGCATTTGGGGTCCAAGTCAGGGTGGTGGTCATGCTTGCCCGTAATATGTGCCATATGCTGAAAACAGTCGGGAGCTTTGTTTCCACATAAAAATTTAGGGCTGGATTTTGATACTGGGGCTGGTTGGGGTCGTGTCATCCGCATTTCGTGTTATCCACCCGACTGCAATTGGATGTGGGAGATTGATGCAATTTTCACTTAATTGGGCAATTGAGTTCCAGCATGTGGGAACCCATGAACTAATTAGTGGTTTCAGTCTGAAAGTCGCCTCTGATGATGTCACCATTGCTGCAGCATTGCAGGTCAGAGACTGCCTGGCTTTTGGTGTGAGAGGACCTGGATGCAAAATGAACAGCAGCTCTAAGGACAGAGAGAGAGAGAATTAATTTTTTTTGCATCCAGGTCCTCACACAGCAAAGGCCAGGCAGTCTCTGAAGACATTCAATGCAGCAGCATCAGAGGCGACTTTCAGACCTAATACTACTACTACCTTCATCACATCTCCGTTGTAATAGTGGACCTGCAGCTGAGAGTCAGCTATCCACTTGTGCTCCCGCCAGGTTTCACTGGCGTGTTTCACATCACGCATGCTTCACGTCGGAAAAGGGTTAAACTAGCTAAAACGTTTCAAAATGGCATTACAGAGCCAATTTAGGGCTTGTTAAGGGCTTTAATGGCCTCTCCCGCCTCTTGGAAGCGGGACAGAGTCGGGAACACCGCACACGATTTTATCAAAATTGCTTGGAGGCGGGATGGGGTCGGGACCCCCGAATCTGCAACTTTAACCCCCCACACGCCTCCAAACCCGACTTCACAGGTCATTCAAAATCCAGCCCTTAATGTTTAATGAGAGGCCATATCATTCCTGTTTCTTATGCTGGGGATGCACTCGGCGTTGTTCATGCCTGATTAAAATGGGTGTTTACAGTTGTTAAGTTCTGTCCTGAAAACCCAGAATTCAAAAAATTTCCGATGGGACCCTTAGAGCCTGCAGAAAGAAGGGATTATCATCGTCTCTGTCCAGGCTAGTTCTGATACCCAGATCCCAAAGGTGAAAGGACAGTGTGCTAATTATGCTGCCCATCTCTCCAAAAAGTGGCTTCTTAATTAACCAATAAACATACCTCTATTTTGTCAGGAACTGGGGATTCATGACTTGGAGTGTATAGGAACACAAACTAATCTGAAAGCTTTTTCAAGACGTTTTTCTGATTAAAGCTTGAAATAGTTGTTGGAAATCAGCGAGAGATAGAAGAGTCTGAGATTCTCAATTGGAAGCAGTTTGCTCCGTTGCCAAATTTTAACTGTAGGTTCTTAAGGATTAAAATGTTCCTTTGGAATCCAATTACAATATTACAAGGCATCTGCAAAATGTGTCATGTGGACAGGCTGCTTTCATTTTGGAATACGAGGACATGACTTGGCATGTATAAAATAGAAAATTATTTTTGATCTTAAAATGCTAGAACGGGCTTTTTTTTAAAAAAAAAGACAAAAACAAAATAAAAATGGTGTGGGATAAGGAAACAAAAGAAACTCAAAAACCAGTAATACTCCACCCAGCAGGAGAAATAATACAAGATCAAAGACTAGTGGCTTCATCTTGTGATCAGGCAACTGCACAGACTTCCACAAGTATGTATAAAGGCAGCAAAACTGGATGTGTGGCTTGAGGCAAGATGTAGCGATCACTCCGCAGATGGGTTTGATGTAGGTCTGCAATCCAGGCGCAGTTACAGACAGAAGGGAGAGCTGTACAACGGGTGCACGGTATGCTTGCCGTGTAAATGAATCTTAATACATTCCACAAGGGACAGTGAGTTATGGGCAATTCCCTTGAATGCACTACAAGCTGTTCTTGATGCGGGCCGTGCCATATATTTTTATAAAGCAATTTGGGAATTAGATATATACTTAAAAAAAAAGGAAAAATTTGAAGGATTATGGGGAAAGAGCAGCGGGGTGGAACTAATTGGATAGCACTTTCAAAGAGCTGGCACAGACACAATGGGCTGAATGGCCTCCTCCTGTTCTGTATGATTCTATGTTAATTTTATTTTTGACCAGAAAGTTAAACCCCCTTGCATTTTTTACATTTCATTATTTATCATGGAACTAAATTAATTTCTGCTAATTGAGGTGGAGCTGAACCTAAGTTGCTGTGCTCTTGTTCAATCAATTTGGTCGTGCGTGTTTAACTGCAGTTGAGCTTTCAGTGTTCTTAATTTTTTTCCTTTCTGAGACAGAATTCAATCCGCCACAACCTTTCTTTAAATCGCTATTTTATCAAAGTGCCACGGTCGCAGGAAGAACCCGGGAAGGGGTCGTTCTGGAGAATTGACCCTTCGTCGGAGGCAAAGTTGGTGGAGCAGGCATTCAGAAAACGCAGGCAGCGAGGGGTCTCTTGTTTCAGGACGCCGTTTGGACCTATCTCCTCCAGGTTGGAAGCTATACCAATTTGCGATTTGCGTGGTATTGACTGTTGGTTTATTAAATTGTAGAACTCGGTGGAATGCTTGTGGCTAAGCTCACGGCACGCCACAGGCGATGCTGTGGGAAGTATTGATGGATGCAGGGGTAGCCGTTTTGAATTGTTCCTAACAAATCTTGAATAATGTGCACCTGCCTCTAGTATGACGGGAAAAACTGTAGAGGCCCAGGTACTTGATTTACATAGCGCATTTTTTTTATATATATATTTCTTTTTTTAATGGTTATTCCATACCTGTGTCTTTCTACAGTGTGACTTGTGATATGAACAAGATCCAGCTGAGGAATGCTTTGGTAAAAAGATAGTCCCAGACTGCACTGGAACCCTGTGGGGAATACTGCAAGTGCGCCAAGACACAGTTAACCGTGGGCTGTTTTGCTACAGATATAAATGTCGAGCGCTTTGTTACTTGAAACATTTTATTCCGAAATTCTCAACTGCCGAGTGACAGATAATCCCGTAATAGCTGTGGTACCCCAGATAATCCCCAAATGCTCTAGTAAAAAGACAATACATGGTGCAGTAGTGCTGACTCTTTTTGCCTTCTTTTTCCCTTGTGCTGTCCTCTGGCTGTGTGCAGAGCTGAGTAAGTGTTTTCCCTTGTTCCTACTGTGATTGTACTGTATCCATATGCTCACTGAACACCACAGACCGTGTGATGGAAGTGATTTCTTAACCCGTCTGTTTTAAATTGTAGAAGAGCAGGTGGGAATGAAAAAAGTTGTAGGTTCGTGTGGATACCTAGTCTCGCTTGCAAATAAGGTGTTGGCTTGGCTCAGTTGGTAGCACTTTCCTTTTATGAGGCAGAAGGTAGTGTGTTCAAGCCCCACTCCAGGACTGGAGCACGTGATCTAGGCTGACACTTCAGTAGAGTGCTGAGAGACTGCTACATTGTCGGAGGTGCCGTCTGTCATGATTCGGGTGGGATTGTTGGGTATCTATTGTTTTCTGTAGGGCTGAGCTATGTCTGGCGAGTCCAACTCCAGACCCGTGATCTAGATTTCTTCATGCTGCAATCATTTTTCTGGTGGTGTTTCTTTTCAGTTACTTTTGTTTTGTTGAAAACTTGAATCTCCAACAAGTGGCCCAAGGAATGGGCAAATTCAAACAACATGGGTTCCAATTCCATTCATTTGGATTCAGTTACTGCTTCTCTTGTCATTTTGTTTTCATTCTCGCTCTAGGATGTTCAAGTTAAATTGCTCCCTCCTTTCCTTGTTTACCAATAAAACAAAAGCAAAGGAATGCTATTGGGGCCAGACCATTTTGGCTTCCACACAGGAAGCGGGAAGGGCTTTAGTGCAGACTTCCACCTGCTACTGTTCTGTTGCTTGATGTACGTGGATATGAGTGCTATTTCAGGCAGCAGTAGTTGATCACATTCATGGTCTTTTGTACAAGCAAGTCTGAATGGGATTTTTGAGGATGGTGGTTTCCTGGTCCTCGAAGCGGAAAATTTAAACTGGAACTTGGAAACTTTTAACACGGTCAAAGAATTCTTGAACTTAGTGCATTTTGTAGTCTACTGTGAATCTGTACATCCTGCTAAACTTGCGTGTTAAAGTTAGTACCGGCTCCTTTCTATATTTTCGGCCACTGTCTCTACATTAGCAGCACGATAGAATTAAATGACTAACGGTTCCACGTTTAGGTTACAGAAGCAATCCAGTCTTAATTCTGTTCGACCTATTTTGGTCTTTTCAAATCAATGTTTCTAAATTACTTTCGTCCCTTTTCCAATCCCTATGAGCTTTTCCCCATACCTTCAGTTGAGAATGTATGCAGGCAACATGCTGCCTGCTTCTTAATTTCTTTTCTGTAACTGAGATTGACCAGGTGAATTGTCATCCCTCTCCCTGGCAACTGTCTGAATCTGAACCACACCGTTTGCAACCTTGGTTCGTATTTGACACCGAGGTGAGCTTCCTACCACATATCTGCTCCATCACCAAGGTCGCCTACTTCCACCTCCGTAACATCACCCGACTCCGCATCAGCTCACCTGCTGCTGAAACCCTCATCCATGCCTTTGTTACCTGTAGACTTGGCCATTCCAATGCTGTCCTGGCCGGCCTCCCATCTTCCACCCTACATAAACTTGAGCTCATCCAAAACTCTGCTGCCCCGTGTCCTAACTCGCACCAAGTCCTGTTCACCCATCACCCCTCTGCTCGCTGACCTACATTGGCTCCCGGTCCAGCAACGCCTCAATTTTGAAATGCACATTTTGAAATGTTTTCAAATCCCTCCATGGCCTTGCCTCTCCCTAGCTCTGTACCCTCCTCCAGTCCTACAAACCTTCGGGATCTCTGCGCTCCTCCAATTCTGGCCTCTTGTGCATCCCCGATTTTAATCGCTTCACCATTGGTGGCCGTGCCTTCAGCTATCTAGGCCCTCGGCTCTGGAATTACCTCTCCGCCTCTCTACCTGTCTCTCCTCCTTTTAAAACGCTTCTTAAAACCTACCTTTTTGTCCAAGCTTTTGGTCACCTCTCCTAATATCTCCTTATGTGGCTCGGTGTCAAATTTTGTTTAATAACGCTCGTGTGCAGCGCCTTGGACGTTTTGCTATGTTAAAGGCGCTATATAAATACAAGTTGTTGTTCGTTTTCCTTGTTGGGTCAGGCATATTCTCCTCTTATTTTCTAACATCTTGCCAGATATCAGAAATCTGCATTTTGGAAAGTTGTTGTCCGAACCCATTGTCTTACCACATTAGTCCTACACTGCGGTGCCACCATTTTATCTTCACACTCCTTCTGAGCTAATACCTTATCATATAACATAGGCAAAAGTGATATTCATTATTGGGGACTGCTGTAGAATAGAGGTAAAGCTATGCACAGAACCATGGTATTTTTCAAAAATCTATATTCTTGAAATAAACAGCATCTTGCACACTTTAAGCTGTTTGAAAGTTGTGAGTTTGAAAGCCTCCAATACTCTGGGTCACTATTTCTCATGAACATTTTTGACGACGAGCCACAATTCCAAACAAAGTTTTGCTTGAGGACCACTCTTTCGGACTGCTGCATCGGGGGATGATGGGTTGGGAGTCTGCCCCTGCACATCCCCACAGAGTGAACTCCTGCTTTCAATCTGTGGGCAGATGCCAAGCGAGAGTAGGTACCAATGGATGAGGGGGGATAAAAACCTAGTGACCAGTAGTTCTATTGAGTAGTTCTGTTTTAATCAGGCTCTTCCGCTTGCTGTATGGGAAGCCAGAATAGTCCTGCCCCCGAATAGCATTCCGTGGCTTTTTTTGTTGGTAAACAAGGAAAGGAGAGAGACCAACACTGAATCCCAACTTGGTGCCCATCCTAGAGCCAGAATGGAGACCAAATGACCGAGCAGCCAGTCTGTTGAGGGCCACCGGTGAATGGAGGATGGGTTACAAGTGGTTCTCGGACTGTATTATAAGTACTAATGTTCTGGGTAAATGTGAAACCTCAGAATAATACGGTTTCTTTTTTGTTGTTGGACAGTCACATACAGTCAATGCACATCTAGTTGTGCCTTTGAGTATAGAAGATCAAGGGGTGACCTAATTACGGCATTTAAGATGATTAAAGGATTTGATAGGGTAGATAGAGAGAAACTATTTCCTCTGGTGGGGGGAGAAAGTCCAGAACAAGGGGGGGCAACCTTAAAATTAGAGCTAGGCCATTCAGGGGTGATGTCAGGAAGCACCTCTTCACACAAAGGGTGGTGGAAATCTGGAACTCTATCCCCAAAAAGCTGTTGCGGTTGGGGGGGGTCAGTTGAAAATTTCAAAACTGAGTGACAGATCTTTGTACGGTAAGAGTATTGAGGGATATGGAGTTGATACAGATCAGCCATGATCTAATTGAATGACGGAGCACGCTCGAGGAGCGTAATGGCCTACTCCTGTTCCTATGTTCTCTCTTTCCCTCTCTTCCCCCACCCAACGCACAAAGCATAGATTTTTTTTTTAATGGTTAGACAGTTGGGGAGAAGGAATGGCCTTAAACAGCAGTGTCTAATCCTCTTTCATTCATTTTAGAAGTAACTGGAGTCCTGATAAGTCTCGAGCCTTCGAGTGTTTCTGGTTTAGGGTCCCTGTTCGGTTGGAGGGAATTGCAGCTTCAGGGAGCTCTGACACTAACGAGAGCAAGCAGTGTTAAATCCTGATACCTGCAGAACTGGCATGTCTCCAGTATCTTTAGATCATGGTTGTGTACGATTCAGATGTTTTGTAAAATGGGAACACTATATAATATATATATAAAAAGATCATTTTCATAGGTTTATCCTCCACATATTTTTGGATTAATCCATCATCTATCATCTTCTGTCTAAATAGACAGATTCCACTTGAGCTTTGATATTGACTTCATCTTGACTTGATCAAAGATGTTTTTGCATCTCGCTGAGTATTTTATTTAAGTTCAATTTTGTTGGTGGTGTCCTAAATTGGGCTCGACATCTTGCATGTCACATTATTGGCCTTTTCCCTCAAACGTACCTCCGCTCAGCAAGAGTTGGGTATTAGAACTGCACCAGCATTCCAAACTCTGTACAAATGCAGAGAAAACTTGGGCTCTTGCACAATCAGTGGGTGATGCAGAGGCTCCACACCAGTGCAGTCAGTGCCAAACCATCTTGGACATTGATCATAAAATGTTTGATGCAGAAAAGCTACCTCATGGGGCCCAGTGTGACGGCATATTTAAATAATGAATGGGTCCAACTGCGTAATACATGAGTGGCAAAGTGGCATTACATCTAACGGGCTCGGCTGATGTGAAAGTTGCATTCAAAGTCGGTGCATGCCTAAAAAGTTGCACAGCTGCATCGAGTATTAAAAGGTCTTCACACACAATGTATTGCGCAACAATAGGAAGTTGGCTACTAGTACAACAAATACACAGTACTTCCCTATCAGTCTGGTTCAGCGTGCAGGTTGCTGATACGGGCGTTCACTCCCCTGATCTCTCTATTCTTTGAGCTCTCTCCTCCGTCCTTTATCTTTTTTTTATTCATGGGATGTGGGCATCGCTGGTAAGGCCAGCATTTATTGCCCATTCCTAATTGCCCTTGAGAAGCTGGTGGTGAGCCGCCGCTTTGAACCATTGCAGTCCGTGTGGTGAAGGTACTTCCCACAGTGCTGTTGGGGAGGGAGTGCCAGGATTTTGACCCAGCGACGATGAAGGAACGGCGATATATTTCCAAGTCAGGATAGTGTGTGACTTGGAGGGGAAGTTGGAGGTGGTGGTGTTCCATATGTTGTATTTGTAGCATGTTTATTTGGATTGATAGGTCATATTTTTTTCCACTGTGACCGCTGATTCAAGACTTGGCATATGATTTTGAAAGATGGGTCAGTCAGAAGCAATCAATTTCCTGTTCCATACTCTGGTATTTTGAACCTTTCTTTTAAAAATGGGGTTATTTACTGCAGACTGACTTGATCTGGAATGTAGTGATTCACAGGATAGTTTCGGATGAAGAAGACCCTTCAACCCATTTGTTCTTCTGCCAAAATACCAACTCTGCTGTCTTTCCATTACAGCATCCAGCTGGTTTCTTAAATGTCAGTGCCCTAGTTTCAATCACCCTTTCTTGCAGCCTGTTTATCAGGTTCTTTTAGCAGTGGACTCTCAACCTGTGGCTGTTTAACTCTGGCACATTTCCTCTCAAAACAAACAGACTGCGCCGTTCTGCCTTCGACAGTGCAGATGCTTTAAAAGCGTACAACACCAAATGTAAGCGGTTCATTTTACAGTGCTAGGATAATCACTTTCACCTAATATTAATTGTGACATTCCAACAGTTTTACTTCATTAGTAACACTTACTGCAGCCATGAACTAAACTCCCATTGGAATTTTAATGGATACATGGAAAATTCATGAGAGCAACCCCGAGGATCAGGATTTCTGAAAGGAGTCTGGAAGATCAAATCTTTCTTCCAATCTATAATACTATAGTGGGATCTTAATATTGTCCTCCATAAACATCCGTGTGCTGCTTTTGAGTTTTTCTATGTTTTTGAAGAGGGTCAGTCCCTGCCCTTGCTGTTGGCATGTTGAATCGGCGAGTTTAATCAGAGCCTTGTAGTAAATCCACCCTGTTTTATGTAGCACTCTGATTGGCTAGTTCTTGGACCTCTGACATTTTGCCAACAAATGTCAGGTGGGTTGTCTCATTTTCAGATTATGGTGTTGAAATTCTTTCTACCATTGCATTCCTCAGAGATCAAACATCAGAGTTTGTTCCTAAATATTAGAGTTTTGGTACACTGTAACAAGAGGGTAAATTTCCCAAACCGCCTGCCCACGCGGAGTCTCATTCAACAAAAGTGCGAATCAGAGAATCGAGCTTGGAGCTCAGTGCGCCTATTTTGAGATGCTGCCAATCTTCCACTCGATTCAAGGAGCATCGGCGTGGAACATTTATCTGAATAAGACTAAGTCGTCCTCTCCATTTCAATGGACATTTGCTTCATGTTGGACGTAAGACTTTAAGGAACTCTCAACACCGAACAGTGTCATGCTAGATGGGTTGTGCTGTGTACATCTCCGAATTGGCAAGTTGATGGCTCTACTCAGGCTGTCATGGCCAAGCTTGAGCATCGCTCTAAATTTCATTTGTAAGATCATGCTTTTTCTAAACGCCCCTAACTGGACTTGGCTTCCCTCAAAGTAACTAATTGTGACATACTGGTATTTAAGGCAAGCCTTAATATTAAATGATGATTAACCTGCTCCCAAGATTTGATATTTTACTATGGTATTCCTCAATGGTGTCCAAAGCTAAGTGAACTTGGTAGAAAGTAAAGTTGCCTGCATTTTCTTCCCCTTGGGATGTAGTTTATCCTTTTCAAATCTCACGCTTTCTTTTCTACAGACACCAGCTTTGATTTGGGGTGTATCGACATTATCATCAGCATACTGTTTACTATGCTGTATGACAGTCTGTGTCTTTTGAAAAGAAGCATTGGTATGTGGCTGGGTCTTTTATGTAGTCTGGGATTGCAGGAAGACGCATGGCTTCAATGTATAAAGCAACTGGCAGGTGCACTCTTCCAGTGATTTTTTTTCTTCCCATCACCTCAGCTGGTCATTGTCCTGTCATTAAAGTATGTGGAGGATCAACTCCATTCCGCTTGATCTGTGGACCCAGTTACGTGCCCATGTGGACACCATCTCTTGTGGAGAATTATCTGTGTTTTGTGAACTGATCTTAATATATATATATGTATGTATTTTTTATAAACATTTCAGGAGTGCCCCTGCATCTCCCAGCCATCCAGGTCTTCTCTCTCCTCACTCGAGTGGGCTGCAGACTCCTGAATGCTTGTCTCGTGAAGGTTCCCCTATCTCGCATGACCACGATTTCGCAAGCTCCAAGCTGGCATCGGTGCCAGAGGTTCGTTACTCTCAAAGTGCGCCAGGTAAGTGTGCCCCTTTACCAAGGGAGAATTTTGTAAAGATACCCCTGGTTTTGTGACCTAGCACATGAAACTATTTAATATAAGAACATAAGAAATAGGAGCAGGAATAGGCCACTTGGTCCCTCGAGCCTGCTCCGCCATTCAATAAGATCATGGCTGACCTTGGGCTCAAAGCCACTTCCCTGCCCGCTCCCCATAACCCTTCACTCCCTTATCTTGCAAAAATCTGTCTATCTCCATCTTGAATGTATTTAATGACCCAGCCTCCACGGCTCTCCGGGGCAGAGAATTCTACAGATTTACAACCCTCTGAGAGAAGAAATTCCTCCTCATCTCAGTTCTAAAAGGGCGATGTTAATAATGTCTGTCTATATTTGGCTGTATGCATGAAAACAGTGGTTCACGCAACGATGTGGTTTTCAAGGTTCTCTGATTTTTTTTGTTTGTAAATATTTAGTTTAAATAGTGTGTGCACTCAGATTAAGTTTTCACTATTTTTCTTTCCCCTGCCCCACCCCTTTGTTCAAGTCCCATGCACTGGATCCTTTTATTGAGCAGGACTTGCAATCTACTTCCATGCATTTGCTAATACCACTACCTGGCCAACCGTAAGGAGGGAGATAGAAATTGTCTCAGGATAAATTGGCTGCTTTTCAGCCCTTTGTGGGGAAAGTAGCAGATCTCTGCATAATGCTTTCCCTCACAGCTTGAGAAAGAACAGGGGCTTGAACCCATTGTCCTGCAATGCTGTGGTACACTGTGTTGATTCAGTAATGTTCTAACCTCAGCCACTGTTAACAGGTTTAATGTATAATGTATCTGAGGCAAACCAGAAGTGTGGGTCATGTGCCTTATGACTGATATTTGCTGGTTACTCAGCTGAAGACAAGTCGAGAATGAGTAAAGATAATTTAGCTCCTCGAAGCTTATCCCTCCAGTTTTCGAACTGAAGTGACCAGTGGATACAATTCTTCTCAGTATAATATGTTTTCTGATTGGAAGCTCAGCTCAGCTCAGCGTTAAATAGGATGCCCAGGTTGCAAACCGTCTGATTCAACCTGAGACAGTGACCAGGGAGGGGATGGAATCGGTGGCGAGGGGGGCAGAGTTTGTGGCGGGGGCCGAAGACGATGCTTTCTGTCATCCCAATGTTTAATTGAGGAAATTGCGGCCCATCCAGGATTGGGTGTCGGAGAAGCAGTCTGACAACACAGGGGCAGTGGAGGGGTCGAGAGAGGTGCTGGTGAGGTGGAGCTAAATTTCGACAGCATACATAATAAATTGATAATATTTAGATGCTGATCTTGAAAAACGTAAGCACCCAAGGACATTAAAAGGGTTATTGTTAACACGGGGGTGGGAGAAGAGCAAAATTGCTTGGACTGAGGTTTTATATTCTAGTGCAATAGGCAGACTATCTCTGTGCTTGCGATGTGAGGTTGACTTTGATTTGTTACGTTGGAATCTTGTGTTTGAATCTGATAACTGGAGTATTTTCTTTCCAGGATCTCCGGTTAGTGGCCAGCCTGTTATAATGGCTGTTCCGCCCCAGCCACCTGGCGTTGTAACAAAATCTGTGGCCTATATGCCCGCCTCCCTAATAACTTCTCAACAATCCACTGGACATGCCATTCACGTGCTTCAACAGGCTCCCACTGTAACCATGGTGAGGGTGGTAACAACATCGGCCAACTCCTCGAATGGCTACATCCTAACCAATCAGAGCCATATCGGAAGTGGACAGGTCATACACGAAGGTTCCAGTGACCAGAAAGGTAGGCAGTTACAGTTCTGCTAACTTGTGGCTCATAAAAACACTACCTATAATGTATTTTTAAAAATCTTGTGTTTGCGTGTACTTCCTGATCATAAAACCTCACATCCTGTCACATTTTTGTCACACCTCTGTCTCTTTTTGCCATTAAAAAATTCCTATATTCACATTTATAATGGAAACTGCCATTTAAACTCGTCACACTGTAATTACATCCTCCTGCCAGGGATGGCAATGTAATGTCTCATGCCTGTACGGGAGAGAAATATCTCACTAAGTATCTTGGGCCTGGAATCAAGTGCGATCTGTGCAGCCTGCAGCCAAGGCACACCAGAACGGAGAGGCCCAAGGACTGTCCAAAATTGATTCTCGGGCCTCCTCATCGTCATTGCTGCGATTTTGCCTGGCTAATACGACAGCTGAGACCCACAGTTGAGTCTGGTGGGAGGGAGACGTGCACAGGCCCGGCTGCATTCCTGCTTCACCTGGCTCCACGGTAAAGTTAAAAAAAATGTAACCTGCAGGCCTCTTCCGCGGTCCCTTTAAGGGCTACTGGTTAGGCTGCTGTAGAGCTTGAAAAAGTCGTCTGAGCTTGCAACACACAAGCTCAGACTACTCTTTACTAATTTTGCGAACGGGTACAGAAATGGGCGCAGGCGTTGTTTTAAAGAAAAGGGCCCTGCCCAAATTTAGCTGGGGCGTGGGACTTCCCACTGCTAAATCTGTCATTGTTGTGCCTGTTTTAGACTAAAGCAGGCGCAGTGATTAATTTAGGCCCCCTTTTGTCTGCATGCCCCAGTCCAATTATCCCCCACCCGCCTGCTTCAACTGAAGAGGACGCTTGGTTTTCACTCTCCATGCGCGAGACTACGTGAGATTGACTACTATATGAAACTGATTTGGCTGTGCAACTATCCTAAAACTTGGAATTTGTTTGAGCAAGTTTGTTTTATTTTGTTGGATTGAAACAGTTGATTTAGACTTTTTTTTTGTCTTTTGAAACAATTTGCAGCAATTCAAATATTTTTCTGCAGCACCAAATAAGCTCTTAATGATCTTTACAGTTCTGTTACTGAATACATTTTAAAACACATTTTTTCCCGGCCACCGTAAGTTATGTTGAAATTTCCTACAGCCGTGATCAGGTTTTCCTCATCCTGCCCCTCCTGGTGAATAATCGACACCCACACCAATGTTCCCTCAGCAATCGGGAAGGTACCCCACACTTTTTTTTTCGAGGGAACATTGGCCCACACCCACAAGTTTTTTTCAGATTTCAGGTTTCTCGCCATTCTTGCCACTGGCTCACCGACCTCGCACCCTTTTACCATTCTTCCTGTCGCTGCTGTTTTGAGATTTTCCCCTCTTCCCGCCACCCACTGCACTGAAGAGGTTCATGTGTTAACCATGGCGAGGTTTTCCTCTACCTTGCACTTCCAAGGCTTCCCTGATTTCAGGATTCTCTCCGCACTTCATGCTTCCCACCTCCTAGCTTTGCACCCCGCTCAGCCTTCTAGGCTTTTATTACTGCGGGAGTCTCCCCACCATCTGCTTCACTTGTCAGCCTGGAGACCCAGCACAACTTCCTGGTCCGACTCCACTCCATTATCCATCTGTTGTCTTCAGCCCTGCTCTCCCTCCACTCTTGTGGCTCCCTCACCCCCTTTCTTTGCTCCTTTTATGGCTGCCTCTTTCTGCTACAACCCCTCTTACTCTGCGTTGTGGCATAGTTCTGTTTGTCTCTTTCACCCACGCTCTCTCTCCACTGCTCCATATCCATGCTCCTATCAGAGTCTACTCTCTATATTTATCTCAGACCACTACCTTTACCATCCTGCACTCTACCTGCAACTCCTCAATATCCGCCAGCTCACATGTCCACTACAACCCTAGTTTCCCATTGCTGATGTCCAAACTATTCACTTCCCCAACTATTCAGTGACCACCCCCACCCCCCCCCGCATTATCCTCCAATACTTCTATCCAAATGTTTTGCTCCTCCCACTACCCACCCCCCCCTTAACTACTCATTACTCCCATGCCCATTGCCCTTCCCCCTAATGCTAACGACTCAATCCATGATTACTTCCCCCAGCCAAATTCCTTGCTACCCCTCGCCACTCACCCCAATTACTTGCTACTTTAGTCCCCCAAATACTCTCTACCCCTTCATAACTTAATATTCAATATTTGGACCATCATCACAAAAGCAATCCCCCTCCCATATCATATCCTAACACTTACTGTCATCGCTAACTGGACCACATCCACTTCATTATAAAACACAATCTCCACTGACTTCCCATCAGCAATGCAATGGCAGACCCATTACTTATTGTTGCATGTTTATTTTGCGTGTTGTTTAGTATCCTTGAGTTGTTACAGTCTGTCTGATTGCAACCCAGTGGTGGTCTTGTGCTGTCTGTGGTATCCTATTACTCAAAAGACCACAATGATTGTCAAATTCATCATTGCATATCAATGGAATTTGAACGCACAATATACACTGGGGATGGAAATGATTTTTCTTTTTTAAATTGCATCTGCAGGAGTCCTTGATGATAAATCCCTTGTGACCTTTACTAATGTACCTACTGGCAGTCGAGTGATTCAGACAGTTAGCAGTCAGATGTCCCAACATGTACCTGGACAGATGGTCACCATCCTACAGCAGGCACCAGCAGCTTCCATGGGGCAGCATCAACTTCCAGTGAAGACCGTAACTCAGAATGGCAAACATGCTGTTCCTGTGACAAGCCTTCAAGGAAATACTTATAGTAGGTGGTTTTAGTAACCTGGGTTTTAAGAAATGTAGGATACAGTATGAAGCCTTTATTCATTAGCGAAGTTTATTAGCAACTGACCCGGGCAATGTGATTACTTCCAAAGAAACAGCAAGTGTTTATAATCCCAGTACTCTGCTGTTTCGTTGGCCATAAAACTGAAGTAAGTAGAAATTCTTTTATTATTGGTTATTACCTTTTAATAATTTGTCTTTTAAACTCTAAATAATAGCAGTCTAATATAAACATAGACTGGTGTAACAAGAAGGTAATATACCTCAGGGTTCAGATGAGAATATAGACTGCACATGGTTTATCGATGTCCTGTGAATCTTTTGATGTGATACCACCCTGAAATAAGCTCCATTATTTTGTGTTCTTTATAAAGACATGGAAAATTGAATTCCTTCCTGTTTCATGAAGTTTGATGGGGATATTTTCAGCTCTCGTTGCTGGACCACTGCAGATGTATTGCAGAGCTATGTATCGTTTAGTTTGTTCTGAGTAATATTGAGCTTCAGTGAATGCCAACAAGGCAAAGCGTACCTTGTGTATAAATCATATGCTCTAGCATTCCATATATAATAAATGAATTCCATTTCCCTTTCCCCCCCCCCCCCCCCCCCACTCCCGTGTATACTGATTCCTGCTGGAATACGGTTCCATGGGCCCCAGCAGTCCTCCAGAACCTCAACACAAGTGGCTGATCTACACACGAGTGTCTGGACAGCAAGTTATCAGCAGCCTATTCAATCATGGAGGCATTGCTACTGAGCTGGAGCCTGGCCTCACTCGGTGCCCACAGATGCACTTCCCAGCAAGGGTCACTGACCAGAAATAATGAGCGTGAGCTGCGACTGATCTGTATCCCCAAGCCCTGGAGCGGGAGGGAGGAGAGGAGTGAATTGTAGCATTCTAGATGCTTACCTCAGTTGAAATAAGCTGACTGAGCACATCATACATTTTGTCATAATGGCCCAACAATATTTTCACGAACTGCATTCAAACTCCCATGTCTTGAACGATAGCAAAATACTGCGGATGCTGGAAATCCGAAATAACAACAGAAAACGCTGGAAAAACTCAGCAGGCCAGGCAGCATCCGTGGAGAGAGAAACAGAGTTAACGTTTCAGGTCTTGAAGCCTGCTTCTCAAAATTTCATTTTTATGTGGAATAAATTAGGACAGCTTTGCAGATGTGTTTTTTAAATTGCAGAACATTTCTTTGCACCACCCATAATGTGTGTTTTGTTTGAAACTTTCAACAACAACTTTCATTTATATAGCATTTCAGGCAGTGTCATTATGCTCAACTGCATAAGATTGGTTGCTTTTTAAATTTGGTAGAAGTGTAATACTCTGCAGTCTGAAGCAGGGAGTTGTGTCTGACTGGGATTTAAACTTGGATGCCCTCGTTGGTTTTGCTCAGGCAGGCGCAAAATACATCAGTGGAGCACAGGGAACGAAAAGCTGTCTCGGACTAATCCTGCCCCAGATAATGCACAGCTCCTACCAGCTGACCACAGGGCATCATTGACGGTGGCTTTAGAGAAGTCTGAAGCCCAGACATAGCCACCGTCCATCTGAAACAGGAAGTGTGATGCAGCTTTGAGGGAAAACCTTTGGAAAGCGCAGGAAATTTGTAGTTGTGTCTCATGAAGGGATTTGTAGAGCTTTCTAGATAGAAGTTTTAATAAAACCTGTGGAATAAGCATACTTTTTTTTTAATTATAATTTTCTTCACCTCCTCAGCTATAACTAACCCACTACAGATCCTGGCTGCACAGGCTACATCTTCCTCCCCTGTAGTTGTGAGCAAGCACCTTGTCACAGAACCACAACATTCAGCTATGTCCCTAGGCGAGCCCGAGGCCAAGCGGCCTAAGATGGAGGAGTCAACTGGATCAGGCTCGGGTCTTGCTGTGATCACATCAACTCCACAGATGCAGGGTGCCAGTGAATAAAGCAAAAAGGAATCAAGGAAACCGATTACAGTGGTGAAGATATTCTCAAGTGTGTTCCACAGGAAAAAAAAACCAGAATTCCAAGGTGCCAAACTGATGGGAGAGAGGAAAAAAAAACCTACCTTGAACTGAAGCACGCGTTTTTAATGAGGAAACGAGACAGCTGATTGTAGGATTAAGGATGGCTGAGGCGGAGATGCTGCCATCTCCATAATTCAGGCTATGTTGGTGTTTTACAAGCCTTAATTTAAAAAAAAAAGTTATAAAGGATTGGTGGGAGGGAAGCAGATGACTTGAGTTCCTCGTGACACAGCAGTGGGATATTGCCAAGAACATAGCTTGGTGATGTGGAGATAGTACTCAGTAAGTGTGCTGAATTATGTACTTAATTACTACAAACCATTTGAGTACTGCTGACTTGCCATTTCCTGTGCACATGGTCTTTCCAGAAGAACAGAGAATTAAATAGTTTGAGGTCTAACATTACTGCCCCGGGTTATGGTGGAGACATTTCCTGCTCTTGCCCAGTGCCACAAATTTCAGCCAGTTTGCTCTGCGTATATTGCACTTTGCTATACTGCATCCCCACAGTGTGGCTCACTTGGGGAAGACCACACGAGACCCTTTGTAACCAGATAGCTTGGTTGGGTGGGAGTATGGAATGCAGTAGCTCCCGTACGAATGAAATTTATTTTTTAAATGGGAATTAATTAAAGCAAAACAGGACAACTAATTAATACTGTTAAAGCCAGCCGATTGGGGGATGATGGAGGTGCCCTGTGCTTCATCTCAATAACAGAAGGATAACTCCCTCGTCCTGGGTTTGGTGAACCAGATTGGTTTCTGTGCTGAAATTATTTTTCTCAACAGTGCCTGCTGGCCCCAAACTCTAAAATAGAAAATTTTGTTTCACCAAATCACCTTGTCCAACTCAGCAATGGTGATTTTAAGTTGTTTCAAACTATGCAGTAGTGAGTTACCAATAGTTTTACCCACAATTGACTAGCAGGGCACAGTTTTAATTGTTGACGTAACTTAGTGGGTTGGTAAGGTCAGTGCTGTAGTTTGGATCAGTGAAGATAAGCCTATCGTCAACCATTGACATATGAATGTTTTATCATTGAAGCGAACAACATTTCATGTGCTGAACATGGCAAGCTATCTAGGAGTAATTAGTTTTTTCAAAAATGTACTTGCAAATTATATCGAATACAACCACACTATTTGCATTGTTGGATTCATTCTGAATTTAAACCCAGAATCAAATCCGATAAAGCATATATTAATTAATCCAGATTCTTTCTGGAATTGGCCTCCCAATGTTCATCACTGTAGAAATGTGGGTTACATGTTCCTGTTCTAAACCAACGTCCATGTATGCAAATAGCTTAAGAGTTGAAATGGGTACACAGATTGATTCAGGTCCACTTGATCACAATATGCTCTGCTTTTTCCAGATGGGCTTGGGACGCAATATTACTTCTTGTGTGCCATGTCCGAGCCATTAATAGAATTCCATAATTCACACAAGCTCATCTATTAACTTATGGTAGTGGATTGTGTTGTCCCACTAAATTTTCTTGTCTTTATACTCCCTTCTAAAAGTTACATTTCAACTAAAGCAGTTTGTTTTTACCTACTTTACACAAGTGAGGTTACATCAGAGCTAATTCGTATTTGACCCATTTTGTGGCTCATTGTTGACCAGATCTTGGTTAAATTTGTGTTGGTATTGGTAATGTTGCCTGGAAAAGCATGACCAATATAGATAGTGTATACTGTTGCCGAAAAATAATCTGTCAGAGATGTGTGCATTAAGACGAGCACAAAACGATTAAATATTGGTAAATATTGGAGTTGCATTGAGAGTAGTTATGAATTGCTCCCTACTTCCCCCACACCCCCCCACAAATACTGCAGAAATGTGATGCCCCATTTTGTAGAAATTGGGCTTTATGAAGATTGGTCATTCTAACAAGTCCTTTGTTAATTTTGAGGCAATATCTAAAACGAAATCACCTGGTTTTCATCTGGGCCATTAACAAAGGGCATGTGAACATATCAACAAAGTAAAACCAGCAAACATGCAGTTGAAACTAAAATGATAACCTCCATTTGATCAGAAGTTTTAAAAGAACAGTATTGACTGGTCATCAGAGCTTTCAAGGAAGCAATGGTCGTCACAGGGACTCAAATGTGGAGATGCAACAGTTTAACAAAGCTTTATGATCGATGCAGTAGAAAGCTGTTGCACGTGTGTCTGCACAGAGTAATACTGCATTTCAGAAATATATGTCCTTTAAGAATTGAGAGCCTCTTGCTGCATCTTCTGCTATACGCAGAGGTTTGTCATGCTTTAAAGTGCTATATTTGTTTATACATTGTTTTAACAGTTTTCCACTGTACATATAATCTTTAGTCTGAAAATCATGGGCTCTGAAGAACGAGAACTGTCAGGGATGTGAAAAAAGCATTGAAGCTTGTACTCTCCAGAACCCAAATTCTCTCATCATAACAACCAACTGCATTTTGAGCAACCTCAATGTTTTATTACCTCACCTGACAGATTATTTCAAACATTTATTATTCTTTTGAGAAGTATTTTTTTCCCTGATAATCTGCTATAAATTTACTTCTTGGTAATTTCCGTCTAGGTCCTCTGGTCCTACTCTCCCAGCTTATTCTTAAGTAATAATTTGAAGACGTCTCAGAGCACTGAACTGAAAAGATTTGATTTGGGGAGGGTGGGGATTTAAAGTTCAATATTCAGAGTGATCTTTCTATATATCTAAGCTTCCTCATAAACTTAGATATGAAATCCAAAAGGGTAACGGTGGTAATCATTTGGTTTTTTTTTGTTAAAAAGTTATGTAAAATCATAGCACTGTAGAATAAATTTTAAACATTGTAGAATGATTATTTGATATTGATAGTTACTTTAAAGGAATGTGCATTTCATTAGCGATGGATTTTAAACCACTGGTGACGTGGCTGATGGAAAGAAATGCTGCCTGCTTATACTGGCACAAACCAAAAGTGATTGTGAAATGTTTCTCCCTAGTGTTTATTTTTTGTTTGTTCACGAGCACCTGACCGACCTAGACTTGGAGCCCATCGAAAAAGAGCTCTGAACTTAGTATCGTAACTCTTTCTATGCCAGTCATCGTTCCCCTCTCTGTGCCGTGCAGTGCTTCACACAGCATGCACGGTATTCCAAATCGACTTCTCCTCAGTTTATACTTGCAGTCAATTCAATTGGAATGTTCACGTTCTAAGTTAAATTTGCTACTGCTGTGAAAACATATGGACAGAAGGTGAATTCCACTGTGTGACTTTGGACAACGCAAGTGTGATGGAGGGCTGTCAATACAACCTGTCTGGTGAGGGCAAAGACTGACTCAGCCGGACTTGATGAAATTAAAATGTTTTTTCTTCTGGCAACACAACACACTCTTCTCTTCCCCCTCCACCCCCCACCCCCACACACACACACATGAAATGAAGCCAATTTCAATTTTTTTAATTTGCAATAACTAGTAGTCTATGAGGAAAATCTGCACTATTCTTGCAGTGCAATACAATCACTGTTGTCGGCAGTTTTTCCCAATCCAGACCATATTGGTCTTCAACATTTGGGGCAGCCATCCTATACCTTGTAAGGAAATTAGCTAAAGGCTGATTTATAATGCATGGGCAGACAAAGTACGCTGCTGGTGGAAATTTGCAGTAAGAATAGTGCACAATGATCATTTTCTATACTGTTAACAATTGTCAGCCAACAAAGTATGATTCACACACACGCAAAATCTCAACATTTTTGATAAGTCTGTGTTTGAAATCAATCCAACCTGGAGTACTTTTTTTAAATGTAAGCACATGTAGGCAATGCACCATTGTTTGGAAATACAGTGTTGTGTTATAACTTTACATTTTCTATATTAAACACAAAAAGATGTTTAATAATCTCACTGCAAAGATCATTCCCAAAATACACGAACTACAAATACAGATCCGAGCATCTCAAAACATAGGGGTGGGGGAGAGAGAAAATAGAGATTTTTTAAAATCTCTTGTCTTATTAAAAAAATAATAATTTTAAAAATTTTGTATTCTAATTTATAATATGGATTTTAAAGTATAAATCCAGTATTGGCACTTTTATACATTTGTTTGAGAGCTAGTTTAAATGGAATGAATAGTTTGAAAATACCATGGGTTTAATTTTTGTTGTCTTGACAACAGTTACACAAAAGTTTAATTCTACATGTGGGATGAAGCCTGTATATATTCTCGGAAAAAACTGGGAAAAGAGAGAGGGGGTCAGTGTAGTGTCTGTCCTATCTCTGTGAAGGGCCAGTGTTCTACTACAGATGAAATGCGAGCAATTGATTTTTTTTTTAATTTTATGTTCAGACCATCCTGTTGTAAAACAGATTATCTAAAAGAATCCAAAGAATCCAGAGGTACACAATGTAAGGAAAATAAACTTTATAATACAGAGAGTGAGTGAGTTATATGTTTTTGATTCAGTATGCTTGAATTTACAACTGTTTCTAGTCTTGCATCTGTCTGACAGAAGTTGTTAATATCCTCGCAGGGCCATCAGTTGCCTTTGCTATCCGAATCTTTCGATAAGTTAGCCCTAAATAAGTGATCCCTAAATTCAAATTCTAAGTTATTTTTGCAACCCAGATAAATGGTTTAAGTTGTAAAACTGTTGGTGTAATTTGCTTTATAAAATGTGGCATTTTCTAACTGATTTGAAACATATTGTGGCTGAAAATCCATTCCAGCTGACTCCCCCAATGCTCCGACGGGAGTCTGCCAGGTCCCGGCCATGCGTCGATGATTCCAGACTGGTCTTGTGGTGGCAAAGCCTCCGCCTGCTCTTTACCAGTCAGTTGATGTGCGGAGTCCCTATATTGGGATATCCATGCTCCTTGGCCCTCAGTTGGGACTCATCGTAGCATCGATGGAGATACATCTGGTCTCGCCGGGCATACTTCTGACAAATGGTGAAGTTGGGGATTGAGACCTAACCCTCCGAAGATGACCGGGGTGGGTGGAGCATATTTCCCCCCCCCCCCGGCATTATTAGTGCAAGCTGATCCTGACACAGGGAGTAGTTCATTCTCTCCCTTTACCGCTCCCCCTCAACCTGTCCAGCAAGTTCTGGCTGTTTTGGTGTGTGTGGGGGACACTGTAGATGTGCCTCCATCCAGCTGAAGACCCACACCTCGTGACCCTGTGAACTTTGGTGAGGTCAGTGGCAGAGACTGTAGGCAGGCATGTTGCCTCCTCTCCTCTCTGCCCCCAATGGATTTTCGGGCCATTGCTTCAAAATGGAATTGAAGTCTAATACTTGACCTGATTTTTTTTTTTTTTTTGCAAGCTTTTAAGAGACGTCATTTCAATATTGACTGAATTTTCCCCATATACTGTTCCATTTAATGAAGTACTAAACTGACAGTCCGACTTCTGTTGGAAAATTGTGTTACAGTAGTAAATACCGCACATTCCGGAAGGTTTTTAAGAGTGTGTGAGAGACGTTACAAATGCACCCTTTCATTGTTTTGATAAAACTTTAAAACCGTTCACTTTTATAACCAAATATGGCAGCTCATGCAGTATTAGCATTGTGGTTAAATAACGTCAGTAAAGGTAAGAATTTTAATGTAGATAAATATTCCTGAACAATAACACAGCCTAGAGAAATGTAAGTGAGCTTTGTCCTGTGTCAAAATGGTAAACTTTTAATGGTCTGTTTGCTGTTAATCTTCTGTGCTTTTCTCCTTATGCGTTGATTCAACATTGCAAATGCATTGTGTAATACTGCAGTTTTCATACTGGTGGTTGGTATTCCTTTTCTCTAGTTTCTGATGGGATAACATGACCCAGTGGATAAGTGAGAGAAAACTGCTTTGCAGTCAAGTAATTTCGATAATGTGTCACGCTTGTGATCATTTGTATTTACTAGTACAGCAGGCGCTATAGGCAGAAGGAATGCTGCTACTTTGTGGTGGACAATTGCAGAACCACAACAATGAAATATCTCAGGAATGAATACCTCTTAATACCTATGGTGAGAAAAGCAAAATGGAGCAATGAGCTTGTGAGTAAATGATCGAAATCTGCCTTTCTAAAAAAAAAAATACATATTGAAGTTAAATTAACAGCAACAAGCTAGATGCTGCTATCAGAATGGTATAACTATCTGTAGGCTTCTGTAAAAGGGCAGGGGGGCACTTGTATGCTGCTTATCCAGTCATCAGGGTAGACTTAACCTGCTGAAATAGATCAGTGCGTTTAGAGTAGAAATTGGAAATAAGGAAACGGGGGGCTTCACCTAATGTTCGTTGTCCTGTACGTTTCAGCTAGCTTGCTTTGGATTCTGCAGAAAAATAACTAATCACATTAGTTCGGAAATAAAAACAGAAAATGCTGGAAATATACAGCCGCTCCATCAGCGTGTAGACCTTTCGTGCGGTCTTGATCAACTTAGTTCCCCAGTGTAGGAAAATCCAATGACAATTGGGATAAAATAGCTTTATGGCAATGTATGCGTTAGAAGAAATGTGTAACTTAAATTTTTTACTTTTAATTTTTTTTTTGAATGTGACTATTGGATAGGAGACTTTCCAATATCTTGGGACACCTGGTATGCATCAGACTAAGGATAAGGATGTCCAGTTGAGCAGTGCAGTCACCATTTGGTTTCTTGCTTGGAAAGCCAAATAAACTAAATGTTGTAATTGATTCGTCAATTCTATCAGGCCTTTCTCTCAATGAAATAAGACTATATACTGCCTCTCCTGTGCTATTCAGATTATTATAAGTGTCTGACAGCAGAAATAAAGTCAGGCTATTTGATGTTTTTCTACATGTTTGCAGTTTTATTTTTAAACCAATATCGTATTGTAGTTTTAAAATTTGGTAGGAACTTGGCAAGAATTAAAACTGCAATTTTAAAATTGTGCAACTTTTTATTAATTATACCAATTTTAGGCACATGGTTGCCTAATTGTAGCGTATAAAGAAAATATCATTTTTCAAAACGCTAGCTAGTATAGAGATTGCCATCCAAAGGGGTCCAGAAGCAGCCTACGCCAAATTGGTTGTTAAAAGTTATCTGCTGGTCGCTATGTAACTATTTTGTGGTCACTTGAATTGTG
Source organism: Squalus acanthias (assembly GCA_030390025.1). Lineage (NCBI taxonomy): Eukaryota > Metazoa > Chordata > Chondrichthyes > Squaliformes > Squalidae > Squalus > Squalus acanthias. Next base: position 58,650,983 of record CM059442.1, on the reverse strand, counting down.
TTTTTTTTAATATACCATGATCTAATCTGTTTTGCTCACTGTGTGGGTCCCCGTAGAGCATTTAATATTGTGTCGTACTATGTGGAATTATAGATAAACCTTTCTTTGAAGAATCTTTTCATAGTATTTTTCTAAAAAAAAAACACAAAAATTAAAATATTTGCATTTCACTTTTGAAGGAAAACAAAATGTAAAAGTAAATAAATGTTTTCACAATTTCTTTGTTTAGTTGGTGGGTGTGTGCAAAATGGAAAAATAGCTGCAAATGATCGGATTGTTTTCCATGATTGACTTTAACAGTGACTCTCGCACCTGCGATGGATATTTTTCCTTAAATATTAAAAGCAAAAAGCTGTCTATTCGAGCTTAAATAAAGGTGATATCTTTCTAGTGACGCTGTAACCTGTTGAGTCTTGGGCTTTTCACATGGCACTAAGGGGATGGAATAATTTGATTATTCCAAGCATTGCTGCAATATCCAGTTACATTTAACCTCAGTTTGAATAAGGCAGGGTAGAAAGCACAACAGGAAAATAACCTCTAGTCTTGTGATTTCTCCCGGTTCTGCTGCTTGTTGTATTCACTGCTGCTTTTTTAATGTACATTTCTGATTAGCTGCTTGGATATTTTTTTAAAATATATAAACAGAAGTTATTGTGGACGAGAACTCTTTCTTCATTGGTGTGTGTGTATGTGTGTCTGTGGGAGAGACAGGGTGGTTGCAACTGTGCAGACTGTGGACACAACATCACTTAGATTTGAATTCGTAAATCGTTTGCCTGAAGGGACAGGTGACATGCCTGGTGCCCGAGTGTAAAGATCGGATACTGGATTGAGAATTCAGTTTAAAATTTTTAATGCCACCTTCTTCACTATCGTGATAGAATGTAATCTTTTATCAAGTTTTTTTTGTCTTCAAAGAAGTTTCTACTTGTTTATAATTTTGGGTGAGGTTCAAGTGAAGATGACGAGCTTTGTACATCATCACTAGTTTTTATTACTAGCTGCTGCATTGGTGGATTCTTTAATAAGCTGCCACATGACAATGTTGTGGAGGCAGGCAGATGGGGACTGTTAACATTTTGTGTACTGATGTGATCAAGGAGGTAGATTTCCTTTATGCGCTATGTAAAAGGGTTTACAATTTTGTTTGACATAGGACAGGAAATCCGCCCCCCCCCCCCCCCAAATATACTGAATTTTATTAAGGTTGAACTATATTGTGAATGAACCACATTCCTCTACTCCTGATTTGTTCTCTTCAAAATGCAAAGCTTTTCTGTTTGCTCTTTTTACTTGGGGAGCTTTGTTTCAAAACCTTTGGAAGACTGTTAAGAGCTGATGATTTTATTTACACCTTTGTACACTCATATTTGACACTTATTGCAGTGTGTACAGCTTCTGACCCAATTCCATGACATATATACACACATACTTCAAAACATGATATAAAAAGGATACAGCTCTTTGGAACCATTGTTTAAAGCATAAAGATTATAAATGGCATCGGGCAGCGGATACCACTTTCCAGGGCGCTACTGCTCCCTCTTGTGTATTCCATACATAACAAATAAGAACATGCAGTATCTACCTCTCAATAACGTGCATTTCTCTCCAGATCAGCCAGTGCTATCCATCATTGTCTGCCAAGAAGGCAGCTGGGTGATCTACTCCCAGTCTTCTGCTTCTTTATAATCATCTGCTTAAAGGTAACTTGGGTCTGTTGATGCTTCCTGTCTTATGGTCAGATTATTGGGCAAATTCAGGCAGAGCGGAGCCGCACTAGACTCGAGCATGGATTGGAGAATCGGGACTTACAGCTGTATATAGCCCTATCTCCAGCTTGTGCCTGGGAGTGCAGCGTTGTTAAATTTGTCTGGTCTCCCTGGGGTGGTCTGCACCCTTGAGAGCGAATTCATGGTAGTTCATTCTTCCCCTTTCACACCCCCACAATACAAGCAACACATTTTATCTCCTATTCCTTAAAGACAACAGTTGAATTATTACCTTTCCTCAAATCGTTGAGAGAACTTTTAACTGGATGAAAGCTTATGGTCAAGCTGAATTATAGTGAAATAAAAACAAAAATGAAATGCAATCTGGAAATGTGCAGAAGGTCAGATAGCATCTGACCAGAGGAAAGCGAGGTCAATGTTTTGGGTAGAACCTCTTTGGGTTTCTAACCGAAAATTTACAATCATGGTGGATTGTTTGTGTTAGTAGACTGGAATGAAGAATGCTGAATAAAATGTTTGCTCTACAGCTCAACCTGTGCTGAAAGTTACATAGTTAAAAAAAAAATGAGAAGGTAGGTGGCCACAAGCAACTGCAAAATTACTCCTTGCAAGAGACTCCGTATGGCAACTATGTCTTAACCTAGTGGTCAAATGCAACCTGACCATTGTTTTAACAGATACTTTGTCATCCAGTTAGTGTTAGCTATGTTTATCTCTCTTCCCTGCCCCTTCCCTCCGTCCTCCCCAAAAAAAAGCATTTATGTTTTTGGTAGCTCATACCAAATCTACAGTACTTTAAAGAAAAAGTATTTATTCCTTTTTTAACCAAAATTTTCTCAAGTTTTTAAATCACAATGATGGAACAGAGCACTATTTATTCTTTCCCTCCTCTTCCCTTGCCACTCAAAAGAGTGGTGACTGATCAGTTGGAGACTAAAGCTGTTTCAGTATAGCTGCTACAAGTAATCGATTAAAGGCAAGCACTTCTATGTATGGTGTCCCTTTTAACCAGAATGGGCACAGATGTACCGTGCATCTGTAAGCCTCCAGGGTTGCAGAACAGTTAGAATTCCTGTGTACATCGTATCCATCATTATATTTGTAATTTGATATATAATGTATATCAGCATTGTACGGTTGATATATTGCACATTCATAAAAGCAGCATAACACGCTGCAGGTACTCAGCAGGCCCGTCAGTATCGGAATTTTTTTTAAAGTGTGGCTTCTAGCTCTCCCAATGACTTAAGTCGGTGAATGAACTTCCCAGTGTGATACTGAATCATCAGCCTGATTATTTTCCAGTGACCTGGACTGAAGTGTGTGTGTGTGTGTGTGCGCGCGCCTGTCTGTATGTTTATGTTAGGTGACAACTGGACCGGGTGCTGCTGCGATGCACGACACCGTAAAGTAACCCATCAACGATCGCCAGCTCGGCTCATGCATGAAGAATGGTCACTTGGGCGGGCTACTGGAGAGCAGCCAAGACCTGTGGAGCAATATCCTAGTATGAGTTAGTGCCTTTGGGAGAAGAGCAGAGAAAACTAGTGGGGGTACTATCAATGAAACAACCCATTTGGGAGTGAGAAAGCGCTCTGGTTACATGTAGTCAAATTGCAAACCTGCTCCCTTTTGAAAACATTTATAATGTTGCTGCACATAGCAACCAGGGTCAATCCTTCTCGTGGTGTAAAATATTACAGAGCTGAATGTAGTGGTCAAATATGTGGAAAAAGCCTTTTGTGTCTCAAAAAATTCATAAATTCTGTACATTATTAGATGGGGTTGGAGTATGTGAACTTCTTACTCTGAATAGCTATTTGGATCATACAAGTAGCATTTCTTGCCCTGAGATTTTTTTTTTAGTAATATCCCAGAGTTTGTACGAAGCATGTCCACATTAAATGTTAGCTTGGCTTGCATAGTGGGAAGGACCTGAGCAGTCATGAGATCATTGGATTGAAGGTACCAGAACAGAGCTTGGGTCAAATTGGGTTTTGGGGGGGGGGGGGGGGTTTGTCCGTAGCTCATGAAAATATTGGGTTTTGGAGATTTCTCATTTCTTTCGGCTATGTCCAAAGGACTCTGTGTAACGACACTCTGCTTCCCTTTCCCATTCAGTTATTGAGGAAGCACATTCCCAATTATGCTTTGTATGTAAAGGTCCTGTGCAAGCAATTCATGAAATGTTCTTCTTTTCACTTGTATGGACTGAATATTTTGAACTGTTTTCAGATTTTACTCCCATCTCTGCAATCTGCGTTTTTTTTTTAAACGAGGAACTCCACTTTGAGGTCGGTAGCCTTCAGCACTGATGGTTTTTTTGCTTTCGTGGCACCTCGAGGTGTGGGACTGTGGAACTGTATGCAACAAAGCAGCATTAATAATGGACAGCGACCACCTGCACATGGATGGTCAGTGCAGGGTAGACACTACTGGCTGTCACAGGATCCCACTGAGGCAGTTTGGCACTTATTCATCAGCAACGGAATCATGTTTGAATTCAGTATACAATGGATTTATGAACTTAACAAGTAAAACTTTAAAAAAAAAAACTTTCCATGGATATATTTGCATTTTATTCTGGATGTTTGTTTAATCAGGCTAAAGAAAGAGGAGCCATACTGCTTTTTATTATTAACAGCAATCTGAATGTGATTTTAATGTAATTGAGGGATGTTGATGATGGGCTAAGTTTGAAAGTTTTTTTATTTTTAACAAAAAAAGCACTCTCTTTTTGTGTTTCTTTGATTTTTCTGTTTCTGTTCATGGTTATATCTACGTTATGACAAATGGCTGCCTGGGCTGCAGGGGAGGTGCCCTGGGGCTCCCTTCAGCGTCGGTTTTTAATGACCATTAAAAATATGTATTAAAGAGTAATCTCTACATGCTTGTTCTGTTATTTACTTTCCTTGTTACGGCATCCAGGCATTTTGAAGCACAAGATTTGAGGTGGCTGCTTCAGTATTGATAGATGAAAAAGTGGGAAGCAGGAATGTTGCAGTGTCTCTGAACTCCAACAGAATGTTCTAAAAATGGGTTAACACGATAAAAGAAAACCAAGCACAGGTTAGTAGGGGGAAATGCTGGTATACTGTAATGTGAAATTGATTAACAGTGGCACTATAATGTACAAAGAGTCTCTTGCCAGTTGATGCAATTATTTGTAACGATTGTCCAGCTTCATAAAATCACATGGCACTAAACCACAAAACGAGTGATGGATAGCAGGATTAATAGAAGGTAAGTGCTCCTGACAAGAAAGCTGCGGAATAATTTATTTTTAAATTATATAAAATAATGCCGTGTGTGTGATTAGAGTTGTAATACATTGTACTACTGCCCATGTGAGGTTCCAAGTTAGACTGCATCCTGTGGGAACTCACACCAGTGTGGAGATGGCCTTTTGCAGTGGGTCTCGCACCTCAAGGCTTCAGTGTGCTTGGCAGTCTTATGACGGATCCGAAACTGCTTCATGTCATAAAGGTGGCAGTATCACTGCACCAACGCAATGTCATAGCGATCTCTTCAAATGTGTTGCAGCATTGAACAATGTCACAGGCATAAAAAACAGAAAATGCTGGAAATACTCAGCAGGTCAGGCAGCATCTGTAGAGAGAGAGAATCAGAGTTAATGTTTCAGGTCGATGACCCTTCGTCGGAATGTGTTCAGCATTTGCTGTTTTTATTTCACATTTCCAGCATCCGCGGTATTAATGTTACAGACTTGGTTTATCTTTCTCCTATTTATTTACATTTTAAAATTGTGCTGACATGCACAATCACTGAAGAATCAATTTCTGTTCCAGATCTGTACTTGATGTGTAGGACCTTTTATCTAAAAGATCTGGAATCAAATTGGCTGACATGATTTGTCCTTTCCAGTTTGTGTAAAATGAGAGTTCCATTTTCCCTTTGCATTGATAGCCTAGCCTCTTTTTTTATTCTATCCCCCCTCACCCAAATGTTTATTTTACGGTTTTTACATTTATTTCTTTCAAACTTCAAAAGGCACCCCCAGTGAAATTCCATTTTTAATTATAATACGTTAGCTATGAATTGACCTCGCAGCCACTTTTAAAAATTTAGTGAGCTGCAAAAGAAGATCGCCCAATCTAGCCCGATGATGCCGTGCATAGAATTTTTCCAAACTCTCCCATTATTGTGTCCTATTTGCTTTGTGATTCTTCTTGAACTGTACATACCTGCTAAAAGTAAATTGGGTCATTGTTTAACCGAAAACTTGAACTGTGGAGCCGGATGTTGCATTTTACCACTCTTCTCCAAATGCAGTTTGAGCAAAAGATTATATGCAGTGATTCAAATATTCATGATGGTAATGGTAAGTAGCCATTACCATTGAGGTATGTAATCCATAATCTGGATTTTACAAGACCGCACCAGGGGCTTGTTTTTAAGCGTTCAGTTATCTAAATTGCAACAAAGAATAAAAATCATTTTCCTAAAGTTTAAAAGTCAAAATTTGAGTCATGTAATTCATTTTTTCTCTCTCTGCAAGAACAATTAGCACTATTTTCATCTTATATGAAAAACTGGATATATTTGTCGTTCAAATCACCAGCCCCCATCAGGTTTTTAGGCTTTATATAGTATGGGTGCAGCGTTTATTCATCATCTTCCTCTCCTTTGATGCATTTCTCCGAACAAAAAGATTAAGAAAGTGACTTGTTTCACACTCTCACCCCTGAACTGGCAGCGAGTACGGAGTGTGTGGGAGGTGATTGCTTTCTGACCACCTAATAGTTCCATACCCCTCCTTCCTCGCTCCCAGTTGAGTGTCCTGCATCTGCTCGTATATACAAATTCTTGTAGCTGTTTCCGAGCCACCAGTTTGTGGAGGAGACTTCCCAAGAGCGAGAGGATTTAAAGTTACTAATTTATTCATGCTTTTTCTAATGACTTAGTTCTTGGGGAAAGCATTTCAAGGATGTTAGCTAAATATTCAGTTCACTAAATATTTTTATTCTCAACTTGAAAATGTTCTGTTAGCAGCGTTACTCTTTTAGCTCTTTCGCGTAAAGGTGACTTGCCTGCAGTGAGTGAAATGAAAACTTAAGCTTGGTGTGTTTATAATACTTTACTTTCAAAAGATAGTAGTAACAAAAAAGGAAATGCTCCTTAAGAACTAATCAGAGTCTTATTGCTCGTCCCTTTCAATATAAATATATTTGTTTCTTACCCTTTTCCGCGCGCGCGCACAATAATTTTGAAGTTATGAAATAAAGCAAGGGGTGTTAGTACATTTTTGCTGATAAAAGATTGTTTTACATTATATTCCAGAAACTGGCATATTTTCAGTTTAAAGAGTTTTTTGGATAAAAATGGCAATGTTTAATGTACCAAAGTTCACTTGAAAAGTCTTTTGCAAGTTTTGGGCAGGACACTCTTATCGCTTCCAAGTCCCTCAAAGCCTCCGGTTCCTGAGTTAGTTGGTTGAGCACAGTTCCGAAATAAATGCAGCCATCAAATCTGGCCATTCAGGAATAATTATTGAGTGTTTAAGCTTGCTGTGCATACAAATATTAGTGACCAAAGATGTAATTGTATTGACTATTATTTGACATACTTGTTAATTGAAGTTCATGTCATTGCTACTTATAACTTTGTCAAGTTATTGCTGAGGAAAAATATATAGCCAACCTGATTATAACAAAGACTCCCATTGCAACAGACGTTTCCCCAGATATTTTCTGAAGCTGTGTGTATATACCTTAAAGGAGCTCAAACCTTTAAACGATGATTCCTGAAATATGCTGCCCAAGTCGGTTTGCAATGGCACTTCAATGATGACACAGTAGATAAAGGTAGTACATAGGCTCCAAGTTTGAATCGACTTGGCTGAATCTCATTGGTTGCTCTGAATTAAAGTTGGCGATTTGCCCATTCTTGAGGCTTTGATTTTTATCCCATTGGGATTTGCCCAGCAGTCTCTATAGACACTGGAGGGAGGACGAGAAGCAAGAAAAGCAGCACCTGCTGCAGTATTCCAAAGCAAAGATCCTTGTAGAAGAAGCCACAATAGTCAAGATGTGAAACTTGAATACACAACAGAAATGTATAGTACAGCTTTAAATAAATAGTCCAGGAAAGGTCCTAGAGTGGCTATGTCCACGAGTGATCAGAGCGAAGGGGGGCGGGAGAATTCCACAGCCCCATAAGTTTTACCATGAGGCCAGACCCAAGATACCTGATCAGGACCAGTTTCTTTGCTGCATTTTCAAGGTACGTTTTAAATAAATATATTTGCCTAGGCTTGGCGTCTATCACCCGTTCCCTTCCCCACACCCCCTTGTCCCCTTTTCTCCCTTGCCCCTCTCCAACTATCCTCATTAAAACTAGAGTGTGCTGGCAGATGAGGTTAGACAAAAGTGGGCCGAAAAAGGAATGTAGCTGAGCCACGTCTCGGCGCCTAATCTCAGACGTACAACACAGGTAGCCAGCAATCTCTCGGATCTGCCTTTTTCCGATGATCACAGAGAAGAGCTGGATTACTCCTAATGTTTTGTCTTTTGTATAATGTACGTAGCAAATTATTGTATTTGATGTGCGAGAAAGCTTGCTAAAAATGGCACGGGGCACTCGCACTGATCTGTGTAATTAGTATCAAATATAATATTTGAATGCACTGATTCTAGCTACCGATTGTCTGCCTGATGTTTAATTAGCTACTGTGTCAGTTCAAAAGTCAGGAATCTTCTGCAGAATGTAGGAGTAGGCAGTGTTCATTGGGCCTGCTGTACCATGTTGTTAGCCATGGCAGTTCTGTCTTCATAATCCCAATCCTCTGCTTTATTCCACATATCCCTTAGCACCTTACTTCCCAAGTACCTATTTCTTTTTTCGGGTGCACCAATTCCCGTTCGCCCATCACCCCTGTGCTCGCTGACCTATATTGGCTCCCGGTTAAGCAGCGCCTCGATTTCAAAATTCTCATCCTCGTTTTCAAATCCCGCCATGGCCTCGCCCCTCCCTATCTCTGTAATCTCCTTTAGCCCCACAACCCCCTGAGATATCTGCGCTACTCTAATTCTGCCCGCTTGAGCATCCCTGATTGTAATTGCTCAACCTTTGGTGGCCGTGCCTTCTGTTGCCTAGGCCCTAAGCTCTGGAACTTCCTCCCTAAACCTGTCCGCCTTGTTACCTCTCTTTCCTCCTTTAAGACGCTCCTTAAAACCTACCTTTTTGACCAAGCTTTTGGTCACCTGCCCTAATTTATCCTTATGTGGATCGGTGTCAAATTATTTTGTCTTAAAATACTCCTGTGCAGCACCTTGGGACGTTTTACTACGTGAAAGGTGCGATATAAAAACAAGTTGTTGTTGCAGCATTACACTGCAACTGTAACATCATTGTGAAATACCTTTGCTTCAGTTACAGTGGAAATGGAGCGTCAATCCAGGATCTGGATCTGACCTGACACACGAGTGAAGTCGAGTGAGAATCCCCAGAGGAAGGAGTCTCCACTTCGCTTCAGAGTTAGTTTGGGCCTTAGCACCTGATTTGCATTACACAAGTTTAGTGTTTCTGTGAAGCTGAAACTTGTAGTGTAAATGTGCCTTTAAAACATAGCAATTGATACTTCATTTTTTTTAATTTTTGCTCATGGGATGTGGGTGACACTGACGAGCCAGTATTTATTGCCTGTCCCTGGTTGCCCTGAGGAGATTCAGTCAACCATGTGGTGGGGGACTGTAGTCACGTGTAGGGGTGGCAGGTTCCCTTTCCTGATGGATATTCATGAGCCAGTTGGGCATTAATGACATTCTAGCAGCTCTTGGGCTTATTTTCTGGTGCTGGCCCACAGATTATTGCCGGCCCACAATTTATTGAATTCAGTTTCCTTGATGGGATTTGACCTCAAGTAGCATAAAACCAGCAGGCTCCCATAACCTTGAGAATCCACATTCTCGCGACCCTTTGTGTGAAGAGGTTTTCCCAGATTTTACTTGTTTAACTTAAGTTTATAAGATTATGACCCCTTTCTAGAAGAATCATTCCCGATCTACTCTGAATTCGTTTTCATTATTTTAAACCCCTAGGGGTAGAGTTCCCGCTTTGGGTGCAGTTGCCTGATTGCGCTGGTCAGGCTACAGTTCAAGTTTCCGATTTAAAAACTATTTGCATAATCACAAACTTAAAATCTTCCATGAACCAGCGCAATTGGGCAGTGTAATAGACTTTTTTTTCCAGTTAAATACATCAATGAATACTTTTTAAGAGTGGTAGCCTGGGTCTAGTTTTATTAATTTAGCTGAAAATGGGTTTATCACAAAAAATAAGCATTTTTAATAAGTGTGCAGTCCTCCACCTGTAAGTAACCTGATTTAAAAAAAACTATACTGAACCATTTATTACTTTCATTGGTGTACACTAGTCAGCTTCTTAGTAAATTAAATATTTTTGATATGAAAAACTTTTAAAATGTGCCTACTATTGCCTGTGCGCCTAAGAAAACGCAGAGCAATTTGAAGAGCCTTCCCTAACCGGTGCAATTGGCAGAATCGCGCAGTGTCGACCTGGGGATGTGGCCAGATTTGTGGGCGGGGCCTATTCCGGCAAATTGAATCTTAAACCAACATAAAAGATTGTGGAAAACACGAATGTACGTGGTTTTGGGCTTAGATGAGCGTAAACTCTTTCCTTCCCCCCCCCTTTACATTAGATTACCCTGTAACCCCGTCATCTCCAGGGAATATAACCCCAGTCTTTCCTTACACCTCAGCCCATTTGACTAATTATCATTCCTGGTAAATCATTGGGAGTTTTTCCTAGGCCGGTATATCCTCCCTAAAGTGGGACGCCCAAAACTGAACGCAGTATTCCTAATGAGATCTGACCAGTGCTCTGCTAATAGCAGTAGAACTTTTATATCTGTACCTCCTTGAGATGAAGCCTAGCATCCCATTAGCCTCTTGAGTCACTTTTTGCACCTGCATGTTACCTTTGTTAACTTATCCCCACGCCCCTAAAACCCTCCTTTGATCAACCCTGCTCCCAAATTGCTTCCCTATTTAGATTCTACTCCCAAGGTCACCATGCAAGCTTAGTGGAGAGACTAAAGTAATAAATGGAAAAGATTGAAATTCAATGGCTGAATTGCCAAGAACTACAGCCCTGGGTCAAAATCAAATCTGAATAGCTTCTGTGCAGGAAGGGATGAAAAATAAAGATCACTTACTCATTACACTTGCACTTGTCCACAGACATTCTATGGGCTTTTGCACTGGAAGTTGCTGTGATTAGAACGCCAAAACAGCGTGGCGCCCTCTACAGGGGATCTGGGATCTGTGTGAGCAGAGCAAGCAACTCTGTATCTCCTTAACTAATGAGATTGAAGAATCCTTACTGAGGCACGCAGGGTCTGAACCAGGAAGTGTAAGTTAGAATAGTTAATTCGATGCCAAAAATGTAGAGAAAGCAAAATAAAGAGGGATTAAGAGAGAGAGAGAGATAAAGAGACAAAAAGAGTTTTGAAAATCTCCAACAATAAGGAAAGAAAGATTTGTATTTATACAGCGCCTTTGATGACCTCAGGATGTTCCAAAGCACTTTGCAGTCAATGAAGTACTTTTGAAGTGTAGTCACTGTTATAATGTTGGAAACGCAGCAGCCAATTTGCGCACAGCAAGCTCCCACAAACAGCAGTGTGATAATGGCCAGATAATCTGTTTTTAGTGATGTTGATTGAGGGATAAATATTAGTCAGGACACTGGGGATAACTCCTCCTCTTCGAAATAGTGCCATGGGATCTTTTACATCCTCTGGAGAGAGCAGACGGGGCCTCAGTTTAATGTCTCATCTGAAAGACGACACCTCCGACAGTGCAGCACTCCTTCAGTACTGCACTGGAGTGTCAGCCTAGATTTTCTGCGTTCAAGTCTCTGGAGTGGGACTTGAACACACAACCTTTTAACTCAGGCGAGAGTGCTACCAACTCAGCCACGGTTGACACCTAATGAATGAGTCTCCACACTTGTAAAAGTTAATTTTCAATGGCAGAGAGGTTGTTTGGCAGTAATTAAGACTTATCATGCCGGTAAAAATTTACTTACACTGGAATAGACAAGCCCTAACATTTTCTGGCGAGTAAGTACCACAACATCACACTGTGTTCCATGTGTTTCAATGCTGAGTCTCTCGGCGAGATACCAGTATAGCAAAGCTTCTGGAGGAGCAGGCCAACTCGGACAGCAACTTCCTGATTTCCGCCTTTAACTGTGCATGTGCAGTCAGAAGAAGTTGCTGTCCAATTTACCCTTCAATAAAGGTGTGCACTGATGGCTAATGTTTCAAAAGGAAGAAAATAACTTGTGGGGGAAATCCAACCTCAAAACAATGGCAATTATAACTCTTTCAAAATCAGAGATCAGTTTGAGATTCCAGCCCAAAACCTCTCTGCCATGGCCTTTCTTGTCTCTCTCAGTACAACTATAGCCTGTGCTCTTCTGAAACCTCCTCCCACTAAGCTTTTAATACACTATCCTATATGCCCTTCCCCCGCTTGTATTCTTGCTGTGTTGAAGTTAAGAAAGAAAGACTTGCATTTATATAGTGCCTTTCACGAACACTGGATGTCCCAAAGTGCTTTACAGCCAATGAAGTACTTTTTGAAGTGTTGTCACTGTTGTGATGTAGGAAACACGGCAGCCAATTTGCTCACAGCAAGACCCCACAAATAGCAATGTGATAATGACCAGATAATCTGGGGTTTTTTTTAAGTGATGTTGATTGAGGGATAAATATTAGCTAAGACACTGGGGAGAACTCACCTGCTCTTCTTCAAAATACTCCTGTGAAGCGCCTTGGGACGTTTTACTACGTTAAAGGTGCTATATAAATACAAGTTGTTGTTGTATAGGATCTTTTACGTCCACCTGAGGGGGCAGACGGGGCCTCGGTTTAACATCTCATCCGAAAGACGGCACCTCTGACGGTGCAGCGCTCCCTCAATATTCCACTGGAGTGTCAGCCTAGATTTTTGTGCTCAATTCTCTGGAGTGGAATTTGAACCCACAACCTTCTGACTCAGAGGCGAGGGTCATCCTACAGTCCCCTACTCTAACTCTTTCTCACAGCCCTGTTTATCTCAGTCTTACAATCTACAACCTTTAACAGTCCATGTCTGGTGTCATCATTCATTGCTATTTGAGTTGCCTTAGAGGAAGGGTTACTCTGGTCATTGTTCAGTGACATTGTAAATTCAGAACTGGATGGCATTTAGGTTTTAGCACAAATTTGAGATTTATGCAAATTATTGGTGACATCGATTCAAACTTTATATGCACCTATACAGCCACAAAGACAAAAGATTGGAGACCTCTAGTGTAGAATAAGGGGTTAGAAACAAAACTTTAATTCTATTGTCCTTGGTGCATGTTACTGATCAAAAAAAAATTAAATATCCTCCAACCTTTGAACATTTCTCCACATAGGCTGGTAATGGATCTTGTGGCTATCAAAGTTTGTGATTTTAAATCAAATTCTCACATTGTGGAAAGACTCATCAGTTGGGTTTCCAACTGAAGTCTTCCCTCTTAAATTCATTGAACATATTTGTATTCGCTTTAACCAGATTCATCATGGAGGAGCGGGCTTTTTGAACCTCGAGCAGTTTTTTGATGCTGTGAATCACAGTTACACAAATGCTACGTAGGACCTCGTACTTTTACAGTTCCTTGACTAATGCGGTATTGTAGAAAGTACTGCTTTAGGTGACCATAGATTTCCAAATGTGTCTCTGATTAACAAAGCAGCATTATGAAGATCAGACATTAGAACAGAGAGATTTATAAAATAATTTGCCATCCTCCGTGTGACACGTTAAAGAAAACAGTGCCTCAAGCAGTTGTTCAATTCAGGCCCTGAACTCTGCACGAGTTTGCTGTAACATGTCCAACTGTCCTATTGATTCAACCTTCTGGCCTAATTTCTTTTTAAATCCTAAGATTTGTCTTCAACTTTTATGCGACAATAGAATGTTGTATTTCATATTTTATTGTATTTTGCTTATTGTACAGACAATGTTAACTGGATACAATGCATTAATAAAAAAAATTTAATGAATGCTTTTATTGCATCTATGTCTTCTAAATAAACAGGGTCAACTCCTTAGGCTATTGTCTTGTTCCTTTCAGCCTTGCTAATTGGAGAATCCCTAGTTTCACATTTAATAAAAAATTCATAAGCAGTTCACATCAGCAAATGTAACTAATGTGCATCAGTTGTGAAATAAGTTCTTAAGTGTATGCCAAGTAGTGAAAAGTTCACAGTGGGAATTCTTGTCAATATTGCTCAGCTTGGAAGAGTTACTGAGCCCAGTGATGAGGGAGTTGAATTAGCAAACTCATCTGAATTGTTAAATGTCAAAGTGCCCATAGTTCATGGCTGAATTCCATTAGCCTGACTTGTGTAGTGGCATAATAAACAGATAAAAGCAAACAAAATAGTAACAGTCTTTGCACAATGGGATAATGCCTTACAAAAATTATTTCATTTCTGGGTCCTTCCCATAGCTCCACTAAACCATCTTTGCCCATGTGAAATGAAAAAATGTCTTTCAAAGAAAGAAAAAGATTAATATTTAATGCAAAATGTTCTTAATCTAATCGTAACATTTATTTGGATTGCAGCCAACCATCTGGACCAGCCACATAAATACTATGGCTACAAGAACATGTCAAAGGGTGGGTGTTCTGTGGTGAGTGTCTCCCAAAGCAATATTCCCTTTAAGCTGCGCAGTCCTCCAGGGATCCCGCGCAGCTGGATTGCCAGCTTTTCAATATAAAAAAAAAATGCGCAAGTGCAGTAGTTTGAGTGGCCTGTGCAGCCCCTTAAAGGGGCCGCACGGCTCCAACAAAAATTAGAGGGAACATTATAAAGCCTTTCCAACATCTACAAAGCACAAGTCAGGAGTGTAATGGAATACTCTCCACTTGCCTGGATGAGTGCAGCTCCAACAACACTCAAGAAGCTCGACCCCATCCAGGACAAAGCAGCCCGCTTGATCGGCACCCCATCCACCACCTTAAACATTCACTCCCTCCACCACCTGCGACCTCTACCACCTAGAAGGACAAGGGCAGAAGGCGCATGGGAACACCACCACCTCCAAGTCACACACCAGCCTGACTTCATCATCGCTGGGTCAAAATCCTGAACTCCCTCCCTAACAGCACTGTGGGAGTACTTTCACCACATGGACTGCAGCGGTTCAAGAAGGTGGCTCACCACCACCTTCTCGAGGGCAATTCGGGATGGGCAATAAATGCTGGCCTTGCCAGCGACACCCACGTCCAGTGAATGAATTATAAAAACAATTAACAGCTGGCTGGTGCAATTTTTAATACTAAGTTAGCTGGCTAGTTAAAGCTTTATATGAAATCTATTGGGAACTGAGTTGTGCAGTGGGTTAGTCACTGGCATTTCACCTTGTGGACCTCAGTACAAGTCCAGCCCAGATTGATGCAGTCAGTCTCCTATGATTGCTGGATGATAAGGGTCTTGTGTGAAATGAGTTTAAGCTATCCAATCCAGATCCTCGTGGCATAGGTCTCCAAGTCAAAATTGCTCCGAATTTGGTAATTTCACTCAGACACATTTAAGGGTAGTTGGCAGAGGAAATGGAAAAAATACATTTCTAGGTTGGGGCTGAGGCACTTTACCTGAGTGTTCGATGCTGACAATGAGTGTCTGATATGGAAAATGTTCCATTTCTAGCACTAAATAATCCTTGCCTCAGTGAGCATAAAAAACGTTTAAAAAAAAGTTATATAAAACCAAACACCAACATTTTTGCCATAACAGATAAACCAGGTTTCCATGGATTCGGTAATTGCAATTATGGTACCTATTTGCATTTCAATAGTGGTCCCTCTGCTTTGGATTAAGGAGCACAAAAGAGTGGATGCTGAGCAGGAGAAAAAATGGAAAGTGTTCCGGAACCAAAGGCACTGATGACAAGAAAGCTTTTGAAGAGGTTTTTGAAAGCAGGGAGGGAAGAGGCAAGAGAGGGGGAACTTGTCAGGATATCCAGAGAGCAGTCTTGCAGTGTCTAAATGAACAGCCCCCAATGGTTGCGCTGGGTGAGTGGGAACAAGTGAAGCCTAGGTTGAAATAGCAGAAGGTGCATGTAGAGAGTCAAAGCAGGAGGTGCTCACTAAGGTGGGTGGGGTGGGATTTAAAACAATGAGAATTCTGAAGTTAGCTTACTGGGCCCAGGGAGCTAGAAGAGGTTGGGAGTATGGGGACTTAATGTGGGTGAGGATGCACACTGCAGAATGTTGGATGAGTGGAAGCTTGTGGAGTGTTGAGGTGCAGAACTTGGTTTGAAGAACATTGGAGAAGTTGAGCTTTGTGATTATGTTCTAGCAACCCTTGCGTGTGACTGATTCTTGAATCTAGTCAATAAAATTAATAATCCCTGCAATTAAATTAAAGGTGATAAATCATTAAATAACATTTCCTGAATTCTAAAATAACTGCCTTGAGTAGGAAGTAAGAATATTCCATTCGCACCAATTGTCAGAATCATTGGTATCAATAGATGTACCTTGCCAGAACTGATCACTATCAATATCTCTCTGCTGGAACTGGTTCCCATTGTTCACGCTCCAGAATGTTCTATGAACCTTTGCTCTCACATGTCAACGGGGCAATTTTTAGAGAATACATTTATAATCGCTAAGAGTTTGCAAACCAACCTAATTAAAGATGTGGAGCTGCATTTATTTACTGAGAGCTAGATGCATCAAAACAGGTCATAATAAATATATATATATATAACAGAAAATGCTGGAGATACTCAGCAGGTCAGGCAGCATCTGTGAAGAGAGAAACAGAGTTAACGTTTCAGGTCGATGACCTTTCGTCAGAACTGGAAAAAAGCAGGAAATGGAACAGATTTTAAAGCAAGTTTAGCGGACTGGGAAATGGGGGAGGGGATGAAAGAACAAAAGGGAAGGTCTGTGATAGGATAAAAGGCAGGAGAATTAAAGAGACATTAAGAGATATTCAAGGCAAAAGGAGATGGTAATGGGACAGGTTAAGAAACAAAGGATGGCACGAGATGAAGTGTGAATTGCGCTGGCAGAATGAAAGACAGCTGCCATGTGGGAGAGAAGAACAAAAGGCACAAACAAAATGTGTGGATAAAAAATCTATATATGGTAGGGGCCGAGGTTATGATCTGAAATTGTTGAACTCTATGTTAAGTCCAGAGGGCTGTAAAGTGCCTAATCGAAAGATGAGGTGCTGTTCCTCGAGCTTACGCTGAGCTTCCGGGGAACAATGCAAGAGGCCGAGGACATAGAAACATAGAAGATAGGAGCAGGAGTAGGCCATTCGGCCCTCGAGCCTGCTCCGCCATTTAATGAGATCATGGCTGATCATCCAAATTTAGTACCCTGTCCCTGCTTTCTCCCCATATCCTTTGATCCCTTTAGCCTTAAGAAATATATCGAACTCCTTCTTGAATATATTTAATGAATTGGCCTCAACTGCCTTGTGTGGTAGAGAATTCCACAGGTTCACCACTCTCTGGGTGAAGAAATTCCTCCTCATCTCAGTGCTAAATGGCTTACCCCTTATCCTTAGACTGTGACCCCTGGTTCTGGACTCCCCCGCCATCAGGAACAGCCTTCCTGCATCTAGTCTGTCTAGTCCTGTTAGAATTTTATAAGTTTCAATGAGATCCCCTCTCATTCTTCTAAACTCTAGCGAATATAAGCCTAATCGACCCAATCTCTCCTCATACATCATTCCTGCCATCCCAGGTATCAGTCTGGTGAATCTTCGCTGCACTCTCTCCATGGCAAGAAAATCCTTCCTCAGATAAGGTGACCAAAACTGCACACAATACTCAAGGTGTGGTCTCACCAAGGCCCTGTACAACTGCAGCAAGACATCCTTGCTCCTGTACTCGAATCCTCTCGCTATGAAGGCCAACATACCATTTGCCTTCTTAACCGCCTGCTGCACCTGCATGCTTACCTTCAACGACTGATGCACAAGGACACCCAGGTCTCGTTGCACTTCCCCTTTTCCCAATCTATTGCCGTTCAGATAATAATCTGTCTTCCTGTTTTTGCCACCAAAGTGGATAACCTCGCATTTATCCACATTATACTGCATCTGCCCAATCACCCAACCTGTCCAAATCATACTGGAGTTTCTCTGCATCCTCCTCACAGCACACACGCCCACTCAGCTTTGTGTCGTCTGCAAACGTGGAGATATTACATCTAGTTCCCTCGTCTAGATCATTTATATATATTGTGAATAGCTGGGGTCCTAGCACCAATCCCTGCGATACCCCACTAGTCACTGCCTGCCACTCGGAAAAAGACCCGTTTATTCCAACTCTTTGGTTCCTGTCTGCCAACCAGTTCTCTATCCAAGACAGTACCTTACCCCCAATCCCATGTGCTTTAACTTTGCACGCTAATCTCTTATGCGGGACCTTATCGAAAGCCTTCTGAAAGTCCAAATACACCACATCCATCGGTTCTCCCTTATCTATTCTATCAGTTACATCCTCAAAAAATTCCAGTAGATTAGTCAAGCATGATTTACCTTTTGTAAATCCATCTTTACTTTGTCCGATCCTGTCACTGTTTTCCAAGTGCTCTGCTATTACATCTTTTATAATGTACTCTAGCATTTTCCCCACTACCGATGTCAGGCTTACCGGTCTATAATTCCCTGTTTTCTCTCAACCACCTTTTTTAAATAGTGGGGTTACATTAGCTATCTTCCAATCCATGGGAACTGTTCCAGAGTCTATAGAATTTTGGAAGATGACCAGCAATGCATGTACTATTTCTAGGGCCACTTCCTTAAGTACCCTAGGATGTAGATGATCAGGCCCTGGGGATTTATCGGCCTTCAATCCTGTCAATTTCCCTAACACCATCTCCCTACAAATACTGATTTCATTCAATTCCTCCCTCTCATTAGACCGTATGTTCCCCAACATCTTTGGGAGGTTATTTGTGTCCTCCTTTGTGAAGACAGAACCAAAGTATGTATTTAATTGGTCTGCCATTTCTTTGTTCCCCATTATAAATTCCCCTGATTCTGACTGCAAGGGACCTACGCTTGACTTCAATCTTTTTCTCTTCACATATCTATAGAAGCTTTTACAGTCAGTTTTTATGTTCCCTGCAAGCTTACTCTCATAATCTATTTTCCCCCTCTTAATTAATCCCTTTGTCCTCCTTTGCTGAATCCTAAACTGCTCCCAATCCTCAGGTTTGCTGCTTTTTCTGGCCAAATTATATGTCCTCTCCTTGGATCTTATGCTATCCCTAATTTCCCTTGTTAGCCATGGTTGAGTCACCTTTTTGTTTTATTTTTATGCCAAACGGGGATGAACAAATTCTGTAGTTCATCCATGCGATCTTTAAATGTTTGCCATTGCCTATCCACCGTCAACCCTTTAAGTAACGTTCCCCAATCCATCCTAGCCAACTCGTGCCTCATACCATCGTAATTTCCTTTATTTAAATTCAGGACCCTAGTCTCTGAGTCAACTACTTCACTCTCCATCTTAATGAAGAATTCTATCACATTATGATCACTCCTCCCCACGGGGCCTCGCACAACAAGATTGCTAATTAATCCTTTCTCATTACATAATACCCAGTCTAAGATGGCCTGATCTCTAGTTGGTTCCTCGACATATTGGCCCAGGAAACCATCCCGTAAACACTCTAGGAATTCCTCCTCCACAGTATTGTTACTAATTTGGTTAGCCCAATCTATATGTAGATTAAAGTCACCCATGATAACTGCTGTGCCCTTATTGCACGCATCTCTAATTTCCCGTTTAATGCCATCCCCAACCTCAGCATTACTGTTTGGGGGTCTGTATACAACTTCCACTAACGTTTTCTGCCCCTTGGTATTTCTCAGCTCTGCCCATACAAATTCCACATCATCAGAGCTAATATCCTTCCTTACTATTGTGTTAATCTCCTCTTTAACCAGCAATGCTACCCCACCTCCTTTTCCTTTTTTCCTGTCCTTCCTGAATATTGAATACTCCTGGATGTTGAATTCCCAATCTTGGTCACCCTGGAGCCATGTCTCCGTAATCCCAATTATATCATATTCGTTTACATTTATTTGCGCAGCTAATTCATCCACCTTATTACGAATGCTCCTCGCATTAAGACACAAAGCCTTCAGGCTTGATTTTTTAACACTCTTAGTCCTTTTAGAATTATTATTTACTGTGGCCCTATTTGATTTACACCCTCGATTTCTCTGCCTTCCACTTCTGCTTTTCTCCTTCCTGTCTTTTGTTTCTATCCTTGCTTCCCTTTCCTCTGTCTCCCTGCACAGGTTCCCAACCCCCTGCCATTTTAGTTTAAACCCTCCCCAACAGCACTAGCAAACACTCCCCCTAGGACATCAGTTCCGGTCCCGCCCAGGTGCAAACCGTCCAGTTTGTACTGGTCCCACCTCCCCCAGAACTGGTTCCAATGCCCCAGGAATTTGAATCCCTCCCCCTTGCACCATTCCTCTAGCCACGTATTCATCTGAAATATCCTTCTATTTCTACTCTGACTAGCACGTGGCACTGGTAGCAATCCTTAGATTACTACCTTTGAGGTCCTATTTTTTAATTTACCTCCTAACTCCCTATATTCAGCTTTTAGGACCTCATCCCGTTTTTTACCTATATCGTTGGTACCTATATGCATCACGACAACTGGCTGCTCACTCTCCCCCTCCCGAATGCCCTGCAGCCGCCCCGAGACATCCTTGACCCTTGCAACAGGGAGGCAACATACCATCCTGGAGTCTCGTTTGTGGCCGCAGAAACGCCTTTCTATTCCCCTTACAATAGAATCCCCTATCACTATAGCTCTCCCGCTCTTTTTCCTCCCGTCCTGTGCAGCAGGACCACCCATGGTGCCAGGAAGTTGGCTGCTACTGCCTTCCCCCGATAAGTCATCTCCCTCAACAATATCCAAAGTGGTATATCTGTTTGAAAGGGGGAATGGCCACAGGGGACCCCTGCACTACCTGCCTGCGCCTACTACTCTGCCTGGTGGTCACCCATTCCCTTCCTACCTGTGCAGCCTTTACCTGCAGTGTGACCAACTCCCTAAGCGTGCTATCCACGATGTCCTCAGCATCGTGAATGCTCCAGTATGTATCCATTCGCAGCTTCAGCACCACAATGCAGTCTGTCAGTAGCTGCAGCCGGATACACTTCCCGCACACATGGTCGTCAGGGACACAGGAAGTGTCCCTGATTTACCGCATAGTGCAGGAGGAGCATGCCACGGGGCCGAGCTGTGCTGCCATGACTTACGGTAAGGTCTGAGTGGGAGTGGTGTGAAGAATTAAAGTGACAAGCGACCTGAAGCTCGGGGTCCCCCTTACGGACTGAACGGAGGTGTTCCGCAAAGCGGTCACCCAATCTGCGTTTGGTCTCCCCAATGTAGAGGAGACCACATCATGAGCAGCGAATATAGTTTACTAAATTGCAAGAAGTACAAGTAAATTGCTGTTTCACCTGGAAGGGGTGTTTGGGTCCCTGGACAGTGGGAAGGGGGGAGGTATAAGGGCATGTGTTGCATCTCCTGCTCTTGCACGGGAAGGTGCTGGGCGAAGGGGAAGGGGTGCTGGGGGTGATAGAGGAGTGGACTAGGGTGTCGCGGAGGAAGCGGTCCCTATGGAGTGCTGAAAGGGGAGGGGAGGGGAAGATGCGTTTAGTGGTGGGATCACGCTGGAGGTGGCAGAAATGGCGGAGGATGATCCGTTGAATGTGAAGGCTGGTGGGGTGAAAGGTGAGGACAAGGGGAACTCTATCCTGGTTCCAGGAGGGAGGGGCAGGGGTGAGGGCAGAAGTGCGGGAGATAGAACGGACACGGTCGAAGGCCATGTCAACCACTGTAGAGGGGAATCCTCGGTTGAGGAAAAAGGAAGACTTGTCGGAAGCACTGGAATGGAAGGTGGCATCGTCAGAGCAGATGCGGCGGAGATGGAGAAACTGGGAGAATGGAATAGAGTCCTTACAGCAGGCGGGGTGGGAGGAAGTGTAGTCCAGGTAGCTGTGGGAGTCAGTGGGCTTGTAGTGAATGTTTGTCAATAACCTATCCCCAGAGATGGAGACGGAGAAGTCGAGGAAGGGAAGGGAAGAGTCGGAGATGGACCTTGTGAAGGTGAGGGAAGGGTGGAAATTGGAAGCAAAGTGAATGAAATTATCTAGTTCAGGGCAAGAGCAGGAAATGGCACCGATACAGTCATCAATGTACTGGAAAAAGATGTGAGGGAGGGGACCCGAGTAGGACTGGAACAAAGAGTGTTCCACATATCCCACGAAAAGGCAGGCATAGCTAGGACCCATACGGGTTCCCATAGCAACACCTTTGATTTGGAGGAAATGAGTGGACTCAAAGGAGAAGTTGTTTAATGTGAGAACAAGTTCAGCCAGGCGGAGGAGGGTAGTGGTGGATGGGGACTGGTTGGGCCTCTGTTCAAGGAAGAAGCAGAGCGCCCTCAGGCCATCCTGGTGGGGGATGGAGGTGTAGAGGGATTGTACGTCCATAGTGAAAAGGAGGCGGTTGGGGCCAGGAAACTGTTAAAGTGGCGGAGGATGTCGGAAGAGTCGCAGATGTAGGTGGGAAGAGACTGGACAAGGGGAGAGAAAATAGAGTTGAGATAGGAAGAGAAAAGTTCTGTGGGGCAAGAACAGGCTGAAACGATGGGTCTACCAGGGCAGTCCTGTTTCTGGATCTTGGGAAGGAGGTAGAAGCGGGCTGTGCGGGGTTGGGGAACTATGAGGTTGGCGGCCGTGGGGGGAAGATTTCCAGAGGAGATGAGGTCAGTGACAGTCTTGGAAACGGTGGCTTGATGTTCGGTAGTGGGGTCATGGTCCAGGCGGAGGTAGGAGGAGGTGTCAGAGAGTTGGTGTTCAGCTTCCGCTAGGTAGAGGTCGGTTCGCCAAACAACAACAGCACCACCCTTGTCAGCAGGTTTAATGACAATGTCGGGGTTGGATCTGAGAGAATGTATATATATTATATATATATATATATTTATTTTAAAGCCAATGTCTGATTTATTCACGTGCTGGTTCCTCTTACACTGAGGTACAGTTGCAGATCATCGGTTATATCTTCGTGCTGGGGCTCCCAGTGTAAAAGTAAAAACTTGCATTGAGTGCAAAACCCTGCGCAACTTGAGCGCATCCACGTAGCGGCCCCCGGAATCTCTCTCCGGGTGAATTGCTTTCCAGCCGGACGAGGAAGGAAGGTGCAGGGGAACAATGATTGCGGTACGCGGCCTGTCCCGTCCGGTCTCCCCCACGGAGGTCGGGGCGATTTCTGAAGCGGTCGGGTTGAGGTGGCGGCCGTGATGTTCGGGGCCTCGGCGGAGAATCTCCTCAGACAGGCCAGGTAACCGGGCAGGGAGGTCGGCCGAGGTCAGCCAGTGAAGCTGATCACATACACACGGAGCCTGCGCACATTAACAGTCAAGACTTGCATTTATATAGCGCCTTTCACCACCTCAGGACGTCCCAAAGTGCTTTCCAGCCAATTAAGTACTTTTTTTTGAAGTGTAGTCACTGTCGTAATGTAGGAAACGCAAATTTGCACACAGCAAGCTCCCACAAACAGCAATGTGATAATGACCAGATAATCTGTTTTTAGTGATGTAGATTGAGGGCTAAATATTGGCCAGGACACCGGGGATAACTCTCCTGTTCTTCTTCGAAATAGTACCTGTGAGAGAGCAGACGGGGCCTCGGTTTAACATCTCATCCGAAAGACGGCATCTCCGACAGTGCGGCACTCCCTCAGCACTGCACTGGAGCATCAGCCTAGATTTTTGTTCTCAAGTCTCTGGAGTGGGACTTGAACCCACAACTTTGTGACTCAGAGGGAGGCGAGAGAGTGTTACCAACTGAGCCACGGCTGATGCGAGCAGCAATCCAGAGCTGCATCGCTCAACCAGATCGAGTGTGGGTGGCGGGCACTGAGGGTTTAAAAAAAAAAAGGGGACATTTGCAATCATTCTGGATGATCGGAAACGAAAAAACAGGAAGTACTGAGAGCGCACAGCATCTGACAAGAGAAAAGGCCAGTTAATGTTTTGAGGTAGAGGCCCTTCTCAGATTGGGGCAGGTCTGCTGTTGTGTCACAAACCAGTTTAAATCAGTAAAAGCCCCAGAGTTTAGCACAGTGTTTAACAGCTGAACTTCAGGCATCTGCACACAGGTTTTGGAGAAAATAAAATCAAGAAATATGCAGACCCCACCATAGTGCTCTTCATTAGAACTGCCAGTATTACATTCTGAGCTTCTTTCAAGCTTTTATGCTCTAAATATTTTTGGGTTCTGTATTTCAGACGACTCAATGCGAACCTCAGCTCCCTAGATCCTCTAAAGTGCCTTGGCTGATATCTAGGTATCTTCATAATGCAAAGAACCCTGTTTTTTTTAAAGATTGTTTTAATTACTAGTTCTATCCCATGCCTCCACAGGGTCCTGCTTGCCTTTGAACAGAATAACACGATACAGTAACTCATTTTAGGATTTAACTGCCAAACAAATTTATTAAGAAGCAATAAAAAATGAGAAGCAGAATATTGGCCAGCTTTTAATAGTAGTTCAGCCAGCTCCTTGTGAAAGAAAAAATGGTTTGTAACTTTAATGTTAAACTGTGTGTATTAATTTTTATACATAGTTTCTTTCCTTTTTCTAACCAGCAACAGAATTTCTGATTAGTTAACAGTTTTCAGAGGTTCCACATAGATAAAAAGAAAAAAAAAGACTTGCATTTATATAGCGCCTTTCATGACCACCGGACCGCCCAAAGCACTTCACAGCCAATGAAGTACTTTTGAATTGTAGTCACTGTTGTAATGTAGTCAACGCGGCAGCCAATTTGCGCACAGCAAGCTCCCACAAACAGCAATGTGATTTTGACCAGATAATCTGTTTTAGTGATGTTAATTGAGGGATAAATATTGACCATGACACCGAGGATAGCTCCCCTGCTGGGCTGGATTCTAACCCCAAGGATAAAAAGGTGAAAGATCAGTCTCTTTTTAAAAAAAAAAATCAAAAAATGTTTAGCAAGTGATAATGAAATGATCCTGGTGATTTATATTATACGATGATACTGTGATAGCTATCATTCTGTACCTATTCTAGACGGTTTCCCAATTATATTGCATGTTCTGTTCCAGTCAAATGCAATCTCTTGTGTCTGAGCATCCAAAGCCTGAGGTTGTTAGTTGATGCCATGGCTCAGTGGGTAGCTGTCTCACCTCAGAGTCAGTAGGTTGTGGGTTTAAGCCACACTCCAGGGACTTGAGCACAAAAATCTAGGCTGACACTCCAGTGCAGTACTGAGGGAGCATTGCACTGTTAAAAGATAGAAAGACCACTGGACGTCCCAAAGCACTTTACAGCCAATTAAGTACTTTTTGAAGTGTAGTCACTGTTGTAGGAAATGCAGCATCCAATTTGCACGCAGCAAGCTCCCACAAACAGCAATGTGATAATGACCTGATAATCTGTTTCGTTATGTTGGTTGAGGGATAAATATTGGTCAGGACACCGGGGATAATTCCTCTGCGCTTCTTCGAAATAGTGCCATGGAATCTTTTACGTCCACCTGATAGAGTAGACGGGGTCTCGGTTTAATGCCTCATCCAAAAGACGGCACCTCCGACAGTGCAGCACTCCCTCAGTACTGCGCTGGAGTGTTAGCCTATGTTTTTGTGCTCAGGTCTCTGGAGTGGGACTTGAACCCACAACCTTCTGACTCCGAGGCGAGAGTGCTACGCACTGAGCCATAGCCGACATTCACTTCAAAGAATATAGATAGTCTCTTGCCTCTTCAAAAACCCCAGATAGTTTCAGTGATTTGATTTTTTATTAAAAAGAGCAGGTTAATAAATTCTTTCAAAACAGTAAGCAAAGCCAAGCAGAATTTAAATAACTGTTGCATTCAAAACAAGCATAAGTTTCTCAGCTCTTTCACAGCACAGTCAAATGGAAAATGCTACATAACAAACAGTTTGTTGTGCAGATCCTGATTACGTGGCAGTTTTTCAGTGATATTTGATTCTTCCTAGAAAGCTTCTCGATAATTCAAATGCATGCTTTACCCATCTTTAAAATTTCACAGAGCAAAGTACAGGCAGGAAGGAAATTGCATAAGTGTTTTTCAGGATGCTGATGTGCTGCTGCTTACCAGAGAATTCACCTTTTAATCTATCGTGTAATACAAAACAGAACTGAATTGATGTTGAAGGAAAAGAATGTATTTTGACCTGCTGTCATTGAGGGATTATTGATGGTTTTGTACGGGAGGAGGTGGCTGGGTGATTCAGGAGTTAAACATATAGGCCTGGAAATGATGCTGTGCGATAGTGTGGGAGTTCGTAATGTGTTCATGTGAAACTCCTTAGCCCACTATTTTAGCAGAGGCTTTAGCCCATTTGAAATAAACGGGTTAATGTCTCTCTTTAAAATACCAAGCAAAGCAACTTCATTCAAGCACCAACTGTTTGTACACTGTTATTGGATAATGTGATCTCCAGGCCCCTTCCCTTTCATCTCTGAGACTCAGGTTGACATCCCACAAGTTGGCAAGAAAGGCCATAAAAGGGCATAGCTGGGGTGCAAAACATAAAAAGAAGGGAGAAAGTCTTTCAGTAAGAGGCCGGTCGGAAAATAGGTGAGAACACTAAAGGAAACCAGGAATGAACATAAAATTGTTGTTGTACCAAATTATGTCTTCCCGACTGAATGCTTGGAGGAACTAATGAGCAACCTGCCCTCAAATACTGATTATCCAGATAGAATTAACCGCTGTGATATAAATGAGATGGAAGTCCTCGTCAGTAGGACCCCCAATTTCTCTGGGCCCCAATCGATGTCTCCCCCCGACCTTTGATCTCTCCACCCCCTGTCCCCCCGACCTCTTTCTCCCCCCCTCCTCCCCATTGATGTCCCCCCCCCCCCCCCCGACCTTCGATTTCTCTGCCCCCCCCCCCCCCCCCAATCACTGTCCCCCGACCTCCAATCTCTCTGGTCCCCCTATTGATGTCCCCTGACCTGCGATCTCTCTGGTCCCCCCTCCCATTGATGTCCCCCCGACCTCTCCAACCCCCCATTGATGTCCCCCCAACCTCTCCGACCCCTCATTGACGTCCCCCCTGACCGCTGATCTCTCCGGTCCCCCCAATGATATCCCCTCTGATCTCTCCGGCCCACCCATCGTGTCCCCCCCAACCCCCGATTTCTCTGTACCCCTGACTCCTGATCTATCCGGTCCCCCTCAACTATCGAGTCCCCCCACCCCCTGATCTTTGCGGCCCCCACATTGATGCTCCCTCTACCCCAACCTCCGATCCGCTTCCCGGCTGCGGCCTGGTGCTGCAGGCCTATCTGCTCGACAACCGGACAGCCTCCCAATGTGGCTGGCTGCAACTGGGAAATGCTAATTGGGCTAATTCGGCAGGACCTAAGGGAAACCCGTTCTTTTGGGTTTTCTGACCGCAAAACTTGCCCTTGTACACGTATCACAGAAAGCTAATGTGCAGGTACAGCAAGCAATTATGAAAGCAAATGGTATGTTAGCCTCTATTACAAAAGGATTGGAGTATAAGAGTAAGGAAGTCTAGAGTAGGCCTATATTCTCTAGAGTTTAGAAGAATGAGAGGTAATCTCATTGAAACATATGAAATTCTTAAGGGGCTTGACAGGGTAGATGCAGGGAGGATGTTTCCCCTGGCTGTGGAGTCTAGAACTTGGGGGTCACAGTCTCAGAATAAGAAGTCGGCCATTTAGGACTGAGATGAGGAGAAATTTCTTCACTCAAAGGGTTGTGAATCTTTGGAATTCTCTACCCCAGAGAGCTGTGGATGCTCAGTCGTTGAGTATATTCAAGTCAGAGGTCGATAGATATTTAGGTACTAAGGCAACCAAGGGCTATGGTGATAGCGCAGGAAGCTGGAATTGAGGTAGAAGATCAGCCATGATCTTACTGAATGGCGGAGCAGGCTCGAAGGGCCGAATGGCCTACTCCTGCTCCTATTTCTTATGTTCTTGTGTAACAGAGAAAAGCAGTGGTGGAAATTTCATTTATTTGAAAAATACTAATTTTTAATTTTTAAAGCAGAAAATTGGTGTGAGCCTATGAATAGGAAGCTGTGTGGTCAGAAAAAAGCAGCAGGAGAACTTCCCTTCCCCCACCTCCGCATTTGGATACAGGCCAGAAATTCAAAGGGAAGGTGGCACTGAATGGGACTCTCTGAATGATTTACAGTCTCGCTGATGGATTTAGCTTAATGAGTATAATCTGATAAATGAGACAGATTCATTCCCATTTGAGTGCCCTAATTAATGGGATTGAGCAATAATTCTTCCTGAACTGCAGCAGATTCCCCAGGAGAAGCCCGAGTGTAAATGTCAGTCGATAATGAGATCTGTACACTGCGCTCTCCGTTGAGAAGCCAGCACACAGAGCTGTACGTGCCAGGATGCTTGATAGATTTTTTTTTTTAAAACACACATCTTTCATATATAACACCTGCAACAAAAAATCACATCCATTTTTAATAAGATTATATGAAGCAGAATTGAGGGGTAAAAAACAGCCATAAAACATTAAAGCTGCCACCAGCCCTCTCGCTGTATTTGCACGTTATGCACACAATCAAAAACAGATACTTTTATAACTGGAGTAAATCATAGATGATAAATGCGAGAGTATTGGTATCCAAGGAGGGGCAAATGCTTTGGGTGCGATGGAGATTTGGGCTATAAGGCTGCTGCCAGTTTATCCTGACAATCGGGGGTAGACTGGCTATCCTGAAAGGGCGCTATTCTTCGGATTCTCATGGAAAATAGGGGCCACCGATCGTACAGCGCTATGGAACCATTCACGGGGACACTTGGGGGAAATCTCCCGAGTTCCCACAGGGCCGGTCTGTCCCTGTTGACCATGTCATTGAGATGGTACCAGCAAGATTCTTGCCTCTGAGGTGAGTTTGGTGACATCCGTACCAATTTGGAACTTGGAATCAGCACAGTTTATTCATTTGCTGGCACTGTGACAAAGGTAAACTATCCCTCCTCGTCCTTCTTGACTTGTCTGCAGCCTTTGACACGGTTGACCACTCCATCCTCCTCCAACGCCTCTCCACCGTCGCCCAGCTGGGTGGGACAGCAATCGCCTGGTTCCATTCTTATCTAATCGTAGCCAGAGAATCACCTGCAATGGCTTCTCTTCCCGCTCCCGCATCGTTACCTCTGGTGTTCCCCAAGGATCTATCCTTGGCCCCCTCCTATTTCTCATCTACATGTTGCCCCTTGGTGACATCATCACAGCGTCAGATTCCACATGTACGCTGATGACCCAGCTCTGCCTCCCCACCACTTCTCTCAACCCCTCCACGGTCTCTAAATTGACACACTGCTTGTCCGACATCCAGTTCTGGATGAGCAGAAATTTTCTCCAATTAAATATTGGGAAGACTGAAGCCATTGTTTTCAGTCCCCGCCACAAACTGCGTTCCCTAGCCACTGACTCCATCCCTCTCCCTAACATCTGTCTGAGGCTGAACCACACTGTTCGCAACCTTGGTGGCATATTTGACCCTGAAATGAGCTTCTGACCACATATCCCCGACATAACAAAGACCGCCTATTTCCACCTCCGTAACATCGCCTGTCTCCGCCCTTGCCTCAGCTCATCCGCTGCTGAAAACCTCATCCATGCCTTTGTTACCTCTAGACTTGACTATTCCAACGCACTCCTGGCTGGCCTCCCACATTCTACCCTACGTAAACTTGAGGTCATCCAAAACTCGGCTGCCCACGATGTCCTAACTCGCACCAAGTCCTGTTCACCCATCACCCCTGTGCTCGCTGACCTACATTGGCTCCTGGTTAAGCAGCGCCTCGATTTCAAAATTCTCATCCTTGTTTTCAAATCCCTCCATGACATCGCCCCTCCCTATCTCTGTAATCTCCTTCAGCCCCACAACCCCCCGAGATATCTGCACTCCTCTAATTCTGGCCTCTTGAGCATCCCTGATTATAATCGCTCAACCATTGGTGGCCGTGCCTTCTGTTGCCTCGGCCCTAAGCTCTGGAATTCCCTGCCTAAACCTATCCGCCTCGCTACCTCTCTTTCCTCCTTTAAGACGCTCCTTAAAACCTACCTATTTGACCAAGCTTTTGGTCACCTGCCCTAATTTCTCCTTATGTGGCTCGGTGTCAAATTTTTTGTCTTTTAATACTCCCGTGCAGCGCCTTGGGACGTTTTACTACGTTAAAGCGCTATATAAATACAAGTTGTTGTTGGTGAAAGAAACAATAAGGCTCTCACTTGTACCATTAAAGTGTGTGGAGGGGGGGGGGCGATTTTAACTCTACTCGCTCAGCAGAAACATAAGAAATAGGAGCTGGAGTAGACCATTTGGCCCTTCGAGCCTGCTCCGCCATTCAGTAATATCATGGCTGACCTTCTACCTCAACTCCACCTTCCCGCACTATCCCCATATCCCTTAATTCCCAAAAATCTATCGATCTCTGTCTTGAATATACTCAACGACTGAGCCTCCACAGCTCTCTGGGGTAGGAAATTCCAAAGATTCACAACCCTTTTGAGTGAAGAAATTTCTCCTCATCTCAGTCCTAAGTAGCTGACCCCTTATTCTGAGACTGACCCCGTGTTCTAGATTCCCCAGCCAGGGGAAACATCCTCCCAGCATCTACCCTGTCAAGCCCTGTAAGAATTTCATATGTTTCAATTAGATCACCTCTCATTCTTCTAAACTCGAGGGAATATAGGCCTGGTCTACTCAATCTTTCCTCATAGGGTAATCCCCTCATCCCAGGAACCAGTCTAGTGGACCTTTGTTGCACTCCCTCTATGGCAAGTGTGTCTTTCCTTGGGTAAGGAGACCAGAACTGTACACAGTACTCCAGGTGTGGCCTCACCAATGCCCTGTATAATTGTAGTAAGACTTCTTTACTCTTATACAAAAGCAAAATACTGCGGATGCTGGAAATCTGAAAAAGAAACAGAAAATGCTGAAAATACTCAGCAGGTCAGGCAGCATCTGTGGAAAGAGAAAAATAGTTAACATTTCAGGTTAATGACAAAGGGTCATGGACCCGAAACGTTAACTCTGTTTCTCTCTCCACAGATGCTGCCTGACCTGCTGAGCATTTCCAGCATTTTCTGTTCTTTACTCTTATACTCTAATCCCTTTGTAACAAAAGCTAACATACCATTTGCTTTCTTAATTGCTTGCTGTACCTGGATGTTAACTTTCGGTGATTCATGTACAAGGACACCCAGGTCCCTCTGAATACAAACATTTCCCAGTCTCTCTCCATTCAAAATATATTCTGCTTTTTTGTTTTTCCTACCAAAGTGGATAACTTCACACTTCCCCACATTGTATTCCATTTCCCATGTTCTTGCCAACTCAGTCAACCAACTATATCTCTCTGCAGCCTCTTTGCGTCCTCCTCACAGCTTACTTTCCCACCTAACTTTGTATCATCAGCAAACTTGGATACGTTACAGTCGGTCCCTTCATCTAAGTCATTAATATAGATTGTAAATAGCTGAGGCCCAAGCACTGATCATTGTGGTACCCCGCTAATTACAGCCTGCCAACCTGAAAAAGTCCCGTTTATTCCTACTCTCTGTTTTCTGTCCATTAACCAATCATCAATCCATGCTAATATATTACCCCCAATCACATGAGTCCTAATTTTGTGTAATAACTTCTTGTGTGGCACCTTATCAAATGCTTTTTGAAAATCCCAAAACACTACATCCACTAGTTCCCCTTTATCCATCCAACTAGTTACATCTCCAAAAAACGCTTAACAGATTTGTCAAACATGATTTCCCTTTCATAAAACCATGTTGACTCTGCCTAATCATATTATGATTTTCTAAGTGCCCTGTTACCACGTCCCTAATAATAGATTCTAGGATTTTCCCTACTATTGTACTGCTCCATTTGTTCTCCCTATTTTCCCCTGAAGGTGCTGACTCTTGCCGAGTTTGGTTTCTTAGGCATTGGCAGCCCTTCAATGCTTCTCCCGAGTGGTCATTCTTCACGTACGAGTGGGCGCCCTGTTACCATGCCCCTAATAATAGATTCTAGCATTTTGCCTACTACTGATGTCAGGCTAACTGGCCTATAGTTCCCTGTTTTTTCTCTTCTTTCTTAAATAGCGGGATTATGTTTGCTACCTTCCAATCTTTGGGGACTGTTCTAGAATCTAAGGAATTCTGGAAGATTAATATCAGTCCATCCACAATCTCTGCAGCTACCTCTTTTAAAACCCTCGGATGCAGGTCATCAGGTCCAGGGGATTTGCCTCCACTTCTCCAGTGCTATGTCTTTACTTATACTGATTTCTTTAAGTTCCTCATTCTCTCTAGACTCTTGGTTCCCCATTATTTCTGGAATGTTTTTTGTGTCTTCTACCATGAAGACAGATACAAAGTATATGTTTAATGTCTCTGCCATTTCCTTATTGCCCATTATAATTTCTCCTTTCTCTGCCTCTAATGGGCCCATGCTTACTTTCACTAATCCCTTCCTATTTACATACCTATAGAAATGTTTACAATCTGTTTTTATGTCTCTTGCTAATTTACTCATTTTTCTCTTTCCTTGTCAATTTCTTGGTCCTCCTTTGCTGAATTCTAAAATCCTCCCAATCCTCAGGCTTACTACTCTTTTTGGCAACATTATAAGCCTCTTCCTTTGATCTAATACTATCTTTAACTTCTCGTTAGCTACGGTTGGACCACTTTTCCTGTGGGATTTTTGTGCCTTAAAGGAATGTATATTTGTTGTAAATTATGTATTAATTCTTTAAATGCTAGCCATTGCTTGTCTACTATCCTATCTTTTAATGTAGTTTCCCAATCTACCTTAGCCAACTTGCTCCTCATACCTACGTAGTTTGCTTTGTTTAGATTTAAGACCCTAGTTTCAGATTTAACTAAATCACTTTCAAACTCAATGTAAAATTCTATCCTATTATGGTCACTCTTCCCAAAAGGCCCCTTTACTACAAGGTTATTAATTAACCCTTTCTCATTGCACAATCCTAGATCTAAAATAGTCTGTTCCCTAGTTGGTTCCTTAACATACTGATCTAGAAAACTACCTTGTATACGTTCCATGTACTCGTCCTCCACACTGGTGGGTGGGCAGTTAAAATTGCCCTGGCTCTTAGCTGTCCGAAAGCCGCCATGATCGCAACATCTGTCATTTTAACTTGCTCCCCTGAGCAGGCAGCAAGGACAGGGCAATGTACCTGCTCATTTTTTTTGGGTGCGCGGCCCCTTTAAGGGGCTGCGCGACCCATTCAAATTTCCGTGCACACGTGGTTTTTCCATTTAAAAGCCGCTGAGCGGCCTGCGCTGGACCTCCAGACCGCAGCGCGGCTGCGCAGCTTGACAGGAACACTGCAACAGGGTCCTTCTTTACATATGCATGTTGCGGTCCAATGACATCATTGAGACCCGACTGTGATTTTAACTCCGGCCCGATCAGGGGAATCCACCTGGTGTTAAAATCGGGGCCTGATGGGCAAAGGTACTGTCTGGTGTAGAAAAGCAGGTCCTAGGCTTGATCCCCAGTCTCTGTTAATCTTAGCTGAAGTCCTTGGTTTCGGCTGCTATAATTGACCTCAGTCCCCGGAGCTCGGGAATGGAAAAATCAGCAGGGCTCCCGCTCCTGATCGCTGGGAAGTATATATTTATGGGCGAGGGTAGGATCAGGCTCGGCTGTGGTGCTGCTCTTCATTTGGGTGAGGTACCCATTGAAGCATATTCTACAGGAGCCATTACCTTGAGAGAAGAGAGAATCAGGGGAAAAGATTATATGTAGGATCTGCATATAGAATCATACAGCACAGAAGGTGACCATTCGGCTCATCGTGCCTGTGCCGGCTCTTTGAAAGAGCTCTCCAATTAGTCCCACTCCCCTGCTCTTTCCTCATAGCCCTGCAAATCTTTCCTTTTCAAGTATCTATCTGATTCCCTATTGAAAGTTACTATTGAATCTGATTTCACCTCCTTTTCAGGCAATGTATTCCAGCTCATAACCACTCGCTGCGTTAAAAAAAAGTTCTCCTCATCTCCCCTCTGATTCTTTTGCCAATTGCCTTAAATCTGTGTCCACTGGTTACCGACCCTCCTGCCAGTGGAAACAGTTTCTCCTTATTTACTCAATCAAAACCCTTCATAATTTTGAACACCTCTATTAGATCTCTTTTTCACCACCTCTGCTCTAAGGAGAAAAATTCCAGCTTCTCCAGGGCCTCTCCACTTAACTGAAGTCCCTCATCCCTGGTACCATTCTAGCAAATCTCCTCTGTACCCTCTCCAAGGCCTAATATGATTCTTCGAGGTGAAGCATTTCCTCAGTTGAAGTGAAACGTATGAGCCACTGACCAGTACTTCGCTGTGTGTAGTAAGTTCCTGAAAAAGGGTGACATTGAGCCCCAGAACCACAGGATCTTGTACCCTGCTGGTAGCATTAATATAATTCAAAGCTCCATTTAAGGATGTCCCAACGAAAAGTTCAAAGATGCTTTATCTTAGGAACAGAGTAAGTCATGTGTCCCATCGAGCCTGCTCCATCATTTGGCATCACAGATGTTTGATCTATTTATTTAATGCCCGTTTTCTGCCCCTCTCAGGGAAGTACAAGATGAAGACCTACAGAAGTTCTGCTCCCGCATCTCCACTCTCCTGCAGAATAAGGAATATAATAGCGAAGCTATCGATTCCCTGCAGAAACTCTTCCTGATTGTCTCGGCTACAAAATACAGCAGAACGTAAGAGTTTGTGTTCAAAACAAAAGGAGAGGATTGGGAAGGAATCGCACTATCTGATCGTGGATGGTTAAACTTGGGTTTACTTATGGGAAGAGGGGTTTCTATAGTCATGTCAATTCGTGTAATTA
This sequence comes from Squalus acanthias, assembly GCA_030390025.1. NCBI lineage: Eukaryota > Metazoa > Chordata > Chondrichthyes > Squaliformes > Squalidae > Squalus > Squalus acanthias. The sequence continues at coordinate 58,616,237 of CM059442.1, read as the reverse complement.
AAGACAACTAGTTGCAAGTGGAGGAGGGGGAATATTCTCTAATAAATCAATTGTAGAATTTTCCAGTCATCATTTGCGCTTTCTATTTCTTAATAACTTCAGACAGACATTAAATAGTCTGCGTCTGTGACTATCATTATCAGTGCAAAATCGTAAGAGATATAAGGGGCTTGCTTTGTGTCTCTCTCCTCAACAGTGAAGTGCAGTCACAGGATGGAAGTGCTTATAGGGTGAGTGTAATTACGATGTGTTACATAACTGTACGAGTCAAAGTCTAATGCACTCCCATCTTTCTGTCCGATACCCAGTCTTCCCAGGGATGTCCTACAGAAACTCCACAGCACCTTATGTTTCCTGAAGGCTCCACAGCCGGTTCTTGTCCTCTGCTCAGCCATTCTGCGAGAGGTGTTGCCATGCAGTGCTTTGACTTTATCCTGCGACGAGGTGAACGATATGAAAACCATGAGCCTTATATCGGGTGTAATGCTGGCCCAGGTAAGGAAGGAAGTGATTCAAGCTGCACTAAGGTTGTTTGTACACATTGGCGTCTTGAATTGGGGATCACGCCGCATACCTGCTCTGCGACCTCGGAGATGTTGCAAGTACGGTCCTCGGTGACTCGCTCACTCGGTTTTCTTCTGGCCTTCTGCAGGGGTGCTTCTCCTCTGTTTAGCAGTTTCTTCCCTAATGACTGGTTCAAAATTGTGAACTTGCTGTGTGGACAGTTAGGAGAATTGCAATCGGTTGCTCAGTGAGTTAGCGAACCAATCTGCATCATCGCTAGGCCGCCTGGCAGAGTTGATCATAAAGATGCTGGACTCTAATGAGCTGTTTTGGAGGAAAGCAGGTGGAATAGGTTTAATCACGATATCATTAGAAGGCTGAATTTCCTTAGATTTGAAATGCCACACATTATATTCCAGCACAATTGTTTCACTAGGTTTGCCGTGGAATATTTTGAGCCAGAATGACAGAAACTATATGGAACCAAAGAACTTTTCTTTTGCAGCATTCGCCAAGCAACCCGGGTTCTCGATACCGATTGCTGTCAAGTGACTGCTGCTGAACAGCTCGTGTATGCGTGTGTGGATGTTGGGTGAGGCAGGGGCGGGCTTGGTTGCAGTCAAATACCCTCCCAACACACACTGTCTAAGCTTACATGTCAAGAATTACTACTTGGGTGGGATAGTGGAGGAGAGGTTGGCACCCATGGAGTTTGGACCCCCGACATTAGTTAGCACCTTTCAAAGAGCAGAGAAAACTGAATGGACAAGAAGCCCCTGCAAATAATTCTAAACTTTGTTATTTTAGAATTTCTCGTGAAGGGTTTACGTAGTGGGACCCTGCTGTCCCCTTGGAATGAGTGACCATAACATGGTTGAATTCCATATTCAATTAGAGGGTGAGAAGGTTGGATCTCAAACAAGCGTGCTAAGCTTGAATAAAGGAGACTATGAAGGTATGCGAGCGGAATTGAGTAGAGTGGATTGGGAAAATAGATTAAAGGGTAAGACGACACATGATCAGTGGTGTACATTCAAGGAGTTATTTTACAACTTCCAAAAAAAATATATTCCACTGAAAAGAAAAGGGTGTAAAAGAAAGGACAGTCATCCGTGGCTAAGTAAGTAAATTAAGGATAGTATTCGACTAAAAACAAGGGCATATAAGGTAGCGAAATCTAGTGGGAGGACAGAGGATTGGGAAAACTTTAAAAGGCAGCAAAAAATAACAAAAAGATTGATTAAGAAAGGGAAGATAGATTATGAAAGTAAATTAGCAAAAAATATAAAAACAGATAGTAAGAGTTTTTATAGTTATATAAAAAGAAAAAGGGTGGCTAAAGTAAATGTTGGTCCCTTAGAGGATGAGACCGGGAAATTAATGGTGGGAAATATGGAGATGGCAAAAACACTGAATGAATATTTTGTATCAGTCTTTACAGTAGAGGACACTAAGAATATCCCAACACTGGACAAACAGGGGGCTATAGGGGGAGAGGAGCTAAACACGATCAAAATCACTAAGGAAGTGGTACTCGGTAAAATAATGGGACTCAAGGCGGATAAATCACCTGGACCTGATGGCTTACATCCTAGAGTCTTGAAGGAAGTGGCGGTAGGGATTGTAGATGCATTGGTAATAATTTTTCAAAACTCCCTGGATTCCGCTAAGGTCCCGGCAGACTGGAAAACTGCTAATGTAACACCCTTATTTAAAAAGGGCAGTAGACAGAAGGCTGGTAACTATAGACCGGTTAGCCTAACATCTGTGGTAGGTAAAATTTTGGAGTCCATTATTAAGGAAACAGTAACAGGACATTTGGATAATCATAATTTAATAGGACAAAGTCAGCATGGTTTTACGAAGGGGAAGTCATGTTTGACAAATTTGCTGGAGTTCTTTGAGGAAGTAACATATAGAGTGGATAAAGGGGAACCAGTGGACGTAGTGTATTTGGACTTCCAAAAGGCATTTGACAAGGTGCCACACAAAAGATTATTGCTTAAGGTAAAAAATCACGGGATTGGGGGTAATATTCTGGCATGGATAGAGGATTGGCTATCTAACAGAAAGCAAAGAGTTGGGATAAATGGTTCATTCTCAGACTGGCAATCAGTAACTAGTGGTGTTCCACAGGGGTCAGTGCTGGGTCCCCAACTCTTCACAATCTATATTAACGATTTGGAGGAAGGGACCAAGTGTAACATATCAAAATTTGCAGATGATACAAAGATGGGAGGGAAAGTAGTGAGTGAGGAGGACATAAAAAACCTGCAAGGGGACATAGACAGGCTAAGTAAGTGGGCAGAGATTTGGCAGATGGAATACAACACTGGAAAGTGTGAGGTGATGCACTTTGGCAGGAAAAATCCTAGAGCAATTTATTATCTTAATGGCAAGAAACTGGAGAGTACTGAAGTGCAAAGGGATCTGGGGGTCCTGGTGCACGAAACTCAAAAGGTTAGTATGCAGGTGCAGCAAGTGATTAAGAAGGCAAATGGAATGTTGGCTTTCATTGCTAGGGGGATAGAATATAAAAATAGGGAGGTATTGCTTCAGTTGTACAAGGTATTGGTGAGACCGCACCTGGAATACTGCATACAGTTTTGGTGTCCTTACTTAAGGAAAGACATCCTTGCTCTCGAGGCAGTGCAAAAAAGGTTCACTCGGTTAATCCCGGGGATGAGGGGGTGGTCATATGAGGAGAGGTTGGGTAGATTGGGACTCTACTCATTGGAGTTCAGAAGAATGAGAGGCGATCTTATTGAAACATATAAGATTGTGAAGGGGTTGGATCGGGTGGATGCGGGGAGGATGTTCCCGATGACGGGTGAGACGAGAACTAGGGGACATAGTCTTAGAATAAGGGGCTGCTCTTTCAAAACTGAGATGAGGAGGAACTACTTCACTCAGAGGGTGGTAGGTCCATGGAATATGCTGCCACAAAAAGCTGTAGAAGCTACAACATTAATTAAATTTAAAACAGAAATAGACAGTTTCCTAGAAGTAAAGGGCATTAAGGGTTACGGGGAGCGGGCAGGAATTTGGACATGAGTCTAGGTTCGGATCGGTCATGGCCCTGTGGGTAGTGGAGCGGGCCCAGGGACTGTGTAGCCTGATTCTGCTCCTATTTCGTGTGTGCAATTCTGTTAGATGCAGGAGATGGTTCTGTGATAGATAGTAGATTGGCGGTTAGGATCAGATCAGCCATGATCTTATTGAATGGCGGAGCAGGCTCGAGGGGCCGATTGGCCTACTCCTGCTCCTATTTCTTATGTTCTTATGTTCTTATGTTAAAGTAACACCTAATGCTCCAGCTCCTTTTACATCATACTTTGCACCTTTAGGTCCAGTGTGGCCTTTTGCTGCCTTTTCAGTTGTATCACACAGCCTTTGCTGAGCAGCTGCCCTCAGCATGTCTGCCATATAACAGTAAAGGAAGTGAAATTTTGCTTAATAAGTTCTTCAAATAAATAAATTGCTAGCGGATTTCCCTGTGGATACCGTCACAACAAAGGGTTGTTAGTCTGGTGACAATAACTCCGCTCAGATTCTAGGCCGAGTGGTTTTAAAACAACCAGCTGTATTTGCATTGACTAATAACAGTATTGATTTTATATAGAAAACAGAAAATGTTGGAAACACTCAGCAGGTCAGGCAGCGTCTACGGAGAGAGAAACAGAGTTAACGTTTCAGGTCGATGACCTTTTGTCAGAACTGAAAAAAGTTAGAGAGAGAACAAGTTTTAAGCAAGTGTGGAGGCAGGGAAAGGGGGGAGGAAAGAACAAAAGGGAATGTCTGTGATAGGGTGGAAGGCAGGAGAGATTAAAAGACAAAAGGGATGATGATGCGAGGCAATGGATTTCCGTTTGTCTCTTTTACCTTGTTCATCGCACTTGCTTAAAACCTGTTACATCTAACTTTTTTTCCAGTTCTGACGAAAGGTCTTCAACCTGAAACGTTAACTCTGTTTCTCTCTCTACAGATGCTGCCTGACCTGCTGAATGTTTCCAGCATATACTGTTTTTATTTCAGATTTCCAGCATCCGCAGTATTTTGCTTTTGTATTAGATTTTATATAACTGTTCTACATCTTATTACACATTAAATGACAAGATGACAAGCAAATAATACAACCTGGTTCCCAGGCCCAAAGTGATCACTTGCGGCTCTCTCGGCTGCCTGCGTGTCTGTGGGCATCTGACTGACCCTGAGAGTGCTCTGACCCCCAAGATAATAAGACAGCCCGGTTCCCAGGCCTGGAGCAACCAGCTCCAGCCCTCCAGGCCGTCCGCGCGGCTGCATGGCTCCTGACCACCCTGAGAATGTAGAGTTTGTCTCAGAATGAGCCTTAACGCACGTATTGGACATGTGCACTCTGCACCAGTGACCGACGAGGTGGGGGTGCTGCTCGCAGGTACCAGTGCATTACAGGACCACCTGGGATCTTTGTGGTTTGCATCAATCAACCTTTTACCATAATGTTGATGGTAGCATTGACCTGTACTTTCCTCCTGCTGCTCTGGGAGTTACTGGGACAGATCAGATTGGCACTGATCAGTCTATATTTGTACCGTTCCATTGCAAATTTTAAATCTTGCTCGTTCTAAATTACTAATTCTAGCAGGTCGGTGCTTTTTAATCGAGAAAAGAGTTTTGAGTCCCCGAGATACTTTGTTAGGTGCCTTTTTCCTTTTCTTGGCTGAGCCCCTGAGTGGAATGGTGTGCGGAGCTCATAGACTGAATCTTGGTGTTGGAAGGGAGTAACAGACCAGCCTGTCTTACTGTCACTTCTCCAACAGGGTGATCGCTGGAGCACCGCTCATGTGAAGTTTTGAAACTCCAGCTTTCTTGCTTTACCAACTGTTGGAGGAAGTGTGATGGTGAACTTTTGCTGTGGTGGTGGAGGGGAGGAGAAAGGAGAGCGAGAGTAATCGAAGTAAACCTAACAGTGGCATTGCAATTCCATCTGTAGGGGAGTAAAAAGGATGAGGTCGGGGCTGTGTGCAGTCGTGTTCTGAAACTGCTAGAATCCCGCCAAGCTGAGGGTCAGGGCTCACGGTATCTCGTGCCTGTCCTATCCAAAATCCTCGACCTTGCGCCTACAACTCTCAATGAAGGTAAGTCATCGGGTGTGATGTTGGATTATACCGATAACTACAATATCGCGCTTTCCTGTAGTCCACCCCTGAAGTAATTGCTGCTCAGTGAAACCGGTGCTTTAAATCTTTGTCTAATGAAGTTCAGATGTCAATAACGTGCGTTGTAAGGCCTCTTTTTGTGGCAGTTCAGTTTCCAAATTAAATCTCCCGTGCACCTATGACTAATGCAGTTCCCTTATAACAGACTAATCCGTGCTACCTGACTTTCCCATTCTAATCAGCATCATTAACAAATGCCTTTCAAACTAATGTAGCAGTAGATTGCAAACAGTAAACCAGTAACGCCGTACTGGAAGCCCAATAGAAGAGTGCCATACTTAACAGTTCTTTGTGCACACTTCCATGTTTATCTGTTGTAGTTCTGTGTAGAATGAAACTGCAAAAACCTTATAAAAGATAAACTTTAAAAGAAATTGCTTTTCGGTATAAAATGAACTGTAACAGTAAAAAGGACACTAACAGGTCAATTTACAAATGATCGAAAGTTGTGTGATTTCATTCTATTTACAGGAAGTTTCAACTGAAGCGATGCTCTTCCAGGAGGTGCAATGCATTGCAGCACCATTGTGTCGTGCTGGGGGATGTGGCCTCTTGTCTGCAGTCTCTCTGTCCTCCCACCCACTGCCCCTCTTCACCAGCACCTTGTTTCGGCCACAGTGCTTTCGTAGAGCATATGAGCAGAGAGAGTGTACTCTTGGGGAAGGAGGAAAATTAGAGGCCATCAACCCTGCCCTGATTTAGAACAGCATTGGTAGAGGTCTGGGGGACAGTCGCCACAGCTCTTTCACCTCTGGGACCTGGGTTTAAATTCACCACACTAATGGGATAAAAAAAACACCCGTTTGCTGGCTGAAATGTGTTTGTGAATCCCCCTGCTCACCTCAAAGCACGGGTCCACAGCATGCAAGCTTTGGTGAAAAATGGCACTAAGTGGCAACCTCCGAGGCCATAAGGTTGGATGGTGTGGGACGTGGAAACCTACAGGCAGTTTTCTGAATTTGGCTTCGAGGCACAGAGCTGGAGTGGAATGGTGGAACTTCACTCTCCATCAGGCCCATGGTCTGCCTGACTTGGGGAGTACATGGCCGACACGGAGTGCTCTCCAACTATTCTCCAGCTCCGACATCCCTTGTCTTGACAAGTAGAAAAAGAAAAACGATTTTTTTTTTTTAAATGCCTGAAGATCTGCAAGGTGACCTCCTGTTGCAGTTAGTTTCCTCAGCTGTACCAGCTGAGGGGTCTAGAATGAGCAGACAGTTCCTGCAGGATTTGAACAGCGTCTCTCAGTGTGAGGTTCCACCGATCTGAGGGGTCAACACAGTACTTTTCAAAAAATGAAAGAGGGGTGGAATCATATATGACCGAGTAATAAAAAGGTGATGGTTGTTATTAAGAAAAAGAAGAGAAGTGTTTTCCCTGTATGGTCTGGTTCCAAACTAATTGAAAAGAAAACATTTCAAAGCACAGTACCCCGTGAAGTCATGCACACTGACGGACTCCATATCAGAACATAAATAGGAGCAGGAGTAGGCCATTCGGCCCCTCGAGCCTGCTCCGCCATTCAATAATATCATGGCTGATCATCTACCTCAACTGCACTATCCCCATATCCCTTGATTCCATTACTATCCAAAAATCTATCAATCTCTGTCTTGAATATACTCAACAACTGAGCCTCCACAGCCCTCTGGGGTAGAGAATTCCAAAGATTCACCACCCTCTGAGTGAAGAAATTTCTCCTCATCTCAGTCCTAAATGGCCGACCCATTATTCTGAGACTGTGACCCCTGGTTCTAGACTCCCCAGCCAGGGGAAACATCCTACATCTACCCTGTCAAGCCCTGTAAGAATTTTGTATGTTTCAATGAGATCACCTCTCATTCTTCTAAACTCCAGAAAATATAGACCTAGTCTACTTAATCTGTCTTCATAGGACAATCCCCCCATCCCAGGAATCAGTCTGGTGAACCTTCGTTGCACTCCCTCTATGGCAAGTATGAGAAGTCGCACAACACCAGGTTATAGTCCAACAGTTTTATTTGAAATCACAAGCTTTCGGAGCGCTGCTCCTTCATCAGACTTCACCTGACGAAGGAGCAGCGCTCCGAAAGCTTGTGATTTCAAATAAAACTGTTGGACTATAACCTAGTGTTGTGCGACTTCTCACATTTGTCCACCCCAGTCCAACACCGGCATCTCCACATTATGGCAAGTATATCCTTCCTTAGGTAAGGAGACCAAAACTGTACACAATGCTCCAGGTGTGGTCTCACCAGGGCCCTATATAATTGCAGTAAGACGTCTTTACTCTTCTATTCAGATCCTCTTGTAATAAAGGCCAACATACCATTTGCTTTCCTAATTGCTTGCTGTACCTGCATGTTAACTTTCAGTGATTCGTGTACAAGGACACCCAGGTCCATCTGCACACCAACATTTCTCAATCTCTCACCATTTAAAAAATACTCTGCTTTTCTATTTTTCCTACCGAAGTGGATAACTTCACATTTCTCCACATTATATTCCATTTGCCATGTTCTTGCCCACTCACTTAGCCTGATTATATCCCCTTGAAGCCTCTTTGCATCCTCCTCACAACTTACATTCCCACCTAGCTTTGTATCATCAGCAAACTTGGATATATTACATTTGGTCCCCTCATCCAAATATATTGATATAGATTGTGAATAGCTGAGGCCCAAGCACTGATCCTTGCGGTACCCCACTAGTTGCATCCTGCCAACCCGAAATGACCCGTTTATTCCTATTCACTGTTTTCTGTCCGTTAACCAATCCTCAATCCATGCTAGTATATTACCCCAATCCCATGAGCCCTAATTTTGTTTAATAACCTCTTGTGTGGCACCTTATCGAATGCCTTCTGAAAATCCAAATACACCACATCCACTGGTTCCCCCTCATCTATTCAGCTAGTTACAACCTCAAAAAACTCTTAACAGATTCGTCAAACGTGATTTCCCTTTCATAAATCCGTGTTGACTCTGCCCAATCCTATTATTATTTTCCAAGTGCCCTGTTACCACGTCCTTAATAATAGATTCCAGCATTTTCCCTACTACTGATGTCAGGCTAACTGGTCTGTAGTTCCCCGTTTTCTCTCTCCCTCCTTTCTTAAATAGTGGAGTTACATTTGCTACCTTCCAATCCGCAGGAACCGTTCTAGAATCTATGGAATTTTGGAAGATGACAACCAATGCATCCACTATCTCTATAGCCACCTCTTTTAAAACCCTAGGATGTAGGCCATCAGGGGATTTATCGGCTTTCAGTCCCATTAATTTCTCCAGTACTTTTTTTTACTAATACTAATTTCTTTCAGTTCCTCATTCTCGTTAGACCCATGGCTCTCCACTATTTCCGGGAGGTTTTTTGCGTCGTCTTCTGCGAAGACAGACACAAAGTATTTGTTTAATTTCTCTGCCATTTCCTTATTACCCATTATAATTTCTCCTGTCTCAGCCTGTAAGGGACCCACATTTACTTTCACTAATCTTTTCCTTTTTACATACCTATAGAAGCTTTTACAGTCTGTTTTTATGTCTCTCGCTAGTTTACTCTCATATTCTATTTTCCCTTTCTTTATCAATTTCTTGGTCCTCCTTTGCTGAATTCTAAAATTCTCCCAATCCTCAGGCTTACTGCTCTTTTTGGCAACATTATAAGCCTCTTCCTTTGATCTAATACTATCTTTAACTTCTCTTGTTAGCCATGGTTGGACCACTTTTCCTGTGGGGTTTTTGTGCCTTAAAGGAATGTATATTCGTTGTAAATTATGTATTAATTCTTTAAATGCCCGCCATTGCTTGTCTACCATCATACCTTTTAATGTAGTTTCCCAATCTACCTTAGCCAGCTTGCCCCTCATACCTACGTAGTTTGCTTTTAGATTTAAGACCCTAGTTTCGGATTTAACGAAATCACTTTCAAACTTAATATAAAATTCTATCCTATTATGGTCATTCTTCCCTAAAGGCCCCTTTACTGCAAGGTTATTAATTAACCCTTTCTCATTGCACAATACTAGATCTAAAATAGCCTGTTCCCTAGTTGGTTCCTCAACATACTGATCTAGAAAACTATCTTGGAGGCATTCCATGAATTTGTCCTCCACACTATTGCTGCAAATTTGGTTTGCCCAGTCTATATGTAGATTAAAGTCCCCCATGATTACTGTGTTACCCTTGTCACATGCACCTCTAATTTCCTGATTTATACTCTGCCCTACATTACAACTACTGTTTGGGGGCCTATAAACAACTCCCACCAATGTTTTCTGTCCCTTGCTGTTTCTTAGCTCCACCCAAACTGATTCTACTCAGAGCTAAGATCCTTTCTCTCTACTGTCTTTATTCCATCCTTTATTTTCAGGGCTACCCCTCCTTTTCCATTTTGCTTATCTCTTCTAAAAGTTATGTATCCTGGAATATTTAGTTCACAACCTTGGTCACTTTGCAACCACGTCTCCATAATGGCTATTAGATCAAACCTATTAATTTCTATATGTGCTATTAATTCATCTATTTTGTTGCGAATGCTTCGCGCATTCAGATATAGTGCCTTTAGCTTTGACTTTTTTTAATTTTTCCCTGATGTCACCTTAGTCACTGATGCCCTATTACTTTTGTTACTCTATCTGTCCCTTCCTGACCCACTCTGCTTATTTTTACCTGAGTGGGCAAACATGTGGCAGATGGAGTATAATGTGGGAAAGTGCGAAGTTATACACTTTGGCAGGAAAAATAAAAAGCAAATTATTATTTAAATGGAGAGAGATTACAAAATGCTACAGTTCAGAGGGACCTGGGGTCCTTGTGCACGAAACACAAAAAGTTAGCATGCAGGTACAGCAAGTAATCAAAAAGGCAAATGGAATGTTGGCCTTTATTTCAAAGGGGTTGGAGTATAAAAGCAGGGAAGTCCTGCTACAACTGTACAGGATATTGGTGAGACCACACCTTGAGTACTGCGTACAGTTTTGGTCTCCTTATTTAAGGAAGGATATACTTGCATTGGAGGCAGTTCAGAGACGATTCACTAGGTTAATTCCAGAGATGAGGGGTTTGACTTATGAGGAAAGGTTGAGCAGGTTGGGCCTATACTCATTGGAATTTAGAAGAATGAGAGGTGATCTTATTGAAACATACAAGATACTGAGGGGGCACAACAAGGTAGATGCAGAGAGGATGTTTCCCCTCGTGGGGAAATCTAGAACGCGGAGGCACAGTTTTAGAATAAAGGGTCGCCCTTTTAGAACTGAGATGAGGAGGAATTTCTTCTCTCAGAGGGTTGTAAATCTGTGGAATTCTCTGCCCCAGAGAGCCGTGGAGGCTGGGTCATTAAATACATTTAATGTGGAGATAGACAGATTTTTGCAAGATAATGGAGTGAAGGGTTATGGGGAGCGGGCAGGGAAGTGGCTTTGAGCCCTAGATCAGCCATGATCTTATTGAATGTCGGAGCAGGCTCGAGGGGCCAAGTGGCCTATTCCTGCTCCTGTTTCTAAGTTCTTATGCTAACTCTGCTCTGCTCTAGAGCCTTGACATTTCTCTTGCTGCTTTTAAATTTACTCTTTCCTGAATCCTCCCCCGCCCCCCCACCCCTTCATTAGTTTAAAGCTCTGTCTACTGCCCTAGTTATTCGATTTGCCAGGACACTGGTTCCAGCCTGGTTTAAGTGGAACCCATCCCAACAGAACAGCTCCCTCTTCCCCAGTACTGGTGCCAGTGCCCCATGAAGCAAAACCGCTGCCTCCTACACCACTCTTTGAGCCATGCGTTTAACCTTCTAATCTGCTTATCCCTATGCCAATTGGCGCCTGGCTCAGGTAACAATCCAGTGATTATTACCTTTGAGGTTCTGCGTTTTAATTTGGACCCCAACTCCTCAAACTCTCTCAGCAGAACCTCATTCCTTGTTCTACCTATGTCGTTGGTTCCTACGTGGACCACGACAACTGGATCCTCCCCTTCCCACTCCAAGTTCTTCTCCAGCCGCGAGGAGATGTTTTTAACCCTGGCACCGGGCAGGCAACGCAACCTTTGGAACTCCCGGTCGCGGCTACAGAGAACAGTATCTATCCCCTGACTATACTGTCCCCTACCACAACTACATTTGCTTTCACTCTCCCCACTTGAATGGCCTCCTGCACCATGGTGCCAAGGTCAGCTTGCTCATCCATCCTGCAGGCTTTTCCTTCATCCACACAGGCAGCAAGAACCTCATACCTGTTGGATAAGGACAAATGCCGAGGCTCCTCCAGCACTGCACTTGGGGTCCCCTTACCTGTCTGAGTTGCAGTCATACCCTCCTGTCCCTGACCACTAACTAGACCCATACCACTACCTAACCTAAGGGGTGTGACTGCCTCCTGGATCAAAGTGTCCAGGTAACTCTCCCCCTCCCTGATGCCCCGCAATGTCTGCACTTCAGACTCCAGCTTAAAAACTCTGATCTGAAGTTCCTCAAGATGCAGGTACTTACTGCAAATGTGGTTGTCCGGGATCACAATGCTCTCCACAAACTCCCACATGCTGCAGTTGTGGCACACCACCTGCACTGCCATCCCTATATGTCCTTGTTCTATTTAATTAAATTTAATTAAATTTGTAATTCGGTAACTTAGTTTACAATGTAGTTTCTTGACTACTTACTTGATCTAGATTAAATTATAGGTACTGAAATTAAATATCTACCTGTAACACAAAGCACCACAATTAGTGTAGGCAAAAAGCAGCAACTCTTTCCCCCTCTTCTCCGAATTCCCACTCTTTCCAAATTCCCAAATAAAACACTCTGTTTAAATGCACTCCGTTTAATGCCGCTCTGTGCAGACCCATATCAGATTCCATTCGGACTCAGCATGTTTGCTGTTTCTTTCCAACAGAGCAGGTGAATGCTGTTAGTAAGAAGCTTGTTGATTGGCTGCGGTATGCAAGTACACTGCAAGGACTCCCCCTTTCCTCTGGAGGCTTCTTTAGTCCAAGATCGCGGCAGGTAATGGAAAGCTGCAATCACGCCCATCTCTGTATTGCTGTGTTATTCTTCGCCTTAACCCTGTAAAGACTGAGGTAGTATATTGTGTTTTACATGTCTACTCATTAAACAGATTGTTAACAAAACAGTCATTGCTTGTGATATCCTGTAATAACCTACTGCTGATTATCCATTTAAGACAAATATGTGGGTTGGGATAGGTAATTGTGTTCTCCGATCGTCTGTGTTATACCTGGTTGAGAGGATGGGTTGGGACCCAGGACTTTGCGAATACAATTCTAGCTAGCCATTAGGATATATTTGAGAGGGTGGCGGGGGGTGTCTCGTCCAAGTCTGTTGGTTTTTTTTCCTGTCCTACCCCTTACCCCGCTTTTGAAAAGTGGGGAAATATCTACATGAGGTGACAACTCTTGAAGAAATGGCAGGTCCTCCACGGGACACCTGCTCTTATGAAACAGTTGAGTTACAGCACCAACATAACGTGATCTAACCATCACATCATATTCTTTTGTGTTTCACTGTTCCTTTGTGTTTCTTAACAGAAGGACTATTATAGGTTAGCTGTTTCCTAATTAATCTGCTTAAAATGTCCCTACAGGCTCCCATAATGGCTCAGCGAACTTCTCAAGTGAGACGCTAAGCTACTCTGGCTAGGAAGGCCCCAGGTTCAATGCATGGTCGTGCGACATGTTAGCTAGTCTTAGCTGCAGTAGTGATGGGGACCCTACAGTTGATTTCCTTGCCCCTAGCCAGGGCTCCCACTCCTTACCACTATCCAGTGAACCCCTGCAAGAAAATGCACATGTGGACATTGGATAAAGACAAGATCAGGCTAGTCTGTGATGCTACTTGTTGAATAGCCTGCAAACAATCTCCATCAAGGCTTGCACTTGAAACATGGATAGCTTGGTGAGATGCAGATAACCGTGGCTTCCAACCAGGTGTCCGTGCCTTCAGGAGAGGAGGGGAGAAACTTGACAAAGTCAGTTCAGGCTATCTAGCATTAACACTGTTGTTCATTTTTCTCTTGCTCAGCCTACTTCCATTTTAGAGGTGGATGGAGCGGTAGCGGGTGACTTCTTCACGGTGCTTTCCATTGGCCAATATTACACCGAGGACCAATGGCTGAACATGCACTCTTTCTCCATGATCAGAAAGTGGCTGCAGTGGTCCGGGGAAAGTGGAGTCAACAGCAGTGATGCAGGTAGTTCGTCACTGAAACACACAACCCCCTGATTCTGCCTGTGGGAATCGCATTTAAAAAAAAAATGGAAATCTGAAAATACGCAGCAGATCTGTCTGCCTCTGAAAAGAGGAAAGATTGGTCCCAAGAAGGGTCCACACACCCGAACCATCTTTTCTCTCTTCAGATGCTGACGGTTCTGCTGTGTATTTCCAGCATTCTCTGTTGCTTCTCCCTTGCGCATCCCTGATTTTAATCGCTCCACCATTGGTAGCCGTGCCTTCAGCTGCCTAGGCCCTAAGCTCTGGAATTCCCTGCCTAAACCTCTCCGCCTCGCTACCTCTCTTTCCTTCTTTAAGACGTTCCTTAAAACCTACCTCTTCGACCAAGCTTTTGGTTATCTGACATAATTTATCCTTATGTGGCTCGGTGTCAAATTTTTTGTCTTAAAATACTCCTGTGCAGCGTCTTGGGACATTTTACTACGTTAAAGGCGCTATATAAATACAGGTTGTTGTTATATAAATACAAGTTGTTGTTGTTGGAGAGGATGTGTTCCCAGTGTTCAGTTCTTTTGTTTGAGCGTGGTTCCAGGGTTAGTCTGCTCTATAAACACTGGGAAATATGGTGCTCCAGCAAGCAGCATATCTTACATGGTTCAAACTTTGTTGGTATTTTTGCATTTCTGATTTTATAGCAAATTAAATGAAAGATTTCTATCACCAGATTCGAATACAGTATCATCATTGCAGTTTTCTTTGACTACAGACGTGGTACAGAGGCCTGGATTAATAATCTAGAGAATTTGAGTTCAAATCCCACCATGACAGTTTGAAATTTTGAATTCAGTTTAAATAAATAAATAAATAAATAAATAAACCTGGAAATAAACATGATTGTTGTAAAAACACTAATGGTTCACTAATGTCTCTGACAGATTTTTGTTAGGTAAGGGTATCCAGGGATACGGAGTAAAGGCGGGAAAATGGAGGTGAGGCGACGATCAGCCATGATCTAATTGCTGAGGGGCCGAGCGACCTTCTAATGTTCCTAATGACTTGTGGACCTTCCCCGTTGTTGGCAGAAGGTCCCTGCAGGTTAACAGGCCAGAATAAAATGGTAGACCCGATGGCGGGTGGCGGTTGCGTTGACTATGTACCTTTGTCATCAGCTGTGTTTTGCCTCTGGAAACAAAAAAGGCTTCGCACGATGATGCTCTCTGCCTCTGGAGTCAGCACAGCCTCATTTACAGAGCAGCGCTGCAGTGTAAATAAATTGACCGCGTGGCTGCAGTCAAATCCCCCCGCTACGAATGGTTAATCATGCGCACAGATGCTGATGTTTTCTCTTTAATTACCATTCATAATGTCAACAGCTATTGGAACAGTTCTCGCCTGTGAAGAATGCCATGGTGACTGTAGTAATCGGCAGCGGGTGGTAACTATGCCACTGCGCACAGAGCTGACTGACAGGATTCCGAAGGGAACAGTTGGAAATAAGAAAGATGAAGGACATTATTTTCCCTTTGGTAATTGGAAGTGCACGAGCCTCTGTCAGCACCTGAATGGAGAGATTGTAGTTTTGGCTTGGGCACTATTAACATAGTTTTTAGAAGTGAGTTATTGCTTCATCACATTAACTCAAGTTGTGCATGCGATGGGCAAAATGTCCCCATTAGGCAAAGCAACATTCTCTGATGGCTTGTCTTTAGAAAGGTTCATCCTTCAAACTTTCAGATGAGGCCTATGACTGAAAGTAGATCATAGTTCATTTGTCTGGATTATAACTGCAAAATTCACCCGCAGATAGTTTAAATCCACCTTTTAGTGTATTTCAAATATATTTTTGCATTGAACTTTTCGTAACAGATATAGTCAAATCATATAGTGAAGAGCCAAATCTCCAATGCAGATTTATCCATATGCTAATTTTGAGAAGAACCAGAAAATGTGGGTGTGCATGGACAGATTGCAGGTGGATCTGTGGGAACAGTTTGATCCAAAGTGATGATTAACACTTTGTACTGAGTGTAATATAGCTTTTAAAAAAATACCGACTTTAAGAAATCTTGTTCAGTTTTGTTTCCTTTTGTGATTGTTCACGAGAAGATTGTTACTTTGATATTCACTAGTAACCTTGTGTTTGTCCTTAATGCTTTCATTCACTAAGATTATTGCTTTTCCTTTATCCTCATTTCACCATAATTAACTGATGTGACCTGAATTGTGTGGAAATGCTGCTGTTTGACGGAACTTGATTAATCTTTGTAATCTGTCTCCTAGATGAGAAATCTGAGTTAGACAGCTCTATAATGTCGATGGTTTCTGCTTCCTCGACATCAAGTCGTCTGATGCCCCCTAAAGAGCGTCTGCGGGAGAAGACGTTTGAATATTGCAATCGGCTAATTGAACAGAGTGACAGAAGTAAGTACAGTATCAGGGGAAAATATGTTTATCCCTTCATTTTAAACCCTTTCTTCCCCCACCCCCCATGCTTCAGCCTCCTGCAAGCACTCCACTTAATTCCTTGGTTGCGAGCTTGTTAAATGACCTACTTCTGCTGCTGTTAGGACATGTTGCCTCTGATGACTAGCGTCTTTTTTTTGCCCTCCCTTTGAAAAAGTATTTAACCTCTGCACTGTGATGGGAATCAGAGGCAAGAAACTGCATCCTAGCACTTTGCCGCAGAACATATTGATGCACCACATTTATGAACTTCAATGTCTTACTCCCATACTAGGGATTAATAGGACACTGAAGCCAAAATAGACAATGGCATTTTTTATTTCCTTCCTTGCCCCAGGACAGAGTTGCGTCTACTACCATTCCCAGATCTCTCTCCGCTCCTCCCGTGGCTCGTTCAACCCCTTTCATTCAGTGTGTGTTAACCTTTTTTCCTCCAGTGTGTAAGATCTTGCATTTTTCTGTATTGAATTACTTCTGCTACAATTCTGCAAATGTTGTCTATGTTTTTCTTTAATTCCTTGGTTGTTTTAACAGCCTCTACTGCCCTCCCCTTCCCAGTTTAGTATCGCCTGTAAATTTGACCAGTTTGCATTGTGTGTCTGAGTTTAGGTCATGTATGTAGATCATTGATCCCAGGAACTATCCCTGGGGCATTCCACTTAGTACAGCGCCCCAGCCTCAACAGCACCCCCGACATCTCACATAAACAGTAGAAAATACAGTACGAGCAAAATCTTAGTCAATTGATGGCTGCAGAAATAATTCAGAATGTATTATTTAAGCACACAAATACCTTACACTAGAGCAAGAATTGCATATTGAATCATAGAACCTTATGGCACAGAAGGACTCCCTAAGACAGCCTGACAAAGGGGAGAGGGCTGGGTGTTGCCGCCTTGTTGTTTAAATACTTTCATACATCCAGAAACTGCTGATAAGGAAAATAAAGTGCAACGTGATCAGTCTTTAAATGTTCCCCATGTACCGGTCGAGAATTCCAGTCACATCCTGTAACTCTCTGACAGCAGTAGAGTAGGAATATGTCATTCTGATGATCTGTCTGTTGCGCTCTTTATACGGCTGCAGTTGCTTATCATTTCCTCCTTGCTGCTGCTGCATCCTGTGAAGTAGCAAAGGTCAACAGCAGCTGCTTTGCAAGTGCACACAGATAGTACATTGAATTTTCCCCATTTTTCTCAGACTGTATTATAATCAATGATCTATATTTATGTTTTGTTCTTATTATGTTCTGAGATATTCAGAATCTTTATTTAATTTAGAAAACAAAATGTGACGGAAAACCTTTAACCTTTTTAAATCTCCAGAAATGCGACTAACTGAATAAAAATGGCAAGAGCCCTGAGTGATTGGTTGTCTGTCTCTCTTACACAGTTGTAGAATACTGGCCCGAGTTTAAGATAATTCAAGTACTTGAATTGTTTCTGTAACCCATGAAAGTTGCTGAAATTGCTTAGTGACATCATGGGGTAAAAATTGGGTAGCGCCCTCTTTGGGCTGGGAGGCTAATTTTAGCGCCCCGAAAAAGTTAGCGTCCCCGCAGCCGATTTTCCCAGGTAGCGGCCCGAGAGGGAGGAGGGGAGCTACTGGAAGCGCCCCGCGTCCTCTTGGGGCGCTGCAAGCCAATATCGTGGCGCTGCGGCACGTCGCGCCGCAGTACTGCAGGCCTTCCTCCCCTTGCTAAAGGGGAGGGGCCTGGCGCAACGCGTCCCGGCGCCCAGCTGGGCCACCAGGGATCAGGAGTGCCGGCAAACTAACCCGGCACTCAAAGAGTGCCGGGCTCACTGAGAGCAGCCAGCACCCCGCGGGGGGGGGGGGGGGGGGGGGGGCTTCACGGGGAATGGGGGCAGGTGCTGGCAGGCAGCCAGCAACAAAAATGGCCGCCCGCCACCTCCCCTTTAACTAGCGCCGCCCTGGCCGCAGGTAGGCCTCCCTGACCCCGGCGGACATAGTGTCCGGCGGTAAGTCGGGGGGCGCCACCCAATATTACAGCTGGGGTGCGAGCGGGGCGCTGCGCACTGTGATGACGTCATCGCTGGTGGCGCTAATGGCTAGCGGCGCCGCTAACCTCCCGCTGAATTTCGCAGGAGGCGTTAACGGTGTTGTGCCCAGGCGCTAGTTGATATGCGCAAATCAACCGAGTTTAGCCCCCCATGTTACCAATATCACCCTGAAAATAGATGTTTAAAAATGAGTGCTGGTATTCCTCCGCACAACTGTTATTAATATGTTGATAAAGCTGGCTTTATAAATAGAGGCATCGAGTATAAAAGCAAGGAAGTTATGGTAAACCTTTTATAAATCACTGGTTAGACCTCAGCCTGAGAATTGTGTTCGATTTTGGGCACCACACTTTAGAAAGGATTTCAAGGCTTTGGAGAGGCTGCAGAGGAGATTTACCAGAATGGTACCACGTATGAGGGACTTCAGTTATGTGGAGAGACTAGAGAAGCTGGGGTTGTTTAGAGGGGTCTTGATTGAGTAGATAGGGAGAAACTGTTTCCACTAGCAGGAGGATCGGTAACCAGAGGTTATAAATTAAGATAATTGGTATAAAAAAAAAGCCAAAGGGGAAATGAAGAAAATGTTTTTTTTACTCAGCAAGTTATGATGATCTGGAATGCGCTGCCTGAAAGGATGGTGGAAGCAAATTCAACAATAACTTTCAAAATGGAGTTGGATTAATACTTAAAAAAAAAATGAACATTTGTAGGGCTATGGGGAAAGAGCGGGGGAGTGGGACTAATTGGAGAGCTCTTTCAGAGAGCCGGCACAGGCACGATGGGCTGAATGGCCTCCTTCCGTGCTGTATCATTCTATGATTCTAAGGAGTAAAGGGTTGATTCAATTACATGAAATGGTAACATTTTCCAGAGTGTTCAGATCCTGTGAAGTGGTTTTAAAGTACTGACGCCACATGTCGAAGTTTTCAGTGAAAATAGTTTGAGAAAATTAACTGCTGATTCAAATGATGAATATTTCTTTATATTATGAGCGACTCTTAGCAAAGAAAAAACCGTAGTAAAGTTTTTTTAATATATTAAGTCATTCATTTTTCTGAGTGAAGTATTGATTTAAAATAATGTCGGTTCAGTTTAGCCGAGTAATTATTTTTTATTGGATTATAGTTTGTTCACATTTTCCCTGTGAGGTGATACAAATCGTGCATAGGATAGTGAGCAATTACAGTAATTGTCAGCACACATCTGTGATTAATATAGTACTTAGTCCCTTGCTGCATTCCAGTGTCGTTGCCTTGCAATTATCATCTGGTATGTCACAGAAATCCAGATGAAGCATTGAGCTGAATAAAATTTTTGCAGTCATGTAACCTTTTTAATTTGTAGTCAACAAGCATAACACGGTTACATCTTTTTAGTCTCCTTGCTAGTCTCCCAGCACAGATATGTGGAGAGGTAACTGTTTCTCCACATTATGTTATTGGCACAACCAAGCATACAGGCAGTTCTTTCATTACAAAGGCAGAGACAACGGTGTACAGAGAGATGCAGTCGAGCCTGACTACAAGAAGTTTTTCTCTGGAATGTCCTGATAAAATGGTCTAGTAAATGGTCTGGAAATCTGTTAATTTTGCTGAGTTTGAATCTGCAGAAAATGTGCAAATGTTTTGCCACTTTCAATGTGTGTTGGATAGTACTAGAGGCGGTAGTAGTACCATATTAGATAGGAGCAGACTAAGAAAGACTACGAAAAATTCAAAAAGGGTTTAGAATGCATGTACGTAAACGCACAAAGTGTGGTGAATAAGGCTGGTGAGCTACAAGCACAATTAGCTATGTGGCAATAACGGAAACGTGGCTTAAAAACGGTGAGGACTGATTAAGGAAGACGTAGTGTTGGAAAGGGAGAATGTTCTTGAGGGGACAAGGACAGAATCCATTTGGTTAGCGTTGAGGAGCAAAAAGGGTATGATCATGCTATTGGGGGTATTCTATAGGCCTCCAAATAGTGAGAGGGAGGTAGAGGAACAAATCTGCGGGGAAATCGCAGAGATATGCAAGAGCTATAGAGTGGTATTGGGGGACTTTAATTACCCAAATATCGATTGGGATAATGCTAGGGTAAAGGGAAAGGAGGGGGAGGAATTTCTGAAATGTGTTCAGGAGAATTTCCTTGACCAATATGTTCTTGGCCCAACTAGGAAGGAGGCATTGCTGGATCTGGTGCTGGGGAATGAGGTGGGCCAGGTCGACCAAGTGTCTGTGGGAGAACACTTGGGTACGAGTGATCATCGTATCATATGATTTAGATTAGCAATGGAGAGGAGCAAGGAACAATCTAGAGTGGAACTTCTGAACTGGAATAGGGCTAACTTCAATGGGATGCGAAAGGATCTAGCTAGGGTAAAATGGAACCAAAGACTGACAGGAAAAACTGTAACGGAACAATGGGTGATCTTTAAGGAGGAGATGTTCCAAGTACAGGCTAGGTACATTCCAACAAGAGGGAAGGGTAAGGGAACCAAAGCAAGGGCTCCTTGGATGACAAGGGAGATAGAGAAGATGATGAAACAAAAAAAGAGAGAATATGAGAGTAGAATGGCGGTTAACATAAAAGGAAACCCAAAAATCTTCTACCGGCATGTAAACAGTAAGCGGGTAGTAGGAGGTGGGGTGGGGCCTATTAGGGACAGAGAAGGTGATATATGCTTAGAGGCGCAGGGCAAGGCTAGAATACTCAATGAGTACTTTGTATCGGTGTTTACTAAGGAGGTAGATGCTGACAAAATATCGGTAGAAGTGGAAAAGGTAGAAGCAATGGAAGGGGTGAAAATTGATAGACAGGATGTACTAGAAAGGCTGGGTATGCTTAGAGAGGATAAGTTGCCTGGTCCAGATGGCTTGCATCCCAGGTTGCTAAGGGAATTGGGGGAGGAGATAGTGGAAGGGCTTGCCATAATTTTCCAATCTTCCCTAGATGCGGGGGAGGTGCCTGAAGATTGGAAAGTGGCAAACGTGACACCATTGTTCAAGAAAGGGTGTAAGGACAATCCTAGTAACTACAGGCCGGTCAGTTTAACATTAGTTGTGGGTAAAGTTTTAGAAACAATAATCAAGGAAAAAATTAACGGGCACTTAGAGAGGTTTAAGTTAATTAAGGAGAGCCAACATGGATTTGTAAAAGGCAGATCGTGTTTGACTAATCTAATTGAATTTTTTGATGAAGTAACAGAGAGGATTGATGAAGGGAATGCAATGGATGTTGTCTACATGGACTTTTGGAAGGCGTTTGACAAAGTACCACATAGAAGGCTGGTTAACAAAATTGAGGCTCATGGAATAGGTGGGTCAGTGGCAGCTTGGATAAGGAATTGGCTTAAGGACAGAAAACAGTGAGTTGTGGTAAATGGCTGTTTTTCAGACTGGAGGATGGTAGACAGTGGTGTTCCCTAAGGGTCAGTGCTGGGGCCACTGCTTTTTTTGATATATATAAATGACGTGGATATAGGAATACAGAGTAGAATTTCTAAATTTGCCAATGACACCAAACTTGGGGGTGTGGCAAACAGTGATGATGATACCAATCGACTGCAACAGGACATAAAAAGGCTAGCAGAATGGGCAAACAAGTGGCAGACGGAATTTAATACAGAGAAGTGTGAGGTGATGCATTTTGGCAGAAGGAACAGGGAGAGGCAATATACACTTAATGGCACAGTTTTAAAGAGTGTGCAGGGACAGAGGGACCTGGGAGTTAATGTGCATAGGTCCCTGAAGGTGGCAGGACATATTGAGAGAGTGGTTAACAAAGCATATAGGATCTTGGGCTTCATAAATAGAGGTATTGAGTACAAAAGTAGAGAAGTTATGCTGAACTTTTATAAAGCGCTGGTTAGGCCACAACTGGAGTATTGCGTCCAGTTCTGGTCACCACACGTTAGGAAGGATGTGAAGGCCCTTGAGAAGATGCAGAGGAGATTGACCAGAATGGTTCTGGGGATGGGGGATCTTAGCTACAAGGACAGGTTGGAGAAGCTGGATTTGTTTTCATTAGAGCAAAGGAGGTTGAGGGGTGATTTGATAGAGGTGTACAAGATTATGACGGGTTTGGATGGGCTAGACGGGGAAAGGCTGTTCCCACTAGTTGATGGTACAAGGACTAGGGGGACACAGATTTAAGGTTTTGGGCAAGAGATACAGGGGGGATGTGAGGAAAAACTTTTTTACGCAGCGAGTGGTGAGGACCTGGAACTCGCTGCCGACGGAAGTGGTGGAAGCGGAGACACTCAATGTTTTCAAGTGGAGACTGGATATAAACTTGCAGAGCTACAGGGATAGAGCGGGGGAATGG
Organism: Squalus acanthias; assembly: GCA_030390025.1. Lineage (NCBI taxonomy): Eukaryota > Metazoa > Chordata > Chondrichthyes > Squaliformes > Squalidae > Squalus > Squalus acanthias. The sequence continues at coordinate 58,593,579 of CM059442.1, read as the reverse complement.
GACTGACTGGATTGCTCTACAGAGAGCCGGCACGGACTCGATGGGCCAAACGGCCTCCTCCTGTGCCTCTATGACTCTATGTCAAATACCAGTGAAATTGTAATGTTGCAGTATTTGCTTTCTGCCACTAGAGTGTGCTAAGAGACTCTAATAACTACAGCAGCGCTGTGCTGACTACATCTATGTATTTTCATACTTGGGTCCTGGCTTAGTACAAACATTTTCACTTGCTGCATACAATGTAAGCACAATATTTTGGACCATTAATGCAGCTATTTTTCTGGAATTGGAACCATCCTTGCTTGTGTAAAAATCCCTTTTAATAGTCCCTTGCTCCTTCTTCACATAGTCGCCCTCTCTTTTTAGACTCCCCCTCCATTTTTATTGACTCTCACTCTTGGCTATACCCTATTCCCTGTTTTGAGAAGGTGGGCAGGTGATTTGCTCCCTGACCTCTGGCAGCAATGTTGATTCAGAGGTGCCCAAGAGCAGTGATGCACATTCGACCTTTGTGTTCGTGTCCCCCCCATTCTCTGTTGGCAATGCCAGGCCACGGTTCTGTACGTCTCCAGCACAGTGTGGCTGAGATTGGGAACTTGGGGAATTACTGTGATCCCATGTCCTACTGATATGTGGTTCATTGGTGCACCACCTACAAATGCCTTTTTCCTTTGGCATAGAGTGATGGACAGTGTGATTTACAATATTGTGACCTATTCTAGCTCTTATCAGTTACTGTGACTCTGCACAACACTGTGATTTAAAATATAACATTTTCTTTTTGCAACAGAAGCTCTAAAGAAGTCTGACTCAGAACTTCAGAAAGCTGTAAGTAGTTTAGGTAACATTCATTGAAAATAAACTCACCGAATTGAAAGCTATTAGAGAGTCCGTCTCTCTCTTTCTCATTATCGAGTATAACTAAAAAGTGGAACCTGTGTTCTGCATTGCCGAGTTTCAACTAAAAGTCAGTCAAGGATCACAGTGGCACTGCGGAAATGTGACATTGTCTTTATTCACCAACTTTTGCTGTTTGTACTTAAAACCGCGGTTATTTATTTATTTTCTTCCCATCCACTCGCTCTCCCCAAATTGTCTCGTTTCTGCGCAGCATTAACTAGCAAGGAGAGCAGAGTAGACAGAAATATGCACTTTGCTGCAATCTCAGTCTCCAAATCTCCTCCGTGCTTAGCCACCAGGGGGCATCTCTGTTGCAGGACCAGTCATGCAAAGGTGGGAACTCCATTTCTGTGTGCTGCTTCCCCAGGCAATTTGGCAAAGCGCTGGCAAACCTCTTCAGGAATGGCAGATGGATCTGAGCATGCAGGGCCTGAAGGTACAACCCGAGGGACAACTCAGGAGGGACTTCCAACATTTTGCACGTGTCTCAAAAGATGCTTTGTTTTGAAAGAGAAATTTGGTGGAGAAGTAAATACTAAGAGTGGTAGGCGAGGAGTCCTTCTGTGTGACTGCTACACCAAACTGTACAGTACCTCTTCGCCCCAAAGAGAAAAGGAAAACGTGCAAATGCCGGAAGTCTGAAAGAAAAACAGAAAATGCTTAAAAAAACAAAAACCCCTAGATTATATGTGTCTGATTTTTTTTTTAATGTTCTGCTTTGCCTTGTTGCTGGCTGATTGTCTCTTGTGTTTGTCTCCTAGTGTCTGGTTGAAGCAGTGACTTTGTTGGACCTGATCTGTCGACAGGATCCACTGTTTGTGTATCGAGCCTTTCCAGTGGTGAAAGCACTGTACGTGAGGATCAGTGCAGACTCTGCGTTTGCCAGAGTGCTGCTTCCAGTTGCTCAATTCTATCTAAATCACAGTAAGTAGAAATTAACACGTTCGGTGCTGTGCTCTCTTGGCAGCTGTTAACATTTTCTAGAGTCATCGGATTGGATTTGACTAAATAGAACTAGAGAATATTTTTTAAATGGTGAGAAACTTTCAAATGTTGGTGTTGAGAGAGATTTGGGTGTCCTCGTGCAAGAAACACAGAAAGCTAGCATGCAGGTACAGCAAGCAATAAGGAAGGCAAATGGCATGTTGGCCTTTATTGCAAGGGGGTTGAACTATAAGAGTAAGGAAGTCTTGCTACAATTGTACAGGGCCTTGGTGAGACCACACCTGGAGTACTGTGCACAGTTTTGGTCTCCTTATCTAAGGAAGGATATACTTGCCTTGGAGGCGGTGCAACGAAGGTTCATTAGATTGATCCCTGGGATGAGAGGGCTGTCCTATGATGAGAGATTGTGTAGAATGGGCCTATACTCTCTGGAGTTTAGAAGATGAGAGGTGATCTCATTGAAACATGTAAGATTCTGAGGGGGATTGACAGGGTAGATGCCAAGAGGTTGTTTCCCCTGGCTGGAGTGTCTAGAACTAGGGGGCATTGTCTCAGGATAAGGGGTAGGCCATTTAAGACTGAGATGAGGAGGAATTTCTTCACTCAGAGGGTTGTGAATCTTTGGAATTCTCTGCCTCAGAGGGCTGTGCATGCTGAGTCTTTGAGTATATTCAAGGCTGAGATGGATAGATTTTTGGACTCTAGGGGAATCAAGGGATATGGAGATCGGGTGGGAAAGTGGACTTGAGGTCGATGATCAGCCATGATCTTATTGAATGGCGGAGCAGGCTCGAGGGGCCGTATGGCCTACTCATGCTCTTATTTCTTATGTTCTTAGAAATGTATGGAAACTTAGAAAAGAAACAAATACTTGCATTTATATAGCGCCTTTCACCATCTCAGGATGTCCCAAAGCGCTTTGCAACCAATGAAGTACTTTTGAAGTGTAGTCACTGTTGTAATGTAGGAAACATGGCAGCCAATTTGCGCACAGCAAGGTCCCATAAACAGCAATGAGATAATGACCAGATAATCTGTTTTAATAATGTTGGTTGAGGGATAACGGGGAGAACTCCCCTGCTCCTCTTCGCAATAGTGCAACGGAATCTTTTACGTCCACCTGAGAGGGCAGACGGGGCCTCGGTTTAACATCGGTTTATCTCCAACAGTGCAACACTTCCTCAGTACTGAAGGTTTCTCAGTTCTATTTGACCAAAATAGAGGTTGTCTTTTGGTATCTGTTATGTCTTGTGGGGGTAAAAACTGACTGCAGTATTTGGTCATGTTATTAACTATCTCTGATTTTTATCCCTTTATAAAAATGTACCACTTGGAAACCATTCATCCTCCCATTCGTGTGCATTTAAACATTACGTAGCCCCTCAGTAACTCCTTTTTGCACCTTTGTTTCCCTATCAAGAGGTGAACAGGTGACCAGTTAAGCGATATGAGCTAGTCTCATTGTACAGTTAACTGGTAAAAGGTGTCAGACTGACTCGCCGGCACAATTCTGGCTCTGTGATGAGGCGCGTTGTTTACTTGGTGCTTCTCCCTGACAACTCGGGTGAGGTTGGGAATGTGAGCCACTTTCTGATGGTGTGTTCGCACCAAACTGCCAAATCCTCTCGGTAGCTCTGAGGTACTGGAAAACCTAAATGATCAATGAAACTCACCTCAACTGTGGCAAGTGAAAGTCAGTGTCTGGTCGCCCCCCCCCCCCCCCCCCAAAAAGACTCCGATTATCATTTTAAATAGGAAGCAGCACTGCTCCCAAGTTAATGGCGTCATCCATCGAACATCAACGACTTAAGCAAAAAGTCCTGAACTTTTCCACATTTCAGGTGAGCTGGCAGCCGTGGACTCTGAAGCTGTTTACAGACACTTATTCACCAAGATCCCTTCTGAACTCTACCAGGACCCAATGGTGGCCTTTGAATTTGTCCAGTTCTGCAGAGGGAATAGAAAAATGCTGAACGAGACTGTTGGTATTTTCCGCAAGAGTTTCCCAAATCTGTTGAAGGTGAGAATTGAATGTACGCGGAATAGTGAAATGCCTGTACGTCCTGTAGCAGAAGCTAATTGTAGTTCAGACTGCTGCAGTTTACCTGTGCCGATGTCAGGATATTGTCCAGTACTGATACATATCAAGCTCTTACTCTGGACACAAGGTGAATCTTTTTTCTTTCTGTGTGGATAATGCCTATGTCTTTCTCACCAGTTCCTAGCTTGGAACACAGCATCCTTGTTCCCCGAGTTCATTGAGCTGCTGCCTGATCTGATTCGTCCAGACACGTCAATTGAGATACTCCATTCGCTGCTTGACTTGCCCTGCCTGACTGCAGCACTGGAAGCCCAGCTCAGGTACTGATTAGACTGTAGGTGACCCCTCACCTATGATACTAAAATCATATGGAAAATTATTTGGCTCCAGGGTTTGATAAAAGCTCATCAACCTGAACCGTTAACTCTGTTTCTCGCTCTGTAGATGTTGCCTGACCCGCTGAGTGCTTCCAGCATTTTCTGTTTTTATTTCAGGTTTCCAACATCCGCAGTATTTTGCTTTTGTTTAAGGGTTTGTCACTGTCTCTCTGCCTCATTCTGCAGTCGGTGTAACCCACTTGTCTTCATTGCTAAGGACATTCATAGTTTTACTTCTCCCCTTCCTTTCCTCAACACCCAGCTCATACTGGGATATGTTTCTGAGTGCCAGATGGCTTCTGTTACCTCTTCTCCCCCCCCCCCCCCCCCCCCCACCGCCCCCAAGTAGTGTGTGAATCTAGATGATGAGTGCCTGCAGGTTATCATAGCTGAACCCAACCTGCCCTCACCCAATGTCCATACACCCATTTTCCAGCAGGCGGAGTCAGTGGGCCAGAATTTGCGGTGGGTGATAACGGCAAACTAACAGCATTCGCCGTTATTACCCCTTTGAAACTGACTGCAACTTCAGGATGTAGCGCACGCGCATCCTAACGTGGAAATCCTGAGGTTGCGGTCAGTCATTCACTGCTCCGACACTGGCTGCGCTGTGGACCCTCCCCGTAGCTGGCAATCAGTGAAACTGACGAAAACTTGGGCTTTTCCACATTAATATCGCTGTTACCAGCAATATCAGTGTCAGCTGTGGCTCAGTGGGTAGCACTCTCTCGCCTCTGAGTCAGAAGGTTGTGGGTTCAAGTCCCACTCCAGGGACTTGAGCACATAAAGCTAGGCTGACACTCCAGTGCAGTGCTGAGGGAGTGCTGCACTGTTGGAGGTGCCGTCTTTCAGCTGAGACGTTAAACCGAGGCCCCATCTGCGCGCTCAGGTGGACGTAAAAGATCCCATGGCACTATTTCGAAGAAGAGCAGGGGAGTTATCCCCGGTGTCCTGGGCCAATATTTATCCCTCAATCAACATAACAAAAACAGTTTATCTGGTCATTATCACATTGCTGTTTGTGGGAGCTTGCTGTGCGCAAATTGGCTGCTGCGTTTCCCACATTACAACAGTGACTACACTCCAAAAGTACTTCATTGGCTGTAAAGCGCTTTGAGACGTCCGGTGGTCGTGAAAGGCGCTATATAAATTTAAGTCTTTTTTTCTTTTTTAAATACCCCATTAAAAGTTAGACTCTTTTGGATTAGGTGTAACTGGGGTTTTAACAGCGTATTGACTGCTAAACAAACATTATGGCCCTGAAAAACACTTTTTAATTTTGTGGAGTGTCAAATTTCTCCATTAAGATAAAAATTACAATTTTTAAGAAACTTGTTCATGATATTTCAGGTTCGACCTTATCTCCATGTGAGAGCCCCAATCTTTGTTTTGCTCTCTAACATTTGTTAAAAGTCCGGATAAAAGCAGCTCCTCATTTCCTGGTTCCCTGTCTGTGAGAATTCTGCAATGTGATTGGCTGCTTAGACAGCGTGTTGATGTCACAGCAGATCGCACTCGGGAATTCCCACTACAGAGCGCTGCAATCAATTACGCGTCGAAAAAGGCAAACTTCTCGCCACAGAGATCTCGAGATTTCTGTGGGCAGCTTTCTTCGGGGCCAGCGGCGAACGCCTTTGCTTCGCCACTGACCGCAAATTCCGGGCCAATATATTGCAATCCGGAGTGGGATCCTTGGCTGATTTCCCCCTCCCCCTAGCTCAGGATCCTATGGCTAGGATGCTCTTGGCTGAGTCCAGGTAAACAGACATCAGAACTGTGAACTTCTGGTCTACATAGTTCGGTTCCACACCGTGCAGCACATTTACCTGCTCAACCATTTGGGACAGCTGTAGTATTAATACTTTTTGGTGGATTAACTCATTCCCTGTAATTTAGATCCAAATGAACAAGTTAATTCCCTTTGTAAATGAAGTCTTGGAAGTAGGGAGTTAAAATGATTCATTTTAGGGAAAATTAACTTACCTTTGTATTTCTTAACTGTACTGTAAATACTTGTGTTTTGTTAACCTGGCCCTTGACAGTAGACTTGTACCTAATTACAGTTCACGCGCATATTCATTGTGGGCCTAAATGTGTGAGGTATCACACAGTTTCATAAAGAGCGAAGTATGAATTCTGTGCTCGCAACGGGTTCCAGAATGGTCGCTGCTAATTCTGTGACGGTTGTGTCTGATTCCCCGTGTGTAGCGTCATTAGCTGTGTGTTCAAATGTTCAGTCTCGTTGGAACTCTGCTTTGTTTTGAATTCTTTAGGTCGCTGTCCTCTCCAGTGAGCGAGAAGGTGATGACAGACCAGAGCAGAAAGGCCCTGAACTCTGCAGGAGCATTCCAGCACCCATACTACAGGAGCATGTTTTTGTATATCCTCCGGATAGAGGCAGGGGCAGGGGACACGATTGACAGGTACACCGAGCACACGTGATTTAGTTTGTGGGCTATAATTGAGGGGTAAACTGATTGACTCGTACCCTCTGAGGTTTGGGTTTGGGTTCAGATGCAGGACTAAGTGACATGAGATTTTCAGCTTGTGCCAGTGGGTGTCTGTGTCTATCATTTCTATCTTTGGTACATGTGATCACTATTCCATGGATAATGATGAAACACTAAATATAACAAAAATACTAGGTGCTGATATCGCAGAAAATATGAATTATTAAAATAATAGAGTATATTCTTGCAACACTGCCCTGGATAAAATTTATCCCTCAACCAACAGGAATAAAACAGATTATCTGGTCATTATTTCATTGCTGTTTGTGGGATCTTGCTGTGGGCAAATTGGCTGCCACGTTTTCTACATTATAAAAGTTCTTAATTAGCACAAAAATCTAGGCTGACACTCCAGTGCAGTACTGAGGGCAGTGCTGCACTGTTAGAAGTGTCGTCTTTCGGATGAGACGTTAAATCGAGGCCCCGATCTGCTCTCTCAGGTGGATGTAAAAGATCCCATGGCGCTATTTCGAAGAGGAGCAGGGGAGTTTTCCCCGGTGTCCTGGCCGATATTTTTATCCCTCAATCAACAGAACAAAAACAGATTATCTGGTCATTATCTCATTGCTGTTTGTGGGAGCTTGCCAAATTTGCCGCCGTGTTTCCTACATTGCAACAGTGACTACACTTCAGAAAGTACTTCAGTGGCTGTTAACGCTTTGGGAGGTCCTGAGGTGGTGAAAGGCGCTGTATAAATGCAAACTGTTTCTTTAACACAAATGTTCTTGTATATTTTCCTGAGCTGTCTGCAGGATGGTTCATCATCAATCTCTCCCTCACTGCCATCCAGTGCGGGCAAGATCTGTGGGGAGAAAGAGAGAAACCTTAGGAGCATTCAACGTGGGCCATGTGTGGTCTAGTGATTTGCTTAAGAATGACATTGACAGAGATGTGTGAACAGGATGTCAGCACTGGGGGAGGGGGAGATCTAAAGGAAGGCTGAAATATCTATCAGAAAGCAGGGCTTCTTTATGTAATGAGGATAGAAGAGAATGAACATTTCTGAAGTGGGCAGTGGATAGCTATTTACCACAGTACAATAAATGAGGAGGCAAATGTGGAACGCTTTTTATTTCCTGCACTGATTGAGATTGCAATTGCTTTCACAGATTAAACCTGCTTCACGAGGTGCTTTTGGACATGGCTCAGCGGCCGAGAGTTGTACAGTGTGCTCAGACTGTCCCCATCCTGTTGCAGGTTTTCTTCAGTGTTGTCACCCAGGTAACGGAACGGGTTTAATCTATTGCTTGGGTTATTTGTCAATGTCAGCCTGCTTCACTGATTCCTATTGAGAAAGCAATTTGTACAATTCAATGCAAGTGCTAAAGGCTATACCACTTGTACAGTCAAAGTGACCGTGCGCTAACTTCGGATGAATCACTTTGGACTACCCCACCATCTTTCGCACCACGTTGCGAATGGCCTGTGGATCGGTTAGACGCTAAAGCATCTTGTATTGTCACAGTCAGTCACTGAGACAGTTAAGACTTCTCACTTACAGTGACTCAGTGGCAGTTCAAAAGTTTAAAAAATGTAAACTGAAAACAAGTTCTCTATCACCCTACGAATGGTAGCGTAGTGGTTATGTTACTGGACTAGTAATTCAGATGCCTGGACTAATAAATGCGAGTTCAAATCCCACCATATCAGTTTGAGAATTTGAATTCAGTTTTTTTTTTAAAAGCTGGTGTTCGTAAAAGTGACCATGAAACTGTCGGATTGTTGTAAAACTCCAGCCGGTTCACTATTGGGAAGGGAATCTGCCGTCCTTACCCGGTCTGGCCCATATGCGATTCCAGTCCCACCCCAATGTTGTTGACTCTTAACTGCCCTCTGAAGTGGCCGAGCGAGCCTCTCGGTTGTATCAGACAGCTTCAAGAAGGCTCACCACCACCTTTTCAGGGCAACCAGGGATGGGCCATAAATGCCGGCCTTGCCAGTGATGTCCACATCCTGAGAATGAATTTAAAAATCCTGGATGCCATCTATATTGATACTGAACCATTAGTTGATAGTTCTTGCCCGGACCTACACGCCTTTTGTTCTTCTCGTGGCTAATTAAAAATCACCTCTTTAACATAAATCAGAATTATAGGGTTGCAATATTTGATGCAAGAAATGTGCACTCATTGACTAAGAGCAATGAGACTTTGGAGTTGCAGATTATAGCACTGGATCTTAGCGTAAGCGAGGTTTCAGTTATAGTATATATTTTCCCCAGGTAAAAGAAAAGATGCTAAAGAATAGGCTGTATATTCAGCTTCACTTTGGTTCCAAGCTCCAGGGCTTAAGGTACTGACATACACAGGCAGGATGATCAGGTGAACTGGCCTCCCTTTTTTTTGGATCTTAAAATTATAATCCGAAGCATAGCCTCCTCTCTTACTTGTTTTATACTGAGACTGTGACTGTAACCTGGGCTCAGTATTTGTACTTTCTTGCTCATGTTTCAGAAGACCTCCCCCCTACCAGCCAGCCTTGGCATAATCTGCAGGGCAGCTGCATTAACCAGAAGGCACCAAAAGTAGTTTGGTCATCCTCCCAGCCTCTTGTCACTCATTTGCTGTTAACATTACCTGCTGGGCTGCTCCTGATACCAGAGAGGTGACTTTCTAATCACAGTAAAGCAACACAATTAGCATACGTTAGCAGACGTTTTAGTCTCTTGTAGAATTAACTGAAGTTGACTACAGAACGTGATGGGTAACATCATACTGAATTGTACCAGGCAGCTCATGTACCACTAATTTGTTAAGGTTATCCTGTGTTCCAGGAGATAGTCACTTAAAATCAACTGTGATTCAAGGCCAGAATCAAATAGCACTTTTGCCATCAGAGCTTCACCTATTTACTCTGTTCTCTGATGGGTAAATGTGTGTCATATGACTGGTTTTGGACTATTTCACACTTTCCCTTTGGCATCAGTTTGCAGATGGACCACTGATTAACCAGCTGGTTCTGGTTATCCTGGAGCGCAGCAGTCTCCTGTATGATGTCCATAACTTCAAGGCAGAAGTTCAACGGTGAGCATCAAGTAACCTTTGTTTGGCACAGGTCTCTATATCGATTGGGATAGAATGCTTACTGGATGGAGTAACTCTGTTCATCAGTTTGTGCTGCTCTCCCTCTCACTTAGAGTGAATCTTCTTGCACAGGTGAAATTTTAAGAGATGTAAAGCTGAAAATCACCACTAGTTGAATATAAAGATGTAATAGAAAAACATCTAGAAACTGAAAATATAATAAGGAATAGTAAGCACCAATGTTCCCTTTCATTTCTTTTGGGTGCGCGACCCATTCAAAATAACGAGCCTGCGCGGTTTTTCCTATTTAAAAGCCAGTGAGCCGGCTGTGCGGGAGCTGCAGAGTGCGAAAGGGAACATTGGTCAGCACGGATTTCAAAAGGGGAGGCCATGCTTGTCCAACCTTATTGAATTCTTTGAAGAAGTAAGTGAAAGGCTAGACAAGGGTAATGCAGTAGACGCCATATATTTGGAACTTCAAAAGGCCCTCGATAAGGTACCGCATAGTAGACTCATGACTAAGGCAAGAACATGTGGAGTCAGGAGACAGGCAGCAGAATGGACAGCAAGCTGGGTACAAAACAGAGAGTAGGGGTTAAAGGTGGTTACTCAGACTGGCAAAGGTGGGAAGTGGTGTTCCACAAGGATCGGTACTGGGACCACTGTTGTTCACCATTTACATAAACGATTTGGACTTGGGAATCGAAAGTACAATTCCAAAATTTGTGGACGACACCAAATTGGAGGCTATAGTTAATACAGAGGAGGTTTGTGACAAAATACAGGAAGACATTAATAAACGTGCAGAATGGGCATGTAATTAACTTCAATATAGGTAAGTATGAGGTGGTACATTTTGGCAGAAAGACTAAGGAGGCCAATTACTTCTTGGAAAATATGTGTCTAAATGGGGTCGAGGAGTGGTGGGATCTGGGGGTACAGATACACAAATCACTAAAAGTAGCGACGCAGGTTAATAAGGCCATAAAAAAGCAAACAAAGCACTGGGGTTCATTTCTAGTTGGATAGAATTGAAAAGCAGAGAAGTCATGCTAAACTCATATAGAACCTAGGATAGACCACACTTGGTGTACTATGAACAGCTCTGGTCTTCATATTATTAAAACGATATAGAGGTACTGGAGAAGGTGCAAAAAAGATTTACTAGGATGATACCTATCAGGAAAGATTGAACAGGCTGGGGCTCTTTTCTCTAGATAAGAGAAGACTGAGGGGTGGACCTGATAGAGGTGTTTAAGATTATGAAAGGGTTTGATAGGGTAGATTTAGAGAAGATGTTTTCATTGTGGTGAGACCAGAACTAAGGGCCATAAATATAAGATGGTCACTAATAAATCCAATAGGGAATTCAGGAGAAACTTCTTTACCCAGAAATTAGTTAGAATGTGGAACTCGCTACCATAAGGAGTAGTTGAGGCGACTAGCATAGATGCATTTAAGGGGAAGCTAGGTAAACATATGAGGGGATAAAGAAGGATCCGTTGATGGGGGTGAGATGAAGAGGGGCGGGAGGAGGTTCGTGTGGAGCATAAACACCGGCATAGACCTGTTGGGCCGAATGGTCTGTTTCTGTGCTGTACATGTTATGTAATTCTATGTAATATGTCTGTCTATCTCTACCTGAGGAAGGGGCGACAGCTCCGAAAGCTTGTAATTTTAAATAAATCTGTTGGACTATAACCTGGTGTTGTGCGACTTCTCATTTTTGTCCACCCCAGTCCAACACCGGCATCTCCACATCATGACACACTAATCTTGAGGAGGATATAAACTTCCTGGCCACAAACCTTATTTCCTGTTGCCAGAATTTGCGGTCACGCTTTTATGTCAACATTTACCATTGTTAGTGTCAGCCGTGGCTCGGTGGGTAGCTCTCTCGCCTCTGAGTCAGAAGGCCGAGGGTTCAAGTCCCACTCCAGAGACTTGAGCACAAAAATCTAGGCTGACACTCCAGTGCAGTGCTGAGGGAGTGCTGCACTGTTGGAGGTGCCGTCTTTCAGATGAGACTTTAAACCGAGGCCCCATCTGCTCTCTCAGTTGGACGTAAAAGATCCCATGGCACTATTTCAAAGAAGCGCAGGGGAGTTCTCCCCGATGTCCTGGCCAATATTTTATCCCTCAATCAACATCACAAAAACAGATTATCACATTGCTGTTTGTGTGCGCAATTGGCTGCTGCGTTTCCTACATTATAACAGTGACTACACTTAAAAAGTACTTCATTGGCTGTAAAGTACTTTGGGGTGTCCTGAGGTTGTGGAAGGCGCTATATAAATGCAAGTCTTTCCTTTTTATATTGTAAATCCCTATGTCAACATTTCCTATTCAATTCTCCTTTGTTAACCTACATCTACTTTTCAGCAAGGGCCTCTGGATAGTGATCAAGAGCAGGAATCCTGGTACAATAGCAAAATACTGCGGATGCTGGAAATCTGAAATAACAACAGAAAATGCTGGAAACACTCAGCAGGCCAGGCAGCATCCGTGGAGAGAGAAACAGAGTTAACGTTTCAGGTCGAAGACCTTTCGTCAGAACTGGAAAAAAGCAGGAAATGGAACAGATTTTAAAGCAAGTTCTTTCATCCCCTCCACCATTTCCCAGCCCCTGAACTTGCTTTAAAATCTGTTCCATTTCCTGCTTTTTTCCAGTTCTGACGAAAGGTCTTCGACCTGAAACGTTAACTCTGTTTCTCTCTCCACGGATGCTGCCTGACCTGCTGAGTTTTTCCAGCGTTTTCTGTTGTTATTGCAGGAATCCTGGTAATAGCTTTTCCTCCCTAGCTCAGGTCACCTAGAAGCCATGATGATATTAGCTAACGAGGGATCAAACCTGGTACCTTTTGATCTGTATAACTCAGTACCGCTCTGGACGGTGCCTTTTACTGCTAAGTCATTAGGTAGTGGTGCTTCTTGAACCTAAGCATTTCCAATTGTTGCCAGTGGTGATGGAGAGGTCATGAATTGTGGGTGTCTCTCATTTGTGTAGGTCAACGACTTACTACCTGTCATTATACCAGTGACAGGCAGGTGATCGTTGCTTTGAGCAGACCCTAGAAACAAAGGACTATGAATGCTGATTTGAAATAATATTTCAGGCTGAATCTTTCCTTTCCAGAATATGATGCTACGTACAACTGGTACAGAAGATTCTGTCAGTCGTGTTATTTGCTTGTAATTTGATAACCGATCCAAAGTCATTATTTTACAAATGTTAGATACACAATGAACAGGTTCACTCGGAGTCACGATGAACTGCGATGGTGTGCTGGTACAGGTGCAATGCCAACACCAATCACCAGTCTTCACGGTGCCACATTAGTAAACCTGCACAGAGTGGGCAGTAACAGTGGAGCCCACTCAGGTATTGGTGTGATCTCACTGTACTAGTATCTTGTCATAAACTGGTGCAAAGTTAAAACCCTTTAAGGTGGATGTCTAGATTCAGTTTAGGTAACGTTTCACTGTCCATTATGATTGATTGCTACCTGTACAGGTGTGCCTTGCGTATTGCTTATTTCTTTCTCTCTCTCCAATTCCACAGGGTGTTCAGCTCCCAGCTGATGGTGTTATGTAAACTGTACCCACCTCTCATAGTAGAACAGTCCAAAGAGCTGCTGGAATTCTGTGGCACCGTCAGCAACATCAACAATAAGGAGAACTTCTTCACTCATGTGGTAAGGAATTCCAGAGGGTGACCTCGCTCGGTGACCCATTCCAGACCAGAGCTTGTCCCAGCGTAAAACTGAAGCACGTTAGACGTGCAATGCCTGTAGGTTGCCAGTATCTTGTGCTCCTCCTGATGGCTCAGCACGTTTATCCAGCGAGTCGGTGAGCTGGACAGACGGGAAGGCCCCACGTTTAGACTCTGGTCTGCGCTGAGTTAACTGACCTCAACACAGGTGCTACACATAGCTTCTGAGCCGCTGGGTTGTGGAGGGGAAAATTTACTATGGTTCCCGCTCTTGATTGCTGTCCAGAAATTCATAGTAACCTGCACAGGTACAGGAGGAGCGAGTGATGCAGGCTGGGATATAGGGCTGAAGGAGTTTGTAGAGGTAGGTAGGGGTGAGGTCATGGAGGGATGTAGCGATGTTATTTTCCAATTTGTTTTTTTGCAGCTTATAATTAGATTGTCCCTGTCCAAGGAACTGGCTAGTGCTGTATCGGTGTACCATTGTACCAACTCTGGATTCAAATCTAGTCGGGACTACTGGAGTTAAAGGGAAAGGAAAGAAAGAACTTACATTTATATAGCGCCTTTCACGACCACTGGACGTCCCAAAGCGCTTTACAGCCAACGAAGTACTTTTGAAATTTAGTCACTGTTGTAATGTAGAAAACGCGGCAGCCAATTTGCGCACAGCAAGCTCCCACAAACACCAATGTGCTAATGACCAGGTAATATGTTTTTTAGTGATGTTGGTTGAGGGAGATCTCCCCTGCTCTTATTCAAAATAGCGCCATGGGATCTTTTAGGTCCTCCTGAGGGAGCAGACGGGGCCTCGGTTTAACGTCTTACCCGAAAGACGGCACCTCCGACAGTGCAGCACTCCCTCAGTACTGCATTAGGAGCGTCAGCCTAGATTTTTGTGCTCAAGTCTCTGGAGTGGGACTTGAACCCACAACCTTCTGACTCCGAGGCAAGAGTGCTACCCACTGAGCCACGGCTGACACCTTTCACGACCTCAGGACTTTCAAAAACGCTTTACAGCCAATGAAGTTACGGTACTTTGACGTGTAGTCACTTTTAATGCAAAAGCAGTTGTCGTTGCCTGATATAAAAATAACTTTAAAAATAAATACATAGTTTTATATAACAAGGTAAGATTGTAGTTTTGTTAGGAAACTCCCGCATCAGCTAAAATGTGTAGTGTGTAACTTGTGCACAAACCTCCCTCTCCCGACAAGCTGCACCATGTATCCTGATCACGAGAAATGTGGCCCCAAAATGATTAATGAACAATTCTTTTAAAATATGGAAGAGAATTAATAAAAGGCGAGCTCAGTGAAATCTCCAGTCAGCACAGTAATGTATTAATATAAAATAAAAACAGAGAATGCTGGAAACACTCAGCAGGTCAGGCAGCATCTGTGGAGAGAGTTAACGTTTCAGGTCGATGTCCTTTTGTCGGTAACGGGCTGCTGCTTTGGTGTCGAGTGTGTAAACTGAGCGACAGTTTTGTGCTTTCAGGTTTGGGCAATCGGGGAGTACATGTCCTTGTCTTATGACCGGCGCTGCACAGTAGAACAAATCACCAAGTTCTTTGAAACTCTCGAAGCGCTGCTCTTTGAGATCACGCAGCTGCGAGCCTCCGCCAGCGTCCCCAAGTACTCGCCGCGGGTTATCACTGTGCTCATGACCACACTGGCAAAATTAGCATCTCGGAGCCAGGACCTGATTCCAAGGTACTCAGTCTATTTCAGTAATAGATCAGAAAGGATGGTGGGGAGGGGGTTATCATACAATTATTGAGAATTCATTCATAGACACAGTCCAACTATTTTCAAAATTATACGGAGTTTTGATAGAGTAAATAAGGAGAAACTGTTTCCACTGGTAGGAGGGTCGGTAACCAGAGGACACAGATTTATGGTAATTGGCTAAAAGAACCAGAGGCGAGATGAGATTTTTTTTTCCAGAGTGAGTTATGATGATCTGAAATGCACTGCCTGAAAGGGTGGTGGAAGCAGATTCAATAGTAACTTTCAAAAGGGAATCCGATAAATACTTGAAGGGAAAAAAGTGCAGGGCAATGGGGAAAGAGCAGGGGGAGTGAGACTAATTGGATAGTGTGCCATGTAGTTGATGGGTTTCTCTTCCAAATCTTTATACAATGATTTCTCTTTGCACCTGTTTGTATCTAACCTTCCATTTCTCCAGTTTAAAAAGTGTTTTTTTTTTAAAGAGATGGTTTGTGGAGAATTTGTGATGAAACCTTCATTTGTTTGTCAGTAAATCTATGCATAATAAGTGGAACTGCTGAGAAATAAAAGCCTCTTGTCTGACTCCGAAAGCCTCTTTCTCTTCAGGGTCTCTCTGTTCCTGTCCAAGATGAGGCCATTTGTTCGGAGTGCTTTGATTTCCTCGCTGTACAGTGAGGATGATATTCAGGAAATCCTGGCCCGCGCCAACGAGCTCAACAATCTGCTGAAAGCTCCAAATGTAGCTCAGCTCATCCTGGGACCCTCTGCGGACATTGCCAACCCAAGGTGGTACAAAGATACCAACGCTTCACTACCACTCACCATGAGGACTGTCAGCAAAGTGCTGCAGAGAGAGCCAGCACCAGGATTCTCTGCATAGAAAGAATCTCCTTTGGCCATAATGACTTGTGTGTGTGTGTCAGCTTTCCAAAAGAGAAACGTGTTTAAAAAGGTTTATGAAGCCTAATGAGAGGGATGCCGGATGCCAAGTGGATAAATAGGTGTTTAGTGTCGAAGAGTCCGTTACCATTCGACGTGTGTAACACCCGATTAAGGAATTACATCGCTGTCAGCTCATCGAATGAGTCATACTTTTAGGTAGGATGACTAGAAAATGCCTTCCTTTCCCCCCCCATTGTACCCAGTAATGTCCCTTGTAACAATACCTTCCAGTGCTATTTATGCAGTTGTAAATGAAGAGAATATTAAATTCAGAATTTTTTCCGGACATTCTCAATACAAAGAAAATAACTGTTAGCAGAACATTCACACCACAAGATCTTTTCCCTTAATCTTAGAACTTTAGTGCAACAAGGGAGGATATTTTGAAACTTATTAAACCCAGTGTTTAATTCCTAAAACATTACCAAATTCTCTGCAGCAGAATTCCTGTTGTATTCGAAGAAGAAAGCAAATGTGCAGTTGTTGTTTCTAGAAACTCGCCACTTGGTGTTTCAGATCTTGTTTAATGGATTACATTGGTCCCAAAAATTGTCTCTTGCTTTTATTGATGTCTGAGGACAGCCCCCAATCCTCGAGCGTTGCGGAGGTGAAGGGCAGTCATCAGATATTTGGCAGGTTTGCTGTTCTGTTGAACTTGCTTTTAGTTTGGTCTGGTTCACAATGTTTCTTTTTTTTTGTGTTGGAATCACAATTGAATGTTGTGAATTTAAAAGAAAACCACAGATCACAAATGTAGATCTAAGTGTCCCATCTGTTGCTCTATGTATTCAAGTGTACGAGGACTGGGGTTTCTTTATACAAGAGAGTAGACACATTACACACATCCCCTCATTTCAAAACCATATTTCAGGGGAGCACTGAGAACTGCTTGCATCTGTTACCCCTGTTTAATCACTCGCAAGCCTGTGTATTCGAGATGTGATTGTACATGTAGACAAATTGCATCAAAGCCAACATGAATTGGGGACCATACCCTGGGATTTTATGTCTGAGCGGTTCATTTACTATCACAGTCGGAGTCTCTAGCATAATAGTGACTGGTCTGGAGTGCAGGATAATTGAGGAAATAAACAATTTATGTTGGGGCCTTTGTAATTTAGCATATGGGAACTTGAGTTAAACTGGCGATGGTGAGCAATCAGAAAAATGGGAAGAATATTGACTCTTTAGTGATGCCAATATTCTCGGTGGCATTATGACATGTCGTCTGCCCCAGTTAAGTCACTCTCTCTCTCTCTCTCTCTCTCTCATCTCTGCAATTAGACCCATCTGTTCATTAAAAAATGGTGCTTGTGTTGCTCCTGTAAGTGCATGCCATGGATGTGAGGTAACAGATGGTTTTTACTTTCATTTTTTTGTGCCATAACCTGTTGCTAATTTGCACTTTATTCCTGTGTCTAAGTATAAAAGCAGGTTCGGTTAATCCTGAAGACTGATTACCTGCCTTAAGCTACTCACCAATACATTTGAAATGATTATTGAAGAACTGTCTGTACATTTTGCTTCATACGCATGTTGATTTTAAATGAAGTGCTCTTGAAGCATATCATTTGTGGCAATCTCTGGAGTCAAAATCACATATAATGCCTTGACCCCAGTGCAACACTTCCATATCTCAACTTTATAGCCTTGTTGAAAGAGACTGCCACTTTACAGCTAAATTACAACTAGTTTTGAAATGAATTTCACTTAGAACCTTTACAGTCATTAGAGAGATGGCTCCCATCCTGTTTTTTAAAAATTCGTTCACAGGATGTGGGCGCCGCTGGCAAGGTCAGCATTTATTGCCTATTCCTAATTGCCCTTGAGATGGTGGTGAGCTGCCTTCTTGAACCTCTGCAGTCTGTGAGGTGAAGATATTCCCACAGTGTTGTTAGGGAGTTCCAGGATTTTGACCCAGCGACGATGAACGACAATACATTTCCAAGTCAGGATCCTGTTAGTTTGAGCTGAGTCTTTTTAACAAGGTTGTTTTTCTCTTTTCAGCCAATTCCACACCCCCCCCCCCCCTCCCATTGCGAAGTCGAAAGAGATGTTGACATATCATGGGGGTGTAAGTGCACTGTTGCCCGCGGGTACCTCACCCAGGTGGTCAGTATTCAGGTGTGAATTTTGACAAAGTCAAGAGGCAGCTCAACAGGGCAAGGAGAAGGAGAGGAAATCGCGGCCTATCCCAATCCTGTCTTCACCTGAAGTCTACGCATGCTCGCTTCCGGCCAGGGTCACTGTACTGTTATCAGGAGCAGGAATCTTGACAAATTTATTTTGCTGCCCCTAAGTGGGCACTGAGGCCAACTGCAGTGCCCCCGACTGCCACCCTGGTGAGATCTGCTCACGGTGCACAGACTGGGGTTTCTGGTCCGTATTGCTCCGCTCGTAACTGGACAAACTCACTAAGCCATCTGGGAAGCCTTGGGCTGGGGTCTGAACCTGGGTCCTGGAGGTGAAAGGAGAGTGTAGTAATTGAGGTATTGCAAAAATATAAGGATTGCGCATTGTACACTATATTAGAAATATGAGTGTCAGAAAATAATCACATCAGTGCCATTGCTGGGGTTAAATAGGGATAACTGAGGGCTTGGGCATTGCATAGTCCCTTGAGTCTGGCATTTCCTCTAATAGTGAATGACAACGTGGATAGGTGCTTAACTTTCCATAAACAGGGTAAAAATAACAATTCTAAAGAACAAAGATGCTCATTAATCCATGAAAAGTAGTCTTTATTTGCATAGAATTCTTCAGAAATTGAGACACATTTACACCATTTGAGTACACATTTGAAATACATTCTGAAAAGTTCTATATAAGTCATTATGTTACAAAATATATTATTTGAACAGCACAGTTATATTAACATAAAAATACATATAATGGAGGTAAAAGTAGTGTTCTAATACTGAACAAACATTTCAATTGCAAAAGAAATGACTGGACTTTAAAGGTGTGGCTTGTTTGTTTTAAAAGCACAGGGGGGTGTTGGCAAGCACTTCCCTCTGTACGTGCCCCGCAAGAACAAGTTCAAACCCCTACCATTATGCAGTTATGTCCAGTTAACAGGCTCCTCCTTATTGTCTGGGAGTTCTAATTTAGGAGATTTAGTATGGAGCCACTATCAGACTGGCAATCTTACAGAGCACATCATTTAGAGTTGGAATGTCATTTGGTGCTCAAAAATGCAAATTGTGTGAGTTTTAATTTTTGAACTTGTGCCACCTGATTGTCCCCATTGACTTACTGAAGTAAAGTAAGACTGTGGGCTCTTTGGATGAGCCATTCACTATAAAATGGTAGGACTAGTTTAAAACTTACGGAGTTTACGCTGACACTAATGTCCCCCTTTAAAAAGACAATTCCATTTGTTGTCTACATTTAGCTGTCAATCATCTCTGACCGTGTAGTTTGTGGATATAACACTTCCAGACTAATGTCTGATGAAAGTTTAATTCCTTTCTGAGAGGGAAGGAGGTAACTGCATTTTAAAAATGTAACAATGTTTGACGAAATGTCAGTGTTCCTAAAATATACTTAAAGCGAAACTACTGCTTCCTGCAACAAAGTGGATCTTAAAAAACATAATACAAAATAAAATTCAAGAGCTATCATCGTGGTTGTTGAAAGAGTTTAAAATGCTGCCTCTATGGCCTGTGGGCATCTTGTAGACCCAGTGTCATGGTCTGTAAATATATGGAACGTGTTCATAAAAATGTATAAAACACAGAAAAGAGTTCACCACACACACAAAAGAGCATTTTCAAACAAAGTACAAAACACTGAAAGCTAGAGAAGACAATTGCTTAACAAGGCAGCAATTTTATTGGCAACATTTGGAAAATCTTAAGAATTAGTGATCTGATAACCTTGCACTGAGGGACTCACTGCACGGAAGATATTGTAGCCCTTAGTGTGTTTTGTGTCTGAGTTAGTGTTTAATCTCCAAACAGGCCCTCTGGAATGAATGGAATATTGAACTGCTTCATGGTGTAGTACTGACTTGAAATTTGCTTATCGGTTTCAGGCCTTTCATACTCAACAATAAATTCTGTAATGCTTTCTCCTTAGAGCTTTTTAACATTTATGATTGGTCAGCATTGTGCGGTCAATCAATGGCCTATGTTACTGAGATCCAAGTTGTCAGGTTGTGTGCGACATCTTCCAGATCTTCTGCAATTTGTTCTCAAACTGATCTTTAATGCTCAGCATTTTGATTTTACAGGACCATTTTTAGAAAGTTTTTCTCTTTAAACACTTCATTTAAAAAAAATAGATGCTTGTGAATTGTCCGGAGCCTTTTTTTAAATGGAGGGCTCCTATTGCCGCTCTGTGTTGAGACATGCTGTGGTGATGCTTTTATGTTGCAGCCGAGGAGAACTGACTTGGAATTCAGGCATTTCAAAATGTGGAATCTAAACCTAGAGGAGCTTGGTGCAAATGTTTGATCTACAATAAGATGTTGACACATTTCATTCTAAGTGTTTCTCTCTTTGTCTGTCAAACATCCCGACACTGATGCAGGTATAGCTGGTAAAGTGAGCTGAGACTGCAATTGGAATCTAGATTTAAATTGTAACCAAGTGGAAATAAATGTTGGCTCTGATAAGATTTCCCAGATCCAAGGGGAAATTGCCAAACACAGCACTTAACTTGATGCTTATATCATTCTATTCAAACATGACTTCTTATATTTCCAAGTGTTTGTCATGAGCCAAAAAGTCAAAAGTTAAATTAAAATACTACAAATATGTGAGAAAGTACTCCAAGTATCCTATCACTATTCACATTTATGCCAATCAGAAACTAGTGTTTTAAAATTACTTGTTTGCTGGGTGATTTCCCCCCCCCCCCCCCCCTGCCCCGGCCCCGGCCCCGGCCCCAGAGAAATCTCAGCTGGAAGATTCCTCCATGACTTTGCACTCGTGGCACTTTATGCTTTGCTTACAGCATGTGTACGAGGGCAGCTTTTCCAGCCCTTCCCAACTAAAAGACACAGGGAGGAATGGGTGCGGGTGGAGGGTTAATTGGGCAAAAATTCCAAGCGTGTCGAGAAGCCGGCTCCAAACCGCTGACTTCTGGGTTTTATTGAGGCAGGACAAGGGGCGGACAGCCAACCCGATCCCAGGAGGCGGGTTGGCATTTTAAATGTTAATGAGGTGGGAAGCCTCGGATTTTACTGTGGCCGACCAGGTTTCACGAGACCGGGCAGCTGCAACAAGGCGAGGAGGACAGCCTCGGGGACCACCTGTTGTGGGTCAGGAGGAGCAGGAGTACTTCCTCCCGGCCCCCCCCCAAGCTCCCCTACCATTAGACCCCCTCTCCCGTACAAACCCCTCCCCCCAGATCAGACCCCCTTGGGGTTAGGGAGCGGACCCTCGTCGGGGATCAGACCTACCTGGTCCTGCTCCCCCCACTAGAAGCCAAGCCTATCCATCAGGCTGACCGCCGGGTGGGGAACCTGTTGGGGCCAAGAGTCGCCAGCTGTGGAGTTAAATCTCCATAGCGTGCGGGGAAACCCAAACTTCCGGGTTTCCCGCATGCTACTGGATCCCCGCCCACTCGCAACGTGTCAGGAAGTAAACATTCGCCCCACAGATTCTGAAATGTCCCCACCTTGTGGATCAGCAGAGAATTTGCATCACTTGCAAATCTGGCTAAATGTGAAAGAAAGAGCTTGGCCTGGAGTTTCCTCCTTGGATCCGATCCAAAATTGTGCTCAATGTTGGCTTCATTTTGCCAATGACCAGTTATGCCCAGATATCCTCCCAATCTCATTAGGATACACCTGAACTTAAAATGGGCATAAATTAGTGTAAACAAGGAAACACTGAACCCACACCAGTATATTTCTTCTTTGAGTCTTAAAATTTCAGTTTCAACTCCATTAACCATCATCCATGTAAATCAGGCACAATGTGTTGAAGAACCTGCAATCGGGAAGCTTTTCAGTTTTTAATGTGATTTATACTTATGCCATAAAAATGCAGAGCGGGTCTCAGTGAGGATAAGTTTTTCAAAACACTCCAAAAATTGCAATTAAAAGACCAGAAAATGATTGGTTCCTGCTGCGTCTGAAAATCTGGGCGCTGTGTGGAGACACCCCCCGCGTATTTGAGAGTCTGGGGCCATTTTTGTGTGCGGAGATTCGTTTGGATGGAGGGTCTGATGGATGTAAAAGATCGAGGAGACTTGGGCGTATTGTAATTATGCAGGTAACTCACGGCCAAAATTCCGGCGATCATTTAAAATGCAATGGTTTGCACCCAGATTACGGGTGTATCGGACCAAAAATTTAGAGGAAACTTCAGGCCCTTGTGCTTATATGGCATCTTATCACTTCTCTCAACTCTCCCACAGAATGAATCACAGTGCAGTTACTGTTATCGTGCGGGTAAATGTGGCAGACATTTTGTACACAGCAAGATGACACAAATGGCAATGAAATGAATAACCACTTAATCGGTTTTCAATGATATAGGAATGTTGATCAGGATACTAGGAGTCTCTTTTTTCAAAAGGGAGGTCTTTACTGCTGCCCAGAACAGACAGAGGACACGGCACCTTTAACAGTGCAGCACTTTCTCAGTCTGCACTGAAATGTCAGCCTAGATTCAGTGTTCAAGTCCTGGTGAGGCTCGAACTGTCTTCTGACTTAGTGGTGAGTCAACTGAGCCAAATTCAGCAGATGAATGTTTCTGGTATACTTGAGGTCATCTAAAACTCTGCTGCCTGAGTCCTAACTCACACCAAGTCCCGTTCACCCATCACCCCTGTATTCACTGACCTACATTGGCTCCCGGTTAAGCAACGCCTCGATTTTAAAATTCTCAGCCTTGTTTTCAAATCCCTCCATGGCTTTGCCCCTCCCTATCTCTGTAATCTCCTCCAGCCCTACAACCCTCCGAGATACCTGCGCTCCTCTAATTCTGCCCTCTTGAGCATCCCTGATTATAATTGCTCAACCATTGGTGGCTCTGCCTTCTGTTACCTAGGTCCTAAGCTCTGGAATTCCCTGCCTAAACCTCTCTACCTCTCTTTCCTCCTTTAAGACGCTCCTTAAAACCTACCTCTTTGACCAAGCTTTTGGTCACCTGCCCTAATTTATCCTTATGTGGATCGGTGTCAAATTTTTGTCTTATAATACTGCTGTGCAGCGCCTTGGGACTACGTTAAAGGTGCTATATAAATACAAGTTGTTATTGTAGTAAAGATTACGTTCGGGGAGGAGGGGAGGAGGGGGGGGGGGGGAAGAGAGAGAATTAAGACTTATCTCAGAAATACTGCCTTAAATTGATTTAAGGCTTAGCATATGCATCCTGTAAGTGCAATCTATATATATTTAAGTAGAATGTATTTCAGTAATCCTCAATAAAGTTTGAGTAAGATGTAGATAGAGATCAGTGCCCAATACTGGACAGCTGGGCTGCTATACAGCGGTTCAAATAAATGAAAACATTTACTGCTAATTGAGATATTAATTTACTGATTATCTTGGTGACATAGGTCAGTGTAATACTAACATACATTGATCATTTTCTTTCTACAGAATACCGCTGGTGTACGATTGGTATTTTACTGAAGTTCCTAATTAATTTATCAGTGGGGTGACTAATATACGTGTAGTAACATCATTGGAACATTATTCCCCTTTGGCCCTGACTGACTGAAGCTGCATTAAAGTACTAAGAGGAATTAACACCTTCATCAGTTACACGTTATGGTTTGTTAGTACATGGAAATTTGAAGTAATGAGGTTAAACTGAGTTCAAAATATAACCCAACCAGGATGGGCCTGTTTAATCTGACACAGGTGGTGATGCTGCACAGAGGTTCAGAATGCAGTGACATTTTTAGATCTTTAGTCTAATCTAAATATCAATTTCCTCAGTAATCGAAGGTTTGATTCCAATGATCGATCAGCACAGCCCAGATCTGGCACCTGCTCCTATCAGTTACCTATAGTAGAATTCCTGGAGATACCAGACTCGGAGCCGATCTCCATCTCAGTTAACTCTGGATTTAGCTGTGATAATTTCACTGAAATTACTGTTTTAAAAAATGTAGGAAAATAGCAGCCAGCTTTGAAAGCTGAAGAGGTTAAAAACCCACTATTAGAAGTCCTTGGGGTAGATTTTGACTCGCGAATCGGCAGCCCGTTTTACATCTCTCCCCATTTCTATTTCCATTGTGGAATCGGGAGAGATGTAAAACAGGCTGTCGATTCGCTATCAAAGTCAAAATCTATCCCTCAGTTTCCAAATAAAACCTCTGGACCAGATCAAACAGAATGCAGTAGCTTTCCAAGAGGGACTGTACAAATGGGACGCGCACCAAAATGATGCACTGCACTGAATATCTAATGCACTGATCGTTCAGCCTAGACTATGTATGCAAGTCCTGCAGCGGGGCTTGAACCCACAACCTCTGACTCAGGTGAGAGAGCAACCACTGAGCCAAGGGCTAAGTTATAAAACTGTTACTGTTAATGTTCATTTTTCCTTAATTTCCCATTCAGTGACTGGTCTCTACTTTGGCTAGCTGTGTGAGATTTAGGCTGCATACTCCGTCCCCTTTGGACACTATGGGGAGAATTTTTTTTTTGGGTGGGGGGGGGGGGGTCAGCGGGCACATTCAGTGGCGGGTCAGGTGGGAACATTTTTTTACAGCGGATTGGGACTCCGCTGTCAACCCGCCGCCACGCAACTTTACCAGATGTCGGGTCTGTCAGCGCTGAACAGACCCGACATGCAGCGGAGAGGGGAGGCAATTCAGGTCATTATGACCTTGTTAACAGCCCATTAAAAAGTATTTTGAGCTCACCGTACCATTTTACGAGGTCGCCCACGGGGTCCATGCTGCTCGGGGATCACATCAGGTAAGGAGGTCGGGTGTTGTATGACCATGGGATCATCTCATTACTTGACAGCTGCAAATGTGCTATAAAAGCTCCCATCTCACAGCTGTTCACTTTCCAAGCTCAGAAGCTGTTGCTTACTGCATTTGAAAGACAGATTGAGCTTTATGCCGGTTGCAAGTGTTTGGAGCAAACTCTCTCTCCAGTGTCACCTCATTGGAACAACTTCTCTCACCATTGACAGATTGCTTCTATCATCTCAAGTTCATCTGCCATCTATTACATCAGCATCGGTGCCCTTGAAACTATCTCACCTTGGTCCTCAGAATCCCACCACGATCAGCCCCAACACCAGCAGCACCAACAACGCCAACCTTCTCCGCAATCACCTGATGCTGCACAGGACAGAGGGCATCAGCACCCGACCACATTGCTGCCAGGGATGGTCTCACCATGGCCAGATTTATTTCACTTGACGCTGTACACCCTGGCTGCCACATGATGTGCCAGGTTGGCACCACCCCACAGCAACACCATAAAGCATCCCTACAATGCCCAAGCCATTCCTTTCACATGCATCACCATTGCAGGGGGTACCGTTACATCTCACCATTCACTGCAACTCACTAAGCCACTTCCAAAGGTGCACACAGATCTGTCCAAGAACGCAAAGTGTTGAAAATAAAGATTTCAATGTTTGACACCACATTAACAGAAACTTTACATGAACATTGCATAAAACACCCAAGTGCCTACCCTTGTGTGTTGTTAATTGGTATGATTGGACTAGGATGAGTGTGAGGGGTGGCTAGTGAGATGGGAAAGTGATAATGTAGATAGAGAGGGATGGGTGGAGGTGCAAGGTAAGTTGGTGTGAGTAAGGATGTGTAGGAGAAGGGTATGGAAGGCAGAGTGATGGGGATGTGATGAGTGGCACAGCAGGATAATGTTGAGTGTGGCTTTGCAGTAATGTTTCGTGATCTACTGAGATCATTGAAAGGTTTGCGCCACTGCAGCCTGGTCCTCCTGACCACATCCCTGCTTGTGTCCTCCTGTGCAATGTACAACCAGCTGCATTGGTCTTCTGGGGAGGTCTCTTCCGCCCTTTGGAAGGGAAGAGAACCCCCTGTGTGCTGTGACTCCCTCCATAAGCATATGGAGGGAGTCATGGGAGAGCCTGGGTGCAGCCGTGCACCTCTGTGCAGTGCTCGTCAGTGTTTGCAGTACCTCAGTGCTGTAGAACACTGACAGCACAACTGTCAAAATCAATTTGCGCATGGTCCCTTTAAGGAAACCGGCTGATGACACGTCATCAAATGACGTCATCAGACCCGCTTCCTTTAATTGGCCGGCAAGCGCGCTGGGCGGGCTTAACAAGCCCAATCAACGTAAAATCAATCTGCACAGCGGGCTTGAGGCAGCAACGGGGTCGGGACCCGCCACTGACGTCGCCCGCCATGGACCGGCCGAGGTTGAGGAGATCGTGGCCTACATTACATCTGTTCAATCAGAGGAAGAGACAGCAGCTGCAGCAATGAGGTTGCCCCTGCTCTCCCTCAATTTATCAGTTTAAATCAAGAGCGGCTTAAAAGAATGGGAATGTTGCTTGGATGGAGAATGGCGGCACAATCATAACTCCACTTAGATATTGAAAAAGATGGTCTTAAAGTCAAATTACTTTACCATGAATAAAACTAGCTGAAGGCATTGAGTTGCTTTTGAGCTTTTCATGGTTGCTTTTTCAATCTTTGGATTAAGGATCTGAATTCAGACAAGAGCAAGTGTGAAGGTTGTTCATGAGAAATGCCTTTGTATAAACTATTTTAATGCTCTAATACTGAGTTTAGGATGTGGAGCTGGGACAGCACCTATACAACTTTACTGCCATTCGCCAACCACAACTGGTTTGGAACAGTTTTACCACAGATGCCATGATGGATGGATCTGCGAGTTTTTGCTCAATTGCTCCGTTAAATGTGAAGGAATGAAGAGGGCAAATAAACTAATGTTTAATGATCGCTTTCCAGTCCCTGGTTCAGTGAATGAGGACTAACAGGACGATGCACTGATCTTCTCAGCAATGAGGAAATCTGACTTGGCAACCAGGAATCGCGGTCTCTCGCCCGCTGATCGGATCAGGTTAACTGCACTGCAATCAGAAGCAAGAAATTAGCACATCACCGTCAGGAACCCCTGGGTCTTCAACATGTACCCAAGTTAAGGGTAGCCCTAATACTAGGAATGCAAAATTACACAATCTGGTAAAGACACCTTGTGAGTCCGATGTATAACTCGCTGGTTAGTGCAGCGTTGATGAGTCTTTTGGGCCAAAGACTCTAGTAACCACATTGTGTATCATGCAATACACCAACTTGCAGTAACAGCACCAAATCCTCTGTCCTAACGTGTTGCCTGGAACAGAATTTAAAGCCTCAACCTATTTCCAAATTGCTTAAAAATGAGCAATAATCATCAATTTAAGTTAGCTTCACAATTTATTTTGTAACTCATCACCAATGTTCCCTCTAATTTTTTTTTGGTGCGCAGTAACTTTAAACTTGCTGCGGCCGCGCAGAACCTCCCAATTGGTGCACAGCCTGTGCGGAACCTCCCCATTGGTGAGCGGTCTGCGCGGAACCTCCCCATTGGTGCACGGCCTGTGCGGAACCTCCCCATTGGTGAGCGGTCTGCGCGGAACCTCCCCATTGGTGCACGGCCTGCGCAGAACCTCCCCATTGGTGCACGGCCTGCGCGGAACCTCCCCATTGGTGCACGGCCTGCGCGGAACCTCCCCATTGGTGAGCGGTCTGCGCGGAACCTCCCCATTGGTGCACGGCCTGCGCAGAACCTCCCCATTGGTGCCTGGCCTGCGCGGAACCTCCCCATTGGTGCACGGCCTGCGCGAAACCTCCCCATTGGTGAGCGGTCTGCGCAGAACCTCCCCATTGGTGCACGGCCTGTGCGGAACCTCCCCATTGGTGTGCGGTACCTCCCCATTGGTGAGCGGTCTGCGCGGAACCTCCCCATTGGTGAGCGGTCTGTGCGGAACCTCCCCATTGGTGCACGGCCTGCGCAGAACCTCCCCATTGATGCACGGCCTGCGCGGAACCTCCCCATTGGTGCACGGCCTGCGCAGAACCTCCCCATTGGTGAGCGGTCTGCGCGGAACCTTCCCATTGGTGCACGGCCACGCGCCTTAGGAGGAACATTGTTCATAACCAAAAACGTATTTCTTAATTATTTTCAAATTTGCTGTCAAAATCTGCTGTTCTGTGTTAAAATTTTGCATCGCAATCAACTGGAGGAGAATTTAAGGAAGAAGTTGTGTTACTAACTCAATGCAAAAGGTTCCCTGAGCTTTCCAGTTTGGGAATTTGTGTGTGTATATATTTTTTTTAAACTGGATCTACAAGAGGGGCCAGTAACACAAAATTAAACTGCTCCCCCAGTGATTTTAGTTCACAATAAAATCCCCCTGAATAAAGGAATAAGACTTTATTTTGTTGAAAGGTAGAGTTTATTTCTGGAGGGGGAGGGGGGGGGGGCGTGGGGGGGGGAAAGAGAGGTGGAGGGTGCTTTAATGGGATGGATTCGCTGGGGGAAGGAGAGATATTTATATTTCATGACACCAGAAACGAGTTAAAGCTCAGTGATTACCTGTCATAATCTGCTCCAATTAAGCTGGTTCCATTTACTGCCAGGATTCTGTCACCGATCCTCAGTCTCCCATCACAGGCTGCAGGGCTGTCAGGCAGCAGGGTTCTGATATAGATCCCAGGGGAATTTAAGGTCGTATGCTGTAAAGAGATGGAAGTACCGGTGTAAAAGGCAGCATACTTGTTCCTACTCAGCACAGTGGTTGGTGATTCCAGTATTTTCTAACACTGGGACTCAAACTCAGAACTATGAGGGTCTGAAACAAAAATCTTAACTGCTGTGTCACCTAGCTGGTTTAATCTGTAAATAATTTATACAAAACGATGTGGTTCTCTGTATGCTACACAAACTACATTTAATGGTAAAATAAATAACATGGAAAATTCTGAGTCTTTCACCAACTGAGATTATAGATATTTTTGTCAAAACTCAAGGACAAAGATTTCAAAGTGTTAGGGTTAATTATATGTTGTACATTTTGAACCATTATTGTACTATTATTTATTGAGCTATTATTTGCGAGTATAAATACTATGTCAGTGCTCTTATTGACTAACGTGTCGTTCATCTCACTCACCAGCCCATCAATCAGTCCCATTCCTAAGCCAATGGGCCCTCTCCCCAGCTCCACCACAAACACACAACATGGATCATCTTCTCCCGAACTCAGGCTGGAAGATGTTGGAGTCGGTAAGTCGTAGGCGGCAGATACTCTTCCTGTTCAAAAGAAATGCAAGAGTTCACCTGGTGTTTTGCAATGTTTACAAGCCAACTTTATATCTTACAGATAAAGGGGTTTTCATTTGACTCTGGAAAAAATACATTATTCTGAATGCTAATTTGCGCTGGATTAAAAGCTCCAAATTTGAACTGAACTACAGTCATACTGGACCTAAGCAATGCGGCAGCTGGATGCCCCAGAAGGGGCAGGGCAGCAGACTGATGATACAACCTCAGCACAGGGATGACCTGGTTGGGTGACTGCGCAAACCAGGAACTCAGGTCTGTATATAAATAGGACCAGTAAAGACAAGTGACGACTTTGAATAGGATGTGCCTGTTTAAAAGCTGCAGGACACTACTTTCATTTTTCCTCGTTATTGAAATCAATAATATTCACTATAAAACCCTAGCAATTTAAAAGAGATGATTTCAATCAATTGTTTTTACGCTTCAGAAACACTGCATCTTTTAATGGGAAGTAGGATTTAAAATCAGGGAGATGTGTATAAGCACCAAAAAAAACATTCAATTAATAGAGTGGGTTAGACTGATTGCCAGAGTAATATAAATACACAGTGAAAATATAGTTTGTTATTTAAAAAGGTGCAATTATTTAGAAATGTTTACTTTTTAAGGATATAACCTTCATTTTTCATAAAGCTGCAGATCAGTGGATCTGGAGGAGAACCAAATGTTTTATGTGTCAGATACAAAAGTACAAAAAGCCTGTCTCAAGCTACTGCAGTTTCTGCTCTGGAACTGCACTGAAAGCTGTTCAGGGTGGTGACATGGTAAAACCTAATAGTGTCTTGAACTCGCCTGGTCAGCTTCCTCTCAGACTATTCTTCTTGGTCGCCTCTTGGTTTACTATTACTGAACTTCTGCTTTGTGTCTATCAGACACTGAGGGGGAAAAATTGGGTGGCTAACATCGCGGGGCGCTAATTTAAAAAGTTAGCACCGAAAAAGTTAGCGCCCCTCCGCCGTAAGTTCAGTAGTAGCGCCCCAAGCAGCAGGTGGGACACTACTGGAAACGCTCCACCTCCTTCTTGGGGCGCTACCACTGAAGTTTGCAGGCGGTACGTAGGCCTCCCTCCCCTGATTAAAGGGGAGGGGCCTAGCGCTGTGCGCACCGTGGCCCTGCTGGACCACCGGGGAGCGGGGTGCCGTGAAAACAGCCCGGACTCAAGAGAAGTGCCTGGGCTGAGCGATTGCGACCGGCACCCCGCATAAAAAAGGGGAAGGGGGCAGGTGCTGGCAGTCAGCCAAAATAAAAATGGCCGCCCGACACCTGCCCCTTTTACTAGCGCTGCTGCCACTGCAAAAATGCCCTCTGATCCTGTCGGACATATCGTCCGGCGATAGGTCAGGGGGCGCAAGGGAAGTCTGCGGCCGGGGCGCTAACGGCTACCGCCACTGCTAACCTCCCACTGAATTTCGCGGGAGGCGATAGCAGCCCCGTGCCGCGCCAGGGGATTTGCGCCCCAGGGGGCGCTAACGAGAGGCGCTAACCAACCCAATTTTTCCCCGAGATCCTTAATCTACATCTTGCCTGGTCACCTCGTCCACAGGCGATAACCATCCCAATAAAATATTACATTGCATACGGTTTATCGGTGTTAAGTATTCACTGAGGGTGGGACACAATTTGAAAACAAACAACCAAGAAAACTGATATAAAGAGATTGTCCATCAGAGGCCTCCATGGTATTACTTGTAGTTAAAATGAGTAATTGTGGGATGTGTATTTAAACTACACATCCCATAATCTGGGGACACTAAAGCTACTTTGGATGGCTTTCCCTTGTTATTCAAGAGGTGGTATATAAATGTTATTTGTTATTGGTCATCTCTACGAGCCAATTGGACAGATGCTGCGTGATAAATTTCAGTTTCGTAAGGGTAATATTCAGTTCATCAAGTAGTGGTGGGTAATGTAAAGCCCCTGCTATTAAGACATGTATTGTGAACTCTAGTACTGGAAACCTAGAAACCAATAATATGATTTATATTCTTTATTGGTATTCTTGCCAGATGTTTTGTTTGGCAGTTCAGTTTAATTTTGACTAAACCCTACTCCAAGCCACATTTATCAGATGTTCAGTTCTACCTCTCAGATTTTTCTAGGCTGGCTCTGCAGTATTGAATTGTGTTGGGTATTTATAATCACTTGGGTTCACAAATGAGTTCCTAGCCTTTGTGGCTCAGAGTTGACTGATCATTTTGCCTATTAGTTGGAGTAAAAATCCCTGAAACCTCATAGTCCCGACAGTTACCTTCCCTCTCATTGGCTCCGCTTCTGTAGATACCATTTCTCCTGGCGTTTGAAGCAAGTCTACCACCTCCATTGGTTTGTTCACAGTCATTGTGCGCAAGGTCAGAGTTCAAAGGTGTGTTTGGAGGGGTTAAAAGGCAGGAAGGATCTAATGGCTGCATGCTTTGCCCTGGGACCCTGTGCCTTCCCAGAGTATGTTGTAGCTGTAGGTTGTGTAGTTTTTCTTTAAGTTCGTGGCAGGAATTAAAATCTCTGTGTGATCCACTGACCCAGGAAGTGCTCGAGCTTCTCCCGTCTGTCTCTGCGTC
Organism: Squalus acanthias; assembly: GCA_030390025.1. Lineage (NCBI taxonomy): Eukaryota > Metazoa > Chordata > Chondrichthyes > Squaliformes > Squalidae > Squalus > Squalus acanthias. Next base: position 58,561,568 of record CM059442.1, on the reverse strand, counting down.
AAGATTACTATTGAGGTGATTGCTTTGGCCTGATTGCTGATCAAGAATCTTCTGACTGGAAAGTGTGGTTGGATTGCCTGAAGACAGCTGGTGACAGCTGTGGGAAACTGGAAATTCAGTCTGTAAGAAATACAAATTGGAAGAAATAAATCACAGCTGCAAAAACTCTCTGGCACAAGTCTGCACAAAATCTGACAGGAGCACTAGAATACAGACCTTTTGCGGCAGCCTAGCCCCAACACAAAGAGATGAAGAACATTGGCATATTCAGTTCATTTCAGAAATAAGGAAGACCAGACAATTAACTCGTGACAGGTGAACTGTGAAGGGCCAATGATCCCTGTTACGTGCAACCTGCTTATACAATATGATAATTTAACAAAAAAATCATATTGTTACGGCTATTGAATTTGAAAATGGTTTCCACAAGAACTATTCAATACATGATTGGTTCAATTTTTCCCAGGTCATGAAATTAGCTCCCTTCATCACAAGAAGCATCACTTTGAATGTGATTGGACATTTTGTACTAATTAAAGAGTCAATTAGGTCCATAAAAATAACATTGTTTTGGCTCAAAACATAAAGCAGCACTTTTTTCCCCATTGTATACATGATTCATGTTTAGCACAGAGTAGTGTGGGTGTTTAGCCCCTTTATGACCTGGCTTCTCTGAATAATAGTATTCTCTTACATGTAAGTGGCTGGGGCAGGATATAACATAGCTTATGGGGTAATCATTGAACAGAGGAGATTATAGGAGGATTTGATTTGTTTTTTAATTATGAAGGGACAGACAGACAAGATAGAAACAGACTGTTTCCAGTCGTTGAGGGATCTAGAATGAGGGAACATAAATACAAGATTAAATATAAAAGATTTAAGACAGAGAGCAGAGGAAACCTTTTTTTTTTACACAGAGGGTTGTGAGGCTGCAGAATGCACTACCAGAGTTTGTGATTGAAGCAGAGACCATGTCAACATTTAAGAATAGGCAAGATAAATGGTTGAAGGGGGAATAAAGGCTCATGTGGAGGATGGACCTGTTGGGCTGAAAGGATTGTTTCCTTGTTGCAATTTCTATGTTATTCTATGTAATAACTAAGTAAGCAATGAACTGAAACAATTGAAAAGCTGATGGGAGCCAAACGATGCAGTTACACTGCCACTTTCTTGTTAATGCAAAGTAGTTTTGGGTGTGCATCAGCGCAAAAGTGGCAGTGTATCTCAGGAAGCAACTTAGCATACTAAACGCTTGAGGTGCGAGTCCCCCTCCAGAAGACTGTCTTACAATCATTTGAGCTCACACTGAGCGGGGTATAACTGCAGCCATGGATACAGTGCACAGCCTTAGGAGCAATGCTTAAAACGTGAACATTACAACAGGGCCAGCTGTTTTTAGAATTTCACAAATGACCTCCATATATTTTCTGCTGTCTAAACAGGTTATAATAATTTGCTACCAATGTGTTATGAAGTGAAATTAGAGGAATAAAGAGGTTTGGAAAAAGAGAAGGGCTTGCAGTGTCCTGTGGAGAACACCCTGTTTCTACTGGAAGTTATTGGCTGAATCCGCTCATGTATACTGTGGGTGCGCTGACATGCTACACATTCACATTACATGCATTTAAAAGAAATGTTCCCTCCCGTTTTCTTTTTATAACACACTGCAAGGAGGGTGCAGTAAATCCCATGAAAAGTAATCTGCTGCACTGGCAGCAATTCAACCTGTAGAAAATTCAGGATCGATGGAATCCACCTTTAAATTTTCCGAATTCTCAAACACTGTGACGTTTATAGTGGTAAATTAGACTGGAATCTCTTGATTTTCTTCTGGTCATTCCACAGCGTAAACAAGGAATTACAGAGGTGGTTGGAAGCGTAGATTTTCTTAGACGACGTATGGAGCAGTTCGGATGTCATTAATTGGGAAGAAAATGATAGATTATCCAAATCTGTTCGAGTTCAAACAGCTGGAAAGATTTAAAGGATAGTGTAATCCGATATGTAATTAAATCTTCTGATTCTAGCCAATTGGACTACAAGTATCTTTTGGAAAGTTATAGTACGGATGTTAATTAATCAATCTAGTTATTGGGACTAATGTTCTCCATCTCTGTAACCTCCCCCAGCCCTACGAAATCTCTGCGCTCCTTCAATTCCGGTCTCTTGTGCATCCCCGATTTTCATCGCTCCACCATTGGCGGCCGTGCCTTCAGCTGTCTAGATCCTGAGCTCTGGAATTCCCTCCCTAAACCTCTCCGCCTCTCTACCTCTCTCTCCTCCACTAAGTCGTACTTTAAAACCCACCAAGCTTTTGGTTACCTGTCCTAATATCTCTTTATGTGGCTCAGTGTCAAATTTTGTCTGATAACGCTCCTGTGAAGTGTCTTGGGACGTTTTTACTATGTTAAAAGGCACTTTGGTTTCTGAATCAGGAATTCGGCCTTTCTGTGAAATTGCACAGAGGAAAGGCAAGACTTGGCACTTTCAGATGCGGCACAGAACAGGTCAGGGAAAGGAAACATTGTAAGCTTGCATTCTGATTGGTGCTTTTTTAGAAAAACACTCCTGTTGTTGTTTGAGGGTTAAATACACTTTATCCAGTTCGGCTGAGTAGTTAGGAGATTTTCATTGGCTTGTAAAAATCACTGGAACACTTTCGACTGTGAACAGGTCCAAGCACAATCTGTATTTGTTGAGGTAATGTGGTTTTATCTACAGCTCGAGATCACCCCTTCTGTCTGTGTTTCAAAAACATGATAGAATAAAGCCAATGATTGAAATAAATAATTAAGTATAGTGAAGAATTTTGCTGGGGAACTGTCCAGGTATTAAAAAATAAATAAAAACAGAAAATGCTGGAAATACTCAGCAAGTCAGGCAGCATCTGTGGAGAGAGAAACACAGTTAACGTTTCAGGTCGGCGACCCTTCGTCAGAGTTCTGATGAGAGCTCGTCCAGCTGAAACGTTAACTCTGTTTCTCTCTCTCCACAGATGCTGCCTGACCTGCTGAGTATTTCCAGCATTTTCTGTTCTTATTTCAGATTTCCAGCATCCGCAGTATTTTGCTTTTGTATTGAAAAAATAAAGTTGGAGATGAAGATGAAGAATGCATGAATTTCATCATTTGAATTCAGTTGTGTGAAAACTCTCAGGGCTTCATTTCAGTGACATGCTCTTTAAAATATGGCTCAGAATACTGATATAATGTTTGCACATTTATCTACACTTTAAATGTTTTTTTCTATATGTTATCAGTTTTTGATCTGAAAGAGGTGGGTATTATTTATGCCTCGACTATGGACTCTGGGTTCTCCATGAATATTTAGATTCCAGACCAATAGAGGAATCCAAGATTATGTTTACAGAGGCTGTGGTTGCTAAGAGTTAGAACAAACAGTAAGGATATGCTAACCCAACCTGCACTGATCAGAAGACTGCAGTATGGTTCCTGTCGGAAAACTTTTCATTTCCTTTTGGCACAAATGCTTTGAGTTCTCGAAATTTGACTCCTTACAACCTTTTTTTCCCCCCAGCCCCTCGAAAACCATTCTTTATTTTATTAAACAGACACTGATCCTTGTTTGATTTTAAAGTGATTTTATCCAGTTATGAGCGTGCTTCCACAAAATGAGGATTCCCACCAGGATCAGGTAAAGAACCTTTTCCTAAAATGTAAATTCTCTGTTCCCACATTCTCCTGTATTTATATAAATGAAGCTTGTACTTTTCTGTCATGATTTCCTCCCCCCCCCCCCCGCCCCCATTTTGCCTATGAGTTACAAGCACAAAGCTGTGTTTCTCCCAACCCCACCAATCCAATGGGGGCTAAATTGGATAGCCCCCGAAAACGGGCGCGGGCATCGCGATACGCAACTAACCCGCGCCCATTGATTGCAATGCAGGCAGCACGCCAACTTCGTGCTGCCTGCTCATTTAAATGATTTCTGCGTCCAGCCAGCGCTAGTTCATTGGCTGGACACAGCAGTCCAGCAATCTGTCCTCCAACTAGGGCAGAGTTGACGTGCGGCGCCCGCAAAGCAATGTCCGTGCAGTCAATGGCAGCCTGCACCATGGGGAAGCCTGCAATCTGAGAAAACCCTTGCGCTCACTCTGCCTGCTTGTCTCTGGCAAGAGGGAATGAAATGTAGTCAGCTCTCTTTGAATAGACAGCCTCAGTGACCTCCCTTAGTGGACAGCAAACTGCGAGATGTTGCAAATAGCTCCACTCCAGCGTGGAAGGAGCCAGATACATTAAAAATTCATCGTCACGGTCACCTTCACAGCCGCTGGCAATGTGATCCTCGCCCTGCTCGGAGGTTGCAGTTGTGGCTGCAGCAGGTGGTAGATTTCAGTGAGGACGTCCTTACTGAAACGCAGACGTCTCACACATCGTTGCTCGCTGAAGTTCAGGTAGGAGAATTGCTCCCTGAACACCCTGGGCTGATATGACCTCCTGCTGAGAAACCTTCGCCCCCCTCCTCCCTCTTCCAGAGCTCTGTGTGGCCTCTGGTTCATTCTCCAAGTCGTGCTGTATTCCAAGGGGAATGCCTACTACTGCACCCATATCTGGCAGCAAATAGTTTGTGCAGAAGTCTTGAAGATGTTGGCCTTCGTAGCGAGAGGGTTCGAATACAGGAACAAGGATGTCTTGCTGCAGTTGTACAGGGCCTTGGTGAGACCACACCTTGAGTATTGTGTGCAGTTTTGGTCGCCTTATCTGAGGAAGGATGTTCTTGCCATGGAGGGAGTGCAGCGAAGATTCACCAGGCTGATACCTGGGATGACAGGAATGATGTATGAGGAGAGATTGGGTCGATTGGGCTTATACTCGCTGGAGTTCAGAAGAATGAGAGGGGATCTCATTGAAACTTATAAAATTCTAACAGGACTAGACAGACTAGATGCAGGAAGGATGTTCCCGATGGTCGGGGAGTCCAGAACCAGGGGTCACAGTCTAAAGATAAGGGGTAAGCCATTTAGGACAGAGATGAGGAGGAATTTCTTCACCCAGAGAGTGGTGAACCTGTGGAATTCTCTACCACAGAAGGCAGTGGAGGCCAATTCATTAAATATATTCAAGAAGGAGTTAGATATATTTCTTAAGGCTAAAGGGATAAAGGGATATGGGGAAAAGGCAGGGACAGGGTACTGAATTTGGATGATCAGCCATGATCGCATTGAATGGTGGAGCAGGCTCGAGGGGCCGAATGGCCTGCTCCTGCTCCTATCTTCTATGTTAAGTCAGCAAAAAGTCGTTCAGCACCTGCCACACATTTTGCTGTAGACTTTTGCGACTTGAAACAACTATAGAATGCAGCCAGAAAAAATAAACCAACAGCCAGAAAAAATAAACCAGCAACTAACCTGTAAGTAGTTGATGATCCCTTTTAATAGCGCTGAAGGGGGAGGGCGTCCTTCCTGCTGCTGAACGTGTGTTCAGCTGTACGAGGTTAAGACAGTGCGTTGGCTGGAGCGTTGAGCTCCAAAATGGCACTGCTTGCATCAAATCAGTGTTGCACGCTGATCGACATCATGATCTGCCTGCTCTGCATACTTCCGGCAGATGTTCAGTGTGCGCACGCTAACGCCTGCACCAAAATGGTGTCTGGCGCGATTCACCCCACCAGTGTGCATGCACGCCGTGGACGCCATTTTAAAGCTCTAAGGACACTCATACCGCCCAAAAAGCGGGCGCTAACAATCCCAATTTCTCGCCCTTTTGTCTCCACGCTCAATTAGATTGGTGTCTGAGCTCTGTCTGTACCTTGAGTGATGAAATTAATATATGAAAAGAAGGGTTAGAATGACTGTCGGTGCCCATCAATGGTGTTATCTCCTGCACTGTCCTTCCAACCTCTAGTAATTTTAACTCCTGTAGGAGGTGAAAGAAAGAGAAACAAATCTGGCTAACTTCAGGAGGAATGCATGAAAATTCTTCCACGATTCCATAAGGCAATTGTGCAATCTCTGGGACACGAGAGTTGTCCATGACTCTTCACTAGCTGAACTTATTTAACCCACATACCAGACATTCCTCAACGCCCTCCACACTCAAACTTAGCAAGTCCCTTAAAGGACTGTAATGTAACCATATTGATGGTACATAATGCTGACAACTTGTTCTGACAATCCTCTGAAAAACGAAATACATCTTGGCATCTCTGTTAATGTACGCTATAGGCATGCCCTCTAGACCTACTATCACTTTCCATCTTGAGCACCTATCCAAATCTACGACATTTAATCCTTTTATAATTTTTTAAGTTCAAAATTGTAGTTGTGGAGGGTTTCCCAGACTCTCATAATATTTCCCCTATGCTTTTTTCCCTCCAAAGTGATTAACCCCAAGTCTTGGAAGTCACAACTAAGAGATAACATAAGGTGCTCCTACAGCCTCAATGTCCCAACAGATGTGGAGATCAAACTGGACGCAGTACTCCTGAGTGAAAACCTATAGCCGAAATACTTTGTACTCTAATGACCAGGCAATGTGTCTGATCTATGACTATCCTGGTTCCTGTCCTACATTGTTATTTTTAATGTACAGTAATCCCTCCCCAACCGCGGGGGATACGTCCCTGAAAACCCCCGTGGTTAGTAAAACCGTGGTTGGCAAATACAGTATAAATGTTCAAATAACACAATAAAAAAAATATAAAAGCAATAAAATCATGTTATTTACCTTAATCCTAAATTAAAAACCGCGTGTACGCAAAATTCACTGCCGCGGTTGGCAAAAGTTGTCGCAGAGAGGAAACCGTGTATACTTGAAATTCGCGTATGGCAAAACCACGGTTGGGGCGGGATTCCTGTATACCAATGTGTGGAATAGATATGCTTCAAGCTGTCTTGTCCTATGTGCATAAGATCGCACTTCCCCAATATTACATCGCATCTGCCCTTTCTGAAGCCATTCACTTACTAATCTCCTTCTTATTGCCAGCCCTGTACACGCTATTGGTCCCTCAAGATAAAAATAATAACCAGTAAAGGATCCAGCATCGAGCGCTAGGGGGCTCCATTCATTATTGGGGCTCAATGGCGTCTCTTTTTTTCACTAGATTTTGCAATTTAAAAAAAATTAAAAATAGATCTTTAAAACTCTAACTTGGCAGAAAATCAGTATAGTGCAAAAGCTGAAATATTTAACGTCTACTGAGGCTAGTTAGGTAACCTCTCCAGATGCCAGTCCATCTCTCCTTGTACATACTGTAGAATATTGACGGGGTGCAGGTCAAAGCTTTAGCAAACTATTAAAGTATTAAACTGGAAAGAGGGGTGGGTTAATTTGCTCATTCGTACCCAGATATAGCCTCACTTCAATAGCTGAACAGAAGCGAGGGACTGTTGAGTTTCAACATGGTCTCCGAGGCCTTCTGAGTAAAGTGAGCCTGTATTATCTGCTTGTCATCCTTTTTTCAAAAAGTGCTCCTGCAAAAACACAATCTCATTTGGCCAAATTAATGCGGGGAAATGAGCTACTTGCCACTCTAATAGTCTTTTCTTAGCCATTATTTTAATTTGTCTGAGTTCCAGTTTATTCATATAAGGAAAAAAAAAATCAAATTTCTGTTTGCAGCACTACTTAACTGTAGGATGCACCAACTTGGAATGTTCAATTAGAGAAGAAACAAGGGCTAGGGAAATACTATTAAGCTGTGCGTTGTTCCATGTATGGCTAATGAGCTCTGCATAAGTGAGGTCTAGTATGAGATTTTACAACTTACACAATAAAGAGTGCATTTAGCTGCACCTATTAGTCTGAGACCAGTCGCTGGAGTTTGGTTTCAAGCCCAACCACCTGTTTATACTGGCTGGCTGAAATTCTAACTCTGTTGCACAGGAGAACGCTCTCTGCAGAAGTGCATACACAGAGCTCCTCTCCCAAGCAGTTAGATTTTAAATGTTTAGACAGAGAAGATGCCAGAATGTGCATTAGTTTGTTTAAACATTTTAAATTATTTGCAGATAGGTTTACAAAGTGCTCAGGATGTCTAGAGGACACTCAGTTTGACATCACATTAGATTTACACTCTACGCAGTGTCGAACCAAAGTGGTGTGAGACTTCAGGGTATCTCGATCCAATTTTGAAGCAGTTCAGGCACTACCCAGGTTTACATTTCAACTGAAGCGGAAACTGGTGTCAAGCATTATAGTGTAAATACCCCGCATAATCTGGCAAAATTCATTTGAAGAATTTATGGAAATGCAAGGGCAATGCTTGCTCCGGACTTTGTTGCAGCTGGTAGGAAGAGAGTCCTCTTTGGACTGAAAGGTAATAACTTCCTTTACCTGCAATTCCTCAGTTGTGGAATATCCGTTGGTTGGCTGGAATTTGGTGCGCAGGCTCCAGAGGAAGTGGCGTATATACAGTAGGTGTCTGTACATGTTGTCATCTATGGTCTCTGCTTCCAGATCCACCTTAAAGTCACTGGTGGGCAGCACTATTGGAGGATATTTATCAAAACTCAACAGAATGTCCTCTGTGGAACAGAAAATATACGGGAGCTTGTCACACACGGAAGGGATACGATTAAACTCTGCTTTGTTCTGCCTATCTGCAGTTTGTGGATGGTATGCACATTCTCCCAGAACATTTGATCCATTTTTCTTTGACCTTCCTCTGAAGGTGCTTGAGCAACCTGGCCAAGTTTGGGAAATATTCCAATACGGCTGAGCCAAGCTGATGAAGAATGAGTCAAAACCTACTGGAAGAAGTACTGGTCTCATTTCACAACACATTGAATATGAATAGAACATCCTATGCAGAGTAACCATAAAACAAGAGCCAAACAAAAACCGTTTGAGCTGATTTTAAAGACTGCTATTCATCGGTAACCAATAATACCGAAGATCATTAATCACAACCATTTTTTGTAAAATGGCTCTACTATTAGGGCAAGTTAAATGACAGACTGCATAATTCTTATCTCATATATGTATTGTGCTATTATTCTATTAGCCTGTTTCAAACATTGTGTTTTCAATAAACCTTAATGCAAACATGTTTATTTTTATAGGCTTTTAAAATTTATTTACAGGCACTCATTCCTTTCAGTGGAAGCCTAGTATAATCTTGAACTACTGCAAAGAAAGAGAGGATGCAAGGCTTATAATAATGACCTTCTATCTTCCATTCTTTTAAAAACGCAGCTGCAAAAATTCTGCCTCAAATTTGTGGCACCATTTCTGCCCCGTCTCGTCGGGAAATCTGACCTTACCTGTTTTATATGTTGTTTCCCTCTCTTCGGCACTCGGCTGCCATGCTGCAATGGGGCCCACTCCAGGTGCGAGTTGGTAGTGGGTTAATATGTGCAGAAGTTGGGATGGGTTTAGGGCATGGAATTCTCTCTTGAGGCAACTCCAGCTGGACTGTGGCAAAAACATGAGAAGGTAAAAATCAACACAGAGAGGTTTCTCTTTGGGGCATGTGGGGGGGCGGGGGTTTGCTTTAGCAGTACCACTGATAACAATTATAACAATACCTTCTGACATCCCCTCTGCATCATCCTGTATTAGAGCTATTCCGTAAGCTGCAGGTTGGCAACGTGTAAAGATATCTTTGCGGGCCTGGAGGTGTCAGAAGGCTCATTTCAGGACTATGTACTTATAAAAGTCATTACAAGCAAACAGTCCCAACCGAGAAGCCATATTGAGCAAACATCGCACCACCACACCTACACCGCGAACATGCAGTCTCCAGAGAATACAACCGCTACACCAGCAAAGACATGCCGATCCAGGCTGACTTGAACAACCTACCACCAACCCGTCTCAAATCTAGAAGGCCATTTTGGACCGTCGCCGAAGCCCTTCAGCGATCTCCCTTTGGCCTTGATGACCGATGGTGAAATGCTTGGAAGAACTGCGACATACGGAATGGATTCCTTATAGAGGACCCCACAGTACAACCTGAAGGAACAAACCTTCCTCGCAAACAGTGGACAACCATCAACCGCCTCAGAACCGGTCATGGTAGATGCTGCCACCTTCTCCATAGATGGAAGATTAAAGCATCCTCATCGTGCGACTATGGAGCTCCTAATCAGACCCTGGAGCACATCATTGAGCACTGCCCTCAGAGGAGATTCGCAGGCAGCCTACAAGATATCCACTAATACGATAGCAAAATACTGCGGATGCTGGAAATCCGAAATAACAACAGAAAATGCTGGAAAAACTCAGCAGGCCAGACAACATCCGTGGAGAGAGAAAGAGAGTTAACGTTTCAGGTCGATGACCTTTCGTCAGAACTGGAAAGAGCCGGAAATCAAATAGCTTTAAGGCCAGGATAAAGCTGGGAAAAGGGGGAGGGGATAAAGGAACAAAAGGGGAGATAAAGAGACATTAAGAGATATGCAAGGCAAGAGGTGGTGTTGATGTGACAGGTTAAGGCTGAAAGAAGTGTGAAATCCACTGGCAGAATGAAGGACAGCTGCCAGCTTCTAGGAGGAAAAAAAAAGGTGGGGGGGGGGGGCAAATAAAAGGGTGGATGAAAAAATAAAATATAAATGTGATTGGAGCTGAGGTTATGATCTGAAATTGTTGAACTCAATATTGAGTCCAGAGGGCTGTAGCGTGCCTAAACGAAAGATGAGGTGCTGTTCCTCGAGCTTACGCTGCGCTTCCGTGGAACAGTGTAATAGGCCGAGGACAGTGAGGTCAGAGTGGGAGTGAAGCGGTGAATTAAAGTGACAGGCGACCGGGAGCTCGGGGTCCCCCTTACAGACTGAACGGAGGTGTTGGGGAGACCAAACGCAGATTGGGTGACCGCTTTGCGGAACACCTCCGTTCAGTCCGTAAGGGGGACCCCGAGCTCCCAGTCGCCTGTCACTTTAATTCACCGCTTCACTCCCACTCTGACCTCACCATCCTCGGCCTATTACACTGTTCCACGGAAGCGCAGCGTAAGCTCGAGGAACAGCACCTCATCTTTCGTTTAGGCACGCTACAGCCCTCTGGACTCAATATCGAGTTCAACAATTTTAGATCATAACCTCAGCTCCAATCACATTTATATTTTATTTTTTCATCCCCCCTTTTATTTGGCCCCCCCCCCACCTTTTTTTTCCTCCTAGAAGCTGGCAGCTGTCCTTCATTCTGCCAGTGGATTTCACACTTCTTTCACCCTTAACCTGTCACATCAACACCACCTCTTTAATGTCTCTTAATGTCTCTTTATCTCCCCTTTTGTTCCTTTATCCCCTCCCCCTTTTCCCAGCTTTATCCTGGCCTTAAATCTATTTGATTTCCGGCTCTTTCCAGTTCTGACGAAAGGTCATCGACCTGAAACGTTAACTCTCTTTCTCTCTCCACGGATGTTGTCTGGCCTGCTGAGTTTTTCCAGCGTTTTCTGTTGTTATTATAAGATATCCACGCTGTTACACCGGAAGCTTTGGCCTCGATATCTGACTTAGATATTGACATTTGATTTGCTTTGCTACTACCATACGAAAGAAGAAGAGTGAGCAGGAATAATTTGTGGATAACTGGTACCTCTTACTGTAAGAAAATGCAAACTCCCTTCCCTTCACATTCATCAGGTAATTCATTCTCACAATGCAATCAATCCCCTCTTCCCCCTTCTATCATTAGATATTCAATATGTAGTAGTATTAATACAACAGGGTTGTGGGATCTCTCGCCAATTTTTACTATTATGGAGCAGTGGACTCATGGTACACTTGAGTTTTCCCCAAACCCCTACTAGTTGACCAATAGTACATAGATCTACATAGTAACACACGTGAGCACTAACTATATGGACATGTCCCCTCTCCCTGCTTATATGGTGAGAGAAGCTCATTCTTGTATAAATATTACTATGCTGTATATACCTGTAACACTTTGAATAAAAATGGGGGAAGGGAAACACTGCATTTGTTAATACAGCCCCCACCGATTATAGCGGACGCGTTCGTGCGAATGCGATTTGCCCGCTATACGCGATGGCGAGTATAACGCGATGGCGTGGTACAGTTACAAGTTCTGTTTCGCTCACTCTCCCGTTACATCACCTCTCATTTTTACTGTCTCGCTACCTGTATATTGAAACCCCCTCTTTAAAATAAAATTATTGCAGGTTAAACTGTTGTAGATCACCCCAGTCTGTTACTAAGTGGTGGGGACTGTAACCACAAGAGTAAAGGTGTTAAAGGGAGGCCATTACCTGAATAAGACAAGATGTCGGGACCGCCAGGAGCCTTACAGCACCAGTGAATTTGAAAAAAAATTCATCTGCGATGTTACCCATGCCTACGTTTCGTACCCACTCCAGCAACAGGTGGAGACTGGCTTGCATCTGTTCCCCTTTAGACCAGTTGAAGGAACTTTGCCTTGAGCCTGTACAATAGAAAACACAGATAATCAAGTACGCCAGCAGAACTCCTACCTCTGGAGCCTCTCCACTTTAATTGTATATTCTGCGCACCCGATGCCTTTCGAGGTGAAGGACGACAGTACTGGGGAATGGAACATTTTTCCACTTTGTCCCGAGTGACAACATTCGGCCAGATAGGACCTGGGAAGAGATGCAGTGTAGCAATCTGGTTACATCGTCCTGACCATTTACATCTTCTCCAGCCTCATGAGGCAACCTTCTATTGCCTACCTGAGGCATTTTCCACACTGTTAATTTTAAGACCTGTCTGAACAATATTAACCGCGTGCAGGTTCGGTCATGTCTGAGAATATTTCTATGCATTGGAAACAGGATTGTATCTTTAAAATGGCTAACTTAAATGGGAAAAGGACTCCTCAGGGCTGTACAGGCCTCGTAAAAGTCTTCACATTACCTACTGTGGTGTCGAACAATCGTCTGATTCTACTTCACAAACTAGTTCATGCCCAAGCGATGCTATGTTTCTATAATTATACAATATTTCTCAACGGAGCCATGCACATCAATGTTTGAGGCTAGCGCACACAGTATATTCTGAAACTGTAGAATCATTTGACATCTCAGAAATAAATTACAAAAATGTGCCGATGTTTCTATATAGCACATGGATAGCCTTAGAGAAAATTACCCGAGATGTTATGAACGCCCTTTTACTGAACTCCTCTTTTGCTTAGTGCACAGGAAATAAGGCAGTAGCATCTGGCAGCACTTTTCCTTATTACAGTATCAATGCTATCAGTCCTTTAATACACTCACAAGTCAATGGATATTCCAATGGATTACATTTAATTTTAAGTTTTGATTTTCTTTATTCCTCCCCCAAATTGTTAAATGACTAGAGTGCTTGAGAATGAAGTGCATCATCAAATGACTGATGCAGCTGATAGAGGGGGTTAGGATACAGGCACCAATTTTCAGCTAGCTACAGTTTATACATTTCTCAAAGTGCTCCGAAACCAGATTGAATGGTTAGTTACTTTGGTTCAACGTCCCTTCTGTACGTGTATAAAGGAGATATGAAGGAGAAAGGACACTGCTCTGAACCACTGTGTCACATTTTAACCTGTATATTCCCAGAATCCTGTGAATTGAGCATTTTCCTTTAGTCTCCCGTTCTACTTTATAACTGTCACTGAGAATGTACAGATATTAGCTTCTCGAAGATGCACTTATTTAAAAAGCTTGAATCTTGTTGGCGAGGTTCTTTGATCATTTCTGGGTCAGCAGAAGCTGCCTGCTATTTTTGGAAAGACAAAAATTACATTATGCACCCCATTTTCCATCATTTGTGCTATTTCTTCTTCTCATCCATATGCAACAGGCCCCAGGGTGTATGACACTCTGGAGGAAGCAGGGAAGCCTGGCATCTACATTCATAATGGGAGCGAGGAAGGCATTGCTGGATTTTTTTTTGGAGATTTGTTTTTTCTGTATCCGAGTATTTTGTCATCTGTGGGGTTCTCATTCCCCCTCTCACACAGACAATAGGGTCGATTTTGACTTTGTACAATAGTGTAGAACGGATGATAGCGAATCGGCAGCCTGTTTTACATCTCTCCTGATTTTTAATTTCAGTGAAGTCAATGGATATAAAAATGGGGAAGAGATGTAAAACGGGCTGCCGATTCGCTATCACCTGCTTTACACCAATGCACAAAGTCAAGATGACCCCGGCCCCAATCTGTTTTCTGTTGGGAATTTCCCTGTACCTTTGATTTTTTGAAGATGAGGAAGAGCAATGGAAGGCGCCAGGCTAGTAATGCAGCATCGGAAGTGGACAGAGCTCCCTGCCGGTACCTCCAGAATACACAGGTAGAGGCACATGTACTGTCCATTTGTACCACACGTTGAGTGGCCTAAGCAGTGGTCCTTAAAGGGAGATGATACAAAAAACGACCCAGGGGATGTTTAAGCCTTTTTTTTTTGGGTGTGGCCAGGAGCAGGGGTGCTCTTGCTGGGCCCACGTATACTCTGCTGTTTCTTCTTCTCATCCACATGCAACAGGCCCCAGGGTGTGTGTCACTCTGGAGGAAGCAGTCATTTCTGGATTGTTTTTGGAGATTTGTTTCTCCGTATCTGAGTATTTTTTTTTTTGAAGGTGAGCAATGGAAGCCTGGTGTCTTCCATTGCTCTTCCTTATTTTCAAAAAAAATCAAAAGGTGGCTCAGGGTGGGGGCCGGCTGATTTCCCGCCTTCCCGCAACCGGAGACATTTAATGAGGCCCAAACTGAAAATAGTTTGAGCTGCACCAACACTGGCAGCTTGGCCATTCCGACAACTTCGCACCCATTTTAGACAGAAGTGGAAGATGGTGCTTCATCGTAGGTTTAGGCACACAGCCAGTGCTTAAAACTAGTCCAGTGCATCCCTTTACACATTTGTGTGTTTTGGGGTTTCATTGTATTTTGGTTCTAATTCATATTCTGATTTATTATCTCACCATACTGTACACACTTGCGAGTTGAAATAAATCCTGAATCTCTTAAAGGTTCCTTCATCGTTGCTGGGTCAAAATCGTGGAACCCCCTCTCTAACAGCACTGTGGGAGTACCTGCACCACACGGACTGCAGCGGTTCAAGAAGGCGGCTCACCACCACCTTCTCAAGGGCAAGTAGGGATGGGCAATAAATGTTGGCCTTGCCAGTGACGTTCACATCCCGTAAACGAATAAAAAAACATTTTACTTGTTTTTGATATACTTTCAACTTTTATGTCTTCTGTAGATTTCTTTTTATTAAACTAGACTACAGTTAACAGCTTGGCCACTATTGTGCTTTTTCATAAATAATTACCCTCTGCTCCGAGTTTCTCCCCTTCTCTCCTCTTCTGACTGATCCATTGGTGCTGGATGCTCTCTATTACGAAAGTGAGCCCAGACATGGCATATCAATAGCGGATTTGGATGTGGAAGCCATCATAACTGATCCTGATCCTGTCCTCAACCAATGCCCATGTACGCTCTTCCCAGCAGGAGTCACTGGATATCAATAAAGAACAGGAACTCTGGCTATTTTTACCTTCCTCCCGCTCCTGCCCGGGGGACATTGAGGCCAATTGTAACACAACGATCGTGACGATTAATTGAGATCCACTGGATCAGTACACATTAGACATCAAATCTGGGACTTTCCTAGTTTGTATGGCTCAGTCCACATTGGGCAGAGCATTTACTAACTGAGCCACCTGGGCGCCTGGAATTAATTTTGCAGATGTTTATATGAATGAAAACCTGCGTACATTTTAAAAGATCTGTTTCAGTACTGAAAGAGTTAAATACTTTCTAACCTAATCTAACCTACTGGAATGCTCTGATGTATCCAAAAATCAATGGATGTTTAAATACTCATGAATTACTTATGTTCTGCATGCCAGGTTTCAATCCTTGAAAGGAAAGAAACATTTTTCTTCCACAACTCTCCATAGTATTTTATTTTGACTAGTTCTAGCTTTGGACATTTCCAAACATGTAGTCGACTGGGCTGCTTGTTGGATAGGGATACTTCGCTTGCTGAAGTATATGGAGCAAATGGTAAGATTCTTTGGCAGGATGCATCATTTACCAACCCATTACCATATTTGGGTAAGAATTTTTCCAATACGCTCCAATGGAAAAGAAATGTTTACATCAGAGCCCATCAATGTACGGTCAACTCGTGTGCGATCTGACCATTTGGAAATCAGATGAAACTTTTGGCCTGCGAATTCTATGCAAGTGTTCATAAAAATCACAATAAAGTCTGATTGCTAGGGTGCCATTCCGATGTTTGGCCACATAGGGAGTACGACCTCTCAGAGAGGTATGACCTCTCCTTGGCATTTTCTTTTGGATTGGGGTTTGAAGATTACAGTGCTCTGGGTGTGCGCGCAGCATTAGAAAGATCTGCCTGTTCTATGAAACACATATATTATGTACAGCAATGTCTATAGACATCATATACTGACATTCCCTATAGCACAGAAAGAGACCATTCAGTTCTTTGCACCTGTGCCGGTACTAGCACTTCAACTGGTGCTATTAATCTAATTCAATTTCCCTGCCATTCTCTTTATCCTTCCATATTCTCCCTTTTCAAATATCTATCCAACTTTATTTTAAATAATATTCTAGTCCCTGCCTCAATAGCCACTTGTGTCTAAGTCCTAATAACCCTGTGTGTGCGGGAAAAAAATTCTTCTAATTGCCCCATTTATTCATTTTATACTAGAAATGCTCACACACAGATTATAGTGGGATTATTGCCTGGTAGCACAATGCTGGAAGTAAGAAAATTGAGGTCGTAAAAGAGACTTCCGTGTAGAATCTCCCAAATCCCATGGCACTTGAGCGCCAAATACAAATTCACGCTTCTTTTTTCCTTTTGAATTTGGTTTGCACAATTTAGAACAAAGTACATACCGAAGAAAGTTGAGCGGTTAGAAATGTTTATGATAATAATAGCATCTCATCACACCGAAATGTCTCCAAGCGCTTCATATTATGGCAGCCATTCTTTACCGGCAAAGTCCCATAAACAATGCGATGAATCCCCAGTTAGTCTGTTGTGGTGGCATTAGCTGAGGGAGGGACACTGGGAGAATTCTCTACCTTTCTTCAAGTGTGATCTTTAACATTGAAAAGGAAGATGGAACCTCAATTTAACATCTCATCCATGGGACAGGGACTGGGACAATCCAGGCCTCCCTCAGTACTGCATTGGCTTGTCACGCCAATCCTGATTTGGGTCTTGAACAAACCAGTTTCTGACAAGGCAACAGTGTTAGTTTCAATTGCCATTTCCTTTTTAAAGACTGTAGTTGGCAGCTGTTTTAAAATTTGTTCCTGAAGGAATTCATTAAATCCTTTTGCTTATAAAATGATGAATTCATGGGCCAACTGCAACATATGGAATGGGACTGTTTGACTGACAACACAAAGAGCTGTTACATGAATATTTAGTGCTCTCTAAGTTAATTTTTTAAAGTAAGAGCCATATTTATAAACCAGTACAAAACCTCTGAAGCCGTTAACCCATACAGAACCTCCAGACAAATGGAGATGTGGAATCATAGAATGATATATCACAGGAGGAGGCCATTTGGGCCATCGTGTCTGTGCCGGCTCTTTGGTAGAGCTATCTAATTAATCCCACTCCCCCGCTCTTTCCCTATAGCTCTGCAAATTTTTGACCTTCAAGTATTTATCCAATTCTCTTTTGAAAGTTACTATTAAATCAGCTTCCACCACCCTTTCAAGCAGTGCATTCCAAATCACAACAACTCGCTGTGTAAACAAATATTTCCTCATGTCACCACTGTTTTTTTTGCCAAACATCTTAAATCTGTGTCCTCTGGTTACCGACCCTTCTGCCACTGGAAACAGTTTCTCCATATTTACTCTATTAAAATCATTCATGATTTTGAACACCTCAATCAAATCTCCTCTTAATCTTCTCTGCTCTAGGGAGAACAACTCCAGCTTCTCCACATAACTGAAGTCCCTCATCCCCTGGTCCCATTCTAACAAAGCTCTTCTGCACCCTCTCCAAGGCCTTGACATCCTTCCTAAAGTGTGGTGCCCAGAATTGAACACAATACTCCAGCTGAGGCCAAACCAGTGTTTTATAAAGGTTTAGCATAACTTCCTTGCTTATGTAATCTATTTCTCTATTAATAAAGCCAAGAATCCCATATGTTTTTTAACAGCCTTCTCAAGTATCCTGCAACCTTCAAAGATTTGTGTACCTACACCTCCAGGTCTCTGTGTTCCTGTATCCCCTTTAAAATTGTACCATTTATTTCATATTGCCTCTCCTTATTCCTCCTACCAAAATGTATCACTTCACACTTCTCTGCATTAAATTTCATATGCCATGTCCATTTCTGTGTATGTCTTCTTGAAGTCTGTTACTATTCTCCTCATTGTTTACTACATTTCCGAGTTTCATATCATTTGCAAACTTTGAAATTATGCCCTGTATACCCAAGTCCAGGTCATTAAGATATATCAAAAAGAGCAGTGGTCCTCATACTGACCCCTGGGGAACACCACTGCATGCTTCCCTCCTGTCTGAGAAACAACCATTCACCGCTACTCCATGCCTTAGCCAATTTTGTATCCACGCTGCCATGGTCCCTTTAATCTTCTGTGCTTTAATTTTGCTAACAAGTCTATTATGTGGTACTTTGTTAAATGCCTTTTGAAAGTCCAGATACACATCAACTGCAGTACCCTCATCAACCCTCTCCGTTACTTCATCAAATAGCTCGATCAAGTTAATCAAACACAATTTGCCTTTAACAAATTAATTCTGACTTTAATTTATTAGCCCATACTTTTCCAAATGCCAATTCATTTTGTCCTGGATTATTGCCTCTGAAAGTTTCCCCACCACCGATGTTAGGCTGACTGGCTTCTAGTTGCCAGTTTTATCCCTCTCTCCTTTTTAAAATAGGGCTGTAACATTTCCTCTGGCACAATCCCCATGTCCAAGGAGGATTGCAAGATTCTGGCCAGAGCCGCCACAATTTCCACCCTTACTTATCTCAGTAGCCTTTCTTCCGGACCAGGTGATTTTACTACTTTGAGGACTGCCAACTTTTTAAGTACCTCCTCTTTATCTATTTTTATCCTATCCAATAGGAAATCTATTTAAGAAAAAGCAATCCAAACACGGCGCAGTTTTTAGTAATCGCTGCTTTTTGAGAAACCAAGTACAGTTCCAACTGTACTTTGAACTGAATCCAAGAAGTCTAATTCTCAGTGCAGTATTAAGCTAAACTCAGTATGTCCCTGTTAATGGAATCACACAGAAAAGGATCAACATACTACTCCCAATGGAAGAGTCAAAGCTAGTGGTCATTCACTATTATTAGAAAAAGTATGAGAAAAGAAAAATTCACAGGCAGGAACTTAAATATTTTAATTTGTAATTTATCATGGGAAAATTTGTGAAAATTAAAATTAGAGCATGTTTTAATTTTAATTTTTTTTAGCAATTATTTAGTTTCAGTTTCCCACCCTTACACCCAATAAATTTACTGTCCATGGAGGAAGGTGGACAATTGAGCTTCAAAAATCAATGCACGGTGGCTTAAATATGGGAAGTCAGGTTACTAAGGAGTGAGACCATAGAGTCTTCCCTGTAGGGGTAATTTTCCCAGTACACATTGGTGGTGGGAAACTTTGGCCACCGCCAGCACATAGCAGAACGTCGCGGGCGCACTGCCTAATTTTCCGTCCATTGATTCTACAGAGGTTAGTCTCCATTAGGCATCAAATGACTATTTGGGTGTGGTGCCGACACACATTTTCATTGCTGAATAGCTAGGGAAACAGCAAAAATATGGAAAGCTCTGCTCTGTCGCTACACACGTTTGTTTGTTTCTCATATCCTGCTGGGATTTAATCCAAAGGTCTTCTGAACGCTAAACTACCTGAGCTACCCAAACTGAGTTTCACAGCGAGTGACCTCTGCTGGGATTTGAAGACCTTCCAGTCCTGAATCTGGCACTTTAACCGACTCCACTGCCAACCTGAGTTTCATAGGGAACGGGTTAAATCCCTGACACTTTTTTTTTTTACAATGTGATCGCAATGGTGCGAGCAGCTGTTGTCTTGCTTGCTTTTAAATCATTGATGCTGTTCATTTTGTGCTGTTGTGTACAGAGCAGATTTTCCCTCATGTAACCTTAAAGAGATTCAGTAGCTCCCTGATGTGTCGAAATTAAACAGTTTGATGTAACTCTTCTATGACCATCCTTTTAGTTATACTGAACGTATTCTGAAATGGCGATTTTCAATTGCATTTTTAGGCACTCTATGATGTCTCCTATCTGTGTTTTTTTTGGCGCAATTCAAAATGTTGAGCTTATTTGTAAAATTCTGTTTAGAATATCTAATGTGAACATAATGCAGTGGAAGATAGACTGCTGTGGCGGTGATGTTAGGTGGTGTGATTTTTATGGCCACGTATTTTCATTTACTGCACTCACTGGCTGCAGGACCAATGAGAAATGGTGCCAGTAGAGAAGGCATCCCAGGGGTGTCATCCTCATTCACGCTATAAATAAACGGCATGCAGTTTCTGCACAAAAGCAGAAGTACATTTTAAAACAGCAAACATAAGAAAGTAAGAAATAGGAGCAAGTGTAGGCCATTTGACCCTTCGAGCCTGCTCCGCCATTCAATAAGATCATGGCTGATATTCTACCTCATCTCCATTTTCCTGCATTATCCCCATATCCCTTGATTCCCTTAATATCCAAAAATCTATCGATCTCTGTCTTGAATATACTCAACGACTGAGCCTCCACAGCCCTCTGGTGTAGAGAATTCCAAAGATTCACCACCCTCTGAGTGAAGAAATTTCTCCTCATCAGTCCTAAATGGCCGGCCCCTTATTCCGAGACTGTGACCCCTGGTTCTAGACTCCCCAGCCAGGGGAAACATCCTGCTTGTTAAGAGGCAATTTAAGACTATTTTGAGGCTTCCTTGCAATTTTACGTTCTCCCCCACGGGTTACCCGCAAGTTTTTAGATCCATCTGTATGTCCAGTGCCACCTCATTGGGAGAACCTCTCTCACCATTGACAGATCACTTGTCATCTCACCTGCAGCTGCCATCTATTGCAGCAACATCGGTGCCCTTGAAATAATCAGACCTTGCTACTCCAAATCCTTCCACGATCAGCCCCAACACCAACATCACCAGGCACACCAACATCACCAACAACATCACCAACCTTCTCCGCCATCACCTGATGCTGCACTGGACACAGGGCATCAGCCCCTGACAACATTGCTGCCCGGGAGGCCAGCGATGGCATCACCATGGCCAGATTTACTTCACTTGACGCTGTTAACCCTGGCTGCCACATGATGCGCCAGGTTGACACCATCCCACACCAGCACCGTGAAGCATCCCTTTAATGTCCAAGCCATTCCATGAACACTCGTCACTATAGCGGGGTGGGGGGGAAGTTATGTCTGAGCATTCACTGGAACTCAGTAAGACAGATCTCAAGGTGCGCTCAGATCTGTCCAATAAGGGGCAGTTTTGGAAAAATAGATTTCACTGTATGACAGCACATTACCAGAAACTTCACATGGACATTGGCTAAACCTCTCAAGTGTCTACTCTTGTGTGTTGTTAGTTGATATGCTTGCAGTAGGATGAGGGTGAGTGTGAGGGGTGGCTAGTGAGATGGGGAAGTGATAAAGTAGATAGAGAGGGTTGGGTGGAGGTGCAAGGTAAGTTGGTGTGAGTAAGGATGTGCAGGAGAAGAGTATGGAAGGCAGAGTGATGGGGATGTGTTGAGTGGCACAGCAGGGTGAGTTTGAGTGTGGCTATGCAGTAACGTTTCGTGATCCACTGAGATCATTGAAAGGTTGGCGCCACTGCAGCCAGGGACTCCTGACGACATCCCTGCTTGTGCCCTCCTGTGCAATGTGCAACCAGGCTGCGTTGGTGTCCTGGGGAGGTCTCTTCCACCCTTGGAAGGGAAGAGAACCTCCCTGCATGCTGTGACTCCCTCCATAAGCATATGGAGGGAGTCATTGGAGTGCCTGGGTGCAAGCGTCTACCTTTGTGCAGCACTTCTCAGTGTTTGCAGCACCTCAATGCTGTTAAAACACTGACAGAACAACTGTCAAACTCAATGTGGATGTGGTCCCTTTAAGGAAACCAGCTGATGACGCGTCATCAAATGACGTCATCAGACCCGCTTCCTGTTAATTGGCCGGGAAGCCCGCAAGGCGGGCTTAACAAGGCCAATCAAGGGAAAATCCCGTTCACAGAGTGGCTGCAGCCAGGTTCGTATCTGGAACCTGGAAATCAGCTCTCGCGCCACCATCCCGCTTCCTGTGGGAAATTCGCGGTCAAAGTATTTGTTTAATTTCTCTGCCATTTCCTTATTCCCCATTATAATTTCTCCTGTCTCAGCCTGTAAGGGACCCATGTTTACTTTCACTAATCTTTTCCTTTTTACATACCTATGGAAGCTTTTACAGTCTGTTTTTATGTCTCTTGCTAGATTACTCTCATATTCTATTTTCCCTTCCTTTATCAATTTCTTGGTCCTCCTTTGCTGAATTCTAAAATCCTCCCAATCCTCAGGCTAACTACTCTTTTTGGCAACATTATAAGCCTCTTCCTTTTGATCTAATACCATCTTTAACTTCTCTTGTTAGCCACGGTTGGACAACTTTTCCTGTGGGGTTTTTGTGTCTTAAAGGAATGTACATTTGTTGTGAATTATGTTGTAGATATACTTGTGGTTAATGACCTGGCAGCTAGTCAGCAGCTAATGATCATTCTGCACAAACATCAATGATTTGTTTCCCCCTTGCATTTCTCCAGATATTAATTTATTCTCTCTACACCATGCAAGATTGTAAGCAAGCTGCTTCCTGAATTCGGCCGATTATACTCTTGATCAAGCTGCGCAGGTACATAGAGCTGAAGGGATTTGTGCTGGGGGCTATTTTTTACTTCTTTCATTAAGTTGGGAAAGTAGCTCCCACCAGCACCAATATGGAGTGCCACCATACCTGTCCTAAATCATATAGGTTTCATAATTTTTAATAAAAAGGAACTTCCTTCTATCCTCAAGGCACTGACTAATACTGGGATATAGTGCCACAGGTGCTAGTTGTGCTTCAGTACCCAACCCAAGTGGCCAATCTTTATATACAAGTCCAGATTGTGTGTGTGTTGGCATGTATTTGATGACGTGAGGCAACATAGCTGAGTTTTGACCTGTCTTCCTGCAATGTCCAAACATGCACACTTTCCAGCAGGGGTCACTGGTAAGCACCCCACCCCCACTCCCTCCCCAGCCCATGGGCTTTGAGACTAAGGGGGCGATTTTCTCAGCCCCGAGGAGGCGGGTATGGGGGCGGGACTGCCGGGAAAATGGCAGAATTTGGGGGCGGGTGGCAAACCCGCCCCCAACCCGCCTCCATGCCATCTTCCCAGGAGGCGGGTTGCCGTCCCGCACCGGGTCCCGTCTCCTTGGAGGCGGGAAGGGATTAAAGTCTATTAACTGCCTATTAACAGGTAGTTAACAGGCAGAAAATAGGATTATCCCATTTTTGCCCTCACAAGTGCGGGCTTCCCGACGGCACCAAAACCCGCCAGGATCACCGAGGCGAGTACTGCGTCTGCGGGGGTCGGGGGGGGGGTGCAAAAGTGTGGTGTGAAGGTAAGTGATGGGTGCAAGAGTGTAGAGGTGAGTATCTGAGGTAAGTCCTAAGTGTTTTTAAAAGTGTACTTACCTTTGTTTCTTCCTGCAGGCTTCAGTCGGTTTCTATACGGAGAGTCTCGCACCTCCGTGTTGCAGATGAGAGATGGCCGTTGCATTCTCCAATGCAACAAACATCTCAATTCTGTAAAAGAAAGAAGGTTGATGAGGTCTTGTATGCAAGACCTCATCAAACTGCAGAGATTGTCACTGTTTGACAGCTTCACAGTGCTGTTAAATGATGTGAGAAGTCGCACAACACCAGGTTATAGTCCAACAGCTTTATTTGAAATCACAAGCTTTCGGAGCGCTGCTCCTTCGTCAGGTGACAAAGCAGCGCTCCGAAAGCTTGTGATTTCAAATAAAGCTGTTGGACTATAACCTGGTGTTGTGCGACTTCTCACATTTGTCCACCCCAGTCCAACACCGGCATCTCCGCATCACTGTTAAATGATGACAAATCATCTGTCAAAAATTTTTGACAGATGACACGTCATACGTTGACATGCCCTGCAATCGGCTTTCCCTTAATTGGCCTGCTAAACCCACTGGGCGGGCTTAACAAGGTCAATCAAGGGAAAATAGCGTGGGTTGGCCACAACTCGATGGAGGCGGGACTGAAACCCGACAAGCAGCAGTCCCGCCTCCATTCACAAAATCGCCCCCTAATTGTAGCACTCCAACTGTTGCCCCAGCTGAGGTCAGCGGACACAGCACAAGATTGAGAATTGAACGTAACACCTTTTTGTTCTCAATGACTCACTTCACACTCGGCAGTGCACTTCAACAACTGAGCCACCGGGAGAGCAAAATCTTATTCTTGATACTTTAGATTCACTGTATGGTGAGCCAGACAGTATTTCCTCATTGTCAATGCCATGCCAGTAAGTAGAATCCCACATAATAAGAACAGTGTCAGCCGTGGCTCAGTGGGTAGCTCCCTCGCCTCGGAGTCAGAAGGTTGTGGGTTCAAGTCCCACTCCAGAGACTTGAACCCACAAAAATCTAGGCTGACACTCCAGTGCAGTACTGAGGGAGTGCTGCACTGTCAGAGGTGCTGTCTTTCAGAGGAGACGTTAAACCGAAGTCCCATCTGAGCTCTCAGGTAGACGTAAAAGATCCTATAGTAAATAACAACAGAAAACGCTGGAAAAACTCAGCAGGCCAGGCAGCATCAGTGGAGAGAGAAACAGAGTTAACGTTTCAGGTCGAAGACCTTTCGTCAGAACTGGAAAAAGGCAGGAAATGAAATAGGTTTAAAGCAAGGATAAAGCTGGGAAAAGGGGGAGGGGATGAAAGAACAAAAGGAGAGATTAAGAGACATTGAGAGACATTAAGAGATGACCAAGGCAAGAGGTGGTGTTAATGTGACAGGTGGAGGCTAAAAGAAGTGTGAAATGCACTGGCAGAATGAAGGACAGCTATAGTACTATTTTGAAGAAGAGCAGGGGAGTTATCCCCAGTATTCTGGGCCAATATTTATCCCTCAATCAACATCACTAAAAACAGATTATCTGGTCATTATCACATTGCTGTTTGTGGGATCTTGCTGTGAGCAAATTGGCTGCCGTGTTTCCTACATTAAAACAGTGACTACACTTCAAAAATACTTCATTGGCTGTAAAGTGTTTGGGACGTCCGGTGGTCGTGAAAGGTGCTATAGAAATGCAAGTCTTTCTTTCTTTTATATCGGTTACTATAAACCAGTGGCTCTGAGCACTTGGTTCCCAATTTTGTATTGTTGGCACTGGGGATAGGTCAAAGATGTTCCCTCATGTGAGAGCCTTTTATGGGTTTACAAATATTGCTGTTTTATCCCCCTCCTCTCTCTGTGCCATACTATAACCTGTACTTTACTATATATCTATTGCTACACAAAAGCACAGACAAGTGAGAATGTGCAGGTTGCACCTTGAACTGCATGAGGTGCAGCTGGACAGTATTGCCCGCACAGATAGATTTACACTGCTTTATTAATCCCAGCAGGCAGCGTCTCTTGATAACCTGCAAGCGACAGCTGCATTATTAAAGGCTGCCTGCCACACTGACTCTCATGTTTCGATAAAGACAAGGTTACACAAACCTAAAGAAAACCCTGTAAAGAAATCTATGGATCTGGATTACATGCAGGGCTCACTAAGTGCTTAGAATAGCCAACAACCTTACGGACTGAAGATTTATCCGGCAAAACACCACAGTTTATGAATAGGCACTAACCCAATTTAACTTTCATTGTTGATTATAATTTCTCGCATTTATAGCACATTGGACAAGGTACTGGTGCTAATGTGCTGTGGAGAATAGATATTTTCTGTGACACCAGAAATCCACCTGACCTACGAGCTAAATATCCCAGTCAGAAGAAAATACCTATGACAGAGAGGAATAGGTGCACGGGGAATAATTGCAAACCTATCAAAATCAGGTCATTTTTTTGTGAAGAAAAGTGAATGTAATGAAAAATTTGCAGTGTTTAAAATGTTGCGCTGGGGCTCTGTTTGTAATAAAAAGGCAGATGCAAAATCCACAATAATAAAAAAGTTCTCTCCAAAAATGACCCAATTTACATTATTTACGATTGTTTTTTTCCCCACAGGACAGAGTGATGTCTTGCGTTTTACTGCGTTAAAGGCGCGACATAAATACAAGCTGTTGTTGTTGTTGATAACCTCGCCGACAGGAGAATGAAATGATGAAAATCAATATAAAAATATTTCTCCTCTTTGCTGAGAAAATTGGCATGTTTCGCTGTTGAACTACAGGAGAAAATTACTTTTGTTAATGCAAAATAAAAGACTACATCTATCAATGTGAACGTGTATGTGAATTTTACAATTGAAAGACTTGCATTTTCTATAGCGCCTTTCACGACCACCGGACGTCCCAAAGCGCTTTTACAGCCAATGAAGTACTTTCTGAAGTGTAGTCACTGTTGTAATGTAGGAAACGCGGCAGCCAATTTGCGCACAGCAAGCTCCCGCAAACAGCAATGTGATAATGACCAGATAATCAGTTTTTTGTTATGTTGATTGAGGGATAAATATTGGCCAGGAATATGACAAGAGCTGAGCTTAGGGCACAAAGACGTTAGGTAGTTATCATTTGGAATTAAGCAGCTTTCTACAAACAGGTTGGCACAGTCTGTTTAGCCTGCCCATAATTATTTTGTCAAGGTCCATTTTCTCGTTTATCTTCCAGAAAACACCCTTGCCCTCGCAAACAATCCAGCAACATTACTGTCAGGAAAGACTGAACAAGCTGGGGCTCTTTTCTTTAAAGAAGAGACTGAGAGGTGACCTGATAGAGTTATTTAAAATTATGAAGGGGTTCGATAGGGAAGACGTAGAGAAGGGGGGAAAAAGAGGGCGTTAACGGGGCGCAAAGCAACTAGCACCCGGGCGCGGCGCCACCCACGCCTCCCGTGAAATTCAGCGGGAGGTTAGCGGCGGCGCTAACCAGTAGCGCCCCACGGCGCTGCACCGCCGGCGATGACGTCATCGCCGTGCCCAGTGCCCCGGCCGCGATCTTCGGGAGTGCCCCCCTGACTTACTGCCGGACGCTATGTCCGACAGGGTCAGGGGAGGCCTACCTGCGGCTGGGGAGGCGCTATTTAAAGGCGAGGTGCGGGGCGGCCATTTTTGTTGCTGGCCGCCTGCCAGCACCTGCCTGCGCTCCCGTCCCCGGCCTCCTGAACGACCCCCCCCCCCGCCCGCGGAGTGCCGGCTGCGCTCCAAGAGCCCGGCACTTCTCTTGAGTGCCGGGCTCTTTTGCCGGCACTCCCGATCCCCGGGGGGCCCAGCTGCAGCACGTAGCGCCGCGATATTGACTCGCAGCGCCCCAAGAGGGATGTGGGGCGCTTCCAGTAGCGCCCTGCTTTCCTCTTGGGGCGCAACCACTCAATTTCCGGCGCGGGGGCGCTAATTTTTCCGGGGCGCGCCCCAGCCGGGGCACTACTCAATTTTTAGCCCAAGATGTTTCCACTTGTGGGGATGACCAAAATTAGGGGTCATAAATATAAGATAGTCACTAATAAATCCAATAGTGAATTCAGGAGAAACTTCTTTATTCAGAGAGTGGTGAGAACGTGGAACTTGCTACCAGAGGGAGTGGTTGAGTAGCATAGATGTATTTAAGTGGAAGCTAGATAATGCATGAGGGAGAAAGGAATATAAGGATATGTTGATAGGGTTAGATGAAGAATGGTGGGAGGAGGCTCGTGTGGAGCATAAAACACCAGCAGAGACCAGCTGGGCCGAGTGGCCTGTTTCTATCCTGTACATTCTACGTAATCCGATGTAAAAGTGTCTTTGTACGTTGTTAAACTTACCCCTATCCATGAGCTGATTGAAGAGGGAGGCATTGGAGAAGAAGAAAAGGTAAGCAAACATCTGTGCTGCGATTTCAGGGTGCACCTCGTACTGGTGGAGGAGGTCTAGTGTCGTCTGGTATATTTGCATGATGTTGCGAATTGGCTCTGGGAGGGGAGAAGAACTCATCCAGGAATGTCCACTCTCAGTCTGGAAGGGATTGCAATCCAGGAAGGCAGGCAGTACAACATAGAGCGACTGTAAAACAAAGAAAAAAAAGGAAAAGAAAGGCTTGCATTTATATTGCACCTTTCACGACCACCGGACGTCCCAAAGCGCTTTACAGCCAATAAATATTTAACTGACAACGAAATTCCCTTTGCAGATTAAAAAAAATGTACCACATAAAAACAGCCCAGTGGCTCAGTACCTGAGGGTTGACTGAGCAATGGAGACTTTTTGAAGTGTAGTCACTGTTATAATGTAGGAAACACGGCAGCCAGTTTGCGCACAGCAAGCTCCCACAAACAGCAATGTGATAATGACCAAATAATCTGTTTTAGTGATGTTGATTGAGGGATAAATATTGGCCAGGACACAATAATGAACAATAATGGCGTTTTTATTTAACCCATGTCTATGCACTCTTCAAGGTAAGGCAAGGTAACACTCAAGAATTAAAGTTATGTATACTTTGCAGTTAACAATATCATTAAGCACTCCTGCAACTGCTCTGGTTTAGACCACATTCATATTCTGTGCAGACTATCGTTTTGACAATGGACCACAAGCTGTACCCTTTTTTGAAAGACACCCTAAACCATAGCCTTCTGGCATGTTCATTTCCAAACATGCTTCCCTTATGGCCTCTTTTACAATCACTTATAGTCTGGGATTTGGGGGCATTTTTGTGCTATGTTTTACTGAGTGAGTCTTAGGCTATTCTACTGGGGGTAAAACATCAAAACTGAGCCCGATCCTGTCCACAGCCCTGCACTTTTGGCAAGAGTTACTGGATAGTAATCAGAAGTAGGAAGCCTGGCTGACATGGTCTTGCTGGCCAGGGACTTTGGGGCTGGTTGTGATGTAGTTAGCTCACCTAACTCAACACAAGACCTGGGAACAATGGGGGAAGTTTATTTACCGACGCGCTGGGAGTGGGTTGGGGGGGGTCTGGTAGTGCGCGGGAAACCCGGAAGTCTCGGAGCGGCTACAGAACATTTTGGAGGGGGAGGGTGAACAGCCAGCTGTCGTGGTGCACATAGGCACCAACGATATACGTAAAAAACGGGATGAGGTCCTAAAAGCAGAATATAGGGAGTTAGGAGGTAAATTAAAAAATAGGACCTCAAAGGTAGTAATCTCAGGATTGCTACCAGTGCCACGTGCTAGTCAGAGTAGAAATAGGAGGATATTTCAAATGAATACGTGGCTAGAGGAATGGTGCAAGGGGGAGGGATTCAAATTCCTGGGACATTGGAACCGGTTCTGGGGGAGGTGGGACCAGTACAAACCGGACGGTCTGCACCTGGGCAGGGCCGGGACTGCTGTCCTAGGGGGAGTGTTTGTTGTGCTGTTGGGGAGGATTTAAACTAATGTGGCAGGGGGTTGGGAACCTGAGCAGGGAGACAGAGGAAAGCATGTCAGGAAGGGACAGAAGGTATGGAGTAAAAGGTAAAGTGTTAAATAAGGAAAAAGCAGGAAGTAAGTGTCGCAAAACACATTTGAAAGTTCTTTATCTGAATGCACGTAGCATTCGTAACAAAATTGACGAGTTAACGGCACAAATAACTATGTATGGGTATGATCTTGTGGCCATTACAGAAACATGGCTGCAGGGTGACAACGTCTGGGAATTAAATATGCCAGGGTATTTAACAATCAGGAAGGACAGGCAGGAAGGAAGGGGAGGGGGGGTGGCTATGTTAATAAAGGAAGGAATCACTGTAATACAGAGAAATGATATTGGGTCAAAAGATCAGGATAATGAAACAGTTTGGGTAGAGATAAGGAATAATAAGGCGAAAAAAACACTGGTGGGCGTAGTATATAGGCCTCCTAATAGTTGCAACTCTGTTGGAAAAAGTATTAATCAGGAAATAGTTGGGGCATGTAATAAGGGAACAGCTATAATTATGGGGGATTTTAACTATCATATTAACTGGACAAATCAAATTGGGCAGGGCAGCCTTGAGGAAGAGTTTATTGAGTGTCTTAGGGATGGATTTCTTGAGCAGTATGTAACTGATCCTACAAGGGGGCAAGCAACCTTGGACCTGGTACTGTGTAATGAGTCTGGATTAATTAATAATGTCCTAGTTAAGGATCCCCTTGGAATGAGTGACCATAACATGGTTGAATTCCATATCCAATTAGAGGGTGAGAAGGTTGGTTCTCAAACAAGCATACTGAGCTTGAATAAAGGAGACTATGATGGCATGAGAGCAGAATTGATTAAAGTGGACTGGGAAAATAGATTAAAGGGTAAGACAGTACATGAGCAGTGGTGTTCATTCAAGGAGTTATTTTACAACTTTCAAAATAAATATATTCCACTGAGGAAAAAAGGGTGTAAAAGAAATGACAGCCATCCATGGCTAAGTAAAGAAATTAAAGAAAGTATCCAACTAAAAACAAGGACATATAAGGTAGCCAAAGTTAGTGGGAGGATAGAAGATTGGGAAGTCTTCAAAAGACAACAAAAAGTAACTAAAGGATTGATTAAGAAAGGGAAAATAGACTATGAAAATAAATTAGCAAAAAATATAAAAACAGATAGCAAGAGTTTCTATAGTTATATAAAAAGAAAAAGGGTGGTTAAGGCAAACGTAGGTCCCTTAGAGGATGAGACCGGGAAATTAATGGTGGGAAACATGGAGATGGCAAAAATGCTGAACAAATATTTTGTTTCAGTCTTTACGGTAGAGGACACTAAGAATATCCCAACACTGGACAAACAGGGGGCTCTAGTGGGGGATGAACTAAATACGATTAAAATCACTAAGGAATTGGTACTCAGTAAAATAATGGGACTCAAGGCGGATAAATCCCCTGGACCTGATGGCTTACATCCTAGGGTCTTGAGAAAAGTGGCAGTAGGAATTGTGGATGCTTTGGTAATAATTTTCCAAAACTCCCTGAACTCAGCAAAGGTCCCGGCAGATTGGAAAACTGCTAATGTAACACCCTTATTTAAAAAGGGTTGTAGGCAGAAGGCTGGAAATTATAGACCAGTTAGCCTAACATCTGTGGTGGGTAAAATTTTGGAGTCTATTATTAAGGAGACAGTAACGGAACATTTAGATAAACATAATTTAATAGGACAAAGTCAGCATGGCTTTATGAAGGGGAAGTCATGTCTGACAAATTTGCTCGAGTTCTTTGAGGACATAATGTACAGGGTGGATAAAGGGGAACCAGTGGATGTAGTGTATTTAGACTTCCAGAAGGCATTCGACAAGGTGCCACATAAAAGATTATTACTCAAGATAAAAAATCACTGGATTGGGGGTAATATTCTGGCATGGGTGGAGGATTGGTTATCTAACAGGAAGCAGAGAGTTGGGATAAATGGTTCATTCTCGGACTGGCAACCAGTAGCCAGTGGTGTTCCGCAGGGGTCGGTGCTGGGTCCCCAACTCTTTACAACCTATATTAACGATTTGGAGGAGGGGACCGAGTGTAACATATCAAAGTTTGCAGATGATACAAAGATGGGAGGGAAAGTAGAGAGTGAGGAGGACATAAAAAACCTACAAGGGGATATAGACAGGCTGGGTGAGTGGGCAGAGATTTGGCAGATGCAATACAATATTGGAAAATGTGAGGTTATGCACTTTGGCAGGAAAAATCAGAGAGCAAGTTATTATCTTAATGGCGAGAAACTGGAAAGTACTGCAGTACAAAAGGATCTGGGGGTCTTGGTGCGAGAAAATCAAAAAGTTAGTATGCAGGTGCAGCAGGTGATCAAGAAAGCCAATGGAATGTTGGCTTTTATTGCTAGGGGGATAGAATATAAAAACAGGGAGGTATTGCTGCAGTTGTATAGGGTATTGGTGAGACCGCACCTGGAGTACTGCATACAGTTTTGGTGTCCATACTTAAGAAAAGACATACTTGCTCTCGAGGCAGTACAAAGAAGGTTCACTCGGTTAATTCCGGGGATGAGGGGGTGGACATACGAGGAGAGGTTGAGTAGATTGGGACTCTACTCATTGGAGTTCAGAAGAATGAGAGGCGATCTTATTGAAACATATAAGATTGTGAAGGGGCTTGATCGGGTGGACGCGGTGAGGATGTTCCCAATGATGGGTGAAACTAGAACTAGGGGACATAATCTTAGAATAAGGGGCTCCTCTTTCAAAACTGAGATGAGGAGAAACTTTTTCACTCAGAGGGTAGTGGATCTGTGGAATTTGCTACCCCAGGAAGCTGTGGAAGCTACTTCATTAAATAAATTTAAAACAGAAATAGACCGTTTCCTAGAAGTAAAGGGAATCAGGTGTTACGGGGAGCGGGCTGGAAATTGGACATGAGTTTGAGTTCGGATCGGTCAAGGCCCTGTGGGTGGCGGAGCGGGCCCAGGGGCCGAGTGGCCTGGTCCTGCTCCTACTTCTTGTGTTCTTTAGAGTTGAGGTTGGATCAGATCAGCCATGATCTCATTGAATGGCGGAGCAGGCTCGAGGGGCCGATTGGTCTACTCCTGCTCCTATTTCTTATGTTCTTATGTTCTTAAGTCTGGGTTTCCCGCATGCTGTGGAGATTTAACTCCACAGCGTGTGTCTTACGTCTGATTGACAGGCTTGGCTTCCAGTCGGTCGGGGAATGCTCCAGAGGAAGCCGCAGGACCAGATAGGTCCGATCACCGACCCCGGGCGAGGGTCCGATCCCGGGGGTGGGTTTGTTTGGGGCGGTTGAGTCTGATGGTGGGGGAGCTTGGGGGGCCAGAAGGAAGCACTCCTGCTCCTCCTGGCCCACAAGGTGTACACCCCGAGGTTGTCCTCGCCTTGCTGTAGCTGCCGGGTTTCCCGAGGCCTGGGAAACCCGGCCGGCCACAGTAAAACCGAGGCTGCCAGCCTCATTAACATATATAAAATGCCAACCCGCCTCCTGGGAGCAGGTTGGCTGCCCGCCCCTTGTCCCGCCTCGGGTAAAAAACGGAGGTCGGCAGGTTGGAGCCGGCTTCCTGACATGCCTCGAATTTTTCGCCATTTAACTCCCCGCTCCCCCCACCCACTCACCCATGTTAAATGGCCCCTCATTCTGTCTCCATTGCTCAGTTACCCCTTAGGTACTGAGCCATTGAGCTGTTTTCATGCGATCCATTTTTTTTATTCTGCAAGGGGAATTTAGTTGTCAGTTAAATATTTATGACTGTCCAAACTGTTTGATTATTCAGCTGTGCCAATAATTTGTCCCAAGTCTATTTCAGTCCACAAAGGGAAAAGAATCCAGATTCCTCATGTCTGGAACTTACTAAACCGCAAGGGTGTGAATGCAAGTTTAAATAAACTTGTAAATCAAATGGATTAAATCAGATTAATTCATAGCACTCCAGTAGGCATTTGGTGCCGGAGATATTTACAGAATGCGAGCTGGAGTACCCTGAGTCAGCACCCCTTTTTTTTTTTTAGGATTTATAGCCATTTGCTGAGCATAATAAATGATGAGCTCCAGTCTGTGCCTCCTTGGGATTAAAGACCGTATTTATTTAAATTCTTCAAACATTTAAACTTGCAGATTTGAAAAAAAAAAGCAAATTTACAACTGCAGCTAAAATAAGAACAAAATGGAAAAATTTAAAGTAATAGATGAAGGGGAGAATCATTGTGAGCGGTATCTGTCCCACCTTCCGTGAGCCTCTGCCAATATACTGTTGTTCAAGGGGCCAATGTGCTTTACCACCTGTGCAAGTGTATTACGTTGATTGAGAGGAGGTTGGTGGCACACCACTTTTAAAAGCTAGTGCAGTGATAAGGGCTGCTTTTTTAAACCAATTTCCCTTTGAAATGATTAGGGTCACAACCCTACTCGCTCAGCAGAAACCTGGCGGATGGGCAAGTTAAAATCGCCCCTGGCTCTTACCTGTCCGAAAGCCGCCATGATCGCAACGTCTGCAATTTTAACCTGCTCGCCTGAGCAGGCAGCAAGGACAAGCGCCCGGAGCCAACAGGGTCCTTCTTTACATACGCATAGTCCGGCCCGGTGACATCATTGAGACCCAACTGTAAATTTAACTCAGGCCTGAGCAGGGAATCCACCCGGAGTTAAAATCGGGGCCATAATATACTCAGTAGATTCGCGATAGTTGAGGAGATAGATTTTTTTTAATTTTTTGTTTTAAATTGCCTGCACCCTATAGTTTTCTGCTAAACCAAATGTGTCTTCTTCCTTGTTCACTGGCTGGTAGCATTACACAGTTGAGGTGACAAAACTACCCGAGTATTGCCAGCACAGGACGACAGCAGAAGCAGAGGTTACAACTATTTGCGATTTCACCGTTCAGAAGATTAGCCATGGGATAGTTATGGACTAAGGAAAATTAATCTCACTGATATTTGTCCAAACAGTTTTTAAGTTACTGTCAGCTGTGGCTCAGTGGGTAGCACACTCGCCTCTGAGTCAGAAGGTTGTGGGTTCAAGTCCCACTCCAGGGATTTGAGCACATAAATCTAGGCTGACACTCCAGTGCAGTACTGAGGGAGTGCTGCACTGTCGGAGGTGCCGTCTTTTGGATGGGACGTTAAACCGAGGCCCTGTCCGCTCTCTCAGGTGGACGTAAAAGATCCCATGGCACTATTTTGAAGAAGAGCAGGGGAGTTATCCCCGGTGTCCTGGCCAATTATTTATCCCTCAACCAACATAACAAAAAAACAGATTATCTGGGATCTTGCTGTGCGCAAATTGCCGCATTTCCCACATTACAACGGTGACTCCACTTCAAAAGTACTTCATTGGCTGTAAAGCGCTTTGAGATGTCCAGTGGCCGTGAAAGGCGTTGTAGAAATGCAAGTCTATTAGAAAAAAATAAGTAACTTTTCACTGACATAGGAATAGAGTTTTCGATTGTAATTCGCTCACATTTTCCGATGTTAATCCTTTCCTCCGCATCGGGACTAACATTACACATCGACTAGAAATACAGGCAAATGAATGATGGACTTCAGCTTCCATCACACTAGTGCTGCTTGGGCTCAGGGAGAAGCAAAATTCATTTCCTTATGATGGGACACTGAGACTTGCTCTTATTAAGCTTTTGTGAATCAGATGACTTTGATTTTCCTATAAACTTTCAACATTGGATAGCTGCAGGGGCAGGGCACTGGTGATGTGCAGTAATGTGGTAAAGAGGAAACTACACTTCTGTACTTCTGCTGAGTGGCAAAATGATGCTTTTCTCCCCCTCCCATGTCCTGGACCATACACCAACTCTGGCTAAGGAAGGAATGCTATCGCCTCCAAGGCCACTATCTGTCATTCCTGGACACGTGCCAGGAAGTGTACAAGAATAATGTGGTGATGACATAGAACTTACAGCACAGAAACAGGCTATTCAGCCCAACTGGTCTGTGCCGGTGTTTATGCTCCACACGAGCCTCCTCCCACCTTATTTCATCTAGCTATCAGCATATCCTTCTATTCCTTTCTCCCTCATGTACTTATGTAGCTTCCCCTTAAATGCAGATGATCGTCCTCCAATTTTCCCCTTCCATCCAGTTAACTGAAAACTGATGAAACTTATTAGTTGTGTGGCTTTGGATCCAGACACAAATAATATTGGAAAAATGAGAAAGGAGCAAAGCCGATGTGCTATTTTGCTATCATACTTGCTACTAACATGAGAATAGAGGTTTAGATTTCAGGTAACTTTTGCTGCACACATTGGACGCTCCTCTTTCCTTTGAAACTCAGAGCACCACCACACAGGCTGCGTCGAGGATTGTAGACTTTCCTGCACAGACAAAAGTGACTTTGCAAGTTTTTTGAGAAAACATTGAGCATACAGCGTGTATAGGGTTGTCTCCTTTTGCTGTGTCCAAAACCACAGAGGACAAGGCTTGGCACAAGGGCTTAGGAAAGAGTTAGGGGGCGATTTTCCCCAGATACACTAGGCGCTAAAGAGCCTCCGAGGTGGCCAAGATGGGGTCAAGCTGAAACGCCGGTTTAGCCCACGTTTAGCGCAAGACGCCATCTTGGTAAAGGAGTCGAAGCTTGCGATAGGAATGGCCGCCCGGAGGATCGATTGCCACTTAAATAATTACTGGCGCTCATTAAGGAGGCTGCACGGCATTTTGGCGGCTAGCACTTGAACTAACGCCCTCGCCGAACAGCGACCGACTGATTGGGAGTAAACAAGTCATTGCATAGGAATTTCGAGCGATATTTAAAGGTATGTCACCTTTTACTGTTCACTTGCTGCTGGAGGTTTGAAGAGGACTGTTGAAACACATCGGGAGCCTTTCTGGGACACTTTGTCAAGACTTCACCAACATTCTATCAACATTTATTCCAGAAATTCTCTGAGGACTTCACCTAAAAAGAGTAAGTGCTGTGCTGCTCTACCTTATTGGACACCTTGTAGGAGTCACCAGGAGAAAGGGAGTGCTCGGTTATCGGCATCTTGCCAGGGGTCCCCCTTGGTCTGCAGGAGGAATGGGAGGAGGACATGAGGCCAGGCAGAGCAGCACCAGCTGCTGCAGGAGAGAGGGACAAGGGGGGGGCGAGGTGGACTCCTGCCTCCCTGCGGGTACAGGACATCCCCCCCTCCTCTGGACCTCCTCCACCAGGACCTTCAGGGCCGCGTCCGAGAACCTGTGCGCCCTCTCCCTCGGCCCCTGAGCCACCCTGAAACGTGCCACAATGTGTCAGCCAGCACAATCCGCACCTTTAGTGGAAGTGAATGCGTGGAGCCCACATATACTGCTGCACAAAAATTGTGTCTAATTAGCGCTTGAGTGCTAAACCTGCAGGTGTCTGATTTAGCCCCTCCAGGCAAGTTCAAATTATGGTAATCAGCAATTAGGACCAAAATTGCGTGCTAAAACCAGACTTTCAAACTTTCTGTGCTTTAGATTCTATGTAAATTAGTTTCTTTGTTCCACTTTTGCTACATGCCATTGTTCTTGATCACTGGGTCATAAGGATATATAAAAGTCATAATAATATATGAAAACATGGAAAAAGAGGGCCATTTTGTCCAGTAAGCCTGCCCTTTCAACACCTGATATGCAGACTCCCTACATTTTCTAATCTCTTGCGGGAGATGAACAACCACAGCTAAAATGGCTGAGAAAATAAAACTGGTGAAATTTCACCTTCAACTCTGAAGGGGAGTGAACAGAAACTCTAGAGTATCAAACGCTACAATCTTCATCATACAACTCCAACTAGTTGCATTCCAAGGATGATGTTTCCATGCTCCTGAGAGCATAGAGACTATCATCCAGATCTGTACTTATCCTTATAACCTCAATCCTGTTCTTAAATACATATTCCTCCGTTCCTTTTTAAAAGATGTAATGCATATTTTGGTCGCAGCATATTCTATATATCTACCTAGCTCCGATGGACGGATCACATTGTCCGCACGCCCACTACGAGACTCCCAAAACAAGCGCTCTACTCGGAGCTCCGACACGGCAAGAGAGCCCCAGGTGGGCAGAGGAAACGCTTCAAGGACACCCTCAAAGCCTCCTTGAAAAAGTGCAACATCCCCACCGACACCTGGGAATCCCTGGCCCAAGACCGCACAAAGTGGAGGAGAAGCATTTGGGAAGGCGCCGAACACCTCGAGTCTCTTCGCCGGGAGCAAGCGGAAGCCAAGCACAAACAGCGGAAGGAGCGCACGTCAACCCAAGCACCCCACCCACCCACCCCTGCCCCACCTGTGACAGAGACTGTCGGTCCCGCATTGGACTCATCAATCACCTGAGAACTCATTTTTAGTGTGGAAGCAAGTCATCCTCGGTTCCGAGGGACTGCCTAAGAAAAAGAACTGTAATCTAAACAAACCTTTGTGATATAATACACACATTGCTGGAATGTATGCATGATCACCTCTTCCAGAATAGTCATGACTTCTTCATTGACTGAAATCGTGGATGAAAGCAACGATTCTTTGGAACCTAAAAAGAGGAAAAAAGTTTTGGTTACGATTCAGCAGAAATTTTAAAGCATACACTCCCCCGACTTTGATTTCTTTTCGAAGATAAAATAAAATATGCCCTTCTCTGCTCACCTGAAATTATGGGAATCACAGGAGTGAAACCCATTTAAGCAGATGGAATGTTGCCTTATGAAAAACTGAGCTGCTTATGTGATTTTGTCAACTGCCAAACATTTAAAACAAATTAGATACCAATGTCCAGACAGTGTCTTTTAATAACTTATTACAGTTCCATTTGCCCTTAAAAATTTTATACATTTTCAAATATGAACCCCTATTTTTTCTACTCTCTTTCAAAGATATGAGTAATTGCTAACCTCTGATTCACTATTTGAGTTAAGCATACCTTTCTTATTTTTAATTTTCCATTGGCCACTCATTGTAGGAAAAGAGAATAGGCGCTGGATTTTCCCACAATCTGATGTGCGTGTCATGTTGTGGGATACTGCACTAAGTCCTGCACGGTGATATTAAACTTTCAATACCAGTACACGGTTTTTCTATTTCCCAACAGTGAACTTAACTATACCATCTACATCTTGAAAAGTTAGGATTGACAGATTTTGAGTTCTGAGAAGGTCTATTTTGTAATTAAACTAGAGTGCATCATGTAAATTGGATCTAATAAGCAAACTATTATCTTTAATGTAACTACCATACTCTCCAAATTTCTGAAATATAATGGAGGAGCATAGGATTGTTGTATAGATTTAGTATTGTGAAAAATATGAAACTCCTCAAATTATTGGATCCGTAGTGTAAATTTTCCAGTCCTGATCGGATCCGCAGGGTGAATTTTCTAGTCTTCACGTTTAATTAATGGGCTTCCAGCTATGTGTCAGCTTTGGCTCAATGGGTAGCACTCCTGCCAGTCTCCGAGTCAGAAGTTCTGGGTTCGAGCGCAAAATCTAGGCTGACTCCCGGGACTTGAGCACAAAATCTAGGCTGACTCCCGGGACTCGAGCACAAAATCTAGGCTGACACTCCAGTGTGGTACTAAGGGAGAACTGCACTGTCGAAGGTACCATGTAGCACTTAATTTGTGTAGTGCTGGGTCAGGTCCACTAAACCCTGAAATGCTGAGCCTGAATTACAGCAGTGGGAGGTAGTGCGGGTGATGGTGGTGGTGGGGAGTTGACATTCCTTCTGTGGACTTTATTTGTAAAACTAACATGAGACATTTCACTCCGCACATCTTAGCATAAACACATTGCGTACAGTCAACTGGTGGTCAATGATATCTTACATTTAATGGTTGCTATTTCACATAAATAGGGATAGGAGTTGATGACTGCAGTTTTCACTTATTAAAGTGTCAAAAAATGGAGCATTGAGGACACTTCTTCCCTCTTCTGTACTGTATTGTTATAATACTTTATGATTTGAACCAAAGCTATTCTGGAATAATGTGACCCCAACCCTGTCCTTACCCAGCAAGATGCCTGCACTTCCAGCAGAATCGCTAACAATCTTGAGTAGATAACCTTGAAAAGACATTTCCCTCTCTAGATCCTGGAATGCTAAGGCTAATTGTAGCACCCCTAATACTAGCCTGACTGAGATTGGCTAGCTCAGCACAGACCAGAAATCAAATCTGGACCTTCTTAGTCTGTATAGTCCAGTACTGTAAGATGGAGTGCACTTATGTATTGAAGCATCAGGGACACCCTTGATGCCTTAATACTTTTGTAGCTACTTAAAGTAGCTTTCACTATACTATTTTCCTCAGATTAAATGGCTTTCAATTTAATACAAGACCACACAGTTAATTCCAGACGATTGTGATCAAAGATGATCAAAAGACGGCACTGCCAACCTTTTGTTAACATTAATGAATCAGTCCCTCAGACTTGTGTTAGACATTTTTGGAAGGCAGTTGTTGTTTTTGCTATTCTGCAGTTGAATTTGAAGTTCTTGCGTAAAAGCACGTCACAGATCAAACCTATGTACCACGAGTAGTTTCACAGTAAAAGTAATGGGCATCTGGTGCTGGTTATTATAAATACTTTAACTTATAATAGAATGGGAGGCGTGTGGGCTACATGCAGTCAGGAACAGTTCCACGCCGAGATCAATGAGTGCCTTCAGGCTGTATATTGTATAAATATTTTAAGCTGTGATGAAGCTGTCTACTTGTGCATTCTTTCCCCCTTCTTTTTGGAAAGGGTTCTGAAAACAAAACCGACCGCAGCTATCGAGAGGGATTAGTAACACTCCCACTCATTTATTACTAATGACTTCCCCTGTGTCACATTATACTTGCAGACCACATAGTCCATAAATTTAATCTCCTTTGAACCACACTGAAGTAGGAAGGTTTTCAAGGCTGATAAAATTCAGAAACTGGTGTGTCACTTATTTTAACCATGGGATAAGGGTTACTTGCAAGGAGAAGATTCAGCACATTTCCAGAACAATTTAGAGATAAATGCTATCAAAATCTAGCCGTGATTTTGTTTATTTTTTTCCCCTTTTTTTCCCCTGGTGTAAGTTTCCTGATAATAGACTTTCATGGTCTGGCAAGATTCATTTTCTTTCTTTTTATGTATAAAATAACCTTTTTAAAAAAAAAATTGTACCCTCTTTTTTTAGACATCC
Organism: Squalus acanthias; assembly: GCA_030390025.1. Taxonomy (NCBI): domain Eukaryota; kingdom Metazoa; phylum Chordata; class Chondrichthyes; order Squaliformes; family Squalidae; genus Squalus; species Squalus acanthias. Next base: position 58,520,870 of record CM059442.1, on the reverse strand, counting down.
TTTAGACATCAGTTGGTAGCACTCTTGCCTCTGAGACAGAAGGTTGTGGGTTCAAGTCCCAGTCCAGAGACTTGAGCACAAAATCCAGACTGACACTCCAGTGCAGTGCTGAGGGAGTGCTGCACTGTCGGAGGTACTGTCTTTTGGATGAGACATTAAACCGAGGACCCGTCTGCCCGCTCGTGTGGACGTAACGTGGAACTATTTTGAAGAAAATCAGAGGAGTTCTCCCCCGTGTCCTGGCCAATATTTATCCCTCAGTCATAAGAACATAAGAATTAGGAGCAGGAGTAGGCCATACTGCCCCTTGAGCTTGCTCCGCCATTCAATAAGATCATGGCTGACCTTCGACCTCAACTCCACTTTCCTGCCCTATCTCCATATCCCTTAATTCCTCTGGAGTCCAAAAATCTATCTCTCTCAGTCTTGAACATACTCAACAACTGAGCATCCACAGCACTTTGGGGCAGAGAATTCCAAAGATTCACAACCCTCTGAGTGAAGAAATTCCTCCTCATCTCAGTCTTAAAAGGCCGGCCTCTTATCCTGAGACTGTGCTCCCTAGTTCTAGATTCTCCAGCCAGGGAAAACAATCTCTCAGCATCTACCCTGTCAATCCTTCTCAGAATCTTATATGTTTCAATGAGATCACCTTCTCATTCTTCTAAACTCCAGAGAGTATAGGCCCAATCTACTCAATTTCTCCTCACAGGACAACCCTCTCATCCCAGGGATCAATCTAGTGAACCTTTGTTGCACTGCTTCTAAGGCAAGTATATCCTTCCTTTAAATAAGGAGACCAAAACTGTGCACAGTACTCCAGGTGTGGTCTCACCAGAGCCCTGTACAATTGTGGCAAGACTCCCTTACTCTTGTACTTCAACCCTCTAGCAATAAAGGCCAACATGCCATTTACCTTCCTAATTGCTTGCTGTACCCTGCATGCTAACTCTGTGTTTCTTGTACTAGGACACCCAAATCTCACTCAGCCAACATCACTAAAACAGATTATCGGGTCATTATTTCATCACAGTTTGTGGGGCCTCGCTGTGCAAATTGGTAGTCACATTTCCTACATTACAACAGCGACCACACTTCAAAATGTACTTCATTGGCTGTAAAGCGCTTTGGGACGACCTGAGATTGTGAAAGGCGCTATATAAATGCAAGACTTTCTTTCTTTGTATCACACTTTATTTCTTAGCCAAAAAGGCAGGTGGCCTGCTCCCACGCCCATAGAAAAATCCCTTGTTGCATTTACATGGTGCCTTTCAAATCTCCAGGGCATCCCAAAGTGCTTCACAACCAATGAGTTAGTTTTGAGGTGTAGTCACTATTGTTATGTAGGCAAACATAAGAACATAAGAAATAGGAGCAGGAGTAGGCCAATCGGCCCTTCGAGCCTGCTCCGCAATTCAATAAGATCATGGCTGATCTGATCCTCACCTCAAATCTAAAGAACACAAGAAGTAGGAGCAGGACCCGGCCACTCAGCCCCTGGGCCCGCTACGCCACCCACAGGGCCTCGACCGATCCGAACTCAGCCTCATGTCCAATTTCCTGCCCGCTCCCCGTAACCCCTAATTCCCTTTACTTCTAGGAAACTGTCTATTTCTGTTTTAAATTTATTTAATGATGTAGCTTCCACAGCTTCCTGGGGCAGCAAATTCCACAGACCTACTACCCTCTGAGTGAAGAAGTTTCTCCTCATCTCAGTTTTGAAAGAGCAGCCCCTTATTCTAAGATTATGCCCCCTAGTTCTAGTGGGATATAGGAGCTAATTTGCACACAGCAAGCTCCCACAAACAGCAATGAGATGAATGACCAATTAATCCCTCTTGGCAGTGTTGGTTGAGGGATGAATGTTAACCAGGACACTGGAGTAGCTCCCTCTGTGTAACCTTGGTTCAATATCACCTCTGAAAGATGGCATGCACCTCTGACAATGCAGCCTTCCCTTAGCACTACACTGAAGTGCCAGCCTAGATTTTGTGCTCTTGTTAGTTGGACTTGAACTGACCCTGAGCTGATTCTGATGAGCAGGACCTTGAGGCATATGACTCACTTCCCAGCTTCCCTTTTCCTCTGGAAAAGCACTGGGCTCTGTTTATACTCCCCTCGACAAACGGACCAGGAACTCAGTGTGAGGGAGAATTGCAGGAACAAACCTACATCCAACAACTCCATGGTACAATGCATCCATAAATTTTGAATCTTTCAAATTCTAGGGGTTATAAACAGAAATATTACAATACCTGAAACTTCAGAGAAATAACTTCAATATACGCTCATGGAACTTACGACTCTCAGCTCCCAACCAATTTCAGGCCATAAAGCTGGATATAATTTAAAGACATAGGCCTAAGCTTGCTGTCCCCCTTTGATCGGGGCACAACAGTCAGTGTTTACCTAAAGAGCATAAAAGCTGCAAGGACCAGTCTATATAATTCTGGAAGATATAGGTCATGCCCCAAGAACCTAAAGAAATTCTGTGAGGAGGGAATTAAACTAGCTAATTGGCTGTGAAGCGCTTTGGAACATCCCGAGGACATGAAAGGTGCTATATAAATGCAAGTGATTATTTTTTCTTTAGTGGGAGATGGCTCAGCAGAGGATATCATTTACTTGGCTGTTCGATAGCCATTTGATAGTATGCCTATGAGGCTTTTAGAGATGATTAAAGCTCACAAAGTAATAGCAAGGCAGATAGCTGGATTGAAAACTGTTTGGCAATACAAATCAGAAGGAGCTGGTGAATGGAGATAGCATGGTGGAGCAGACAGGGACTAGCGCGGTTCCACAGATGTCTTTTCTGTGTTCTCTGATGTTTACACTAGTCAAAACACAATATAGAGCAAGAATACTTCTAGTAATAGTATAACATTTGCCAATCATACCAAGCTGTGTGACTACTGTATGAGAGATTGATGATCAAAAGAGATCTGGGCAGATCAACCCGATGAGCTGAATAATAGGTTTTAATGTGAATAACTAAGGTAGTCCTTAGATCAGGAAAGATGAAACATGGGCACAGTGAATAACACTCCATTAGCAATAGTGAAAAAAGGTTATTGGCAATACATTAAGTATCCAGTTAAAATGAAATTGTTATTAGCATTGCTAATTACCAAATGCAACATATCCCAAGAGCATCTGATTATAGGTCAAATGATTAGGCCAGATTTAGAAAACTCAATTTTCTTTTTTCCTTCCCGGGATGTGAAGCCAGGAGGAGCAGGCGTGCTCCTGGTTCACAGCACTATTGCAAGGAGTTAATGGCTCGTGCTCGCCCCCGGCCAGGTTGCCTCCCCTCACCCCACACCCCGCCCCGCCCCACACCCACCTAGGACCCGCCTAAGGGCCGCTGTCGGTGTCACAGTCAGTCCAAACTGGTGACATCAGGACGCCCGATCGGTGTCTGCAGCTCGCCATTGAAATGGCCAGGTGCCCATTTCAGGCACAAGTCCAATTGCTCGCCTCATCAGTCTGGGTGAAATCCTCCTTAATGAAAAACTGGTGAATATTTGATTTTTCTCCATAGTTAATGGCTCGCGACTGAAACGACAAGTTTCAAGGCCCCACATTCCTGTGATTTAGTTAACATGTTATTAATTAAAGCGAAATATAGTGATCCTCCATTTTTTTTTATTAAAAGAGAAATATTGCCCACTAAGAAGTCCATCAGGACTTGTTTCAGATGATGGCAAAATGCTAGAATCTATTATTAGGGACGTGGTAACAGGGCACTTAGAAAATCATAATATGATTAGGCAGAGTCAACACGGTTTTATGAAAGGGAAATTGTGTTTGAAAAATCTGTTCGGGCTGGATTTTGATACTGGGGCGGGTTGGGGTCGTGTCATCCACTTTTCGTGTTATCCACCCGACTGCAATTGGATGTGGGAGATTGATGCAATTTTCACTTAATTGGGCAATTGAGTTCCAGCATGTGGGAACCCATGAACCAATTAGTGGTTTCAGTCTGAAAGTCGCCTCTGATGATGTCATCATTGCTGCTACATTGAAGGTCTTCAGAGACTGCCTGGCCTTTGCTGTGAGAGGACCTGGATGCAAAATGACCAGCAGCAGTCTGCTCCCAGATATTTTTACACCACCACTCCCAGATATGTCTCCTCCACATAGCCATCCATATATGCATCCTCACAGCCAGCCAGCCTGCCTTCACAATCGTGGTTCAGGACAGGCGTGCTTCACGTAGAACAAGGGTTAAAATCACAAAGGCCTTTCAAAATGGCATTATAGAGGCAATTTAGTGCTTGTTAAGGGCCTTAACAGCCTATCCTGCCTCATCGGGACCAGCAGACACGATTTAATGAAAATTGCTTAGAGGTGGGCTTGTGCCCGCCCGCCAATTTTTGCAACTTTAACCCCCCACACGCCTCCAAACCCACCTCCACGGGTCAATGAAAATCCAGCCCTTAGAGTTTTTTGAAGATGTACCTAGTAGGATGGATAAAGGGGAACCAGTGGATGTAGTGTATTTGGATTTTCAAAAAGCATTCAATAAGGTGCCATGCAAGAGGTTATTACACAAAATTAGGACTCATGGGATTGGGGGTAATATATTAGCATGGATTGAGGATTGGTTAATGGACAGAAAACAGAGAGTAGGAATAAACGGGACTTTTTCAGGTTGGCAGGCTGTAACTAGTGGGGTACCACAATGATCAGTGCTTGGGCCTCAGCTATTTACAATCTATATTAATGACTTAGATGAAGGGACCGAGTGTAATGTATCCAAGTTTGCCGATGATACAAAGTTAGGTGGGAAAGTAAGCTGTGAGGAGGACGCAAAGAGGCTGCAGAGATATATAGTTGGTTGACTGAGTTGGCAAGAACATGGCAAACGGATTACAATGTGGGGAAGTTATCCACTTGAGTAGGAAAAACAAAAAGCAGAATATATTTTGAATGGAGAGAGACTGGGAAATGTTTGCATTCAGAGGGACCTGGGTGTGCTTGTACATGAATCATAGAAAGTTAACATGCAGGTACAGCAAGCAATTAGGAAAACAAATGGTATTTTAGCTTTTGTTACAAATGGATTAGAGTATAAGAGTAAAGGGGGGAAAAATTGAGTCGCGCCCCCTTTGGGGCGCTAACTTAGCTGGGGCGCTACTTGTAGCGCCCCGAAAAAATTAGCGTTCCCGTGGCCGATTTTCCCAGGTAGCGCTCCGAGAGGGAGGAGGGGCGCTACTGGAAGCGCCCCGCGTCCCTCTTGGGGCGCTGCGAGTCAATATCGTCCTCTTAAAGGGGAGGGGCCTAGTGCAGCGTGACCGGGGCCCAGCTGGGCCACCGGGGATCGGAGTGCCGGCAAAAGAGCCCGGCACTCAAGAGAAGTGCCAGGCTCAGGGAGCGCAGCCGGCACTCCGTGGGGGGGCTTCTCAGAAGGCAGGGGACGGCAACGGGGGCAGGTGCTGGCAGGCGGCCAGCAACAAAAATGGCCGCCCGGCACCTCGCCTTTAATTAGCGCCGCCCCGGCCGCAGGTAGGCCCCCCTGACCCCGTCGGACGTAGCATCCGGCAGTAAGTCAGGGGGCGCTACCGAAGATCACGGCCGGGGCATGAGTGGGGCGCTACGCACGGCGATGCCATCATCGCCGGTGGCACAGCGCCACGGGGCGCTAACGGTTACCACCGCCACCGCTAACCTCCCGCTGAATTTCGCAGGAGGTGCTGGCGGCGCCGCACCTGGGTGCTAGTTGCTTTGTGCCCCGTTAGTGCCCTCTTAGGGCGCTAACGAGGCACAAAGCAACCATATTTTTCCCCCAAGAAGTCTTACTACAATTATACAGGGCATTGGTGAGGCCACACCAGGAGTACTGTGTACAGTTCTGGTCTCCTTACCTGAGGAAAGACATACTTGCCTCAGAGGGAGTGCAGCGAAGGTTCATTAGACTGGTTCCTGGGATGAGGGGATGAGGGGATTGCCCTATGAGGAGAGATTGAGTAGACTAGGCCTATATTCCTTAGACGATAGCAAAATACTGCGGATGCTGGAAATCTGAAATAACAACAGAAAACGCTGGAAAAACTCAGCAGGCCAGGCAGCATCCGTGGAGAGAGAAAGAGAGTTAACGTTTCAGGTCGATGACCTTTCGTCAGAACTGTGAAGAGCCGGAAATCAAATAGATTTAAGGCCAGAGTAAAGCTGGGAAAAGGGGGAGGGGATAAAAGAACAAAGGGGGAGATGAAGAGACATTAAGAGACATTAAGAGATATGCAAGGCTAGAGGTGGTGTTAATGTGACAGATTAAGGCTGAAAGAAGTGTGAAATCCACTGGCAGAATGAAGGACAGCTGCCAGCTTCTAGGAGGAAAAAAAAGGTGGGGGGGGGCAAATAAAAGGTTGGAAAAAATAAAATATAAATGTGATTGGAGCTGAGGTTATGATCTAAAATTGTTGAACTCGATATTGAGTCCAGAGGGCTGTAGCGTGCCTAAACGAAAGATGAGGTGCTGTTCCTCGAGCTTACGCTGCGCTTCTGTGGAACAGTGTAATAGGCCGAGGACGGTGAGGTCAGAGTGGGAGTGAAGCGGTGAATTAAAGTGACAGGCCACCGGGAGCTCGGGGTCCCCCTTACGGACTGAACGGAGGTGTTCCGCAAAGTGGTCACCCAATCTGCGTTTGGTCTCCCCAATGTAGAGGAGACCACATCGTGAGCAGCGAATACAGTATACTAAATTGCAGGAAGTACAAGTAAATCGCTGTTTCACCTGGAAGGGGTGTTTGGGGCCCTGGACAGTGGGAAGAGGGGAGGTGTAAGGGCATGTGTTGCATCTCCTGCGCGTGCACGGGAAGGTGCCGGGCGAAGGGGAAGGGGTGCTGGGGGTGGTAGAGGAGTGGACTAGGGTGTCGCGGAGGGAGCGGTCCCTGCGGAATGCTGAAAGGGGAGGTGAGGGGAAGATGTGTTTGGTGGTGGGATCACGCTGGAGGTGGCGGAAATGGCGGAGGATGATCCGTTGAATGTGGAGGCTGGTGGGGTGAAAGGTGAGGACAAGGGGAACCCTATCGTGGTTCCGGGAGGGAGGGGCAGGGGTGAGGGCAGAAGTGCGGGAGATAGAACGGACACGGTTGAGGGCCGTGTCGACCACGGTAGAGGGGAATCCTCGGTTGAGGAAAAAGGAAGACATGTCGGAAGCACTGGTATGGAAGGTGGCATCATCAGAGCAGATGCGGCGGAGACGGAGAAACTGGGAGAATGGAATAGAGTCCTTACAGGAGGCGGGGTGGGAGGAAGTGTAGTCCAGGTAGCTGTGGGAGTCAGTGGGCTTGTAGTGAATGTTAGTCAATAACCTATCCCCAGAGATGGAGATGGAGAAGTCGAGGAAGGGAAGGGAAGAGTCGGAGATGGACCATGTGAAGGTGAGGGAAGGGTGGAAATTGGAAGCATAGTGAATGAAATGTTCTAGTTCAGGGCGAGAGCAGGAGACGGCACCGATACAGTCATCAATGTACCGGAAAAAGAGGTGAGGGAGGGGACCCGAGTAGGACTGGAACAAAGAGTGTTCCACATATCCCATGAAAAGGCAGGCATAGCTAGGACCCATGCGGGTACCCATAGCAACACCTTTAATTTGGAGGAAATGGGTAGAGTCAAAGGAGAAGTTGTTCAATGTGAGAACAAGTTCAGCCAGGCGGAGGAGGGTGGTAGTGGATGGGGACTGGTTGGGCCTCTGTTCAAGGAAGAAGCGGAGCGCCCTCAGGCCATCCTGGTGGGGAATGGAGGTATAGAGGGATTGTACGTCCATAGTGAAGAGGAGACGGTTGGGGCCGGGAAACTGGAAACTGTTAAAATGGCGGAGGGCATCGGAAGAGTCGCGGATGTAGGTGGGAAGAGACTGGACAAGGGGAGAAAAAATAGAGTCGAGATAGGAAGAGATAAGTTCCGTGGGGCAAGAACAGGCTGAAACGATGGGTCTACCGTCGCCGTGACATCGGCCAGCTCAATTTCTCTGCTCCCCTCACTCACTCCAACCTACCTCCCTCTGAACTTGCAGCACTCCATTCTCTCCGATCCAACCCTGACATTGTCATTAAACCTGCTGACAAGGGTGGCGCTGTTGTTGTTTGGCGAACCGACCTCTACCTAGCGGAAGTTGAACGCCAACTCTCTGACACCTCCTCCTACCTCCACCTGGACCATGACCCCACTACTGAACATCAAGCCACCGTGTCCAAGACCGTCACTGACCTCATCTCCTCTGGAGATCTTCCCCCCACGGCCGCCAACCTCATAGTTCCCCAACCGCGCACAGCCCGCTTCTACCTCCTTCCCAAGATCCACAAACAGGACTGCCCCGGTAGACCCATCGTTTCAGCCTGTTCTTGCCCCACGGAACTTATCTCTTCCTATCTCGACTCTATTTTTTCTCCCCTTGTCCAGTCTCTTCCCACCTACATCCGCGACTCTTCCGATGCCCTCCGCCATTTTAACAGTTTCCAGTTTCCCGGCCCCAACCGTCTCCTCTTCACTATGGACGTACAATCCCTCTATACCTCCATTCCCCACCAGGATGGCCTGAGGGCGCTCCGCTTCTTCCTTGAACAGAGGCCCAACCAGTCCCCATCCACCACCACCCTCCTCCGCCTGGCTGAACTTGTTCTCACATTGAACAACTTCTCCTTTGACTCTACCCATTTCCTCCAAATTAAAGGTGTTGCTATGGGTACCCGCATGGGTCCTAGCTATGCCTGCCTTTTCATGGGATATGTGGAACACTCTTTGTTCCAGTCCTACTCGGGTCCCCTCCCTCACCTCTTTTTCCGGTACATTGATGACTGTATCGGTGCCGTCTCCTGCTCTCGCCCTGAACTAGAACATTTCATTCACTATGCTTCCAATTTCCACCCTTCCCTCACCTTCACATGGTCCATCTCCGACTCTTCCCTTCCCTTCCTCGACTTCTCCATCTCCATCTCTGGGGATAGGTTATTGACTAACATTCACTACAAGCCCACTGACTCCCACAGCTACCTGGACTACACTTCCTCCCACCCCGCCTCCTGTAAGGACTCTATTCCATTCTCCCAGTTTCTCCGTCTCCGCCGCATCTGCTCTGATGATGCCACCTTCCATACCAGTGCTTCCGACATGTCTTCCTTTTTCCTCAACCGAGGATTCCCCTCTACCGTGGTCGACACGGCCCTCAACCGTGTCCGTTCTATCTCCCGCACTTCTGCCCTCACCCCTGCCCCTCCCTCCCGGAACCACGATAGGGTTCCCCTTGTCCTCACCTTTCACCCCACCAGCCTCCACATTCAACGGATCATCCTCCGCCATTTCCGCCACCTCCAGCGTGATCCCACCACCAAACACATCTTCCCCTCACCTCCCCTTTCAGCATTCCGCAGGGACCGCTCCCTCCGCGACACCCTAGTCCACTCCTCTACCACCCCCAGCACCCCTTCCCCTTCGCCCGGCACCTTCCCGTGCACGCGCAGGAGATGCAACACATGCCCTTACACCTCCCCTCTTCCCACTGTCCAGGGCCCCAAACACCCCTTCCAGGTGAAACAGCGATTTACTTGTACTTCCTGCAATTTAGTATACTGTATTCGCTGCTCACGATGTGGTCTCCTCTACATTGGGGAGACCAAACGCAGATTGGGTGACCACTTTGCGGAACACCTCCGTTCAGTCCGTAAGGGGGACCCCGAGCTCCCGGTGGCCTGTCACTTTAATTCACCGCTTCACTCCCACTCTGACCTCACCGTCCTCGGCCTATTACACTGTTCCACAGAAGCGCAGCGTAAGCTCGAGGAACAGCACCTCATCTTTCGTTTAGGCACGCTACAGCCCTCTGGACTCAATATCGAGTTCAACAATTTTAGATCATAACCTCAGCTCCAATCACATTTATATTTTATTTTTTCCAACCTTTTATTTGCCCCCCCCCACCTTTTTTTTCCTCCTAGAAGCTGGCAGCTGTCCTTCATTCTGCCAGTGGATTTCACACTTCTTTCAGCCTTAATCTGTCACATTAACACCACCTCTAGCCTTGCATATCTCTTAATGTCTCTTAATGTCTCTTCATCTCCCCCTTTGTTCTTTTATCCCCTCCCCCTTTTCCCAGCTTTACTCTGGCCTTAAATCTATTTGATTTCCGGCTCTTCACAGTTCTGACGAAAGGTCATCGACCTGAAACGTTAACTCTCTTTCTCTCTCCACGGATGCTGCCTGGCCTGCTGAGTTTTTCCAGCGTTTTCTGTTGTTATTCTATATTCCTTAGAGTTTAGAAGAATGAGAGATGATCTCATTGCAACATAAAGGGGGGGAAATTGGGCCGCGTCCCCTTTGAGCCACTAACTTCCTTGGGGCGCTACTTTTAGCGCCCCGAAAAAGTTAGCACCCCTGTACCTGAAATTGAATGGTAGTGCCCCCAAGCAGGATGCGGGGCATTACTGGAAGCTCCCATTGAATATCGTGGCGCTATGTGCAGCAGCGCCACGTGCGTTGGCACGTAGTGCTGCGGTACTGCAGGCTTCCCTCCCCTGATTAAAGGGGAGGGGCCTAGCGCAGCACGCACCGGGGCCCTGCTGGACCACCGGGGAGCGGGGTGCCGGCAAAAGAGTCCGGCATTCAAGAGGAGTGCCGGGCTGACTGATCGCGGCCGGCACCCTGCAAGAGGAGGCCAGAGGGGGCAGGTGCTGGCAGGCGGCCCCCAAAAAAATGGCCGCCCGGCACCTGCCCTTTAATTTACGCCGCCCCGGCTGCAAATCGCCACCCTGACCCTGTCGGACATAGCGTCCGGTGGTAGGTCATGGGGGCGCGAGTCAATTTTGCGGCTGGGGCGCGAGTGGGGCGCTGCGCTCGGCGCTGACGTCATCGCCAGAGGCGCAGCGCCATGGGGCGCTACCGGCTACCGCCGCCACTAATCTCCCGCTGAATTTCACGGGAGGCGTTAGTGGCGCCGCGCCCGGGCGCTAGGTGCTTTGCGCCCCGTTCTAATGGGAGGCGCAAAGCAACCGAATTTTTCCCCCATAAAATTCTTAAGCTGCTTGACAGGGTTAATGCTGGGAAAATGTTTCCCCTGGCTGGGGAATCTAGAACACGAGGTCACAGTCACAGAATAAGGGGTCGGCCATTTATGACGGAGATGAGGAGAAATTTCTTCACTCAAAGGGTTGTGAATCTTTGGAATTCTCTACTCCAGAGAGCTGTGGACATTGGGATATGTGGAGTCGTTGAGTATATTCAAGACAGAGGTCGATAAATTTTTGGGAACGAAGGGAATTAAGGGATATGGGGATAGTGCGGGAAGGTGGAGTTGAGGTAGAAGATCAGCCATGATCTTGATGAATGGTGGAGCAGGCTCGAAGGGCCAAATGGCCTGCTCCTGCTCCTATTTCTTATGTTCTCATGAAGGTGTATTCTGTGGCTAAAGTGCTGTTTTGTAATTAGAACCTAAAAGTCACCAATATGTGGTGCAAAGATTAACAGGGCTGCTGTGTGAATGTCACCAGCCAAGGACATGACTAATAGTCCTGATAACACTCCCAACAATGAATAGATGTTGAACATATACCAGCAGGAACTGAAAACATCAGTCATAACTGAACAAGTAAGTAGAAATGCACCAACTTATCATCTTGATTATATTATATGTTCCCTTAACCTCTGGCTCTGATTTGTGCACCATACTGTTATTAGGCTGTGAAAGGACTGTACATTCATGAACACATGTATTTAAAGCATCTACTTCGTTTTTCCAAATAACACAATTATAAGACCATTTTTAAGTTTTCCACTTTATCTAACAGGAAATAGGAAAAGTAGATCAGGAAAGATCCCTTCCTCCCTGCCTATATTTCCACTTCCGCAAAGCCTTTATTGAAAAGGTCGGCACATTTCTGATTGTTTTCATTTTAAAAAGTGGCGTGGTATGTCATTTTTTTTTTAAGATTAATGTCTATAAATCACACCCATTTAATGTCCGCAAGTCCCTATTTCCAAAGGCTACAAATTTTAATAATCAGTTCATTATATATAAATTCAGTTTGCAGGCCAATATAAAATATGCCAATCAAACTCTAGGAAAGTGTATTTTCCAATTTAAAATTCCGTTGCTCAGTTGGTGTAAAAAATTGTTTCATAGACAAGATAAATACAGATGAGGAAAGTAATTTTTGCCTTAGCAATCCATCTAACGAGAAAAATTTAATCCCCAACCACAGCATCCAATTGTTTCTTAAATGACTCCACAACCCCACATTCCATGTGTTATTCACGCTTTGCTGAATAACCTCCTGACATCAGTCCTAAATTTGCCTTTCACCAATTTATCCTACTGTCGAGGCTTACTTTCAAGTGGTATTTCAGATTTAACTTTTCTATACGTTTTACTATTTTATATACCTCTATGATAAGCTTCCCTGTCAACCACCTCCTTTCAAGGTTGAAGCGCCCAAGTTTCTTCAGCCTTTCCTCATTATTCAATTCTCTGAGACGCGCAATCAGTTCATGGTTTTTCTCTATCCTCCTACAGGGCTCAAAAGCTTTCCTTGTCAAATCGTGGGTGCTTTGCTCTCAAGTTTCTGCACGCTGACACTAATGGATGGAAAACTGTGGACCAAGAAACAATTCCTAAAAATGTGAAAGGCAATATATAAATGCAAGCTGTTCCTTTACTTTCTTGTAAATGAATTCACTACTTTTGTAACTCATTTGTTAACGCAATTTGCTTATTTCCTCCCCATTTCCCCTCTAAAGTTGTTTCCATGCCATACACTGTGTCGATGCCTAAAAAGCAGGCAGGCAGCCTCCCGCCAGGCCTCCACCAATGCTGCAACATAACGCGATGCAATGGGGTGATACAATGGCACCCAGGGGTGTAGTTGGGAAGCAAGTCCTTTTTTCCCCTGTAGTGAGGGCACGCCAAAAGATATTTATTGGATGTGAAGCACGATGGGACGTCCGAAGACACGATAGATATAGATACGAGTTATTTATTTTTCTTTCAGTCAGCATTTAGCTCAGTCAGGATGTCGCTCTCTGGCAATCAGTGTGTAAGCTCTCTGTCGGTCAGTCAATTTGTGACTCTTTCTCTTGATCAGTGTGTAGCTCTCCCTTGGCTGGTGTGCAGCTCTCTGTCTTTTGGTTGGTATACAGCTCTCAGTTATCCTGTAGCTCTCCCGCTCGGTCAGTGTGTAGCTCTCCCCCTCGGTCAGTGTGTAGCTCTCTCTCTCGGTCAGTGTGTAGCTCTCCCCCTCGGTCAGTGTGTAGCTCTCTCTCTCGGTCAGTGTGTAGCTCTCCCCCTCGGTCAGTGTGTAGCTCTCCCGCTCGGTCAGTGTGTAGCTCTCTCTTTGTCGGTCAGTGTGTAGCTCTCTCTCTCTCTCGGTCAGTGTGTAGCTCTCTCTCTGTCTGTCAGTGTGTAGCTCTCTCTCGCGGTCAGTGTGTAGCTCTCTCTCTCTCTCGGTCGTGTGTAGCTCTCTCTCTCGGTCAGTGTGTAGCTCTCTCTCTCTCGGTCAGTGTGTAGCTCTCTCTCTCTCGGTCAGTGTGTAGCTCTCCCCCTCGGTCAGTGTGTAGCTCTCCCCCTCGGTCAGTGTGTAGCTCTCCCCCTCGGTCAGTGTGTAGCTCTCTCTCTCTCGGTCAGTGTGTAGCTCTCTCTCTCTCTCTCGGTCAGTGTGTAGCTCTCTCTCTCGGTCAGTGTGTAGCTCTCTCTCTCTCTCGGTCAGTGTGTAGCTCTCTCTCTCTCGGTCAGTGTGTAGCTCTCCCCCTCGGTCAGTGTGTAGCTCTCTCTCTCTCGGTCAGTGTGTAGCTCTCTCTCTCTCGGTCAGTGTGTAGCTCTCTCTCTCGGTCAGTGTGTAGCTCTCTCTCTCCCTCGGTCAGTGTGTAGCTCTCTCTCTCGGTCAGTGTGTAGCTCTCTCTCTCTCGGTCAGTGTGTAGCTCTCTCTCTCTCGGTCAGTGTGTAGCTCTCCCCCTCGGTCAGTGTGTAGCTCTCTCTCTCTCGGTCAGTGTGTAGCTCTCTCTCTCTCGGTCAGTGTGTAGCTCTCTCTCTCGGTCAGTGTGTAGCTCTCTCTCTCGGTCAGTGTGTAGCTCTCTCTCTCCCTCGGTCAGTGTGTAGCTCTCTCTCTCGGTCAGTGTGTAGCTCTCTCTCTCTCTCGGTCAGTGTGTAGCTCTCTCTCTCTCGGTCAGTGTGTAGCTCTCCCCCTCGGTCAGTGTGTAGCTCTCTCTCTCTCGGTCAGTGTGTAGCTCTCTCTCTCTCGGTCAGTGTGTAGCTCTCTCTCTCGGTCAGTGTGTAGCTCTCTCTCTCCCTCGGTCAGTGTGTAGCTCTCTCTCTCGGTCAGTGTGTAGCTCTCTCTCTCTCTCGGTCAGTGTGTAGCTCTCTCTCTCTCGGTCAGTGTGTAGCTCTCCCCCTCGGTCAGTGTGTAGCTCTCTCTCTCGGTCAGTGTGTAGCTCTCCCCCTCGGTCAGTGTGTAGCTCTCTCTCTCCCCCTCGGTCAGTGTGTGTCTCTCCCCCTCGGTCAGTGTGTAGCTCTCTCTCTCTCGGTCAGTGTGTAGCTCTCTCTCTCGGTCAGTGTGTAGCTCTCTCTCTCGGTCAGTGTGTAGCTCTCTCTCTCTCGGTCAGTGTGTAGCTCTCTCTCTCGGTCAGTGTGTAGCTCTCTCTCTCGGTCAGTGTGTTGCTCTCTCTCTCCCTCGGTCAGTGTGTAGCTCTCTCTCTCCCTCGGTCAGTGTGTAGCTCTCTCTGTCGGTCAGTGTGTAGCTCTCTCTCTCTCTCGGTCAGTGTGTAGCTCTCTCTCTCTCTCTGTGTCAGCATGTCGCTCTCTATCTCTCTCTCTCTCTCGGTCAGTGTGTAGCTCTCTCTCTCTCTCGGTCAGTGTGTAGCTCTCTCTCTCGGTCAGTGTGTAGCTCTCCCCCTCGGTCAGTGTGTAGCTCTCTCTCTCTCTCGGTCAGTGTGTAGCTCTCTCTCTCGGTCAGTGTGTAGCTCTCCCCCTCGGTCAGTGTGTAGCTCTCTCGCTCTCTCTCGGTCAGTGTGTAGCTCTCTCTCTCTGTCAGTGTGTAGCTCTCTCTCTCTCGGTCAGTGTGTAGCTCTCTCTCTCTCGGTCAGTGTGTAGCTCTCTCTCTCGGTCAGTGTGTAGCTCTCTCTCTCTCGGTCAGTGTGTAGCTCTCTCTCTCGGTCAGTGTGTAGCTCTCTCTCTCTCTCGGTCAGTGTGTAGCTCTCTCTCTCTCGGTCAGTGTGTAGCTCTCTCTCTCTCGGTCAGTGTGTAGCTCTCTCTCTCGGTCAGTGTGTAGCTCTCTCTCTCTCGGTCAGTGTGTAGCTCTCTCTCTCGGTCAGTGTGTAGCTCTCTCTCTCTCGGTCAGTGTGTAGCTCTCTCTCTCTCCCTCGGTCAGTGTGTAGCTCTCCCTCTCTCGCTCAGTGTGTAGCTCTCTCTCTCTCGGTCAGTGTGTAGCTCTCTCTCTCGGTCAGTGTGTAGCTCTCTCTCTCTCTGTCTGTCAGTGAGTAGCTCTCTCTCTCTTGGTCAGTGTGTAGCTCTCCCCCTCGGTCAGTGTGTAGCTCTCTCTCTCTCGGTCAGTGTGTAGCTCTCTCTCTCGGTCAGTGTGTAGCTCTCTCTCTCCCTCGGTCAGTGTGTAGCTCTCTCTCTCTCTCGGTCAGTGTGTAGCTCTCTCTCTCTCGGTCAGTGTGTAGCTCTCTCTCTCTCTCGGTCAGTGTGTAGCTCTCCCTCTCGGTCAGTGTGTAGCTCTCTCTCTCGCTCTCTCTCGGTCAGTGTGTAGCTCTCTCTCTCTCGGTCAGTGTGTAGCTCTCTCTCTCGCTCTCTCTCGGTCAGTGTGTAGCTCTCTCTCTCTCGGTCAGTGTGTAGCTCTCTCTCTCGGTCAGTGTGTAGCTCTCTCTCTCTCGGTCAGTGTGTAGCTCTCTCTCTCTCGGTCAGTGTGTAGCTCTCTCTCTCTCGGTCAGTGTGTAGCTCTCTCTCTCGGTCAGTGTGTAGCTCTCTCTCTCTCGGTCAGTGTGTAGCTCTCTCTCTCTCGGTCAGTGTGTAGCTCTCTCCCTCTCGGTCAGTGTGTAGCTCTCCCTCTCGGTCAGTGTGTAGCTCTCTCTCTCGGTCAGTGTGTAGCTCTCTCTCTCTCGGTCAGTGTGTAGCTCTCCCTCTCGGTCAGTGTGTAGCTCTCTCCCTCTCGGTCAGTGTGTAGCTCTCCCTCTCGGTCAGTGTGTAGCTCTCTCTCTCGGTCAGTGTGTAGCTCTCTCTCTCGGTCAGTGTGTAGTTCTCCCACTCGATCAGTGTGTAGCTCTCTCTGTCGGTCAGTGTGTAGCTCACTCGCTCGCTCTCTCTCTTTCTGTTTATTTTGTTCTTGAACTCTGGAGTTGACTAGATGGAATTAAATTGTCTTTTCCAGTCCTGTATGCTCCTGTGTTATAAGGTAATCTCTTGGAATTTTCTCTTTCTGGCAAAGTGCTGTGTGTTTATCCTGAGTGCTCATTTGTTTAATGTTTTCACATACAAGATTACTTGCTTAATACCAAATAATTAATCACAGTTGCTGGATTCGGTGCAATTATGTAATATCCACATAATTCCTTTAGGTACAGTTCATAATTTAATGGCTACTTTGGTAAAATCATACATTGCGTATAAATCCTAAAACCTCTCTATGATTGCATTATAGCTAATGATGATGAATTTCAATAGTTCCATAAATTACAGCACTTCTAAATATTTAAAGATACACGTAGCAGATTTATGATTAAGCATCTTTCACATCGGGAAGGCACTTAAACCCAACTTCAAATGTTCTTTAATTGCATGCATTTCATGTTCAAAACATGTTGAAATAAGTAGACTTATTTTAATCCAATCCAACCCTTATTTATTACTTTAACTGGTGATTTACTACTCAACTGTAAGGTGTAATGCCTGTAATCAACAGTCCAAAATGTGACTTGGCAGTAAAAATGGGAAAAGTAATTGTAATGTCAAAATAACAATTTTAGAATTAGCACTTAATGCACTAAAATGTTATTATTGATGGGACAATTCCATGCCTGGTCTTTTTGCATGTTTCTTATAAGCAAGATTTCAAAATAAAATGCTACAGTACATCTTCCAGCGAGGACTATTTTTTTTTAAACTACACTAGTAATTGATTTTACAGATCATTGTGTACAGTTTGAAGCTACAGAATTAACGACAATAATTATATAATCAATGAAGTAAAGAACAATAATAACAACAAGGAGGACAAAAGACCACAATTACCCAATTACTAGGGTAGAAATAAGACAATTTGAACAGAGGTTAACAAGTAACAAAGGTTTGCTACAAAAAGGCATTGCAAATGGCAGGCCTGTTACAAGGTACCTAAAAGTAGTTCTATTGCTTAGCAGTATCAAAGGCTGTCATCAGAGATCAGAGATAATAAGGCATAGATAAGGAAAGTAATGGACAATCCAAGTATATAACTTGGAGAAAGGGGAACTTGAATTTTGTCTCTATGTATGAGTAACAGACAATTTGGAAACGCAAGGACACAGAGTGATAAACACCCAGGTCGAGAAAAAGGCTCATACCCTGATAAGAGACTAGTTGCCAAGGCACCAAATACCACCGTAAAAGATAAAGATTGGCCTATGCACTTACTGTATTATAAACAAAGCTTGTAGAGCAGAGGCAAAGGCCGAAAAGATTATGGCCGCGATTTCGTCTACCGAGGCGGGCTCAGTGCGACCGAGGTAGGTGGCGGGTTGCGACCCCGCTCCCGGCTCCATCCCGCTCTGTGAGAAGAATTTTCCATTGATTGGGCTCGTTAAACCCGCCCTGCGAGGTTCCCGGCCAATTAAAAGGAAGCGGGTCTGGTGACGTCATTTGATGACACGTCGTCAGCCGGTTTCCTCAAAGGGACCACGTCCACATTCATTTCGACAGTTGTGCTGTCAGTGTTCTACAGCATTGAGGTGCTGCAAACACTGACAAGCACTGCACAAAGGTGCACAGCTGCACCCAGGTTCTCCCATGACTCCCTCCATATGCTTATGGAGGGAGTCACAGCACACAGGGAGGTTCTCTTCCCTTCCAATGGGCGGAAGAGACCTCCCCAGGAGATCAACACAGCCTGGTTGCACATTGCACAGGAGGGCACAAGCAGGGATGTCGTCAGGAGGACCAGGCTGCAGTGGCGCAAACCTTTCAATTATCTCAGTAGATCACGAAACGTTAATGCCAAGCCACACAACCTCATCCTGCTGTTCCTCTCATCACATCTCCATCACTCTGCCCTCCCTACTCTACTCCTGCACATCCTTACTCACACCAACTTACCTTGCACCTCCACCCATCCCTCTCTATCTACATTAACACTTCCCCATCTCACTAGCCACCCCTCACACACACCCTCATCCTACTGCAAGCATACCAACTAACAACACACAAAGGTAGGCACTTGGGAGGTTTAGCCAATGTTCATGTGAAGTTTCTGGTAATGTGAAGTCAAACATTGAAATCTTTATTTTCAACAGTTTGCGTTCTTGGACAGATTTTTATGCACCTTTGGAAGTGGCTTAGTGAGTTGCAGTGAATGGTAAGACATAATGGTACCCCCCGCAATGGTGATGAGTGTGAAGTGAATGGCTTGAGCATTGTAGGGATGCTTTATGGTGTTGGTGAGGGGTGGTGCCAACCTGGCACATCATGTGGCAGCCAGGGTGTACAGCGTCAGTAAAGTAAATGTGGCCATGGTGAGGCCATTGTTGGCGTCCTGGGCAGCAATGTGGTCGGGTGCTGATGCCCTCTGTCCTGTGCAGCATCAGGTGATTGCGGAGAGGTTGGGTGTGGATGTTGGTGATGCTGGTGTGCCTGGTGATGCTGGTGTTGGGGCTGATCGCGTTGGGATTCTGAGGACCAAGGTGAGATTTTTTCAAGGGCACCGATGCTGCTGGAATAGATGGCAGCTGAAGTTGAGATGACAGAAGCGATCTGTCAATGGTGAGAGAGGTTGCTGCAAGGAGGGTGACAGTGGATAGAGAGTTTACTCCAAACACTTCCAAACTGCATAAAGCTCAAAAGTGGGTTCCAAATCATGAAGGCTCCAGCTTCTAAGATTTGGAAGTGTACAGCTGTGAAATGGTAGGTTTTATACCACTTTTGCAGCTTTCACCTATTCACAGCAATGGAGAGTCATTGAGAACCTGACATACTGAACTGACATGATAGTCACTCTCCGGGAACCGCGTTAAAAACCTGGTAAAATGGTAAGTACACGGGAAAATGGTGCTTAACTACCTTTTAACAAGCTTTTAAGTATCTAAATTGACTGACCTGCCGCTTGGTGTCGGGTCTGTTCAGGGATGACAGACCTGACACCTGGGCAACCGACAAGGAGGCGGGTTTACAGCGGGATACTTTGTGATTGACAGCGGACCCGCCTCCAAACCCGCCCTCTGAGCGCCAGCAAAATTCCGGCCTATAAGTGGGGTAAACACCAGGGCTGGAATTGGTCACTCCACGCTTTGGAAACATGCGGCCTCAGCTAAACATGCAACTACATAGGCCAAGGTTGTATTATAGTACAAGAATAGAACCTGTTTCCCCCCAAGTTAGCGCATTCTTGGGGTGGTCAGGAGTCAAGCAGCCTGGTGAATGGCCTGGAGGGCTGGAATTGGTCACTCCACGCTTTGGAAACACGGGATGTGTTGTTCTCTTAGGGGTCGGAGCACTCTTGGGATCAGTCGGAAGCCCACAGACATGCAGGCAGCCTAGAGCTGAAAGTGATCGCTCCAGGCCTGGGAACCAAGTTGTATTATTTGCATGTCATCTTGTCATTTTATAACACTGTAGAACAGTTATCTAAAATCTAATACTGTAATTAGTCAATGTAATAAAGCTTGTTATTATAAAACCCACTCGTGGTGAATCATGAGAGGAGTTATTGTCACCGGACTAACAACCCTTTATTGCGATGGTAACCATGGAGGAAATTCTCCAACAGAAAGTATTACGCATTCAGCCCAATAAAGTTCTACCATCTGATTCCCATACCAGTTCCTGATCTCAGCTAAATTAAAATCATAGAATGGTTACAGCACGGAAGAAGGCCATTCAGCCTGTCGAGCCCATGCCAACTCTCAGCTAGTCCCACTCCCCTGCCCTTTCCCTGTAGCCCTGCAAATTTCTTTCCTTCAGATACTTATCCAATTCCCTTTTGAAAGATGAGATTGAGTTTGCCTCCAACACCCTTTCAGGCAGCGCATCCTAGATCTTAATCACTCGCTGAGTAAAAAAGTTTTTTCTTACGTCGCCTTTGGTTCTTTTGCCAATCACCTTAAATTTATGTCCTCTGGTTCTCAACCCTTCTGCCAATAGGAACAGTTTCTCTCTATCTACTCTGTCCAGACCCCTCATGATTTTGAACACCTCTATCAAATCTCCTCTCAATCTTCTCTGCTCCAAGGAGAACAACCCCAGCTTCTCTAGTCTATCAACGTAACTGAAGTTCCTCATTCCTGGAATCATTCTCGTAAATCTTTTCTGCACCTTCTCCAAGGCCTTCACATCCTTCCTAGAGTGTGGTGCCCAGAATTGGACACAGTACTCCAGTTGGGGCTGAACCAGTGTTTTATACAGGTTAATCATAATCTCCACACTTTTGTACTCTATACCTTTATTTATGAAGCCCAGGATCCCGTAAGCCTTTTTAACTGAATTCTCAATCTGCCCTACCACCTTCAACGATTTGTGCACATATACCCCTAGGTCTCTCTGTTCGTGCACCCCCTTTAGGATTGTACCATTTTGTTTATATTGTCTCTCCTCATTCTTTCTACCAAAATGTATCACTTCACACTTTTCTGCGTTAAATTTCATCTGCCACGTGTCCGCCCATTTCACCAGCCTGTTTATGTCTTCCTGAAGCCTATCACTCTCCTCCTCACTGTTCACTATACTTCCAAGTTTTGTGTCATCCGTAAATTTTGAAATTGTGCCCTGTACACCCACGTCCAAGACATTAATATATATCAAGAAAAGCAGTGGTCCTAGAACTGACCTCTGGGGAACACCACTGTATATGTTCCTCCAGTCCGAAAAACAACCGTTCACCACTACTCTCTGTTTCCTGTCACTTAGCCAATTTCGTATCCATGCTGCCATTGTCCCTTTTATTCCATGGGCTTCAACTTTGCTGGCGAGTCTATTATGTGGCACTTTGTCGAACGCCTTTTGGAAATCCATGTACACTACGTCAACCGCATTATCCTCATCAATCCTCTCTGTTACCTCATCAAAAAACTCGATCAAGTTGGTTAAATACGATTTGCCTTTAACAAATCCGTGCTGGCTTTCCTTAATTAATCCACACCTATCCAAGTGACTGTTCATTTTGTCCCTGATTACTGTTTCTAAAAGCTTCCCCACTATCGAGGTTAAACTGACTGGCCTGTAGTTGCTGGGTTTATCTTTACACCCTTTTTTGAACAATGGTGTAACATTTGCAATTCTCCAGTGCTCTGGCACCACCCCCGTAACTAAGGAGGATTGGAATATTATGGCCAGTACCTTCGCGATTTCCGCCCTCAATTCCCTCAGCATCCTAGGATGCATCCCATCTGCTCCTGGTGATTTATCTACTTTAAGTACAGCCAGCCTTTCTAATACCTCTTCTTTATCAATTTTTATACTATCAAGTGTCGCCACTACCTCCTCCTTCACTATGTCTATGGCAGCATCCTCTTCCTTGGTGAAGACAGATGCAAAGTACTCATTTAGTATCTCAGCCATACCCTCTGCCTCCATGCATAGGTCTCCGTTTTGGTCCCTAATCTGCCCCACACCTCCTCTTACTACCCTTTTACTATTTATATGCCTATAGAAGACTTTTGGATTACCTTTAATGTTGGCTGCCATTCTATTCTCATACCCTCTCTTTGCCCCTCTTATTTTCTTTTTCACTTCTCCTCTGACCTTTCTATATATAGCCTAATTATAAGGAAGGGCGCTTAGTGGATCCTGAGGGAAAGGAACCTCTGACCATGGGACTCTCCCACAACTCTTAGCGGAATTTTATACTGTGACACTGGTCACCTACACTCCCTCTTGAATTAAATGACATAAGGAAGCAACGGAGGAGGCAAACCTCCTATAAAATGAGCGAGGGGAAGGAGATAAAATGGAACAACCCATGCGTTGATTGAAGGATACTTCTACCGTAAAATTGTGAAGGTGAAGCTTCAGCTGTTAATTCAGTATTGAGAATCTCCAATTGTGTTACAGCCTGTAATTCACTTCTAACCTAACTGTACTAAATGATCTTCAGAATCCATGTAATGTTGTTACAAGTGGTTTGGTACTTATGAAGTCAGATGTGAGTGTCTCATAAAGACTGCAGCCTAGAATTTCTGATCCATAATGTTGTATCTCTGCCTATTTTCATCCATCCAATTTTGTGATCACAATTTTAATGACTGCAGGAAGCACCCACCGGTTTGTGGAAAGATGCATGTAAATGAAACTAAAATGACATAATTATGTCCTCCAGGTTATTTTTTGGCACTTCCACCAGTGCACTACGGTTTCCAGTATCCGTGCCTACAGATTAACTGGTCATTTGCTGTTCGTGGGGCCTGGCTGTGCATGAATTAGCTGCCATGTTTGTCTACACAGTAACAGTGACTGCACTTCAAAAGTAAAAGTTCGTCGGCTCTAGTCTTTTCTCGCTGCAATTCTGTCCCAATTGCAACACGTCCCGCTGTAAGGCATAATTGCAGAAATCTGGACACAAGACACTTTCCAAAGACAGGGAAAGCCAAAGAGTTTCCACAGTTAAAACAATCTCAAGGAAGAAAATGTTTCCATGGTTTCGGTCTCTATGGTGAACGTGAGCATTCTTCATTGCTGCTCGTCTTGGCAAATGAACAGTTTCCAGGAACGGCAGGCTAGAAACTCCTTTTAGAAAACTAACACGGTTACCTTCTTCTAACATAGCTGCTTTCAGTAAACCAGCAACCAAAATGTCCATCAATCAGCTTTACTAAATATAAAACAGACCTTAAATTATTAACTTACATAATGTATGTGTGAAGAATGCAAGTAATCTTGTGCTGATTATTTAAATGAGATCCTGGTTGGATGGCATCACAGATCTGCAATGCTGGGAAAATACTTCCACGGTTTACAAAATACTTCGAATTATTCAAGTTTTTTTTAATAATGTTTTTTGTAACACAAACACAGGCGAGATCAGGCATTCTTGAAATGCTGAACAACATCACATGGTTGGAAGTTAAAAGCTGAAGTATTGTTTAAGCAGAATCGATTAAAAATCAGTTCGCTTGAAACCCTGTCCCATCTTTCATCTCTTATGCAAAAGCCTTCGCATCTGATTCTGTCTCAGCTTAGCTCTTACGTGTAGAAGAACCTCACTCTCAATCTATTTCCATTTACAAAACTGCCCATAAATGCCACTTACTGAGTAATCTCCCTATAAGAATTGACGATGTGTGAAATACAAATGTCATAATGGTGCTTTTCTGAGATTGAGTAAAATATTTCTAGTAAGTGGGAGATGTTACGTGCACAGGTTATAACACTATTACTTGTCGGTATTCAATTGCAGCACTTATTTCTCCACTTAAGTCTCGACCTGTACACCCTCTCTTAAGTTCTCTCACTTTACTGAATATTTTAACTGACTCTGAATTTGAAAGAACTACTTCTCCATTCACCGACTAGCTAATTAGCTCTATGGTAAACTCAAGAACACCAACATCCCTAAGAACGGATGTGCCACTACTTAATGTCACATTCTTTGTTGCTTTGGTCAGAGTTTGCGAAAGCACGTTTTAAAATTTTCGTAATGTTACCTTTAAAGCTATGCCTTAAATTGTGAAGTATATCTTTAATATCATATTTTTAATACAAAAGCTTTTATTCAATGTGCTTTTGCCAAATATGAATTGATTGTATCGGGGAGGGCTTGCTTCCCATTTCTCTCAGTCACGCAATCTGCTTGTGTTAATAGTCTGTAATCTGTGGGACTGTAATTATGACAGATCCACCCAGCAAAATGTAAATATTCCTGTTCCGTTCTAAGGGAAAAAATATTTTAAGCCAGACAAAAGTAATCTACAATTTCCCATCAGTAGCAGTTACTGAACGGAAACAGTTACTGAACGGAACCATAGTCATCATTCTGGACAACCATGGTTCTGCTCAGCCGTATGTCATCAACATCTATTGGATTTTACTGTACTCTCATTCCTAAATAGCACAAAGAAAAGATGACTCAATGAGTAAGTGATACCAATGGTAGGGATTCAAATCAATCTATAATATAATATCTGCATGCACTTCCTCCTTGTACCACTTGACTTTATGTTGTCATGTTTTTGTCACACACTGTGGGCTGGATTTTGTCATTTTGGGGGGGGACCGGTAGACCGCGGGAAAGGGTTTCCCCGCACGCTGTGCAGTTTTAACTCCACAGCGTGTGTGTGACGTAATGGGCCGGTTCCCCTGTCAAACAGGCTGGCTTTTAGTCGGCCGGGGAACACTGACCAGGATGCCACAGGACCAGGTAGGTGCGGTGTCCGGGGGGTTCCAAGCCCAGTGGTGGGGGGTGAGATCGATCCCTGACCCCGGGATGAGTTCCGATCCCTGGAGGGGTGTCCGATCACCGACCCTGGGGAGAGGCGAGCCGGGAGGAAGCACTGCTGCTCTTCCCGGCCCACAAGGATTGCTCCCCGAGACTGTGCGTGCCTCGCTGCAGCTACCGGGAATCCTGAGCCCCGGGATCCCCAGCCGCCTGCAGTAAAACCTGCACAGCAGGTTAAATCAGCGGCTTCAGGGCCTCATTATCATATTTAAAATGCCAACCCGCCTCCTGGCAGCGGGTTGGCTGCCTGCCCACCTTTCCGCCTGTGTAAAAGGTGAAAGTGGGCAGGTTGGAGGCGGGTTGGGGTGGGGTTTTAGATTTTTTAAACTTTAACTCCACCCACCCCCCGCCTCCAGCCCACCTGTTTTTTCATGTTAAAATTCCCCCCTTTGTGTCAACTTTTGCCTTTATAAAATCCTACGTCCACATTTAAAACAGAAAACATGTATATAAACTTGTCACTCTGACTGTGCAATATGGCCACTGGGTTCTCACAATACTTTCAAAATACTTCCTGAAACTTTTTCTTCACCTGCCATTTATTCCTTCAGTAACTGAAATTTCTAATATCCAAAATAAAGGTTTAACTAAAAAAAAATGTTAAATCTATAAATTAGGTAATTCTCAATAACATGTTTAAATTTATCCATTGAATTGTCTTTTGTGTCTCTTAACAGTTTAGAATCATACAGCACAGGAGGCCGCCATTCGGCCCATCATGCCTGTGCCAACTCATTGAAAGAGCTATCCAATTAATCCCTGCTCTTTCCCCATAGCCCTGCAATTTTTTCCTTTTCAAGTATATATCCAATTCCTTTTTGAAAGTTACTATTTAATCTACTTCCATCGCCCTTTCAGGCAGTGCATTCCCGATCATAACAACTCACTGCGTAATTTTTTCCCCCCTTATGTCCCCTCTGGTTCTTGTGACAATCACCTTAAATCTGTGTCCTCTGGTTACCGACCCTCCTGCCACTGGAAACAGTTTCTCCTTATTTACTCTATCAAAGTTTTTATTTGAAGGGCTCAGACACTCCCAAAAGCCTGGGCTTGGAGTTGATATTTTTGCCCCGAGCAGTGAGCTGAATTTGAATTGTGCAGTTTAAGCACGCACACGGACCTAATTCCCAGGATGCATTCATTCAGCTATACTGAGGAATTTTATTTACAGTATATAGCTTCTAGCAGTTTTTGCTCAAAAGTTTTTCAAAATTATTCGAAGAAAACCTAAAAGGCAAACTAAAAAAGAGCTTTACTGAGGTAAAATTCATATTGAGTGTTGTGGCTGTGTGTGTGAGAGAGAGAAAACTTAAAGTGTCCTGATTACACTCCTGGTGTAGCCATTGTTTCGTGTTCTAGAGAGTGACAGTGAGAGGGAAAGCAAGAGAGAGAGAAAAGTGAGAGAGAAAATGAAAGAGCAAGAGAAGGAGAGAGGGAAAGATAAAGAAACAAGAGGAAGAGTGTCCAAGAGAGAAATAGCAACATGAAAACAAGAGAGACAGACAAGAAGAGACCATAGTCTCTGCGCACGCCATGGGAGATTGACTAGTAACATGTTAAAAATCTTGTCTCTGTGTGCGCTTAACGTCAATTCTTCCCTTTGTAAATTCCGATGTCCATGTTTGTAATGGAAACTATTAAACCTGTCGCATAATTATACCCTTCCCCCAGTGGAAACACCGTAGTGCCACCACTGGCAGAAAGGTGAAATTACAGCAGGACAAGTTTACATTGGCAGCTGTAAAAGGAGCGCCACAAATGCTTTTAAGCGCGCATGTGTAGTGGGGTTGCCAACTCTGATTGGACCGTATTCCAGGAGGTTTCAACACAGGGCCTCCCGCCTCCAACCACGCCACCCTCACTCTCGTGCCGTTGGTCGCCCGACACATCACTCCTTGCAGTAATCGGTGATAATGGTGGCTACAATACCCACAATCCTCTGCGCTCCAGAACTCACTCTATCCATCGTGTTGTTTTACCAGGTTGCAGCCTTCTTGTTGTTGCGAGTCTGGCCAGAGCAAAACGGGAGAAGAAAATGCCCCTATGATTTTTTTTCTCAGGTTGCTCACAGGACTTCGGCGGAGACTGCATTTTCGCGCATAAATAGGGTTTACACTGAAGTTATGGCGGCAGAACGGCAGAAGCCCTGACGAATTTCTCAGTGATAGTGTTCAATAGCAACCTGGGAAAACTTTCAGAGTAGTGGTCGGTCTGAAGTTCGAGTGCTTTCTTTGTGATACTTGTTGTTCCTAAATGCAGATTCTACATAGTGATAATCAGCGGCAAGGATGCGCAGATGGCAAGCTCTTGCTAATCTGTGATACTTAAAGGGGCTTTGTCTAAAACCTGTCACAAATAATTTCTTCACTTAAATAATTAGTGTCCAGTGTACCACATGTTCATTTGTACTGAACCCATTGGCTGATGTCTTAGCCAAAAGTGTCCTGCTAAGATTATATGCTGCATGTCTGTACTTACTATGGACAGCAAGCTTCCCAGTGTTGAATTTGGGGGGAGTGAAGCAGAGAAAAATTGACTGCTACTTATTGTGTGTCTTGCACTATATTTGATTCTCGTCTTTGACCAAGCTTTTGGCCATCTGTCTCAATGTCTCCTTCTTTGGCTCAGTATCAATTTTTGTCCGATTACAGTCCTATGAAGCACCAAGTTGGGATGTTTTACTACGTTAAAGGCGCTATATAAATGCAAGTTGCTTTTGTTGTTATGAATGCATTTTGCTTCTTAGTTTTGCTAAACATCCGAAACGGGAAATGTTAATGAGATCCAGCATGCGACAAAACTTTCTTCAAAACATTTGTGCTGCACCTGGGCTACTAAAACAGATCAAGTTACTGAGCGTACTGAATGATACCAAAGTTGATTAAATGTGACATTTTTTTCGGTGCGTACTAATACAAATAGAAGGGACAAAGCGGAATCATATGTTTGTGTGACAGAATTCGGAACATGCGCCGGAAATGTCCTCATGGTTTCTCCTGCTCCGCTTCCGTAACTTCGCTAAAGTCATGGTGGCTGAGCGGGAGAGGCCCGGAGGAAAATCCCAGAGATGGCCTGAACAATTAAGGAGTTCATAAGGTGTTGCATTTGTGAGAAACATTACTGAAGAGTAGAGCGTTACCCCTGATATTTTTCCATACAGTATAATTAACACATGCCTTTTGGGTGGGGCGGAGAGTGTACATATTGTGATACACAAGTGATCACAATTGTGTGGGACAGGGTGGATGGACCAGAGGGTCTTTTCCTGTCCATCATTGTTCGTATGTTCGTAACCCTTTATAGAAATTTCTACCATGAATATTAAACAGTAGTCTTGTGTATCACTGTTTCAAGTTTCCCTCTATGCGCTCTACCCAGGAATTATTTATGCCCAAGAGTAAAAGGAAAATCTACCCCTGATGTTTAGGAAACACGTCCAAACCCATTTGGAAATAGAGAAAAGTTTGCTGCTTGTTGCCTTCCTCAATCTCTGATTCTCTCTTTTTAATTTCATTTAATCCTGTCTGTTTTACATTACAGCTGCAGCTCGAAAATATTCATCCCAACCTTAAATAAAATGATGGACTTTATAAAAAGCCAATCAAAATCTCTTCGGAAATATTTCCAAACCATCTCTTCTCACAATAAAACATGGTTCAGCATCTATTAACACATTACTTCAACCCAGCAAACTGCAAACTATTTCCTCTCGCACATCATTCACTCTAAAGCATCTTGTTCCGTCCACAGAAGATTAGATCCTGGATATTGCACACTCCATTCACATGAATTGCAGTGTATCAATGCTCACTTTCGGACTTAAACAAGACTCTACACTTGACTTTCATAATGCACCCCCATACCACTATCAATGCACCCTTGTGTTGGCTTCTCAGTGCCTGCTAACTCCATAACTGCATAAACTGCATAACGCTACCTCGTGCATCCAGATCCTCAATGCACTGAATGTAGTCTGGAACCCTCTGCTGGATGAAGTAAAGCAGCTCGATGGAGTTGGACATCCAGAAGAAAATATGCTGCAGGTCTGGAACCAGGTCTGTAATACTGAGCAGAGGTAGAGATGCTGGATCCTGGCTGGAGTTAGGAGGGAAGAGGTTGTAGAAGGGATAAAATAAAAATAATTAATGAGTCATTTTGTTCGTAACATATGTAAGACAAACCAGATCACAGCTAAAAGTGAAATTGGAGACCAGAGATAGAAACTACTTGCAGCACAATAGTGTAGCTGTACCTTGGGCTTGGACACTTGGTACTTTACAGACACAGGGTAGTGCCTTAAGCAGATGTATTTTTGAGTGAATGAATAAAAAATGGTGCACTCCCAAAAGAAGGAAAGAAAGACTTGCATTTCTATAGCGCCTTTCACGACCACCGGACGTCCCAAAGAGCTTCACAGCCAATGAAGTACTTTTGAAGTGTAGTCACTGTTGTAATGTAGGAAACACGGCAGCCAATTTGCACACAGCAAGCTCCCACAATCTGGTTTAGTGATGCAGATTGAGGGATAAATATTGGCCAGGACACCGGGGCTAACGCCCCTGCTCTTCTTCAAAATAGTGCCATGGGATCTTTTAAGTCCACCTGAGAGAGCAGACGGGGCCTCAGTTTAACGTCTCATTCGAAAGACGGCACCTCCGACAGTGCAGCGCTCCCTCAGCACTGCACTGGAGTGTCAGCCTAGATTTTTATTCTCAAGTCTCTGGAGTGGGGCTTGAACCCTCGACCTTCTGACTCAGAGGCAAGGGTGCTACCAACTGAGCCACTGGCTGACACAAAAAGGTAGTGTAAGCAGATTCAATAAGGAATTGAATATATACGTGAAAAGGAAACATTTGTAGGGCTATGGGGAAAGAGCGGGGGAGTTGAACTAATTGGATAGCTCTTTTAAAGAGTCGGAACAGGCATAATGCACTGAATGGCCTCCTTCTGTGCTGTATGATTCTATGAAATGAGAGGAACAACTGAGAGTGAACCATCATTAATGGGATGGATAGGAGTCTCCTGGCATATTTGTAATTTACTATACTATATACCGTTAATATTATAATCAGCAAAAATAACTTGAATGAGTAATAAAGACTTGGTAGACTTCACAGCTTATGAACTATAAAAGGCGTCATCATACGTGGAATAAACTGAATTCAGTAGGGACTCATACTAATTATACTAGAAATGCTTTTAACTGCAAAATGTGCAGGAGCTATTTTGAAATTAAGAACTATTTAGTACAGTTTCCATTGTGGACCAAAGTGAGATATACTGGCTCTGACCCCAAAAGATTTACAAGTTTGCATCGCAAAATATCTAATGGTGCATTTCTACTGTAGGTAGCAGAGTGTACCTGCAATTTTGGTTTCAATTCCCTCAAGAGTAGAAGATTAAGGGGTGATCTAATTGAGGTGTTTAAGATGATTAAAGGATTTGATAGGGTAGATAAAGAGAAACTATTTCCAGAACAAGGGGACGTGACCTTAAAATTAGAGCTAGGCTGTTCATGGATGATGTCAGGAAGCACCTCTTCACACAAATGGTAGCAGAAATATGGAACCCTCTCCCCCAAAAAGCTGTTGAGGCTGGAGGGACGCAATAGAAAATTTCAAAACTGAGATTGATAAATTTTTGTTAGGCAAGAATTATTAAGGGATATGGAACCAAGGCGGATAAATGGAGTTATTATACAGATCAGCCATGATCTAATTGAATGGCAGAACAGGCTTGAGGAGCTGAATAGCCTACTCCTGTTCCGATTTTCCTAATACTCACTTATACTCCTGTCTAGACTCCACAGAGACCTCTGTGTTTTACATGTGTGCTGACACGTAATTGCAGAATTTCTCTTCCAGAAGCTAAAGTTTTCCAATCACAATGCCAAAGACAATACATCAATTTTCAATGGATTCCCATAATGTTAGATTAGAAAACCTAAGCCTAAAGGTTTAGAAAGTGGAAACATCTTGCCTTCTCAACATTTAAACTTCAGTACTTTGTAAAATCAGGTTGAAACGGCACTAGAGTAGGTCAGGCCTCAACTCACAGCAACACCAAAGTTGCAGTATAATTGCACCCTAAATAGATTAGCCTAAATGATGGAACATTAGGATTAAATAATTCAAATCCTATTCCACTGAGAATTAGGGCTGAATATTTTTAGGAAGTTCATTAAATACTTTGGGCTTCTTGATGAGCCAAGGTTTCAGCTTCAGATAACAAACCAATTGATCAAAGGAAAACAAATGTTAGACCAGACGTCAGCTTCAGATGATCGAAAGTTCACCTTGACTCAGATCAGGCAGGAGTGTCCCAAATGCCCAAAAGTGGCCATCTTCTAGTTTTTGCTCTTTTTAAAATGACAATTCGTATAATAATAATTTCACTTCACCCCAGAGTAAAGTGCTGCTTTTAAGTATCGAATGAGACATTTTTGAGAGCTTTGCTTGCTTGGCATTGGCAATGGTTTGAAGTTGCGCCTTCTTGTAATCAGGGAAATAATGTTGGGGTAATGATAAGCCACTGGTGCCAGGACCAGGATGAGTGGCAGATTTACTGGTATAAACCTATATACTGAGTTGTACAGAATCTGCATGTACAGAATATTTGAACAAGCAAGAAAAATAAAAAATCCTAAAATGTATAGATGAAAATGAATGCAGCCAATAAAAAAGTTAAAAGATATGGTAACCCCTCGAGGTAAGTGCGAGTGATGGTAAACTCATATTTGTAGACATCTTGTGCATAGCTTTTCATTTTAGACATCTGCATTTACAAAATATTGGCATTCACAGGGTTCCTCCGTGGAGTCGAGTACCATCTCCATTTTGGTGCTGCAAACACTTGGACTAAACGTCATGGTGGGGATAATAAGTGGGTCCCCCCCCACATCACATCTGCTTTACGCCACTGGAGTAAGAAGAATTGGTCTCTTCAGAGATCAATCCTCGACTGCAGACTATCTACAAATCTTTTGTGGCTGCTGCTGAGGATTTTTACAAACTTCAGTCGCAGTCGGAGTGGTTTTCACGAAGCACAGCAACCCAGTGAAGGGGTTAAAAAATCTGCATAACCTTAACAAGGAATTAGTGTTGTGTGCATACCAGAGCTTTAAAGGACTTACTGTTCAGACTGCTTTTCTGCCAATTCTCTGGTCTTCCCCTGTGGGGAAAAAATGCATCCCATTTAAATAAGAACATAACGATCTGAATGTGACACAACTTACGTACTTGGTCACTTCTCATTTTTTGGTCGTTTTGGTTGGCTGAGATTTTACAATGGGATACTTGCAGCGCCCGTGACTGTCTCTAAAAGCACAAGTTTTTATGTTGAGAAAGGTACTGTTGTTAAAACAAAAAAATTAACTGGTAATTAATAATGACTGGCAAACAAAATAGATGCCCACTGAAAGCCAGTGCGTCACTTTTTGTGCTTGTTAAAAGAAATGCGCAGGGGTTTTAGAGTGAAGTAACGCTCTGTGGTGCCAAATTTTCATGGAAATAGCTGGCTAACTGTGGGTTTACTGGCTAATCAGAAGAAATGGAGGAGGTAGTAAGTTCAACTTTAGCTTCCATAAGGTTTGCAGATCCGTGCGAAATATTTACGATTCTGATTCAAAGAGCATCACCTTCTCCTTCAGCAATGCGAGTCTGACCAGAAAGCGACTGCATTCTCAGCAAAAAGGACTGTGACCGGAGCTTGATTGTTTCCTGAAACTGAACCTAGAACAAATGCTTTTAAAATGTGCAATTACGAGATTCAGGCAAACAGAGATTAGTGCCTTAGAGCCAGAGGTGCCATCTCTGAGAGGTATTTAATCCATTCGCTGGTATAAAACTATATATTGAGCTGTACAGAATTTGCATTTATAGAATATTTGAAATAAAAAATTGCAAAAAAAAAAAAAAAAAATTCTTAAAATGCAAAGATTAATTCAGAAAATGAATGCAGCCAATAAGGAATTCAGGGGTGTTTATGGAGTACATCATAGAAAATCAGATCTCAGATATTTCACTGCCGTTTGGGCAGTCATTTCCTCTTATAGGAATGTTACCTAATTAGTTACATTGGAATGTACACTTTCACAATATCTGAGTTCAATCTAAATGGGTTCCATTATATTTATTTATTAATTAGCAACTTAAGTAGTGCTGTGTGTAGGTTGTGATCATGTACAGTACTAAGAGGCAATGTTCTCCCTTCCAATGGATTTCCACTTTGACTCCATTTTTCACAATTTTTATTTGGACAGGTTTATGTCGAGATGCACAGAAACCCATCACCATGCTAAAGAGTCTCCAAACTACTGAGAAATCCACACGGGTAGAGTTCCTGCTCATCCGATATGGCGTGCACCGTCTTTCCTTGCGCACACCCCACTTACCAGGGAGCTTAGGCACAAGTTAGTACCAGTCGATGCTTGGGGACCTGCCAAGCATTGGGAGTTTAATCGGCTAAAACTGTGCAGCTAACCAGCACAGTGCGCTGGTCGGTTTTCCACTGCTTGTCCAGATAGGACTACATTAGGGCAATGGCTTGCAGGGTGATCTGAAGCCAGGTGGGGAAGAATCTCCAGTGACAGGTCTACTGCTCTGACTCCCATTGTCAGTCATTAACAGTGCTGTGTTGACCTGCCTGCCTCAGATACTGGGTTTTTACTGTAGCGGCTATTAGTATATATAGGGGGTAATTTTGACTTTGGGTGATAGTGTAAAATGGGCAATATCAACTTCAATGGAAGTGAAATACCGGAGAGACATACGGTTAAATCAAAAATCGCCCGTTTTACACTATAATCCAAAGTCAAAATTACCCCCACAGATATTTCCATA
The DNA here is from genome assembly GCA_030390025.1 of Squalus acanthias. Classification (NCBI taxonomy): domain Eukaryota; kingdom Metazoa; phylum Chordata; class Chondrichthyes; order Squaliformes; family Squalidae; genus Squalus; species Squalus acanthias. Next base: position 58,487,434 of record CM059442.1, on the reverse strand, counting down.
AAGAGGGCTTATAGTCCACACCAGTCCGCGAGATCAATATCAGCATATTTATCACTGACTAGTGACTATGTGACAGTGATTGGCCTGGTCTGATTTCACACGATAAGGCATCTTGTAAATGCAAATATATTATAACTCGGATATTAGGTAACATGGTACTAACCCACGCTATAGCTTGCATTCTGTTCACAATCTTCCGAAGGAGCTTCATAAAATCACCTGACTTGAAGGTAGTGGCTGAGTGCTGGACACACAGACACAGCAGGCAAGCTGGGGTCAGTTTATGGTCATCTCCACCGGGTTCGATAAGGGTTAAGATTTTATCGATCAGCACATCTTCAAAGGCCCTTTCGTACTCCAGTTGCAGCTTCCTTTTCTGAATGCTGTTGCTTCTGTGCGCAGAAAAGTTGGGATTTTTGTGCGTGTTTGCCGAGCCGTTCTTAATAACGGAGCCACACATTTTGCAGACGGCGGCTCTCCGGCTACCCTTATGCTCAGGCAAGTGGTGCAAATGTCTCAGCATGGAAAAAGTGTGGGCTGGCAGCTTTTTGGCACCCGAAGGATCTTTGAAGAGAAAGAGATAATGCTGCCCGAACCCAACTAGATCACCATGCCTGAGTTCAGCTGGTCCTTCCGCTGGCGCGCAGTTCACTAAAATGCAGGCATTCGGGAATGGCTCCAATATGGTCTGTTCCTCAACATAGCGACTGTATTTAGTGGACCGTTTAATCCTTTTGATCTTGCAGTGCAGGGAAAGGATGTCGGGCGATGACAAACATATGTTGGGCTTTGCCGAGGCGGTCTCTTGTCCGACGATTTGCTTCTCACAATCTAGAGGGTACACCAAACAATCCTGTAAAAACAAAACCCAGAGGCCGCATGTTTCACATTCTCACTCACCAGTTTAAAAGCAGAGTTCTAGTGTTACAGCCAAGACTACCAATGCAATTGCAGTAAAATGCCTTTTAATTGGGAGCACCCCGAGGGCCAAAAAAATCTTCCTTTTATCTATCTAACCGTTGTATCAGGCAAAATACCCACATGGTGAGCAAAGTCTTCTTCTATCTACTGTTCTATCAAGTAAATGATTTTAAGTACATCCTGATTGGTATCAGTATGCCTATAATTCCACATCTAATTGTCACTTTTTAAAAAAAAAACAGCCAGCTATTTGAAATGGAACAGGAACATTTTGCCCATCAATGAAGTGTGTGGGGCTTTTTAACAATGAACCCTTGCTGATTCTATGTAGTGGCAAATAGCTAAAAAAAAAAATACTCTCTGTCCTCGGCCTCTTACATTGTTCCAATGAAGCTCAACGTAAGCTCGAGGAACAGCACCTCATCTTTCGATTAGGCCCTTTACAGCCTTCTGGACTCAACATTGAGTTCAACAATTTCAGACTATAACCCCTGCTCCCATTTTTCATGCTGTATGATTTTGCCATCCCCATTTGCAACATTTTATCTTTCCTGCCTCTTACCTTAGCACAGAATATTCCTTCAATTCCTTCCTCCCCTCCCACCCTCCCCCTGTCTCTGCACCTGCTTAAAATCTGTTACATCTCCAGCTTTTTCCAGTTCTGATGAAGGGTCCCAGACCTGAAACATTGGCCCAAAAATTAGTGCCGCTACGCGAGAGTACGCACTGCGTACTCTCGCATATTCTGTCTCCAATTGCCGGTTTTCTGCATGCACTGCGCATGCGCTGAAAACCGGCACTTGGTGAATGGAAAAGGGGGCGGGTCCTAGGTGAACCGCGTGCGCGCTACAGGCTGCGCGCACGCTGTGCACTTAGTGGTTTCAACGCGCAGGTAAGTACGGAAGATTCTACACATAAAAAAAGGAGGAGTAAGACCCACTTTTAACAAGGTAAGTAGTGAATTAAGTATTATTTTGAATTTTTTTTAACAGGTATATCTTTTTTAGAGACTTTAAAGACAGGTAAGTTTATTTTTATAACTTTTTAAAAGATTTTAAATTTTTTCAAAAATTTAATTTTTTATTTAAAATGGTTAATTTATTTAACTATACTTATTTTATTAATGTGATGGTTTTTTTTTTAATTTAATTGAGGTTTAGCGGTTCTTTTGGGGGGCTATAGTATTCATAACTTTCACAGCACTTATGTGAAAGTTATGAATGGAAGATGGTGTGCTGCCATTGGCTCTAACTGAGTCACGTGATCCCACAGCTCGCACGAATTAACTACGCCGGTGGGATACGCAAGCCCAGCACAGCAGCTGTCCAGAACATCAAGTTCGTGCGAGCTGGAACTGAAAAAGCCAACGTGCAGTGAGAGATCGCGGGGAGGCTTTACCCTCGCACGAAAGCTTCCTCACGAATTTTTGGGCCAATTGGCCCAGAAATTCGGCGCTTCTCGGGTGAGTACGCGCTGTGTACTCACTCGTAAGGCCACTTGAAGTGCCGGTTTCCTGCATGCACTGCGCGGGAAACCGGAACTTCCGGTCTCGTGAAGGGAGGGGTTCAGAGGTGAACCGCGTGCGCGGGAGAGGCTGCGCGCACGCAGCGAACTTCGTTTTTTTTTCAGGTTTCTCCGGGAAGGTAAGTATGGAAGAAGCTGCGCTTTTAAAAAGGAGGCGCAAGACCCGTTTTTAACAAGGTAAGAGGTTAATTAATTACAGTTTAAAAAAATTTTCAACAGGTTTATCTTTTTTAGATACTTTAAAGAAAGGTAAGTTTATTTTTAGCACCGTTAAAAGGTATAATTAATTTTTTCAAAAATTTAAATTTTTGTTTAAAGTAGTTAATTTATTTAACTTATAGTTATTTTAAAAATGTGATTTAAAAAAAAATTATTTGAAGTTTAAGTGTGGTTTTGGGGCCGATTTCAATTCATAGATTTGACAGGTCCTGTCAAATCTATGAATGAAAATGCCCTGCTAGGATTGGTTCTCCATGGCCCACGTGATCCCAGGGGACGCTTCGAACTAACTGCGCCCCTGGGACACGCAAGCACTGCGCGCCGGCAGCTGGAGGAGGCCCAGGACCCGAAGTTCTCGTGGGCCCAAAACACAATGGCAGCCGCGGTAGGTAAGTACGCGCGCGATGCTTGCACCCGCAGGAAGCCGGAAAACCGAATTTCTGGCCCAATATGTATTAAAACTAATAAGTGAGTCAGAACATTCCATAAAAATACAATTAAACCTCCGTCAGGCTTTGTCAATAAGAAAAGTATCAACATTTACTTGTAGTACCAGTTACGTCTGTAGGTGATTAGCATTTACAGTGTTAAATGCCTGTCGTATAACGTTAAGTGCAAAACCCTCCACTGGTACTCTGTTTTGGCAGTGAGTCTTGGCATCCAACGCCACTGTAGGGACACTGGGTTTGAGACTATGCCGTATCAGAAAAATGATATTGCAATCTGTTCTTTCAGGTAAGTGTAACAACAGTGAAGGGATTGCTACTTTAATTTCCATGAACGGGAAGCATCAAACTTAATTTCTGAAATACAATTTACATTCAAGAGTCCATACCCGGGCCGTACTTAAACAATAGTCATTTCCAAACAAACACAACAACTCCTTCACCCCATCAATCCAGAAAATCAATATCTAGAAAAAATCCCCTCACAGTTCCTGCAGCTTTCCACTCTATCAACCCCCAAACGTCTGCTACAAGCATGCCAATCAACCTAGCGCATAGCTTACCTTCCTGTGAACAAGCAGGTAAATGGGAGCCCCCTTCTGGCCACCTAATAGAGCATTAATTAGGGCCTTAGAGAGCATGAATCATTGTTCTGTTCCCCCCAACCCCACCCAAGATAAGTAAGAAGTCAGGCTTGAATTAGGGAGCACATAAAGTCTTGACTGGTCAATGATGCATTCCTCCTCCTGACCTCACCACCAGGTAGAACTGTGATATATGAGAGAAAGGCTACTCACCACACCCCCAACCCCAGCAGAAAATCATAGTCTAGCGTTAATCTAATAGAAAGTTGCCATCCCTAGGTTTCAGAATTCTAGTTGTTAACCAGTGAGATACCTAGGATGCACAGTTAAATGATTATCTATTACACATTGATTTGCAAATTCTTTCGACTGGTCTATGTAATATATGCACGTATTTTCTGTTTGTACTTAAAAGATCAAGGTTGGCGGGATAGTCCAGTGCACTCCTAACTTTTCACTAACTTTACACTAGTAACTTACAAAAGTATTCTTCTAGCCCAGATTTAAAAATGTCCTGAAGGAATATCGCACAGAAGTTTGCGTGTTGCTCTTACGTTCTGGTGGTTATATCCCTGAAGAAGCAGAAGGTGAGGGGCCAGGTAGATGGGGTACGAGGAACCGTGTTGAATGCTACTTTCTTGCTTCTCTTTACTGCTGGTGCTGTGAAGTCTCTCCTTTCTGCATCGGCTGATCCTTCTTCCAGGGAGTCCAGGCAGTGTTGAATAAAGTCTCTGTTGTTCCTCCCCCTGATTATCAGTGACTGTGAGGCTCGTCTCACTGATGCTGCGTCGGAGAGGTGCTAATTTATATCTGTAGCCTGACATTGTTGGAATGTTGCCTTTTGCCCGGTTTCTCTGCAGTTTCCGTGCTTGAGCATTTATATCTGGAAACAGTTGTAAGAAAAGCAAATTCCCTTTTAATTGTACTCGTATTCTCTTCAATAATTATAGCGGCATTTCATTTTTCCAGCAAAATAAAAATATGACCACTAATACATTAATATTTGGAAAAGAAAGACTTGCATTTACATTGCGCCTTTCATGACCTCAGGACATCCCAAAGTGCTGTCCAGCCAATAAAGTACTTTTGAAGTGTAGTCACTGTCACGGCAGCCAATTTGCGCACAGCAAGCTCCCACAAACAGCAATGTGATGATGACCAAATAATGTTTTTTTTTTAAAGTGATGTTGATTGAGGGATAAATATTGGCCAAGACAAATTGAAATAGTGTCATGGGATCTTTTACATCCGCCTGAGAGAGCAGAAGGGGCCTTGGTTTAACGTCTCATCTGAAAGACGGCACCTCCGACAGTGCAGCACTCCCTCAGCACTGCACTGGAGTGTCAGCTTAGATTTTTGCGCCAAGTCTCTGGAGTGGGACTGTGAACTTGAACCCACAACATTCTGACTCAGAGGTCAGAGTGCTACCCACTGAGCCATGGCTGACATTAAAGGTGAACTGCTACAATTAACACTGGTGTTTTTTTTCCAGTTTCAGCAGTGATCATTGAACCACTGCAGAGATTTGTTTTAAACAAATTATGCATTTTAGGAGAAGTGCAATTCTGAGAGATATGTTAGGCCGCTATATAAATGCAAGTTTTTTCTTTCTATAAACAACTCCACTCCTCTCTAATATACTGAGGCCTTCCCACAATGCTGTAAGGCTCTAGTCATGTATTTAAATATCATGCAGGGTGGTACAATGACTGCAATTTAAAAAAAAAATCAAAGTTTTTTATTTTAAATATGTATATTTGTTTTTCTCTGTTCCCTTTTGTTTTAGCGCTTGGCCCTCATACTGGGGGCAATGTTAACCTAACTCGCTGGGCTGAATTTTGCCGGTGCTCAAAGTGCGGGTTTGGAGGCGGGTCCGCTGTCAAAATCGAAATGATTGACAGCGGGTTGGGAGCCCGCTCCGAACCCGCCTCCATGTAAGTTTCCAAAGTGTCGGGTCTGCGATTTCAGAACAGACCCGACACCAAGCGGCGGGGGAGGCATTTAAGATAGTTAAATGCTTGTTAAAAGCTTGTTAACTACTATTTTGCCATCCTATTTCTATTTTACCACTTTCTTAACGAGGTTCACATCATTCGGAGATCACGTCAGGTAAGTAGGTCGGGTTCTCTATGTCTCCCCATTGCTGTGAATAGGTGACAGCTGCAAAAGTGGTATGTAAGCTACCATTCCACAGCTGGTCACTTTCCAATGTCAGAAGCTTGAGCCTTCAGGACTTGGAAGACACTTTTGAGCTTTATGCAGTTTGGAAGTGTTTAGAGTAAACTCTCTATCTACTGTCACCTCCTTGGAGCAAGCTCTCTCACCTTTGACATATCGCTTCTGTCATCTCAACTTCAGCTGCCATCTATTCCAGCAAGATCGGTGCCCTTCAAAAAATCTCAGCTTGGTCCTCTGAATCCCTCCACGATCAGCTCCAACACCAACATCACCAACAACACCAACCTTCTCCGCAATCACCTGATGCTGCACAGGACACAGGGCATCCGACAACATTGCTGCCTCACAATGACCAGATTTACTTCACTTGACGCTGTACACCCTGGCTGCCACATGATGCGCCAGGTTGATACCACCCCACAAAAAGTACCATAAAACATCCCTACAATGTCCAAGCCATTCCTTTCACATTCATCACAAATTGGGGGGCGGGGGGCGGGGGGAGGTGGAGGGGAGTTATGTCTCAACATTCACTGGAACTCACTAAGACACTTCCAAAGGTGAGCACAGATCTGTCCAATAAGGTAAAGTGTTGAAAATAAAGATTTCAACGTTTGACAACACATTAACAGAAAATTTACATGAACATTGCATAAAACACCCAAGTGCCTACCCTTGTGTGTTGTTAGTTGGTATGATTACACTAGGAGGAGGGTGAGTGTGAGGGGTGGCTACTGAGATGGGGAAGTGATAATGTAGATAGAGAGGGATGGGTGGAGGTACAAGGTAAGTTGGTGTGAGTAAGGATGTGCAGGAGTACTGTAGGGGAGGCAGAGTGATGGGGATGTGATGAGTGGCACAGGAGGATGAGGTTGGGTGTGGATTTGTAATAACGTTTTGTGATCTACTGAGATCAATGAAAGGTTTGCGCCACTGCAGCCTGGTCCTCCTGACAACATCCCTGCTTGTGCCCTCTTGTGCAATGTGCAACCAGGCTGCGTTGGTCTCCTGGGGAGGTCTCTTCCGCCCATGGGAAGGGAAGAGAACCTCCCTGCGTGCTGTGACTCCCTCCATAAGCATATGGAGGGAGTCATGGGTGAGCCTGGGGGCAGCCGTGCACCTTGGATCTGGTACTATGTAATGAGACAGAATTAATAAATGATCTCATAGTAAAGGATCCTCTAGGAAAGAGTGATCATAGCATGGTTGAATTTCAAATTCAGTTGGAGGGTGAGAAAGTTGTATCCCAAACCAGTGTCCTGATCTTAAACAAAGGCAATTATAATGGCATGAGGGCAGAACTGGCTAAAGTGGACTGGAAAAACAAATTAAAGGGTAAGACAGTTGAAATGCAGTGGCGGACATTTAAGGAGATATTTCATAACTCTCAACAAAAATATATTCCAGTGAGAAAGAAAGATTTTAAGAGAAGGGAGCACCATCCGTGGCTAACTAAGGAAGTAAAGGATGGTATCAAATTGAAAACGAAGGCATACAATGTTGCCAAGATTGGTGGGAGACCAGAGGATTGGGAAATTTTTAAAAACCAGCAAAGGATGACTAAAAATATAATAGAGAGAGAAGATGAATTATGAGAGTAGGCTGGCAAGAAACATTAAAACAGATAGTAAGAGCTTCTACAGGTATATAAAAAGCGAAGAGGGCAGCTAAAGTAAATGTTGGTCCCTTAGAGGATGAGACTGGGGAATTAATAATGGGGAACGGGGAAATGGCAGAGACTCTGAACAAATATTTTGCATCTGTCTTCACTGTAGAAGACACTAACAACATCCCAATAATGGATAATCAAGGGGCCACAGGGAGTGGGGAACTAAAGACAATCACTATCACTAAGGAAATAGTACTCGGTAAAATAATGGGACTAAAAGACGACAAGTCCCCTGGACCAGATGGCCTGCATCCCAGGGTCTTAAAAGAAGTGGCTGCAGAGATAGTGGATGCATTGGTTGCAATATACCAAAATTCCCTGGACTTTGGAGAGGTCCCAGCGGATTGGAAAACCGCTAATGTAACATCCCTATTAAAGAAAGGAGGGAGACAGGAAGCAGGAAACTATAGACCAGTTAACCTAACATCTGTCATTGGAAAAATGCTGAAGTCCTTCATTAAGGAAGCAGTAGCAGGGCATTTAGAAAAACATACTGCAGTCAAACAGAGTCAGCATGGTTTTAGGAAAGGGAAATTATGTTTAACAAATTTGCTGGAGTTCTTTGAGGATGTAACAAGCAGGGTGGACAAGAGTTAGCCGGTGGATGTAGTGTATTTGGATTTCCAGAAGGCATTCGATAAGGTGCCACATAAAAGGTTACTGCATAAGATAAGAGCTCACGGAGTTGGAGGTAATATATTAGCATGGATAGAGAATTGACTAAGTAACAGAAAGTAGAGAGTTGGGATAAATGGGTCATTTTCTGGTTGGCAAACGGTAACTAGTGGGGTGCCACAAGGATCGGTGCTGGGGCCCCAACTATTTACAATCTACATTAATGACTTGGATGAAGGGATCGAGTGTAATGTAGCCAAGTTTGCGGATGATACAAAGATGGATGGGAAAATAAGTTGTGCAGAGGACTCAAAGAATCTGCAAAGGGATATAGACAGGCTAGGTGAGTGGGCAAACATTTGGCAGATGGAGTATAATGTGGGAAAGTGCGAGGTTATCCACTTTGGCAGGAAAAATAAAAAAGCAAACTATTATTTAAATGGAGAGAGATTACAAAATGTTACAGTTCAGAGGGACCTGGGGGTCCTTGTGCATGAAACACAAAAAGTTAGCATGCAGGTACAGCAAGTAATCAAAAAGGCAAATGGAATGTTGGCCTTTATTTCAAGGGGGTTGGAGTATAAAAGCGGGGAAGTCCTGCTACAACTGTACAAGGTATTGGTGAGACCACACCTTGAGTACTGCGTACAGCTTTGGTCTCCTTATTTAAGGAAGGATATACTTGCATTGGAGGCAGTTCAGAGACGATTCACTAGGTTAATTCCAGAGATGAGGGGGTTGACTTATGAGGAAAGGTTGAGCAGGCTGGGCCTATACTCACTGGAATTTAGAAGAATGAGAGGTGATCTTATTGAAACATATAAGATACTGAGGGGGCACGACAAGGTAGATGGAGAGAGGATGTTTCCCCTCGTGGGGAAATCTAGAGTGCGGGGCACAGTTTTAGAATAAAGGGTCACCCTTTTAGAACTGAGATGAGGAGGAATTTCTTCTCTCAGAGGGTTGTATATCTGTGGAATTCTCTGCCCCAGAGAGCTGTGGAGGCTGGGTCATTAAATACATTTAAAGTGGAGATAGACAAATTTTTGCAAGATAAGGGAGTGAAGGGTTATGGGGAGTGGGCAGGGAAGTGGCTTTGAGCCCTAGATCAGCCATGATCTTATTGAATGGCGGAGCATGCTTGAGGGGCCAAGTGGCCTATTCCTGCTCCTATTTCTTATGTTCCTTGTGCAGTGCTTGTTAGTGTTTGCAGCACCTCAATGCTGTAGAACACTGACAAAACAACTGTCAAAATGAAAGTTGTGCATGGTCCCTTTTAGGAAACCGGCTGATGACGTGTCATCAAATGACGTCATCAGACCCGCTTCCTTTTAATTGGCCGGGAACCTCGCAGAGCGGGCTTAGCAAGCCCAATCAGGGGAAAATCCTTTTCACAGAGCGGCTGGAGCTGGGAGCCTGACCGCAACCCGCCAACGACCTCTTCCGCTGCGATCCCACCTCCAATGGCGAAATCGCAGCTGCTGAGTGGGATACCAACGCGGACTTCAAATCGGGTGGGAGGTGTAAAGCCAGCATTGCAAAAGGTAAATCATGCTTGACTAATCTACTGGAATTTTTTGAGAATGTAACTGGTAGAATAGATAAGGGAGAACCAGTGGATGTGGTGTATTTGGACCTTCAGAAGGCTTTCGATAAGGTCCCGCATAAGAGATTAGCATGCAAAGTTAAAGCACATGGGATTGGGGGTAAGGTACTGACTTGGATAGAGAACTGGTTGGCAGACAGGAAGCAAAGAGTTGGAATAAACGAGTCTTTTTCCGAGTGGCAGGCAGTGACTAGTGGGGTACCGCAGGGATCGGTGCTAGGACCCCAGTTATTCACAATATATATTAATGATCTAGACGAGGGAACTAGATGTAAGATCTCCAAGTTTGCAGATGACACAAAGCTGGGTGGGCGTGTGTGCTGTGAGGAGGATGCAGAGAAACTCCAGTATGATTTGGACAGGTTGGGTGATTGGGCAGATGCATGGCAGATGCAGTATAATGTGGATAAATGCGAGGTTATCCACTTTGGTGGCAAAAATAGGAAGGCAGATTATTATCTGAACGGCAATAGATTGGGAAAAGGGGAAGTACAACGAGACCTGGGTGTCCTTGTGCACCAGTCGCTGAAGATAAGCATGCAGGTGCAGCAGGTGGTTAAGAAGGCAAATGGTATGTTGGCCTTCATAGCGAGAGGATTCGAGTACAGGAGCAAGGATGTCTTGCTGCAGTTGTACAGGGCCTTGGTGAGACCACACCTTGAGTATTGTGTGCAGTTTTGGTCGCCTTATCTGAGGAAGGATGTTCTTGCCATGGAGGGAGTGCAGCGAAGATTCACCAGACTGATACCTGGAATGGCAGGAATGACGTATGAAGAGAGATTGGGTCGATTGGGCTTGTATTCGCTGGAGTTTAGAAGAATGAGAGGGGATCTCATTGAAACTTATAAAATTCTAACAGGACTAGACAGACTAGATGCAGGAAGGATGTTCCCGATGGCAGGGGAGTCCAGAACCAGGGGTCACAGTCTAAGGATAAGGGGTAAGCCATTTAGGACTGAGATGAGGAGGAATTTCTTCACCCAGAGAGTGGTGAACCTGTGGAATTCTCTACCACAGAAGGCAGTTGAGGCCAATTCATTAAATATGTTCAAGAAGGAGTTAGATATATTTCTTGAGGCTAAAGGGATCAAGGGATATGGGGGGAAAGCAGGGACAGGGTACTGAATTTGGATGATCAGCCATGATCTCATTGAATGGCGGAGCAGGCTCGAGGGGCCGAATGGCCTACTCTTGCTCCTATCTTCTATGTTTCTATTGCACTCGATCCAGTTAGTTTCCTGACAGGTGGATTAGGCGAGAATTGCCCCACTGTCTCCATCCCAGAGAACATGCTTTGAGGTGTCTGCTAAAGCCATTCTATGAAAACCCCCTAGGAAGTGTACAGGAACAACCCGTGAATGATTCTTTTTCTCTCCCATTTTTATCCCTTCTCTCCCTGTGGGAAAGCAGAAATCTCCATAGCTGACAAGGTTGTGCAGTCACAAACCCTGCACCTTTACCACTCTGTGATGTGGCATGTTGGAATTTGAATGATCTGTACCACCCATTAATCCTAATCTCTTAACCACACTGTTCTTAGGCTGTGACTAAAAGAAACCAGTTGGGTGTATAATGCAGCTATGTGTTACATTAATTCTGAATACTGAATAAATACTAAATGCCTTTAGGGCATCGTTTTGAATTGATATGTCACATGTTTTAATTAGTTGCAAATTGTTGTACTTCTCTGAACTCCCTTGCTGTGGGCACTGTCATAATGATTGATAATTACAGTAGAAATTTGGTGCATATTCTTGTTGTGTGTTGTTTCAGTGAATGTCCCAGTTTGCTAACTTGCTCAAGTCTGATCTCCAGCTCCATCTAAAAGAAAGAAGGACTTGCATTTATGTAGCGCCTTTCACTACCTCGGGGCATCCCAAAGCGCTTTACAGCCAATGAAGTACTTTTTAAAGTGTAGCCACTGTTGTAATGTAGGAAACGCGGCAGCCAATTTGCGCACAGCAAGCTCCCACAAACAGCAATGTGATGATGACCAGATCATCTGTTGTAGTGATGTTGACTGAGGGATAAATATTGGCCAGGACACCGGGGAGAACTCCCCTGCTCTTTTTCAAAATCGTGCCATGGGATCTTTTAAGTCCACCTGAGAGAGCAGACAGGGCCTCGGTTTAACGTCTCATCCTAAAGACAGCACTTCCTCAGTACTGCATTGAACCATTCAATCTATATATACTTGATTTACCATACTCTTGTGTGTCAGGAATGTGGAAACATTACACACAGATTGTACCGGGATTGCAAGAGCAGAAGAATGAAAAGATTATCAGTGGAAATATTTCCGTAACCTCCTTCGCTGGCTCTTTTTTATCCCATTGAGAAAAAAAGCTTGGCTCGTTTGTTAGCACTCTTGTCGCTAGGTGAGATTATGGGCTCAAGCTCCACCGAGGGCAGATAACCTAAACTGAATACACAGTGCGGTATTGAGCAAGGGCTTGTATTGTCTGAGCTGTAGTCATTTGGATAATGTCACAATGTCCTGGCCAACGTTTCTCGTGATTAGTCCTTCGTCTCAGTGGGGTTTGTGGAATGTTGCTGTATGCAAAATGGCTGCCGTATTTGCCTACATAATAATCGTCACTACGCTTCAAAATAGTCTTATGTGAAGTGCATTGAGCTGTTCCTGAGGGATATGATACGGCGCTATATAAATGCAAGTCTACAGACAGCTCCACTCCTGTAGGCATCATTAACGTTGGTGGTTACTAATTCAGACACAAATTCTGCTTTTTTCGGGCTAGTCGATCGATTCTCTTCCGATTTTTAATCAAATTCCTGAACTCTCCCGCTGGAAATCGTCTGCACTGCAAATCGGGTTCCGAGATGCAGACGCATCGCACCAGTGATATCAATACTCACACTGTGTGATGTATCTGATTGAGTTTCAGTGACAAATTCTTTCAAGGGAGCTGGGAGAATACTTGAAGACTTGTAGTCGGTTCAGCAGTGAGAGTTGCCGATCCAGGAGGTCGCCAATGAGGAATAAAAGAAAAGGGAATAGCAAAATACTGACAATATTATAAGTTGTGAAGTCCAAACTCCATTATTTTGAAGTCTTTTGAAACAGCCCCCCCCCCCCACAATGTGGCTAGGATTATATTATTCTATGTATTCACAATACGGTTTGTCCAACTGCTTTATATATGTGCACTATTGACGCAGTTTCCACCTTAAAGGCTTAAAAAAAAATTAGCGAATTCAAAAATTGAATATCTGTTGGATTTTCTTCCCCTGAATCTGTTTCACTACTTGTCTTACATCTTCTATCTGTTTATATATATATCCTGGGATAAAGAAGAATTAAGTGAATATGAACAGGAAAAATCCTATATAATTTGTGACCTGCAGTAAACCCCACAGTACCTCATTGCTATTTGTTAACTCAAGCCCTTCAACTGTAAATCCATGGGCAGTGAACAAATGTTCATCCAAGTAACCTATTAATTATGTTTATTGATAAATACACACAATTTCATGTTTAGCATCAGGGGGGAAAAATTCGGTTGCACCCGCTTTGGGGCACTAACTTCGCCGGGGCGCTACTTTTAGCATCCCGAAAAAGTTAGTGACCCTGCGCCGTAAATTGAGTGGTAGCGCCCCAAGCAAGAGGTGGGGTGCTACTGGAAGCGCTCCCCCTCCTTCCTGGGGCGCTACCATTCAATATCGCGGCGTTATGCGCAACAGCGTCAGGCGCGTCGGCATGTAGCACCGCGGTATTACAGGCCTCCCTCCCCTGATTAAAGGGGAGGGGCCTAGCGCAGAATGCACCGGGGCCCTGCTGGACCACCGGGGAGCGGGGTGCCGGAAAAACAGCCCGGCACTCCGTACGAAGTAGCGGAAGGGGGCAGGTGCTGGTAGGCGGCCCAAAAAAAAAGGCCGCCCGGCACCTGCCCTTTAATTTGCACCGTCGCGGACGCAAAAACACCACCCTAACCCTGTCGGACATATCATCCGGCGGTAGGTCAGGCGGCGCGACCGAAGTTTGCGGCTGGGGGCGAGCGGGGCGCTGCGCACGGCAATGATGCCATCGCCGGAGGCGCTACCGGCTACTGCTGCTGCTAACCTCCCGCTGAATTTCGCGAGAGGCGTTAGTGGCACCGTGCCCAGGCGCGAGGGGCTTTGCGCCCCGTTAGCGCCCCCGGGGGCACTAACAGAAGGCGCAAAGCAACCCAAATTTTCCCCCCACAAGTCTTTGACAGACAGCGTTACGGCTTTTGTGTATAAAATTAAACTCAAGTGAAGCCTTCAGTCCAAAGCTTGGCTACACTTTACCTAAACACAGTCATATAGCCAACCAACTTCCGTACAAGTTGCAGTTATACAGCACCTTTAACATAGTAAACTTCCCAAGATGCTCCACAAAGGCAAATGGACTGCCGAGCAGCTCATTAAAATTCATGGACAGGTACAGAAAATAATCAGAAAGGCTAATGGGATGCTGGCCTTTATATCTAGAGGACTAGAATACAAGGGGGTATTATTTATGCTACAGCTATACAAAACCCTGGTTAGACCACACCTGGAGTACTTTGAGCAGTTCTGAGCACCACACCTTAGGAAGGATATGTTGGCCTCAGAGGGAGTGCAGCGTAGATTTACCAGAATGATACCTGGACTCCAAGGTTTAAATTACGAGGAGCAATTACACAAACTAGGGCTGTATTCCCTGGAATTTAGAAGGTTAAGGGGTGATTTGATCGAAGTTTTCAACATATTAAGGGGAACTGATAGGATAGATAGAGAGAAGCTATTCCGCTGGTTGCGGAGTCTAGGTCTAGGTGGCATAGTCTACAAATTAGAGCCAGGCCTTTCAGGAGTGACTTTAGGAAACACTTCTACACACAAAGGATGGGGCAAGTTTGGAACTCTCTTCCGCAAATGACTGTTAATTTTAAATCTGAGATTGATAGATTTTTGTTAACCAAAGGTATTAAGGGATATGGGGCAAAGGCAGGTATATGGAGTTAGGTCACAGATCAGCCATGATCTCGTTGAATGGCAGAACAGGCTCAAGGGACCAAATGGCCTCCTCCTGTTCTTATGTTCCTAGATTTAGGAGAGCTCACTGAAGGCATGATCGAAGAAGTAGGTTTTCAGGAGATGGGTAGATAGGGAGGTAGCAAGCTGGAGGGCCTGAGGAGAGAGTTCCTGTGTGTAGCGCCAAGATGGTCGAAGGCTCTGCCATCAAAAATGGAGCAGACAGAAGGGGATACACAGGTGGTTGGAAGAGCAGAGGGTGCACTGGCATGTAGGGCAGAAGGAGGCCCCAGATGTAGATCAGAGTGAGGCCTTACAGGGGTTTAAAAACGGGAGCAAGGATATTGAATTCAATGTATTGAGGAACAGGGAGCCAATGGAGGTCGGCAAGGACAGCTATGATGGGAGATCAGGACTTGCAGGATAGGATGTAGGTGGTGGCTTTATCGATTGCTTGGAGTTGTCTATTTATGCTAACACACTAACGAGCTGATGCATTCCTGGATGTCCCCACTCTCACCAGAAATTACCTGGATGTACTGTTGGAAAACTGGGAGCAGCTAGCCTGATTTTTAAAATAAAATCTAAATAGACTTGTTAGCAAAATTAAAGCCCATTGGGATTAAAGGGACAGTGGCAGCATGGATACAAAATTGTCTAAGACACAGAAAGCAGAGAGTAGTGGTACGGATGCTCTCTCCACGGATGCTGCCTGGCCTGCTGAGTTTTTCCAGCGTTTTCTGTTGTTATTTCGGATTTCCAGCGTCCGCAGTATTTTGCTATCGCATCGGAGTAGTGGTGAATGGTTGTTTTTCAGACTGGAGGGAGGTAAACAGTGGTGTTCCCCAGGGGTCGATATTGGGACCTCTGCCTTTTTGATATATACTAATGACCTAGACTTGGGTATATAGGGCATCATTTCAAAGTTTGCGGATGATACAAAACTTAGAAATGTAGTAAACAATGAGGAGCATAGTGAAAGACTTCCAGAGGACATAGACAGACTGGTGAAATGGGCAGATGAAATTTAACACAGAGAGTGTGAAGTGATACATTTTGGTAGGAACAATGAGGAGAGACAATATGAACTAAATGGTACAATTTTAAAGGGGGTGCAGGAACAGAGACCCCTGGGGGTGTACGTACACAAATCTTTGAAGGTGGCAGGACAAGTTGAGAAGGCTGTTAAAAAGCATACAGGATCCTTGGCTTTATTAATAGAGGAATAGAGTACAAAAGCAAGGAAGCTATATTAAACCATTATAAAACACTGGTTAGGCCTCAGCTGGAGTATTGTGTTCAATTTTGGGCACCAAGCTTTAGGAAGGATGTCAAGGCCTTGGAGAGGGTGCAGAAGAGATTTACTTCAATGGTACCAGGGATGAGGGACTTTAGTTATGTGGAGAGACTGGAGAATCTGGGGTTGTTCTCCTTAGAGCAGAGAAGATTAAGAGGAGATTTAATAGAAGTATTCAAAATCATGAATGGTTTTGATGAGAGTAAATAAGGAGAAACTGTTTCCAGTGGCAGAAGGGTCAGTAATCAGAGGACACAGATTTAAGGTGATTGGCAAAAGAACCAGAGGCGACTTGAGGAAACTTTTTTTTTTGCACAATGAGTTGTTATGATCTGGAATTCACTCCCTGAAAGGGTGGTGGAAGCAGATTCAACAGTAACTTTAAAAAGGGAATGGGATAAACACTTGAAGGGAAAAAATTGACGGGGTATCTGGGAAAGAGCAGGGGAGCAATATTGCTTCTAATTTTTTTTGGGTGCGTGGCCCCTTTAACGGGCTGCGCGGCCCATTCAAATCATCGCGCATGCGTTGTTTTCCATTTAAAAGCCAGTGAGCTGGCTGCGCGGGACCTCCAGACACCTCCAGACCAGCTTAACGGGAACATTGCAGGGGAGTGGGATTAATTGGATCGCTCTACCAAAGAGCCAGCACAGACACGATGGGCCGAATGGCTTCCTGTTATGCTGTATCATTCTACGATTCTGTAGTAAAAAAAAATTCCTGGCATCTAGAGCATGGCTTACCCTGTGGATTATTTTTTGTGAGATTATGGTGTGATACAATAACGCCATATCTACCATTCGTTGCTCAAAATACATTAGAAAAATGGACCACACGGCTAAAGTCGTCAAGCAAATTCCTTTTTGATTACAACCCAATAAGGGGAAAAAATGTATTCACGCAAGACTGCATGCTTTTAGATATTTTTAGCGGCCTCGATAAAAATTTTGAAATGTGCCTTCTACTGAGAACCTAAATTTATTTTTGACTTGGTCCTCATCCATCACAATGACATGTTAAGCTGATGTATCAAGCTATTTACAATCTAGCAGATGTGGCTGAGGTTGAACAAACATGTTATTTAATGATATTGACTGTCTGACATGGTTTATGTTACAACCTAATTTCTGAAGGGGTTTTGTACAAGACAACCATAATGACACCACTGGTTCATGTCTATTGAAACTCATTTAATAATGGATGCCAGAGGTCCAGAGACAGGGTACGCTGACATTCGAAGGCATTGTCGGAACGTGGGAGTTCGCTGTCAAAATGAAATTTCAATCTCAGCCTGCTCACTGGGGGGAATGCATTGAGTGGAAAAGAGATTTTCCCACAGGGAAGAAGAGAAATCAACCTTGGCTGCTCTTGCCCGGCACCTTGTTGGTGGATTCACGGCAGAATTAACAGAGCTCCTAGAGTAGGATTTGTGGTGTATAGTGGGGGAACCTAATAAAAGAAACAGGAACAACTTTAAAGAAGATAAATAGTACCGAATGTGTGCGCACGATCGGGGTAGAAATTCGTCTCGGGGCGGTAGCGCAAAACGGGAAGTATCTTCTCGGCCGCCCCTTATAATTCCCGCTCGAGATGGAAGTCCATTTTACTTCAATAGAACTGAATATCAAGCGGGGTGTAGAACAGGCAGCCGTTGCAAGAAACTTGGCAAAAGAATGTCAGCAAGCAATCAATTGTGGGGGACGTCATAACCTGATTCTGTCCTCACCTTCACACACACTTTCAGTGACCCAGTTGAGAGCCGTTAGTAACCCCTGCCCGATCCTCCCCTCCAGGGATGTGGGGCAAAATTCAACTTCTGACCCTGCTGCAATTGGTGAACTCGGCGCGGATCAGGGAACAAACCGGAGACCTTCTGAGGTGCGTCTCCAGGTTACTCACTCATTAAATCGGCTACGCAATCGAGGGAGCCAGCGGAATTATACATAGTACAGCAGAGAGCTGGCCTGCTCTGTGTTATTAATGGTTTGGCAACGTTTTTTTTTGGTGCCTTAATAATTCCAGAGACATACTTGCAGATTGACCTGCCAGAAAGCTAACGCAGAATCATCAAATTAACAGCACAGAAAGTGGCCATTTGGCCCATCACGCTTAGCAGCATCAGCAGTATTCAAGGACTGCATTGCAACACTGCTGTGATTCCTTCCTTGTCTTTTCTCTCTCAAGTTACAACACAATTAACTTTTGCACAGAGCACGTAAGATTGGGCGGGGCAAAATAGAGGACAGGAACTTGTGAAGCAGGAACTGAAAAAAAAATTAAAATCCTTCAATAAAAGTAGTGCAGGTAGTAAATGGGAGTAGACTGGACTCTGGAGGAATCTGAAAATGTAAATTAGAGGCTGTGTAACTAGATTTTATATGGTAGACAGATTGAGCAGAAACACGGTGTAAAATTCACTGCTGCTGCTCAATGTAATTTAGGCGTCAGCTCCTGGAGTGTAGTTCAACTGTTAATTAGGATTTATTTTTTGTCAGCCCTTCTTCCTGTTTTCCGATACAAAACAAATACAGCGTCATCTGTGGAGTGTCAGTTTAGCAAGAGACGGAGTTTCATCTTGTATCTTGGTCAGTTTGGCAGTGTGATGGACTGGGGCTGACAGTAACAATGGGAGCCAAATATAGAAAGAGAAAACGATTCAAACATGGCACGGGAAAGAAGAGAAGGAAAGCAGTTTTGAAAAGTTAGGGCTGGTTTTCCCTTCTGACTGATGGACTAGCGGTGGGGCGCCCATGTGACTGCTGCTAACCTGCTCAAGTTTCCCCAAGAAGAGCCTTATTAAGTGGGTGGGTGGCAGTGGCAGTGGCAAACTGCTGGTAATTGGTTTACCACTGTTGGGATGGACGGAAATTGAGTTTTGCTGCAGCCGATTAAAGGGCGCGCGTTCTTTTGTGTAGGGAGCAGCTGAAAAGAGCAACAGTGACTGAGGAAGAAGCTGCATTGGGTCATCTTCAAGAAGCACTCCCGGGTTTTCGGATTCATCCACTGATGCAGAAGGGACAGACGCTTGTGGACTGAGAACACAAAGCTGCATTAAGAGGATTATGCAAATAATGGCCCAGAAATTCGGCTCCCTGGCTTCCCGCGGGTGCAAGGATCCCGCGCGCACCTACCTACCGCGCCTGCCGTTGACCTCTGGGCCCACGGGGACTTCAGCTCCTGGGCCTCCTGCAGCTGCCGGCGCGCAGTGCTTGTGTATCCCAGGGGCGTAGTTAGTGCAATGCGTCCCCTGGGATCACGTGGGCCATGGAGAGCCAATGGCAGCAGACCATCTTTCATTCATAGATTTGACAGGACCTGTCAAATCTATTAATTGAAATCGGCCCCAAAACAACACCTAAACTTCAAATAATTTTTTTTTTTAAACCATCACATTTTTAAAATAACTATAAGTTAAATAAATTAACTACTTTAAACAAAAATTTAAATTTTTGAAAAAATTAAAATACTTTTTAACAGTGCTAAAAATAAACTTACCTTTCTTTAAAGTATCTAAAAAAGATAAACCTGTTGAAAAATTTTTTAAATTGTAATTAATTAACCACTTACCTTGTTAAAAACGGGTCCTGCGCCTCCTTTTTAAAAGCGCAGCTTCTTCCATACTTACCTTCCCGGAGAAACCTGAAAAAATACCTAAGTTCGCTGCGTGCGCGCAGCCTCTCCCGCGCACGCGGTTCACCTCTGAACCGCTCCCTTCACGAGACCGGAAGTTCCGGTTTCCCACGCATGCGCAGTGCATGCAGGAAACCGGCACTTCAGGAGGCCTTACGGGTGAGTACACAGCGCGTACTCACCCGGCAAGTGCCGAATTTTTGGCCCATTATGAAGGGTGAGGCAGTCAACGCAGCAAGCACTGCCACACAGTGCAGCGAGAGGTTTAATGACTGTACAAGGTTGACCAGGTTAAGTGAGGCAGCCAGGAACTACCTGCTTAAAATGTACTCCTGTCCTGGCATGTTTAATGTAACAGCAGGCGGCACAGTAACCAGCTTGTCTTGCATTCAATGCTTGGCTCTACCCAGGTCCGCAATGCATCAAGAGATTCTGTAATAAATTTAAATCAAACGCAACACAAGGCAAAGATTCTATATTGATGAAAAGATTACAATTCTGTGCCCCTCAGTGTATGGAAGTAGACAATGGGTTTTGCCCACTGATTTTAGCACCCATTTAAAATGGTGTGTAGATCATTTGCCTTGTTCTTGGTGTTCGACATGATACTGAGATGCATAGAGTCATAACGGCACAGAAGGAGGCCATTCGGCCCATCGAGTCCGTGCCGGCTCTCTGTAGAGCAATCCAGTCAGTCCCATTCCCCTGCTCTGTCCCCATAGCCCTGCAAGTTTATTTCCCTCAAGTGCCTATCCAGTCTCCCCTTGAAAACATTGAGGGCTCGATTTTGCCATTGGTGGCGGGTTGGGTGCGGGTCAGGTGGTCGGCGGGTCCCGATCCCGCCTCCATGGTCGGGCGGGATAAAATTGCGATTTTGCTCGAATTGGGCAATTGATTCCCTGCGTGTGCGCTCCCCTGGCCCAATTAGCCTTTTGGGTCTGAAACTTGCCTCTGCTGACATCATTTCTCCAGCTGCATTTAAGGCCTCCAAGCAGCATTGCTTCATTTTGTGCCTATGTTCTTCCAGAGTGACAACTGCTTGAAGTCTTTGCTACTGCTGAAATGTCGAGCTCAAGGGCCAAGGCCTCACCACATTTCGATGATGACTCCCTCCATGCTCTGGTGGAGGGAGCCAGAGTTCAAAAGGAGGTGCTCTTTCCTTCCTCTGGGAGGAAAAAAACCTCCCCAGCAAACTAAAGCTGTGTGGCTGCAACTGGCACAGGAGGTCAGCTCCAGATCAATGTACAGTAGAACCTGGCTGCAGTGCCGAAAGAGGTTCAATGACCTTGTCCGCACAGGAAAAGTGAGTAGACCATCACCTTTACCCTCATTCTGCTCCCCATCTCCTCTCAGCACCAGCACTCTGCATTGCCAACCTACTCCTACACATCCCACTTTACCCTTACATCCCTTGCATCCCTCTCTCTCTATGTACACAATCACTTCACTATTCGACTATGCTGCCCTCACACTCCCTATCACTATTATGCAATGACAACAACTAACAACACACAGGGAGGGCCCTTAGTATTGGCACCTCACTCCATCTTTGTTTCCTTCTAAGCATCTATGCTATGGATTCTCTACACTCACTCCATCATTATCACTCAAACTCCACTTGTGTCCCTCATTGCAGGAAAAGAGAACCCACAATAAGAGGGAAAGGGCAAAGACAGAAGGAGAGCCACCCTCAATAGCACATCTCACCAGCGCTGAGGAGGCAGCCCTAGTGATCGTTGGAACCGAGGAGGATCTGGAAGTGGGAGACGGACAGACAGGCGCATCAGAGCAAGCTGGTGACAGAATAGTTTTGCATCTCTCTCATTGACATTGCATATGGCTTCTGATGCTCAAACAATTGACTTATGATCATCTGCACAAGTCCATGTGCATGCTACGTTAATATCACATGTCTAACTCATGCCTTTACTCCCCCACAGGACCATCGACAGCCCCACAATGGAGATGGAGCTCAGCTTCACCACTTCCAAAATCAGTAGACCTGCAAAAAGTTTGCCAAGACCTGAAAAAACAAAGTTCTGCCACCTACAACTGATCCTTGTTGAAAGCTCTGTTTTTATGCTGAAGCTGCAGCGGTCAGGAAGCCAGTCACTTGTGAACCCGCCACAATTAGCTGGCATGGTTTGGTAATGACGTGGAACACGCTGAAAATGTGGTAAAATTTAAAAGGCCAGGCAAAAAAAATTACAGAGGCAGTAAACAACCAGTTAACTGCCTTAAGGGCCTATCCCGCTGCTTGGTGGCGGGACCGACCGGGAGTCTGCGAGCCCGCCTTTGGAAAAGTTGGATGGAGGCGGGTTGACGACGGGATCGGAACCCACCGGCATTTTTTTCAAATTTACCACCTGACCTGCCTCCAACCCCGCCCCGAGCGCCCGCAAAATCGAGCCCTCGAGTGTCTCCACTTCCGTCGGCAGCGAATTCCAGGTCATCACCACTCGCTGTGTAAAAACGTTTTTCCTCACGTCCCTCCTGTATCTCTTGCCCAAAATCTTAATTCTGTGTCCCCTAGTCCTTGTACCATCAACTAGTGGGAACAGCCTTTCCCCGTCTAGCCTATCCAAACCCGTCATAATCTTGTACACCTCTATCAAATCACCCCTCAACCTCCTTTGCTCTAATGAAAACAAATCCAGCTTCTCCAACCTGTCCTTGTAGCTAAGATCCCCCATCCCCGGAACCATTCTGGTAAATCTCCTCTGCACCCTCTCAAGGGCTTTCACATCCTTCCTAAAGTGTGGTGACCAGAACTGGACGCAATACTCCAGTTGTGGCCTAACCAGCGCTTTATAAAGGTTCAGCATAACTTCTCTACTTTTGTACTCAGCATAACTTCTCTACTTTTGTATGATCGATATAAGTGGAGCCAATTGCACATTGTAAAAATGGAAAACAGCCCCTCCAGAGAACACGATCTACCAACCTGTAAGCTGCCTTAGTTTCATTAAATAACAAAACATATTCAATTTTCAAATAATGTATTGGTATCACTTATTTGTAATAAGCAATCAGCAACTCATGAAGAGTATTGCATTTACAGAATGTGTCGTGTAAGAGGATTTCTCCCCCCCCTCTCCCCACCAATCCACCTTTAGCAAATAAAAAATGTCACAAAGAAGATCAACTTTTTCCTCTTTTGCAATAAACTCCGACACTCATCGCTTGTGCTTTGCTTGGCAGGCACTGCTCTGTGTATCTGAAAATAATAAAGGAATGGCTAGTTTTAGAATGGATCTCTGTAGCTGACAGGCAGTTAATAAATGAGGGGAAAATAAATCCCAGTCTGCAGAGAAATTTAAACAAATAAAAAGTCTCATCGTTAATTTGAACGATTCTGCCAAGTTCCCTACATTCTTACTTCTAGTTTTATCAATTATGCTCCGTTTTAAGGTAAAGCGTCTGAAGGCTGAGTTTGATCACAGTCAAGAATTAGCTTTCTGATTTCGTACGGCCCTGTGATCATTTCGCCAGCAATGGGAGGCAAATTACTCAAAAGCTTATTTTTTTTTTACAAAAGACAGCATTTGAGCTTGGTCAACTATAACTTTTGCTGAAGTTGAATTAAAAAGTAGATAGCATGAAAGCTAAAAGTATACATCACTGAAAGAGATGTATCTTGAGATCTCTTTCTCCTTCTCCGTGCGTAGTCCTGTGCAACGCATTTTAAAAAACAAAAAAAATGACAAAATAACCATTACTAACCAAAGCTCGGCTGCTTGGTCCATGCTTCAGAAAATGGAACAGCTTTTCCAACGCACTATTTAGCAGGCTCTTAAACAAACACTTTGGTACCACTTGATGTTAGCAGCGATATGAAGGCTGTCTCGTCATTCACTGGGAACGTGGTTGCTTTCATAGGAAAGATTTTACGTTTCCCACCCCAAGCCTCAGGGATCGACTGAAGCACTCACTGCATCTGAAAAGTGTCTGGAATTTATAACCCAGAACTCTCTGCTGTTTATACACATTCCCCAATAAAAACAGGATATATTCCATACATGTTCAAGCTACCAAGGGACTACAAATACATTAAAGTTACTCATGCATTCTTCTTTAAACACATCATTTTTTAATACTGTCTGCAATTCATGGTGCATTGATCACCGTGATATTTTTTAATGACTTTGGTAATACAGATGGTTTATAGCTTCTACAAGGCTATGACGACAGCTGCAGTGGTTGGTTTAGAAGCAGCGGCAGGGATCATATTTGCAAACACAGTGACATGGGGTTTTCACCTATTTGCATGCCATTCCGTTACTTCTCTCTGGTTTAAACCAGTACACCTGGACAAAAGATGTAGGAAAAACCCAAGGATTTCTGAATTACAACCTCCCTAGGGTAACAGAAAAGCTTAATTAGGAACACCTCAGAATGGGGGCAGCATGGGGAGAGGCTTCACCTGGTGGACAAAGGGAAACAGCAGAGGCAGCTGAGCCAATGACAAGGAATTCTATGAGCTCCTCGCACTTGTTGGAGATAAGGGTGGAGGCGGCAGGGCTTTAAGGAGATGCTCGATAGTAGAGAAAGGAAGCTGGGGTTTATTTTTGCTCTCCGAGATGGTCCCGGAGCAGTGATCAGCTTTGGCAGTGGAAACTGAGACCCAATAGCGCTTGATGTGGTCCAACCAGATCTAGTGACGGAGGGAGTGAAGACGGGGGGGGGGGCCCATACCATGGGGAACAATCGGAATAGGAGTGAGGAAAGGTTTTAATGGGCACAAGGACGTCAAAGGTGGAGTGGTTGAGCAGATCGACTGCTGCAGAAGTATCTTGGCAAATGGAAGGACAAATGCTAGGTAGTGGGTAGCTTGAAAGTGCAACTGTAAGTGACTTGGGAGAGATTTTTCCAAGGTGGACACAGAAGGAAGATGGGGTTGAAAATGGGTAGGGGGAATACGGGTAGTGAGAGATACAAGGAAATGATCGGAGATGGCCTTGTTGTAATTGACACCATGGGAGTAGAGAGGCCACGAGATGGCAAGATCGAGGGGCTGGCCATGAATATGATAGCAATGTTTATATGAAGGTTTTAGGCAGGACAAAGGGGCAGTGAAATCAGAGGAGAGAAGGTTCACTAGATTGATTCCTGGGATGGCCGGACTGACATATCAAGAAAGATTGGGTCAACTGAACTTGTATCCTCTGGAGTTCAGAAGAATGAGGGGGGATCTTATAGAGACATTTAAAATCCTGACTGGTTTAGACAAATTAGATGCGGGCAGAATGGTTAGGTTGATTTGGCTATGATAAATTGACCCTTAGTGTTAAGGGGGGATTAAATATGTGGGGGGATGGGATATGTTAGGGGGAATTAAATACGTGGGGTTACGGGGGTAGGGTGGGATATGTGTACTGTGGGGATTAAAGCAGGGACAGGGTACTGGATTTGGATGATCAGCCATGATCGTATTGAATGGTGGAGCAGGCTCGACGGGCCGAATGGCCTACTCCTGCTTCTAGATTCTATGTTTCTATGTTTCTATGTTTCTATGTTTCTATGTTTCTAAGACAAGGTGAGCTGAGGTGGAGATTGAAGTCACGAGGATGAGTCGCTCAGTGTAGAGGCAGAGGGTGAATATTTCAGAGAGAAACTTGGGTGGGGGGGTGGGGCAGTAGAGAATGAGGTTTTAAAAGGAGGCACGGGGATGGAATAAAGGGAGATGCTCAAAGGAGGAGAAGGTACCAGAGGAGTAGGAGAGAGACCAATGTGTGATTTGCTGATAAGGGCCGCACTGCCACCGTGGCAGTGTAGCCAGGCAGGGAGGTTGCAGTAAGGGGCAAGGTGTCATAGAAACATAGAAAATAGGTACAGGAGTAGACTATTCGGTCCTTCGAGCCTGCACCGCCATTCAATGCGTTCATGGCTAAACATGCTACCTCAGTACCCCATTCCTGCTTTCTCGCCATACTCCTTGATCCCCCTAGTTGTGAGTGTTATATCTAACTCCCTTTTGAATATATTTAGCGAACTGGCCTCAACAACCTTCTGTGGAAGAGAATTCCATAGATTCACCACTCTCTGGGTGAAGAAGTTCCTCCTCAGCTCAGTCTTAAATGGCTTCCCCTTAATCCTTAGACTGTGACCCCTGGTTCTAGTTTTCCCTAACATTGGGAACATTCTGCCCGCATCTAATTTGTCTAAACCAGTCAGGATTTTAAATGTCTCTATAAGATCCCCCCTCATTCTTCTGAACTCCAGAGGATACAAGTTCAGTTGACCCAATCTTTCTTGATATGTCAGTCCGGCCATCCCAGGAATCAATCTAGTGAACCTTCGCTGCACTCCCTCAATAGCAAGAATGTCCTTCCTTAAGTTAGGAGACCAGCTGTGGGCCAAGTTTCCATCAAAGCCAGAATGTTAATGCAGTTGCCCCCCCCCAATAAAGTTGTGGATGGCAAAGGACCTTGTTCGTGAGTGAAGAGACATTCTGGAGGGGGAAATGGCTGAAACATCTGCTGCAACATCACCTGGCGGTTCCAGGTGAAGATTGCAAAACTAAACTTTTTACAATTTTGACGAATAAAATGAACAGATCTGCAGTATAAAAGTATGTAAAATTAACCAGAAGGCATACATTTAAATTCACACTTCTCCAGGGCTGCATGCCCCAAAAATACAAGACCAATCTTCAACATCTGGATTTCCCCTTCAGGCTTTCACCTACTCCTCATGTTTTCCCCCTCCTCCAATATGTGAAAGAATGTCGGGTATAGCCGCAGCTCAAGATACAAAGTCCGTGCAAGCACTTGGAGTCAGGACAGCTCTTGAGTTATCAGCTTCCTGCGGGCTGTGTCAGCTTTTGGCCAACTTTTACTAGTTGGCATGTACAAAGTATTTTAGCATAAATTTCTTGGCGCAAAAAGATTAATTAACCAACCCCATTATCTACAAACTGCAGGCTCTAAGTGCAAAGCAGAATTACGTCCATAAGAGGCACTCAACTTTGTCATTGTTCAGTAATATAGTTTGAAGAAGTGTGTTGGATTGTTGCTGTACGACTGTATAGTGTTTGCAATTTTTTGGTTTGGTAGTTAGAGATGGGCCTTTTATCAAAAGTCCAAGGATACAGCAATGACAAATGGAGCTGATCTTCTTGCACTACCCACCCTGGCACAGCACAGGAACATCACACCCGAAGCACGCTGCTCCTGTCCAGGCCTAGGACCCCTGGTATCTCCTGTCCTGGTCAGCCAGTGGCTCAGTGGGAAGCACTCTCTCGCCTCTGAGTCAAAGGTTGTGGGTTCAAGTCCCACTCCAGAGACTTTAGCACAAAAATCTAGGCTGACACTCCAGTGCAGTGCTGAGGGAGTGCTGCACTGTCGGAGGTGCCGTCTTTCAGATGAGATGTTAAACCGAGGCTCTGTCTGCTCCCTCAGGTGGACGTAAAAAATCCCATGGCACTATTTCGAAGAGGAGCAGGGGAGTTATTCCTGGCCAATATTTATCCCTCAACCAACATCACTAAAACAGATTATCTGGTCATTATCACGTTGCTGTTTGTGGGAGCTTGCTGTGTGCAAATCGGCTGCTGCGTTTCCCACATTACAACAGTGACTACACTTCAAATAGTACTTCATTGGCTGCAAAGCACTTTGGGACGTCCAGTGGTCAGGGAAGGTGCTGTAGAAATGCAAGTCTTTTTTTTCTGGTCCATTAATATGCCCCCAGGCTGAGCCCAGTAAGAGGCAGGGAGTTTAGGTCAGCGGCAGGCCTCTCCCACAGCTGTGTGTCAGGCCTCTTGAGATCAGGGCCTTCTGGCTGCTGATGGAGATTAGCAAGCAGAAGGGCCCTATTACTTGTCAACATTCTTGGAAGGGGTGGGTTAAAGATAAAGGGAAACGTACCTTCCGGTCTTTGGGACCCCTGCTAACCCTCCTGGGGCAGGCGTTGGCACCATGTTTCACTGAGTGCCCCTGCTCTAGCGGACCACTGCAGCAAGAAAATGAGAACCTCGTTTGAATTTTAAATGATAGGCTTGTGCCTACTGCAGGTGTAGGGCTAGTTCCCCCCCTGATAAGCCCTGGAAATCCTGGGATAACATAAAAAGGACGGAAACCCCGAAGGAGAAAGAGGTGTTTCCCAGGGGAAGGGTCAATGAGCCTTCGACTTCGCACCTTCCTTGTTCCAGTGCTAGCTCTCCCTTAGAGCTATCGGCCAGACTTTTCTGCTTCTGCACTCCCTGGCCTGCAGTTTTTCACCCGTTAAAATCAATGGGTGGAAAATTGTGGGCTGGGGCGTGCAGAGGCATAAAATCCTGCCCATCTCCTCTACTTCCATCTTGGCGCTCTTTTTTGATACAGTCAGGACTTCCAATCGTACGTTCAACCAGAATTCAGGTGGAAACAGAAGCTTTGTTTTATCTCTGCGTCGCCTCGGTTTGAGGCTTTCTTAATTAGCTAGACTTGCAGCGGGTACCCTTGGCTTCCCAGCAGTCAGCCATCTGCTCTTTGCTCTTGCTATGGTATCAGACATTTTCCTGCTTTGTCTGACACCACTTGCACATTGATGGAATGAAAGCCTTTCCTATTCATATCTGCCATGGGGTAGTTGCCAGGAGCCCATGTGTGCCATCAGCGAGATTCTGCACTTTTGGAAAGTTTACCACCTGATAAAGGTGCCGCGCCCACTCATGCAGTTGCCTTCTTTCCTGGGGGAAAATGATGAAACAGTTCCTGTTGGCAAACAAGGCTCCTACTATCTATTTTTTAAGGCATTGGTTGACTGAACACTGACTGATGGCAGCAAAAAATACTACTGGCTGTTTAGGAGGATCCGGTCTCATAATAATGTAATTCTGAGGCAACCTTCACATCCACAGGCAGGACTGTCCTTGTGGTAGATCTGTTCTGGCTTGAGAAAGCAGCATAACTCTGATGCTCTCCATCAAAATGTAGATAGTGGAGCGAGATCTCTTCAGACATCTCCAAGGAGGTGCGACTAGGTTTGAAGCCTTGGTTCGTGGGATGAGGCCAATTGGAGGCCAGGCACCCGACATGCCATTACACCTCTGCACAAACTCCTCGTCCTTCTCTAAATCCAGCACCGTCATTGTAATCCCAATGGAATTCCGTACTCTGTGAACTTGAGCTCATCCAAAACTCTGCTGCCCGAGTCCCAACTCCCATCAAGTCCCGTTCACCCATCACCCCTGTGCTCGCTGATCTACAGTGGCCTCCAGTCCGGCAATGTCTTGATTTTAAAATTCTCGTCCTGGTTTTCAAATCCCTCCGTGGCCTCGCCTCTCCCTACCTCTGTAACCTCCTCCAGCCCTACAACAGTCCAAGATCTCGGCGTTCATTCAATTCTGTCCTCTTGCGCATCCACCTTCAGCTGTCTCAGCCATAAGCTCTGGAATTCCCTCCCTAAACCTCTCCTGTGAAGCGCCTTGGGACGTTTTACTACGTTAAAGGTGCCATATTGTTGTTGTGGTTCATGGAATTAATGTCAATGTGACCATCAGCAACAGTGATGTGGGAAAAGGTATTTTCAATTCGACGCAATGTTAAAATGCAGCAGCATACAGCAGCAAGTAATGCACCAAAGTTAATACAGCTACGTGAAAAGCAAAACACACCAACGTACTTTAAAAGTAACATTAAACTGTCAATTACACTTTTAAGAATCAATCTTCAAAAGGCCAGAGCAGGAAATCCCAGCAACACCTGTTTTATGTGGGCAAGCTTGCTGAAGAGTAAACAGGCGAAGAGGATTGTTGACTCTGGCAGGAGACTGGTTTATAAAAGGATTGCTTAGAATTAAGAGACTTAACGAGGCTCCCACATGCTCTGCAGGAGGCCTCCAACGATTTGCAGCTCGCTCAAATTGGCACCCAGCAATCTGGACAGTCAGCCCCGACTCACCTGATCTCTCGCGATGCGAGGGTGCACTCTGTGAGCCCACACTGATTAACCCTCACAATTTACAACATACAAAATATCACACATCTACCGTGAGTGAATAAGCAAGTTATTCTGGGACTCCAGCACAGAAGATATGAACGCCTCAACAGTGTGCTAAAGTGCTGTGTGTATCCAAACTGCCCTAAAGGAAATGCATGCACTTGGTTGTACCTGCGGTGGTCGTATCTTTCTCCTTAGCAGCCATCTCCTCCACCTCAGCCCGCCTTCGAAGCTCAAATCTTCTGGCAAACCCCTCTTTAGGTTTCCATAGGTCCTGAAGGAGAAGAGGCTTTTCATTGTCCCCCAGAGCTCGGAGACACTCTGTCCGCCAACGTTTGTCCGTCCCTTCAAACCTTCCGATCACGTCACAGAGCAGGTACTCGCTGGCACACTTCTTGTTCACAGAGTAGCGCTCAAGCGCTTCTTTGACCAATTCCTGGGCACTCGACCGCGGCGTGGCCAGGACACTCTTGTAGTTTGCGCCGCTGCAGATTTCAGTGCCAAAGATCTTAAGTATGCCTGGAGCCGAAAGCTGGATGGAGAGCTCCGAAGGGTCATCCATTAGGTCAGTCGGAATATCGGTCACAGACCGTCGCTCACGGTAACTTAGCTTCCGGTACAGAACCTGC
This sequence comes from Squalus acanthias, assembly GCA_030390025.1. NCBI lineage: Eukaryota > Metazoa > Chordata > Chondrichthyes > Squaliformes > Squalidae > Squalus > Squalus acanthias. Next base: position 58,457,198 of record CM059442.1, on the reverse strand, counting down.
GTGAAAGCCCGGCTCTGCCTCTTCAGTTTGTTCTTTGATGGCTGGGACATATTTGTGGACGATTCGTAAAACATGCTGTCAGATAAATGAGATCTGAAACTTAAGAAAAGACAAAAATATAGAGAAGGTGGTACAGTCGCTTTATCAAGGACAAATGCACAGATTTTAAAATGATTTGAGTTGCATTTCACTCCAAAAATTGAGACATTTGCCAACTCATGCAATTTCCCAAAATGTGTCACACATTTCTCTTAAAATCTTGTGAGATTTGGTTCTGTCGCTGCACACGGAGATAGCATCTGGGCTGGTCCGTAACTTGTCCTCTTGGCTTCTCTCCAACATACTGCCAAAAAAGTGTACAACCACTAAAAAAGACTAAGGGGTCGATAATATGGTTAGGCTCAGGATGTGTCCAACCAATGTGGCCAGCACGAAAGGCACCAGGAGCCAGCAGGCACACTGCGCGCAAGGATTATTAGGACCATAAAAAATATGCAATTCGCGGGCCTTCCGTAATGCGACTAGAGCACCCAAATAGCGTTCCAGTCGCCGAGCATCCCATGAACCGTAATTTCCTCCATTGAAAGATTGAGAAGACAGAAGCCATTGTCTTTGACCCCCAACAGAAACTCCGTTCCCTCGCCACAGATTCTATCCCTCTCCCTAGCAGCTGTCTCAGGCCGAACCAGACTGTTCGCAACATCAACGTTCTATTTGAACCCGAGCAGAGCTTCCGACCCCATATCCTCTCCATCACAAAGATCGCCTACTGCCACCTCTGTAACACTGCCTGTCTCCGCCCCTGCCTCAGTTTATCTGCTGCTGAAACTCTCATCCATGCTTTTGTTACCTCCAGACCGACTATTCCAATGCTCTCCTGGCTGGCCTCCCATCTTCCACCCTCCATAAACTTGAGTTTTTCCAAAACTCTGCTGCCCGTATCCTGTCCCGCTCACCTTTCACCCCTGTGCTCGCTGACCTACATTGACTCCTGGTCCACCAACGCCTTGATTTTAAAATTCAAATCCCTCCATAGCCTGGCCCCTCCCTATCTCTGTAAACCTCCTTCAGCCCGACAACTCTGCATTCCTCCAACTCTGGCCTCTTGTGCAATCACACTCCAGTACTGGCAATCGTGCCTTCAGCCGTATAGGTGCTAAGCTCTGGAATTCCCTCCCTAAATGTCTTCACCTTCACCTCTCTCTCCCCCTTCAAGAACCTCTTTAAAACTTATCTCTTTAACAAAGCTTTTAGTTACCATCCTAACATCCCCTTCTTTGGCTCGGTGTCAATTTCTGTCTTATTACACTCCTGTGAAGCGCCTTGGGACGCTTTCCCACATTTTATGCCCTTTCTCTGGGGTTTCCCACTATCTTACGCCAAAGTTACGGCAGGAGATCTGGAGAATCCCCATGGAAATTACTACCACCTATGTCTATTGTTGCAGCTCCAGCCACTTAGATGCCACTAAGATGGTGGGATAATAAAAATTGTTGGAGATTGTACACAGGGCAACGTTTGCAATCCTGCTTTTAGTAAACAATGCCTTGGTGTGTAACTCGAGTCAGCCTTTGATTGATGACTTTAGTCTTCAGGGAACTATCAGTCTGGTAACTGCACACTGCTGTCTTTGTGCCTTATTTAACTTGGAATGAAAGACTGATGTTTACTGCAGCTTAAGAATATTGTCCTCACCGCAGTACGACACAAGATGCAGGTCCGCCTTAAAAAAAAAATGCAAATGCCACAAACTGCATTTCTTTTTCAGTCAAAAATTGGACCCAGAGATGCATGCTGACCTTCAAATTAGAGCTAGGCAGTTCAGGGGTGATGCCAGGAAGCACGTCATCACACAAAGGATAATGGAAATCTGGAACTCTCTCCCCCAAAAGCTGTTGAGGCCGGGGGTCAATTGAAAATTTCAAAACTGAGATTGATAGATTTTTGTTAGGCGAGGGTATTAAGGCTTACGGAACCAAGGTGGGCAGATGGAGTTATTCTACAGATCAGCCACAATCTAATAGAATGGTGGAACAGGCTCGAGGAACTGAATGGCCTACTCCTCTTCCTATGTGCATAGTTTCCATGACATCAGCACAGCGGCCAATGCATTCAACTTGCATACTGACATGACTTTTGGTAAGAAAATAATGGGAAGTTTTGGGTTGGGGGGGGGGGGGGGGGCGGTGGGAGAGTCCCTCAAAGTCAGGAAGAATTCACCACCCAGAAAAAATCTGGGGATTTATTGGGAGAAATCAGTAAAAACTGATGTTAATGGTTCCTGGTGTTTTGTAACATTTAATTCTCCGATTTCCATCCAGAAAATTAAATGTTAACTTTTGTTCCCTCGATTTTACCCAAATTTAATTCCTCTTTATATAAAAACTGAAAGATTCCTGTAAAATTAAAGAAACAAAACTGAGAATGAGGGACCCTAGTGAAAAACACACCAAATTTAACAGTTCTAAAATGTATGAACACGCTGTGAAGATCTTGCATGTGTTACTGACACAGTAATTTACTGCTTTGATGGAATGCGAGACAGGAAATAATTTAAATGTTAATTCATGCGTGCAATGTTGTTATTATTATCCCTACAAGTCTACAAACTGTGGTAATGAATGGCGTGAATTGTTGCAGAAAATCAATCATGTTATCATCGTTAATGAAACCATTCCTTGCGAGTAGGAGGGAGAAAAATAGACTGGACAGTAAAACTTAAAAGTATACACCTATACTTAGCCATTATATCATAGTTCTTAAAAATGTTCCTCGTTTGTCATTTAGTTTGGGGGGAATAATTTTGCTTGAGTAAAGGTTTGTCAGATCTTTAGCTTCAACTTGCTAGTTTATTCTGTGAAAGTGATCTGAAAACCCTGTCAGATGAATGAATATCAGAACAAGTCTTAAAAGTGATGGTATGGGATCGGGCACGGTCAAAATGAAATGGCATGAAGGTGTTATGGGTGCTCCTTGTACATGACTGGGAGCTGCATTTTCAGTGTGGAGTGACACTGTAAGTGTACTCTCAAGCGGGCTGCAGGTGATTGTATTTTCATGCTCCTGATGGTAGCAATGGCAAAATACAGTATTTGTGCTGTGCAATTGTGAGGGGGGCGGGGGGGGGAGAAATGAGCCTGGCTAGAACAATTGAGGCCAATACTCGGTTCTCCCTAAAAACTGGGTCAAGATCTTTCTCTTTGTTGGAAATCATCCCAATGGGGAGTTGTCGTTAACACAGAGTGAACACGGTGGCATAGTGGTTAGCACTGGTGCCTCCCAGCGCCAGAGACCCGGGTTCAAATCTGACCTCGGGTGACTGTCTGTGTGGAGTTTGCACATTCTCCCCGTGTCTGCGTGGGTTTCCTCCGGGTGCTCCGGTTTCCTCCCACAGTCCAAAAATGTGGGGGTTAGGTTGATTTGGCTATGATAAATTGACCCTTAGTGTTAGGGGGGATTAAATACGTGGGGTTACGGGGGTAGGGTGGGATATGTGTACTGTGGGGATTAAAGCAGGGACAGGGTACTGGATTTGGATGATCAGCCATGATCGTATTGAATGGCGGAGCAGGCTCGACGGGCCGAATGGCCTACTCCTAGATTCTATGTTTCTATCTATGTTTTAAGAACAACAACAACTTGTATTTATATAGCGCTTTTAACGTAGTAAAACGTCCCAAGGTGCTTCACAGGAGTGTTAGCAAAATAAATTTGACACCGAGCCACATAAGGAGATATTAGGGCAGATGACAGGTAGGAGGAAAGAGAGGTAGCGAGGTGGGAGGGGTTTAGGGAGGGAATTCCAGAGCTTAGGGCCTAGGCAGCTGAAGGCACGGCCGCCAATGGTGGAGCGATTAAGATCGGGGATGCTCAAGAGGCCAGAATTAGAAAAGCGCAGATATCTCGGGGGGTTGTGGGCCTGGTGGAGATTACAGAGATAGGGAGGGGCGAGGCCATGGAGGGATTTGAAAACAAGGATGAGAATTTAAAAATTGAGCTGTTGCTTAACCGGGAGTCAGCGAGCACAAGGGTGAACAGGACTTGGTGCGAGTTAGGACACGGGCAGCAGAGTTTTGGATGACCTCAAGTTTACGGAGGGTAGAATGTGGGAGGCCGGCCAGGAGTGCGTTGGAATAGTCAAGTCTAGAGGTAACAAAGGCTTGAAACATTTCTGAAGAGGAGAAATTAGTGGACTCATGTCTCAGAAAGGCCAAGCAGGTGTTTAAAAATCCTCACTTTTACTGATAGGCAATGCCTACCCTTTAGCTCTATACCTGTCCAATATGGCTCAATTTTTCTCCACTGGTGTGGTGACCTGAATGTGGCCACCAGAGCAAAGGAAAAATGTTCTTTTGCACAGTAAAATCATTTGAAAAATAACAACTAGCACTGGTGATGCTGCTAGTTCTGGGGTGGGGGAGAGGCTAGAGATGTACTTATTTGTTCCTCTATGCAAACACAACCTTCTGAGTTGTTTACACTGGCACTGCATTTGGCCATTTTTACAGACAATTCAGTCTATTGACATTTGATGCCTTTGGGCATCTCATCAATTCTGAAGTCCTGGGTCATTTACTGCAGGTCTTGCTAGTCCAGTTATAAACTCTGGCCCTCTCTTTTGATAGAAAGACAAAAAAGATTAGAATGGTATGTTTGATATTATAAGGATAGGTCACACCCATTGCAACCTTTCTGTAAATATTCTCAGTGAATTCAGCAGCAGGATCTTTTGCAATATTGTCCAGTGCCATGTTTCTCTGAGGCTCTCCGTGTCTTTCCCCCTCTCAGTGATAGCAGCGTGGAGAACAGTCAATGTGCATCGCAATCACATTTCCTGCTCCCTAGCCATCTTATATGTGGGCCAGAGACAGTTTCCAGCTTTTTTGGAGGGGCTGGAAAGTAGGGAGGCTGCCTTATATGTGGATCATCTTTCTTGAGTAGATCTAAGCACATGATTAATTTCACCTTACAGTGCTTACCATGCTGCAGGTATGAGGCGCCACCTTCAGAAATTAACCCCACGGTTACGTATCTCGGTGGTTCTACCACTCACTGCAACACCCCAAACTACTAACGATGAATACAAAGTAGTTCTGCTCATTCTGTAAGCAAAAAAAAATTGAAAAATAGAACAATATTACATTCTGGAAATGGCTGTCATTGTGCCTTCAAATTAACATTGAAAATTCAACACCTGAGGGTAAAATTACAAACTAATGAAGCACTATTAAAAATCTGCAACTCCACAGCTGAGTACAGTATTACCTCTCCCATTCCTTGAGTTTCAGTCCCTGTAAAAGGCACTTTTCTTGCTCCCCTCCCCCTTTCCTAAAGGCTGGGGCAGGGCTCCAAAAGTGCTCGCTGCCTTCTAATACTTCCTGTGGGAAATATTGACAGACTATTTGACTGCGGGGGCGTGACACTGAAGCCTGATCCTGCGCTACTCTTTTGTCCATTCATGCTGGATTTTCCAGCAGCATTCATTGATGGCAAGCAAGAGTGTGAACCCTTGACTGACTTTTTCCTCCTGCTCGCCTGGATGACGTCTCTGGATGGAGAGCAGGGGCAGGTCTGGATGAAGTGATAGTATAGAATTATAGAATAGTACAGCACAGAAGGAGGCCATTCGGCCCATCGAGTCTGCGCTGGCTCTTTCGAAGAGCAATCCAGTTAGTCCCACTCCCCCCCCCCCCCTGCTCTTTCCCCATATCCCTGCAATTATTTCTCCTTCAGGTATTTATCCAATTCCCTTTTGAAGGCTGCTATTGAATCTGTATCCACCACCCTATCAGGCAGCGCATTCCAAATCCTAACCACTCGTTGAGTAAAAGAAAGTTTTTCCTCACGTCGCCTCTGCCAATCACCTTAAATCTGTGCCCTCTTGTTATCGATGGTAGTGATGGATTTTTCAGACATTTTCCGCTGTGATAGGTTAACTCATTATTTAGACTTCTAAAGGTAAACAATAACTAACTCTTAGTAAATCTTTTAACTATGTAGGCTATTAATACTGCTATCATTCATAGATAGGTACCGAATACTTGCTACCATTTGGTTTTGGAGAGCAGTTGCACAGTCTGGGGGACCATGGTGATGTACATATGGGAACGGTTTAAGATGGCTTGTAAATAAATGGCTTGCAGACCTGACCTTCTGCAGCGTTTGAAACGAGTTGTGAATAGGTTACTATGAAATCGCTCTGTCTCACTTTCTCTGAAAGCTGTGCATTTAGTCGTACAACTACATTGCAGCGTGATTTTAAGGCATTATTCCCTTCATTAAATAACACGGACACGTTTAAATGCAGAGAAGCGGTAAAGTCACATCCAAGAAAATAGTGCGTATTGAGATTTGCATCATAATGCAGACGGGAGGAGGAGGGGGGGGGGGAATAGAAGCAGCTATAACTGATTTTAAATTATTTTGTAGTGCAAGGTTACACACCTTGCAATTTACCTATCCCTTTGGTTTGCTTTTAAAACCGAAGGGAAAAAAGAAAGCATACAAGTGCATAAAAATCCCCAAAGAAATACATTAACTTTTTATATATATATATGGAAATGCAGGCTGGCCCTCATTGCACCGCAAGTTTGGAGTGATTGCAGACTGCAGTTCCATCTGTTTGAAAGGGTTGGCCGGTTTCCCATAGCAACGAGCCAAGCCATTTCTCTCCGGCCTCTTCATCCTCCTCTAACTATCCATCTTCTTCGCTCACCCCTGTCACTTTCCCTCTTTCTTTTTTGTCCTTTAGCTTTCTCAGGCATTTATCCCCCACCCTCCCTCTTTCCTCTGCACTCTTTCATTTTCTCTCTCTCTTTTTAATATTTGGTGCTAATTTCAATTTTTTTCTCTGCCTCTTGTTATTTCCACCAGGACTTCTCATTCGGTTCTTCCTCTAACTCTCCTTCTCTTATCCTTTCTGCTTGAATTCTCCCAATTCCTTGCCCCTGTCAGTGTGTGTGTGTCTCTCTCACTCACACCCTTGCACCCACCTTCCCGCACAAACCCACACTCGTTGCTTACCTGCTTCCTTGTCTCTTGCTGCCTTTTCTCCCGGTTGATGTGTCTGTGTATTTTTTTAAATTTCCCCTCCCTGCCCCTGTTTATTTCTTCAGCTGCTAAGGTTCATTCCAATCGCCTCTCTCCTTCCCTCTCCCCCCCCCAGGTGACCGAGTTCTCCGGCGCCGGCTCTCCCGAGCGCTGACGGAAAGACCCGAACCCCAGGTCGCTCACTCACTCACTCACTCTCGGCGCCGGCTCTCCCGAGCGCTGACGGAAAGACCCGAACCCCAGGTCTCTCTCTCCCACTCTCGGCCCGGTACCCCGAGCGCTGACGGAAAGAGCCGAACGAGTGCGGTGCAGGTTCGGAAAGCTCTGCCTGAGGCCAGCATCGCCATCTATGGGTGGAATTGGTTTATAAAATTGAGAGGTCGCACAACACCAGGTTATAGTCCAACAGTTTTATTTGAAATCACAAGCTTTCGGAGCTATCGATTTGCTCCTTCCTCAGGTGAAGTAAATTAGATACAGAATCTCCAAAGCATATATAGATGGAAAACAAAGAATGTGTACTTTACAATTGCAGACCAATAAATTAAATCATCCTGACTATCTGCCGAGGTGTGATAAAGTTAATTAAGTCAGCCAGGAAGGTACCACATCAAAGACATAGCAAGATACAACTGAGACAATGAGGTGTAGTCGCAGGGGTTCTAACGTGTCAAAAGCTGCCGTCTGTATGTAAAACGAAAAGCTTTAACATTTTTTTACTTTTTTACTGGGAAAATTTTTACTTTTTTTTACTGGGAATCACATCTGTGAACAAGCTAACGACGACTCGAGTCCGGATCACGTCATGTATCGTGACATAAACCCAAGATCCCGATTGAGACCGTCTTCATGAGTGCGGAACTTGGCTATCAGTTTCTGCTCGATGATTTTGCGTTGTCGTGTGTTTCTAAGGTTGCCTTGGAGAACGCTTACCCGCAGATCCGAGGCTGAATGTCCTTGACTGCTGAAGTGTTCCCCGACTGGGAGGTAACAATCCTGCCTGGCGATTGTTGCGCGGTGCTCGTTCATACGTTGTCTCAGTGTCTGCATGGTCTCGCCGATGTACCATGCCGCGGTGCATTCTTTCCTGCAACGTATGAGGTAGACAACGTTGGCCGAGTCACATGAGTATGTACCATGTACCTGGTGGGTAGTGTCCTCACGTGTGATGGTGGTATCTGTGTTGATGATCTGGCATGTCTTGCAGAGTTTGCCATGGCAGGGTTGTGTGGTGTCGTGGTCGCTGTTATCCTGAAAGCTGGGTAATTTGCTGCGAACGATGGTACTTCTGAGGTTAGGCGGCTGTTTGAAGGCAAGTAGTGGAGGCGTGGGGATGGCCTTAGCGAGGTGTTTGTCGTCATCGATGACATGTTGAAGGCTGCGAAGAACATGGCGTAGTTTCTCCGCTCCGGGGAAGTACTGGACGACGTAGGGTACCCTGTTGGTTGTGTCCCGTGTTTGCCTTCTGAGGAGGTCTATGCGATTTTTCGCTGTGGCCCGTCGGAACTGTCGATCGATGAGTCGAGCGTCATATCCCGTTCTTACGAGGGCGTTTTTCAGCGTCCGTAGGTGTCCATCGCGTTCCTCCTCGTCTGAGCAGATCCTGTGTATTCGCAGGGCTTGTCCATAGGGGATGGCTTCTTTAACATGGTTAGGGTGGAAGCTGGAGAAGTGGAGCATCGTGAGGTTGTCCGTGGGCTTGCGGTAGAGTGAAGTGCTGAGGTGTCCGTCTTTGATGGAGATTCGTGTGTCCAGGAATGAGACTGATTCTGAGGAGTAGTCCATGGTGAGTTTGATGGTGGGATGGAACATGTTTATGTTATCGTGTAGTCTTTTCAGTGATCCTTCGCCATGGGTCCAAAGGAAGAAAATGTCGTCGATGTATCTGGTATACAGCGTTGGCTGGAGGTCTTGTGCAGCGAAGAAGTCTTGCTCGAACTTGTGCATGAAGATGTTGGCGTATTGGGGTGCGAATTTGGTCCCCATGGCTGTTCCGTGTGTTTGGGTAAAAAAATGGTTGTCGAAGGTGAAGACATTGTGGTCAAGGATGAAGCGGATGAGTTGTAGGATGGCGTCTGGAGATTGGCTGTTGTTGATGTTGAGTACTGAGGCTGTTGCAGCGATGCCGTCATCGTGGGGGATACTGGTGTAGAGTGCCGATACGTCCATCGTGGCAAGGAGTGTTCCTGGTTCAACTGGTCCATGGGTGCTGAGTTTCTGTAAGAAGTCTGTAGTGTCGCGACAGAAGCTGGGGGTTCCCTGTACGATGGGTTTCAGAATGCCCTCGACGTATCCAGAGAGGTTCTCACACAGGGTTCCATTGCCTGATACGATAGGACGTCCGGGTGTGTTGGCTTTGTGTATCTTTGGGAGGCAGTAGAAGTCTCCCACGCGGGGATTACGTGGGATGAGAGCGCGTAGGATGTTTTGAAGGTCTGGATCGAAGGTCTTGATCAGTCTATTGAGTTGGCGGGTGTGTTCTTTGGTCGGATCTGCGGGTAGCTGTCTGTAGTGTTCCTGGTTGTCCAGTTGTCGGTATGCTTCTTTACAATAGTCCGTTCTGTTCTGTATGACGATGGCTCCTCCTTTGTCCGCTGGTTTGATGACAATGTTGCGGTTGGTCTTGAGAGCGTGGATGGCGTTGCGTTGTGCTCGGGTGACATTCTGGACTGTCTTGTGAGTGCGGCTGATGAATCTGGCGTTGATGCATCTCCTGACAGCTTGAGCATACATGTCAAGCTTGGGGCAGCGACCCAGTCGGGGAACACTTCAGCAGTCAAGGACATTCAGCCTCGGATCTGCGGGTAAGCGTTCTCCAAGGCAACCTTAGAAACACACGACAACGCAAAATCATCGAGCAGAAACTGATAGCCAAGTTCCGCACTCATGAAGACGGTCTCAATCGGGATCTTGGGTTTATGTCACGATACATGACGTGATCCGGACTCGAGTCGTCGTTAGCTTGTTCACAGATGTGATTCCCAGTAAAAAAAGTAAAAATTTTCCCAGTAAAAAAGTAAAAAAATGTTAAAGCTTTTCGTTTTACATACAGACGGCAGCTTTTGACACGTTAGAACCCCTGCGACTACACCTCATTGTCTCAGTTGTATCTTGCTATGTCTTTGATGTGGTACCTTCCTGGCTGACTTAATTAACTTTATCACACCTCGGCAGATAGTCAGGATGATTTAATTTATTGGTCTGCAATTGTAAAGTACACATTCTTTGTTTTCCATCTATATATGCTTTGGAGATTCTGTATCTAATTTACTTCACCTGAGGAAGGAGCAAATCGATAGCTCCGAAAGCTTGTGATTTCAAATAAAACTGTTGGACTATAACCTGGTGTTGTGCGACCTCTCAATTTTGTCCACCCCAGTCCAACACCGGCATCTCCGCATCATGACCACTATCGACACCACAAACTGCCGGCTCAAAGTGGAGAGAATCGCCAAGAAGATCGCGCATATTGACACAGACATCAAGTACCTGCAGAGATGCAAGAAAGCAGACAAGATCCCGAAAGGACTACAGATCACGAACCCACTCAAGTCGACATACAACACAGACTACGCTGAGAGACTCTGCCGTCGTACCTCTCGCACACTCCTCAACCATCTCGTACACCAGCTCTACAGCAAACGCCACAACCTCGAAACCAAGATAGAGTCCATGCTCTCAGCCTGTGCTCAGGACACAGCAGACCAGTTACGAGACACCACCAAACAGACGAGGCAACGGAACTACGCTGCCTACATGCGCATCAAGAACAGGAAGCTTGAGAAACTCGGCATCACCACCAGCAGCAACCAAGCCTCCCCCGGTACCACGGCTGCAACCACAGGGAAGTCCATCGTCAACTTGTCCGACCATACGCTTCAACCAGACGAAATCGAAGTTCTCGCCCTAGGGCTCAAGTTCTGCCCAACCACCAAAATGGACCCCATCGGCCTCGCGGCAGACACGGAGGAATTCATCAGGAGAATGAGGCTCCGGGAATACTTCCACAAATCCCAAGATGTCAGCAACAAACCCAATGAGACAATCAATGATCCAGAACAGCAGACAGAGGGACTCGCAGTGCAGCAACCGAAGAAAAAAGAGTCAAACTGGACCCCTCCGGAGGGTCGCTGCCCCAAGCTTGACATGTATGCTCAAGCTGTCAGGAGATGCATCAACGCCAGATTCATCAGCCGCACTCACAAGACAGTCCAGAATGTCACCCGAGCACAACGCAACGCCATCCACGCTCTCAAGACCAACCGCAACATTGTCATCAAACCAGTGGACAAAGGAGGAGCCATCGTCATACAGAACAGAACGGACTATTGTAAAGAAGCATACCGACAACTGGACAACCAGGAACACTACAGACAGCTACCCGCAGATCCGACCAAAGAACACACCCGCCAACTCAATAGACTGATCAAGACCTTCGATCCAGACCTTCAAAACATCCTACGCGCTCTCATCCCACGTAATCCCCGCGTGGGAGACTTCTACTGCCTCCCAAAGATACACAAAGCCAACACACCCGGACGTCCTATCGTATCAGGCAATGGAACCCTGTGTGAGAACCTCTCTGGATACGTCGAGGGCATTCTGAAACCCATCGTACAGGGAACCCCCAGCTTCTGTCGCGACACTACAGACTTCTTACAGAAACTCAGCACCCATGGACCAGTTGAACCAGGAACACTCCTTGCCACGATGGACGTATCGGCACTCTACACCAGTATCCCCCACGATGACGGCATCGCTGCAACAGCCTCAGTACTCAACATCAACAACAGCCAATCTCCAGACGCCATCCTACAACTCATCCGCTTCATCCTTGACCACAATGTCTTCACCTTCGACAACCATTTTTTTACCCAAACACACGGAACAGCCATGGGGACCAAATTCGCACCCCAATACGCCAACATCTTCATGCACAAGTTCGAGCAAGACTTCTTCGCTGCACAAGACCTCCAGCCAACGCTGTATACCAGATACATCGACGACATTTTCTTCCTTTGGACCCATGGCGAAGGATCACTGAAAAGACTACACGATAACATAAACATGTTCCATCCCACCATCAAACTCACCATGGACTACTCCTCAGAATCAGTCTCATTCCTGGACACACGAATCTCCATCAAAGACGGACACCTCAGCACTTCACTCTACCGCAAGCCCACGGACAACCTCACGATGCTCCACTTCTCCAGCTTCCACCCTAACCATGTTAAAGAAGCCATCCCCTATGGACAAGCCCTGCGAATACACAGGATCTGCTCAGACGAGGAGGAACGCGATGGACACCTACGGACGCTGAAAAACGCCCTCGTAAGAACGGGATATGACGCTCGACTCATCGATCGACAGTTCCGACGGGCCACAGCGAAAAATCGCATAGACCTCCTCAGAAGGCAAACACGGGACACAACCAACAGGGTACCCTACGTCGTCCAGTACTTCCCCGGAGCGGAGAAACTACGCCATGTTCTTCGCAGCCTTCAACATGTCATCGATGACGACAAACACCTCGCTAAGGCCATCCCCACGCCTCCACTACTTGCCTTCAAACAGCCGCCTAACCTCAGAAGTACCATCGTTCGCAGCAAATTACCCAGCTTTCAGGATAACAGCGACCACGACACCACACAACCCTGCCATGGCAAACTCTGCAAGACATGCCAGATCATCAACACAGATACCACCATCACACGTGAGGACACTACCCACCAGGTACATGGTACATACTCATGTGACTCGGCCAACGTTGTCTACCTCATACGTTGCAGGAAAGAATGCACCGCGGCATGGTACATCGGCGAGACCATGCAGACACTGAGACAACGTATGAACGAGCACCGCGCAACAATCGCCAGGCAGGATTGTTACCTCCCAGTCGGGGAACACTTCAGCAGTCAAGGACATTCAGCCTCGGATCTGCGGGTAAGCGTTCTCCAAGGCAACCTTAGAAACACACGACAACGCAAAATCATCGAGCAGAAACTGATAGCCAAGTTCCGCACTCATGAAGACGGTCTCAATCGGGATCTTGGGTTTATGTCACGATACATGACGTGATCCGGACTCGAGTCGTCGTTAGCTTGTTCACAGATGTGATTCCCAGTAAAAAAAGTAAAAATTTTCCCAGTAAAAAAGTAAAAAAATGTTAAAGCTTTTCGTTTTACATACAGACGGCAGCTTTTGACACGTTAGAACCCCTGCGACTACACCTCATTGTCTCAGTTGTATCTTGCTATGTCTTTGATGTGGTACCTTCCTGGCTGACTTAATTAACTTTATCACACCTCGGCAGATAGTCAGGATGATTTAATTTATTGGTCTGCAATTGTAAAGTACACATTCTTTGTTTTCCATCTATATATGCTTTGGAGATTCTGTATCTAATTTACTTCACCTGAGGAAGGAGCAAATCGATAGCTCCGAAAGCTTGTGATTTCAAATAAAACTGTTGGACTATAACCTGGTGTTGTGCGACCTCTCAATTTTGTCCACCCCAGTCCAACACCGGCATCTCCGCATCATGGAATTGGTTTATTGCAGCGACTTTCGTGTTTCATTCATAAAAAAGAAAGACTTGCATTTCTATAGCGCCTTTCACGGACACCGGACGTCTCAAAGCGCTTTACAGCCAATTAAGTGCTTTTGGAGTGTCGTCACTGTTGTAATTTGAGAAACGCAACAGCCAAGTTGTGCACAGCAAGCTTCCACAAACAGCAATGTGATAATGACCAAATAATCTGTTTTTGTTATGTGGATTGAGGGATAAATATTGGCCAGGACACGGGGAGAACTCCCTTGCTCTTTGAAATAGTGCCACAGGATCTTTAACGTCCACCTGAGAGAGCAGGTTAAACGTCTCATCGAAAAACAGCACCTCCGACAGTGCAGCACTCCCTCAACACAGCACTGGAGTGTCAGCCTAGATTTTTGTGCTCAAGTCTCTGGAGGGGGACTTGAACCCACAACCTTCTGACTCAGAGGCAAGAGTGCTACCCACTGAGCCACAGCTGACACTCATAAAGGCACAGAATGAGGCCATTCGGCCCATCATGCCCGTGCCGGCTCTTTGAAAGAGCTATCCCACCCGCCCACTCTTTCCCCATAGCCTTGCAAATTTTTTTCCTTCAAGTATTTATCCAATTCCCTTTTGAATGTTACATTATTTCTTTAAGACACATTGGTGCAAATATTTTTCGACAGCACCTCCCAAACCCGCGACCTCTACCACCTAGAAGGACAAGGGGAGCAGGCACATGGGAACACCACCACCTCCAACTTCCCCTCCAAGTCACACACCATCCTGACTTGGAAATATATCGGCCGTTCCTTCATCGTCGCTGGGTCAAAATCCTGGAACTCCCAACCTAACAGTACCATGGGAGTACCTTCACCACACGGACTGCAGCGGTTCAAGAAGGTGGCTCACTACCACCATCTCAAGGGCAGTTTACATTTCATATTGTTCAATAAGGAGTGTAGAAGAGCATGACAGGAGCAGCACCAGGCGTACCTAAAAATGAGGTGCCAACCTGGGGAAGCAGCAACACAGGACTACTTGCATGCTAAAAAGCGGAAGCAGCATGCTATAGACAGGGCTAAGCGATCCCACAATCAATGGATCAGATCAAAGCTCTGCAGTCCTGCCACATCCAGTTGTGAATGGTGGTGGACCATTAAACAACTAACAGGAGGAGGAGGCTCCATGAATATCCCCATCCTCAATGGTGGTGGAACCCAGCACGTGAGTGCAAAAGACAAGGCTGAAGTGTTTGCAACCATCTTCAGCCAGAAGTGCCAAGTGGATGATCCAGATCGGCCTCCTCCTGAGGTCCCCACCATCACAGAAGCCAGTCTTCAGCCAATTCGATTCACTCCATGTGATATCAAGAAACGGCTGAGCGCACTGGATACAGCAAAGGCTATGGGCCCCGACAACATCCTGGCTGTCGTGCTGAAGACTTGTGCTCCAGAACTAGCCACGCCTCTAGCCAAGCTGTTCCATTACAGCTACAACACTGGCATCTATCCAACAATGTGGAAAACTGACCAGGTATGTCTTGTCCACAAAAAGCAGGACAAATCCAATCCGGCCAATTACCGCCCCATCAGTCTACTCTCAATCATCAGCAAAGTGATGGAAGGTGTCGTCGACAGTGCTATCAAGCGGCACTGCTCACTGATGCCCAGTTTGGGTTCCGCCAGGACCACTCAGCTCCCGACCTCATTACAGCCTTGGTCCAAACATGAACAAAGGAGCTGAATTCAAGAGGTGAGGTGAGAGTGACTGCCCTTGACATCAAGCCAGCATTTGACCGAGTGTGGCATCAAGGAGCCCTAGTAAAACTGAAGTCAATGGGAATTGGAGAAAAACTCTCCATTGGCTGGAGTCATACCTAGCACAAAGGAAGATGGTAGTGGTGGTTGGTGGTCAATCATCACAGCCCCAGGACATCGCTGCAGGAGTTCCTCAGGGCAGTGTCCTAGGCTCAACTATCTTCAGCTGCTTCATCAATGACCTTCCCTCCATCATAAGGTCAAAAATGGGGATGTTCGCTGATAATTGCACAGTGTTCAGTGTTCAGTGTTCAGTGTCATTCACAACTACTCAGATAATGAAGCAGTCTATTCCCTCATGGGATTGGGGGTAATGTGTTGAAGTGGATTGAGAACTGGTTGGCACAAAGAGTAGGAGTAAATGGGTACTTTTCAGAATGGCAGGCAGTGACCAGCGGGGTACCGCAGGGTTCGGTGCTGGGGCCCCAGCTGTTTACATTATATATTAATGATTTGGACGAAGGGATTAATTGTAATATCTCCAAATTTGCGGATGACACTAAATTGGGAGGTAGTGTGAACAATGAGGAGGATGCTAGGAGGCTACAGAGTGACTTGGACAGGTTGGGTGAATGGGCAAATGTATGGCAGATGAAGTACAATGTGGATAAATGTGAGGTTATCCACTTTGGTGGTAAAAATAGGGAGGCAGACTATTACCTGAATGGTGGCAGATTAGGGAAAGGGGAGGTGCAACGAGACCTGGGCGTCATGGTACATCAGTCACTGAAGGTGGGAAGGCAAGTGCAGCAGGCAGTCAAGAAAGCAAATGGCATGATGGCCTTCATAGCAAGGGGATTTGAGTACAGGAGTAGGGAGGTGATGCTACAGTTGTACAGGGCCTTGGTGAGGCCACACCTGGAATATTGTGTGCAGTTTTGGTCTCCTAACTTGAGGAAGGACATTCTTGCTATTGAGGGAGTGCAACGAAGGTTCACTAGATTGATTCCTGGGATGGCCAGACTGACATATCAAGAAAGACTGGATCAACTGAACTTGTATCCTCTGGAGTTCAGAAGAATGAGGGGGGATCTTATAGAGACGTTTAAAATCCTGACTGGTTTAGACAAATTAGATGCGGGCAGAATGTTTCCAATGTTAGGGAAAACTAAAACCAGGGGTCACAGTCTAAGGATAAAGGGGAAGCCATTTAAGACTGAGATGAGGAGGAACTTCTTCACCCAGAGAGTGGTGAATCTGTGGAATTCTCTACCACAGAAGGTTGTTGAGGCCAGTTCGCTAAATATATTCAAAAGGGAGTTAGATATAATACTCACAACTAGGGGGATCAAGGGGTATGGCGAGAAAGCAGGAATGGGGTACTGAGGTAGCATGTTCAGCCATGAACGCATTAAATGGCGGTGCAGGCTCGAAGGACCGAATGGTCTACTCCTGCACCTATTTTCTATGTTTCTATGTTTCTATGCAACAAGACCTGAATGACATTCAGGCTTGGGCTGATAAGTGGCAGGTAACATTCACACCACACAAGTGCCAGGCAATGACTATCTCCAACAAGCGAGAGTCTAACCACCGCCCCTTGACATTCAACGGCATTACCATCGCCGAATCCCCCACCATCAACATTCTGGGGGGTCACCATTGACCAGAAAATTAACTGGACCAGCCACATAAATACTGTGGCAACAAGAGCAGGTCAGAGGCTAGGTATTCTGCAGCGAGTGTCTCATCTCCTGACTCCCCAAAGCCTTTCCACCATCGACAAGGCACAAGTAAGGAGTGTGATGGAATACTCTCCACTTGCCTGGATGAGTGCAGCTCCAACAACCCTCAAGAAGCTCGACACCATCCAGGACAAAGCAGCCCACTTGATTGGCACCCCGTCCACCACCTTAAACATTCACTCCCTCCACCACCGGCACACCGTGGCTGCAGTGTGTACCATCTACAAGATGCACTGCAGCAACTCACCGAGGCTCCTTCGGCAGCACCTCCCAAACCCACGACCTCTACCACCTAGAAGGACAAGGGCAGCAGGCGCATGGGAACACCACCACCTCCAAGTTCCTCTCCAAGTCACATATCATCCCGACTTGGAAATATATCAGCCGTTCCTTCATCGTCGCTGGGTCAAAATCCTGGAATGCCCTCCCTAACAGCACTGTGGGAGTACTTTCACCACACGGACTGCAGCGGTTCAAGAAGGCGGCTCACCACCACCTTCTCAAGGGCAACTAGGGATGGGCAATAAATGCTGGCCTTGCCAGCGACGCCCACATCCCAGGAACGAATAAAAAAAAGTTTGTAAATGAATAGTGATTATCAAAGCTATTGTTATTATGCCAGTTTACATTTCATATGTAGCAGCATATTTAGACTGGTTCAAAATAAAAAAGGTTAGATCATAATTTTTTCAGCCTTTATCATTAGAAATATTTAAAATCCTTCTCATTTTTATTTGTGTGTAGTTTTACTTTTGTTTCCCCCTTTTTAATTCTGCCTGGTCTTTTTGTAAATAAATTCTGCACAATATTCCAAATAAAGTCTTCCAATACAAGATAGAATGGAGGAAGACCATTCAACTCATCTTAGCTGGTCCTCACAGAAAGCACCTGCAGTTCTCCCCATCACAACATCAACAGTTTCTTCAGTGATTTCAGGCTCCACCTGAAAATCCACCCTCGTTTTGATCCATCTGTCTTAAACTTGACTTTTGCTCGTTGGCACCTGTGTCCCCTTATCCTACTGTCACAGTTCAGCTTGAAGTAGTGCTCCGGATATACTGTTTAATACCACTTACTATCTTACATGATGTCACCTCTTTACAAGGCTGAAAAGCCCAGGTTTTTCCAGTCTTTCTTCATAACTCAGCCCTCTGGCGCTGGGGGATCAGTCTCTCTTCTCAGAACCATCTGCAGTGCTTGTACGTCTGTCTCAGTAACTAGAACTGGGCAGATGTACTCAGGGGTGTAGTCTGACCAGAACACTAGACAGAGCCCGACTCCTTCCACTGTGTCAGCTGTGGCTCAATGAGTAGCACTCCTGCCTCTGGCTCAGAAGGTTGTGGGTTCAAAATTCTCATTCTTGTTTTCAAATCCCTCCACGGCCTCGCCCCTTCCTATCTCTGTAATCTCCTTCAGCCCACAACCACTCCCCCCCGAGATAACTGCACTCCTCTAATTCTGCCCTCTTGAGCATCCCTGATTATAATCGCTCAACCATTGGTGGCCGTGCCTTCTGTTGCCTAGGCCCCAAGCTCTGGAATTCCCTGCCTAAACCTCTCCGCCTCGCTACCTCTCTTTCCTCCTTTAAGATGCTCCTTAAAACCTACCTCTTTGACCAAACGTTTGGTCACCTGCCCTAATTTATCCTTATGAGGATCGGTGTCAAATTTTATGTCTTAAAATACTCCTGTGCAGTGCCTTGGGACGTTTTACTATGTTAAAGGCGCTATATAAATACAAGTTGTTGTTGTTGTTGGCTCAAGTCCCACGCCGTGAAACTTGAGTGTGTAATCCAGGTTAACACTCCAGTGCAGTATCTGAGGGAGGGCTGCAGCGTCAGAGAGTATGTCATCTTTCGGGTGAGATGTTAAATTGAGACCCTGTTTGCCCTCTCAGAATGATGTAGAAGATCCCACAGTGCTATTTCAAAGAAGAGCAGGGGAGTTATACCCAGTGCCCTGGCCAATGCTGATCCTTTCACTAACACGGACTATCTGGTCATTATCACATTGCTGTTTGTGGGAGCTTGCTGTGTGCACATTTGGCTGCCGCGTTTCCTACATTACAACAGTGACTACACTTGAAAAGTACTTCATTGGCTGCAAAGCGCTTTGGGATGTCCTGAGCTTGTGAATAGATGCTTTATAAATGCAAGATCTTTCTTCCCAGCTTGTACTCTACTGTTTTGGCTGTGTAATCAGAATCATTTTCAGTGACTCAAAGAAGGTGCCCCCTCCCACCATGACTGGTTTCGGCAGTGAGTAGCTTAGCTCTGCACAACAGAACGGTTGCAAGCTTGGATCCCTGGTCTGTGCCGAGTAGGGAACTCACAGTGTGGGGACCCCAGGGTCAAAGGTGCGTCTGATCTCCCTGTCACACATGGCACTGGAACGCCAACACTCTGCACCCCCCAAGCACAATAGCTTGTTTTTCCATTTACAGACTCGTCGCTGAGCAAACTTTGATGGGGAATCATGGCGTTGGCAATGTGTTTAGATAGTGAGACGGAAATGCCACTTTCAATGAATTGGAAGAAATATACATTTTCTTACCCCTGTACATTTTCCAATATGAAAAGAAGAAGCGTTCCACGTTAGAGCCGAGACCACTGACGTGATTATATAGACCATGCTGCTGATTCAACGTACTCCAGTCCCACACCAACATGGTCGACTCTTAACTGCTCTCTCAGTTGTGTGAAACCACTTGAAAGAGAAGCAAGAAGCCACTCGGCTGCGACCTCGGCATCGAATCAGGACGCGACAAAGGCACACCCAGCCCAGTCCACCCTGCAAAGTCCTCCTCACTAACACTGGGGACTGGTGCCCAAGGTGGGAGAGCTGTTCCATAATACAACAGCTTGTATTATTACAATGATCAAATCCAGGAATGGTCTCGACGAGCCGGTAATTTGTTTTCTGTGAAACTAAGGGGGCCGATTTTAACCCGACTCGCTCAGCAGAATCCCGGCGCATGGGCAGATAAAATCACCCTGGCTCTTACCTGTCCGAAAGCCGCCATGATCACAACATCTGCAATTCTAACCCGCTCTCCTGAGCAGGCAGCAAGGACACACACCCGGAGCCAACAAGGTCCTTCTTTACATATGCATGTTGTGGCCCGATGACATCATTGAGACCCGACTGTAATTTTAACTCAGGCCTGAGCAGGGAATCCACCTGGAGTTAAAATCGGGGCCATACGTCTCCGGGGAGAAGGTGCCGGTAAACAAATTCATGAACGACCCTGATGACATTTTGTGTCACAGCTCCGTTTACTGGACGTTACACGGAGTGGCTCCTACACCAGTTTTCTTTCTTTCTGCGTTCTGAATTGTGAGGGTGGAGGTTTTACACTATGGGCCAAAGTCAAAATTACCCCCATGGTCTGTGCACCCATCCATTCCCACAGCCTCGTCCAAACTGTGAAAGAATATTCTTCGTGTAAAACGGAACACTTTTCGCTCCCTTCAAACACCACCTCAGCAGCAGGAATTAGTGAGGTATTGAAGTTTAATCTCCATACATTATTAGGAACAACTATCACAAGAGCCATAAATTATCTTGAATATAAAATACACAAGTCACCAAACAACATATAAATGTAGTTACAGAAAACATTCACCTCGTACATTTTTTGTCAGGTCTAAAGTCAGTATCAAAGTTTCATATGACATTCAAATCATGCAAAGTTAAAATTCAACAATACCCTCTGGTAGACAGTACAAAAAACAGTAAAAAGCAGGGACTGCGAATCAGTCCAAGTTATAGGCAGCACGGTTAGAAGTTCCTGAAGTGAGTGACACAGACCGTATGCTTTCATTTATATATTTTTTCTGGGCTTGACGCTGATGGTGCATTGTGGGAATCTCCTTCCTTGGACTCGTCAGTAGTTGGCGGGCTAAGATTCCCATGATGCACTGCGTGAGCTGAGCATGCTCAGTTCCGCACAGGGTAACTACAGGCAACTCTATACAGCATTCTCTTTTGCCACAGTTCGATGTGCGATTTGGTAAAACAGGGCAGCATTAGTACTGTAGAAACACTATTTATGTCCCATCAACATGTAATGACAACATTTTAAGAAAAGCATATTGCAATTTTTTTTTTTTACATGTATAATTTATGCATATTTTTGCATGAATCTTGTCAGGCCTTGACAAAAATGGATGCTCTCTCTTTAGCAGCACGGTGAACTTTTAAGATAAATCGGCGAAGTAAGATTGAGAATAATTAGATTTAATTCTTCCCGAATGACTGGGTAAAATCCCAGAAACGTTTGACAAGTTGATGATGAAAATGCTGACTCTGTTGAGGGACGGGATAGGAAAGGGGGCATTTCGCACTCAAAGCTCCGTATCAACCTGATCGGACAGCCCAATCCCAAACTATCCAGGAAAATTGTTCACTATGGTTTATAGGTTTAAACATCAGGAGGCACAAGATCAAATTAAGGAAGTTAAAGAGCAAGAAGCATGTTGGTAGGAACCTTTACCCCCCAAAGGGGAAAAGACTTGTGGAATATTTTATCAGGTAAAGTCACTGGCGTGGACAGTATAAAGTGGCAACTATAGGTGTCGCTGGAGAGAAGGGGTTGAGTGATATGGTGTGAAGGTAGGACTGATGTCAAAAAAAGGGACAGGCATTTTAGGCCGAATAGACCTTTCCCGTTGCTAAAAATTCTTATATACCACCATAAAATGTAACATAGGTTTCTCATAGGAGAGTTTGATTCCAGTGTAAATCTATACGTCAGCTAAATAGGTCCACATAATGATTTTGTGTTGTCTCTCGGTTCAGTTGCTCATCGGACCTTTTCAGGGATGGGACTGGATTTTGGCAGCTAGGTAGAGGATTCACTAATCCTAAGAGGGTGGTGGGGGGTCTGGAACTCCCTGCCTGAAAGGGTGGTAGAGGCAGAAACCCTCACCGCATTTAAAAGGTAATTGGGTATGCACCTGAAGTGTTGTAACCTGCAGGGCTACGGACCAACAGCTGGAAAGTGGGATTAGGCTGGATAGCACAGACACAGTGGGCCGAATGGTCTCCTACTGTGCCATAAATTTCGATGATTCTATGATTAATCCCTACGTTACTGGCTCGAAAGACGATTTCACTCGCTTGACAAATCAGGTAAACAACTCTAAATTAACTGGCCAGAATTAACATGGGGGAATTCAGTGAGAAGTATGAAATATATAACAAATGTAGATATTTCATACTTTTCACTGAATGTTCTCGACTGATGCTCGAGAGACTTGTATACACAGGAAAGTTAATTTTGTTTCTCTGCGAACCGAATGATGCAGAGTTCTAAAAATTCTTATCTCTTTTTAAGTAATTGAACCAAAATAGATTATACCTCGGTAATTACTTAGCTGGGGGTTTTAATTTCCCCTGCTGGTACACTGTTCATGTTACACGCCTTTGTGTGTTACTTCAACAGAGCCATTAACCTGTTTATTTTAAGTGGGTTAATGACTGCGTTAAAATAGTACGCTGAATAATTTTACACAAAAAATATTAACCGGTGTAATGCTAAAGGGAATTAAAGCCCCGAATGTTTTAAGAACCACTGATAGGTCAACACTGTATAACCAACTTCAGCCCTCGATTCTGTAACAAAATGCTCGCCATCAAGAAGCTTTGATGGGGATGGGGAAGGGGGCCAAGTTAAAACCAAGGACTGCTAATGGAGTCTGATTAAACAACTGAAGCCATCGAGACATCAGCGGTTTGGTCCAACATCACCAAGCAAAGATGAAGTAGGAAGTAACTAGAGACGCTGGGATTGCACTCCTGAGAGCACTGAGGTTAAGGGGAGATTTAGTAGAGGCGTTCGAAATTATGAAGGGTTTTGATTGAGTCTATAAGAAGAAACTGTTTCCACTGGCAGGAGGGTCGGTCACCAGAGGACACAGATTTAAGGTAATTGGCAAAAGAACCAGAGGGGAGATGAAGAGAATTTTTTTTGACGTAGCGAGTTGTCGTGATCTGGAATGCGCTGCCTGAAAGGGTGGTGGAAGCAGATTCAATCGTAACTTTCAAGAGGAAACTGAATATATACTTGAAAAGGAAAACATTTGCAGGGCTGTGGGGAAAGAACAGGGGCAGTGGGACTAATTGGAGAGCTCTTTCAAAAGAGCCGGCACAGGTACGATGGGCCGAATGGCCTCCTTCTGTGTGCTGTATAATTCTATGATGTGGTATTCTACTGACTGGATCCCTGCAAACACGTCACCAACCTCCTGTTTCTACTGACCCCTTGGAGCAGGTGGACATCAGACAATATTGGTTTCACCCCGGATCTAGCCAGAAAGGATGAGTACTGCAGGGATTTTCTGTGGGGGTTGCAGACTACCAACTGCAAACTGGAGTACACCGGAAATCGGCAGTGTTTCTGGTGTGCAAGGAATAGTATAAATGGGTCATCAGTGCTGCGCGACAGCCTGGCCCTGCTTGTTATGCGGCCGTTTGTAAAATGTGAACAATATTTCTCACTAACATTTTGGAACCTCCGAACTAAATCTCCGTCACATGTTTTACATGTAAATATTTCCGCTTTGCTTTTTGGAAAACTGAGAACAAAAGGGTTCAGCATTTTGATGCGGTGCTTTGACACGCCAGTGTCTGTTTACAGAGCATCAGTGTACAGGTTAATAGTCTGCCCTTTCGACTAGGGAATGCTCTACGCTACATAGGAAGACCAGCGGAGGACAAGAAAAACCCCTTAGAGACAGGGATCAAAAATATAGAAGATTCCATAGATTAGCAGCGTATTCTCCTCTGTATACATCTTAAACAACTACCAACAAGAATAATTCCCCCCTCCTCCGATCTTGCTCTAAAAAGAGCTGTTTGAGAAACAGCCATGAGGCAAAGTGCATCCTTTAATTTTACACCGGCTCTATCAGTGGTCTCGCCCCCAGCATTCAGGAGAAGCTACTTCCTCTGTTGTCCAGCAGAAGGAGAGCCTACATTGACTGCACCTTCGAAGGCATAAGACAAAAGGCTTTGACATCATCCCAGTGCGCGCAGCAGATATTCTGGAAACTCAGGCTGTGTTCAATAATAGCAACAAAAACTTGCATTTATAGAGTGCCTTTAACATGTGTCAATGTCCGAAGCCATTTCACAGAGGCATAACATAAAATAAAATGGCAGCCACGCCAAAGACGGAGATATTAGGAGATGGCTCGGTCCAAGAGGTGGGGTTTGAAGATGGGTCTTGAAGGAGGAGACAGAAGTGGAGAGGCGGAGAGGTTGAGGGAAGGAATTCCAGAGCGTGGGGCTTAAGCAGTTGAAGGCTCAGCTGCTAATGTTGGGGTAAAGGGGTGGGAGGGACACACAAGAGGCCAGAGTCAGAGGAATGGAGTATTCATGGGAGGGGGGTTGCCAGGGGGGAGTTGTGAGGCTGGAGGTGGTTACAGAGATAGGGAGGAGCGAGGCCATGGAGGGATTTAAACATGAGAATGAGAATTTTAAATTGAAGGTGTTGCGGGACCGAGAGCCAATGTAGGTCACCGAGGATGGGGGGGATGGGTGAGCGAGACCTGTGCAGGATAGGATGTGTGCGCAGCAGAGTTTTGGACGATCTGAAGTTTATAGAGAGTGGAGTATGGGAGGCCAGCCAGGAGAGCTTTGGAACAGTCAAGTCTGGAGTTGACAAAGGCATGGATGAGGGTTTCAGCAGCAGATGGGCTGAGATTGTGGCAAAGGTGGGCGATGTTACAGGGGTGGAAATCGGTGGTCATGTAATGGAGAGGGTATGGGTTAGGTCTATAAAGGGGACTCAGTAAAATGTTCTCGATTAAATGTTCTCGATTAAAGAGACAACCATTCCTTTTTAACTTGCTTACGTTCCACCCTACGTAAACTTGAGGTCATCCAAAGTTCTGCTGCCCGTGTCCTAACTCACAGCAAGTCCTGTTCACCCATCACCCCTGTGCTCGCTGACCTAGATTGGCTCCCGGTTAAGCAACGCCTCGATTTTAAAATTCTCACCCTTGTTTTCAAACCCCTCCGTGGCCTCGTCCCTCCCTATCTCCATAATCTCCTCCAGCCCCACGACCCCCGCGAGATCTCAGCGCTCCTCCAATTCTGGCCTCTTGAGCATCCCCGATTTTAATCGCGCCACCATTGGCGGCCGTGCCTTCAGCTGCCTAGGCCCTAAGCTCTGGAACTCCCTCCCTAAACCTCTTTGCCTTTCTACCTCTCTTTCCTCTTTAAGATGCTCCTTAAAACCTACCTCTTTGACCAAGCTTTTGGTCACCTGCCCTAAAATCTCCTTATGTGGCGCGGTGTCAAATTTTGTTTGATAATCGCTCCTGTGAAGCGCCTTGGGACGTTTTACTACGTTAAAGGCGCTATCGAAATGCAAGTTGTTGTTGTTGTTGCTTAAGCTGAAAGCTGCCATTTAAAAAGCACCTTGAAACATTTTAATCGAATATTAGTGAATTTGCGAGGGTCTCCCCCACTTGCCAAACAAGTGCTAGCAGTGAGCATGTTCAGGGTATCGGAGCTCTAACCCTGTAGACCCGATTCTCTGGCCTACCCTCGCTCCCAGTGGAGCCCAAGTGGTCATTTTTACTGCACTGCTCTGTAGGTATTTTAAGATTTGCTATTTTTAAATATGACGGAACTCCACCTGTCCCACCTTCTGTACACTAAAGCAAGCAGGCAGGGCTCCCCCTGGTGGAGTAAGTGTGTAAAGGCACTGCCTGACACAGGCTGGCAGGTCCCTGGTTCAATCCCCGATCAGTGCAGCGCTGGCTGGGCTCATGGGTGTACGGGTGTGACTACTGGTACTGGAGAGCTGCTGAACTCAGTGGAACACTGCCGCAGAAGGACTAGGCACTCTCAAGAGGGGAGAAAAATCGGAAGAAGAAAGTAGGCATTAAAGAGCCCTGGTGTTAATCGTCTCTTAAAAGGGCCCAGGGCCAACGCTCCCGCTAAGGAAGCCCAGCCCAGGACCGGCTTTTCCAATGTTAAGTTTTTGCGTTGTGAATGGGCCTCGCAGTCCCTTAAAGGGCCCGCCCACGCAAAAAAGGGGGAACCTTGCCCGGGCCCATCGAAACTCTGGGCTAAAAATCAGTTATGGCCTGTTTTCAGCCGCTCCGGAACCATTTTAATAATGGGGGGGGGGGGGGGCGAGCTGCCTCTGGAGGAGCGACAGGTCCCTGTGGCCCGATCCAATTTAGGCCACTTGCCTCGCCGGCAGCGGCTCTGGAGGTAAGTCCTGGAAGTGTAGGGGGGGAGGGGGGGCGGGGGGCGGTGTGGAGATGACTAGGAGGCGGGAGATCGCGGGAGGGCAGCGGCCCTCAGGAGCACTCTGGGGCCAGGAGGAGCGCTGCTGCGCCACAGGAAAGCGAGTGAAAAAAAAAAACCCCAAGAATACTTAATTTTTTGGTGGCGGTTGCTGGTTAGGCTGCAGCAATCCCACCAAAACCTGAGGGGAGCAGGCCCGATGCCTGCGCTGACGAATTTTGCTGAGGGTTTCCTTAAAGAGACATTCGACCTCTCATTAGCACACGCAAGGGGCCTGCTGCCTTCTTAAGGCGGCTGCTCGGGATGTCTGAAAATTGTCCAAGGCCAAGTAGGGAATCAAACGTATTTTGGGTGCCCTTGAGGCTTGGCACTGGCCTGGAAAAACGGGCGCAACGAGGACCAATTTCTAGCCTGTCTTTTGTCCAGTCCGACAGCTGTTCTGGAGCAGAATCTCTTTATAACTGCATACATCAATAATTAAAGGCAAGCCTCCCCAACTCTTGACAATTACATGAAATAGTTAAGACGACATAACAGGTTTTCAACTGTGCCAGTTTTCTGGCAAATCCAGCCTATTACCTGGTTCACAGGTTAATAAAGAATGTTCTAGAAAACACAATCTTCACTTGTACTTTTCACAGAAAAAAATCTATTAAGATGCAACTGTGTCTGGCAAAAAATACACAGCCAATGAGAATTCAAGTTTTTTTTGGGGGGGGGGGGGGGAGGGGGGAGAAATCTGACTATAAAACTCTGTGGTTAGCGGAATATTATTCAGACTGGTGCAGCTCTGAAAGCTAGTCCAGTCAATAGTTCGAAGGAATGTGTGTGTGTGTGTGTGTGTGTGTTTAATACTGGCCTTAGAATTGGCAATTCAGTGCTGAGAGACCTACAGAAGATGCTGGGAATGTTCGGCTTTGAGCTTCACACCTCGATATCGTGGCCCAGAGATCCTTGCAATGTCCTCAAGTCCATTTCTGTTGAAGATTTCTTTGTGCGCTGCTCCTCACAGATCGCAGTCCGATCACTTGGAAGTCCTCATTTCCAGCATGCCTGGGCGGTAAAGGTACCTCCAGATGGCGTAGTAGTGGACGCCTGCTCCGATGGCCACAAAGAGGTGCCATATCGCGTGCGCGAATGGAATCCGGCCATCACTCTTGAAGAACAACATCCCCAGGCAGTAGAAGAAACCGCCCACCAGCAACTCAAACAGTCCATCAGTGTTAGGCTGAGTCAAGAGAGCAAGAAAAGCACATTTATTTCAATAAAGCACTTTGCCAAGCAACCCTTCGTCAGCTCTGTAATGACATTGCACGCATCTCATTAGCGTCCTGACTAATTTAAAGATAATCAGATGGCTGAACTTGTTGTTAGTATATTTTCACCTTGCCAGTGATGTATCATTTGCCAACCCTTCCTCCTCCAAAAAAAGCAAAGATAGGAGGTACAGGAAACTCTCGTTTAAACGGCACCTAAATATCCGGAATTCTCTAATAACCGGCAGAATTCATACTCCGAAAACTACAGTATACAGTCGTTTATAAGTTTTGTTTTACTGTTAAGTAATTAAAGAGTTATGGATTACCCTCAACTGGCATTACTGTACTTAATCAAGCATCTTCCACCATCCATTTAACACAACATTCTGTAGGGGAGTACCCAATTATACTGCACATTTCTTGATTTTTTAATTTTTGTTTGTTAAAAATAGCCTCGGTAGATAAACCTCTCCGTTATCCGGAATTTTTAATCAACCGGCACCATCCCGGTCCCGTCGGTGCCGGATACCAAAGAGTTTCCTGTACTTGCATTTATATAGCGCCTTTCACAAAGCCCTTTACAGCCAACAAAGCACTTCTTAAGTGTAGTCATTGTTGCAATATCGGGAAACGTGGGAGCCAATTTGCGCACAGCAAGGTCTCGCAAACAGCAATGAGATAATGACAGGATAATCGGTTTTGTTTTAGGCGAGAGCGCTGCCAACTGAGCCACGGCTGATGCGTGGGGAAAAAAAGACAAAGAAAAGCAGTTAAGAGGCAATCCATTCTGATCGGCTGTATTGGAGCCTTCCTCCAGCAGTTTGACACAACTGCTCTGTCGCCCTTGGTTATGGAACAGCTGTGGCTCAGTGGGTAGCATCACTCGCCTCTGATGTCAGAAAGTTTGTCGGTTCAAGTCCCGCTCCAGAGACTTGAGCACATAATCCAGGCTGACACTCCTGTTGCAGTGCTGAGGGAGCGCTGTGCTGTCGGAGGTGCCGTCCTTTGGATGGAATGTTAAACCTGGTCCCTGTCTGCCCTCTCAGGTGGACATAAAAGGTCCCATGGCACTATTTGAAGAAGAAGAGCAGGGGAGTTCTCCATGTTGCCCTGGCCAACATTTATCCCTCAACCAACCTCATTGCAACAGATGATCTGGTCATTATCACATCGCTGTTTGTGGGAGCTTGCTGTGCGCAAATTGGCTGCCGCATTTCCTACATTGCAACAGTGACCGCACTTCAAAAGTACTTAATTGGCTGTAAAGTGCTTTGGGATATCCTGAGGTTGTGAAAGGCGCTATATAAATGCAAGTCTTTCTTTGTGATTCACAGACTGATGGCCTCTTGGTCGCCAGTCATTTCATAAAAGATGATTTTTTTTTTTTGTTGATGAATCCCAACCATTCGGATTATCACCGCTTGTAAAAAAAAAATAAACTAATTTTCCCCCAAAATAAACAGCAGCGAGATCTCATGGTTGTGGCCGTACCTTCACTCCAGAGAAACTCTCGCTGGTGTCTGAAGAGAACGCACCAACATCACCACAAACCCCGAAACTGGTCATTTATCACATCGCTGTTTGTGGGAGCTTGCTGTGCACAAAATTGGCTGCCGCGTTTCCCTACATTACAACAGTGACTGCACTTAACAAGTAATTTATTGGCTGTGAAGAGATTTGGGATGTCCTGAGGTCACGAAAGGTGCTACAGAAATGCAAGTACTTTCTGACTTTATTGGTACAGAATTTCACAGACATCACTGTCGGAAAGTGCACTGATAACACTCACACTACCACACACACAGACAGACACAGACACAGACAGACACAGACAGACACACATACACTTTCACACACACAGACAGACACAGACAGACACAGACAGACACAGACAGACAGACACATACACTATCACACACTCACACACACAGACACACACAGACACACACAGACAGACACAGACAGACACAGACAGACACAGACAGACACACATACACTATCACACACACAGACACAGACACACACACTCACACATGTATTAGAAGAGAACAACCTCTTACCATCGACAGAATGACGAGTGCAGGAAAGATGCCCATTATCATGTAGCAGATCAGCTCCACAATTTTATACCTACAAGAAGAGAGGGTCAGAGGGGTAAGGGGAGTGGGAAAGAGAGGGAAGGAAAGAACACAACCTTGAGAATGAGATCGTTGCTATTATCACGGGTGAAATTAAATACTAATTATATCTCCCACAGAAGAGCTAACTTGCTCTACAGCCATCACAAGCAATCTAATGGCGAATGGTTAGGGTTCTGGGCACTCACTGTGATGGTTTCACACAGCGACTATTTGACAGCAATAGAGGCTGATCTGAATATTTGAGTTTCTTCGTTGGCAGTACTGAATTGAGGAATATTGCCGGCACACTTGGGAAGACCCCCGACCCAGCACAATACACAGGGGCACCCCCAACACATCGTACTGCTGTGAGCTCAAAGGGCTGGATATCTGTCTGTGGATAGCAAGCCTGAGACACATCTGGTGCAAGTATCCCTGACACTGGTTCTAGTCCAGTCTTCGCACCAGCCTTGCGACAAGCTTTAATTCGGCGTAGTAATCAGCCAGCGTGAACTGGTCGTCACCGGAACCAATCAGAATAACAGGGCCATAAAACTGAAGGAAGTGGCTGCCTGGCGTTATGTCCGTCTTGAGTTCATTAATTCAATGACTGTGCCACTCCTGAACGATCTAACGTGATGCAATTCTCCTCCAGATCCACCATCTCCAATCACTGCAGCTTGTCCCGTGGTTAAGAGAAATTCTGCAACACCGATCCCACTTGAGATCAACTTTTCAGATCACAATGATAGTCCGGAGTCATTTTAAGATCAAGCTCCATCCCGACCTCTCCATATCACACTGGCTCGTTAAGCACTGTGTAACCAGGTCTCTCTGCCGAGGTGTGATAAAGGGCAGTTGGAAAGATTAACTGTAATCATCTGGCTGTGTTCTCTGACTATATATGCTGTGACTATATGCATCTCTTCACTTCACCTGACGAAGGAGCAGCAGCTCCGAAAGCTTGTGATTTCAAATAAAGCTGTTGGACTATAACCTGGTGTTGTGCGACTTCTCACTTTTGTCCACCCCAGTCCAACACCGGCACCTCCGCATCATAACCAGGTCTTGATATCAATCAAACGCAGAACTTTTGTATCTCTCTGCACTGACCAAATGGCTACTGCTTGACTAATGATCAGCTATGGGGAAGAGTTGAGGCATCAATATCCATCTGGTGCCGTACTCATTAATTCTTCATGTGTCTTTAATGTACTTTGAGGATATTTGACAGTATTTGATACCTATAAAGCGATCCAGCATTGTACAGTGGCAGGAAGCTGGATTCAGCGTCAA
This sequence comes from Squalus acanthias, assembly GCA_030390025.1. NCBI lineage: Eukaryota > Metazoa > Chordata > Chondrichthyes > Squaliformes > Squalidae > Squalus > Squalus acanthias. Next base: position 58,426,164 of record CM059442.1, on the reverse strand, counting down.
CTGCTAATTTGTTATTCAGCCATTAACCTCTGGAAATCAGTGACAATTAAATCCTATTTGAAGATTACGACACATCAGAAAAGATCAAAAGAGGAAGGGATCGATGCAGCTTGAACTGGATAAGGGCCAAACCCATCCCAACACAAGCCTCTCCAACAAAACAAATCCAATGGGATTTTCCAGCAGGGATCCCTCCATCATTCTCACCTTCCCAGACAACTGCGTGCAGAACAGGCTCGAGGGACTGAATGGTCTACTCCTGTTCCTATGTAATATTAAATCAGTGGGCAACGATGAAGTAGATTATAAAAGCAACGATTAAAAATAATGTAAAAAAAAAATCAAACTGAAGGAAGTTACGCACCCAAGAGACGGAAGGAAAGCGAGAGGAGAGGTTGAAATAATATTGGAAAATGGGAGCGAAGAAATGGTCGGGCTTATTCATGTGCTACTACTCATGAGAAAGCAAATAGTGCAACTCACATTTATATGATGTATAAAGACGCCAAGGCATGTTTTACAGTGAGCTATATTAAATTCAGGCTGGTTGTGATTACGGTCCATTAACCTAGAAAATGCAGCATTAAAATGGCTCTATCATAAGGTAGAACAAAATAAATTGCAGGAATAAATGGAAAATGGTGTTATTTTAATTATAAAAATTGTTATCACTGAAAGGGAATTAGCCCCAGGGGTGCTGTAATGTTTGTCCTGCCCCACAGTTCAAGAGGAGTTATAATTCCAAGGCTGTATCCCTTGGGGAGTGCACTTTTACCGATATGTTCGGCTGCGGCAGGGATGATATCCTCTACCTGGGTCTAACATCGGTGCCTGAACATCACTGGTGTTGGAACAAGTTGATGGCAGATTTTTACAGCAGCAGAGTCAAACCATCAGTTATTTCATTGGGCGGTACAATGAGAAGAGCCATTTTGTGCAGTGCACTCATTAACTTCTTACATATCCTCAAATGCACGATATCAACAAAGTAAATCGGCAATGGAGGGAGTGCAGCGAAGGTTCACCAGACTGATACCTGGGATGGCAGGACTGTCGTATGAGGAGAGATTGGGTCGACTAGGCCTGTATTCGCTAGAGTTTAGAAGAATGAGAGGGGACCTCATTGAAACGTATAAACGTATGGAGAGAGATTGGGTCGATTAGGCTTATATTCGCTAGAGTTTAGAAGAATGAGAGGGGATCTCATTGAAACTTATAAAATTCTAACAGGACTAGACAGACTAGATGCAGGAAGGGTGTTCCCGATGGCGGGGGAGTCCAGAACCAGGGGTCACAGTCTAAGGATAAGGGGTAAGCCATTTAGGACTGAGATGAGGAGGAATTTCTTCACCCAGAGAGTGGTGAACCTGTGGAATTCTCCGCCACAGAAGGCAGTTGAGGCCAATTCATTAAATATATTCAAGAAGGAGTTAGATATATTTCTCAAGGCTAAAGGGATCAAGGGATATGGGGAGAAAGCAGGGACAGGGTACTGAATTTGGATGATCAGCCATGATCTCATTAAATGGCGGAACAGGCTCGAGGGGCCGAATGGCCTACTCCTGCTCCTATCTTCTATGTTTCTATATTTCTATAAAATTCTGACAGGGCTAGACAGACTGGATGCAGGGAGGATGTTTCCCCTGGCTGGGGGGTCTAGAACGAGGGATCACAATCTCAGGATATTTAGGACTGAGATGAGGAGAAATTTCTTCACTCAGAGGGTGGTGAACCTGTGGAATTCTCTACCCCAGAGGGCTGTGGAGGCCAAGTCACTGAATATATTTAAGAAGGAGATAGATAGATTTCTAGACACAAAAGGCGTCAAGGGGTATGGGGAGAGAGCGGGAATATGGTATTGAGATAGAGGATCAGCCATGATCATATTGAATGGCAGAGCAGGCTCGAGGGGCCGAATGGCCTACTCCTGCTCCTATTTTTCAATGTTTCTATGTTTCAAACTTTTTTTCCTTAAACCAACATAACAAAATAAGAGAGGTTGGACTCGGTACAGTGGGTTAAGAACATAAGAAATAAGAGCAGGAGTAGGCCACACGGCCCCTCGAGCCTGCTCCGCCATTCAATAAGATCATGGCTGATCATCGACCTCAACTCCACTTTCCCGCCCGATCTCCATATCCCTTGATTCCCCTAGAGTCCAGGTTGGTGACAGTGTGGTTTCACCTCTGGAACTGGGCTCAGTCCAGCTCACATGGGGCAGAGGTATCCCTCTGTACCAACTGCAAGGGTCCTTAAACAGGAAGACTTTGAGCTCGAACTCCAGTGAGCACGTGCACACAACACAAAAACCTTGGGATTAAATGGATCCAGTCAAACATAAAGCATAGCGGGTATGGGAAATAGACGGCATCACGCTGGTTGAGCCAGAGCTGGGGGCAAAGTGAAGAGAGCTTTACTCCACTGCCTAGACCGTGAGACCTGGGAGGACTTGCACTATGATGCGAGATGGCAAAAATGTGTTCGCATCCCCCAGCACCGAGATCCCTACTTTGATGAGCTCAAAATTCTGTCTGCCCGCAAAAAAAGTTTTAAACCGTTAGTCATTTTGTAAAATATTAATACGGTGCTGAAAAATGAGAGATGATTGTATCAGCTATTTATGGCCTCGCAGATGTACCACTGTTGCTCAAGAGAGAGGGGAAATGGAGAACTGTCAGTCTGCAATCTCCAACCCCTAGACCATCACTTAGTAAGGTGAACTCTAATCATAGGTGACCTAGTTACAGTTATTTAAAGCTCTGGTTAGCCCCCATCCGGAAAACTGCATTCAGTTCTGTACACTGCACCTCAGGAAGGATATATTGGCCTTAGAGGGGGTGCAGCACAGATTCACCAGAATGATACTGGGGTTAAATTATGAGGACAGGTTGCATAGGCTAGGCTTGTATTCCTTGAGTATAGAAGATGCGGAGATGCCGGTGTTGGACTGGGGTGGACAAATGTGAGAAGTCGCACAACACCAGGTTATAGTCCAACAGTTTTATTTGAAATCACAAGCTTTCGGAGCGCTGCTCCTTCGTCAGCGCTCCGAAAGCTTGTGATTTCATATAAAGCTGTTGGACTATAACCTGGTGTTGTGCGACTTCTCACATTTGAGTATAGATGATTAAGGGGTGATCTAATAGAGGCGTTTAAGATGATTAAAGGATTTGATAGGGTAGATAGAGAGAAACTATTTCCTCTGGTGGGTGGGAAGTCCAGAACAAGGGGGCATAACCTTAAAATTAGAGCCAGGCCGTTCAAGGGGTGATGTCAGGAAGCACTTCTTCACACAAAGGGGAGTGGAAATCTGGAACTCTCGCCCTCAATAAGGTGTTGAGGCTTGGGGGGGGGGTGGGGGGCAATAGACAATTTCAAAACTGACATCGATAGATTTTTGTTAGGCAAGGGTGTTGAGGGATATGGAACCAAGGCGGGAAGATGGAGTTAAGATACAGATCAGCCATGACCTAATTGAATGGTGGAACAGGCTCGAGGGGCTGAATGGCCTCTCCTGTTCCTACATCCTGTAGTTCACCCCGTGCCGGAGTTCAGGCTTGGGTGCCTGGTTCTATTAAAAGTACCCGTCTGGTAAAATTCAGCACGAGTTTCCATCTCCTCTGTGCTCTGGGCAATTCCGACAGCTCGCGTTTACTGACACCCACATACGTAACTCCAGGAGAGGGTTGTCTACATTTGCAATGTTTCCTGATCCATTTTTATTCTTTCATATTCACCTAGCCTTGTCATTCCAAATGGAAGTTCAGGTCTTTGTGAAGTATTAAAATACGGCTTGGTTGTAATATATATATTAGAATTCTGAAATTTTAAAAAAGGAGCAAATTTTTTTAATTTTTAATTTCCCCTTCTTTGAATAGCCCGCCCTTTACCCTCCCCACCAAGTGGAACCCGCACTACTTCCTGGTTGGGAAGACAGTCTTGGAGATTGATAAATTTTTGTTAACCGAGGGTATTAAGGGACAAAGGCGGGTATATGGAGTTGGGCCGCAGATCAGCCGTGATCTCATTGAATGGCGGAACAGGCTCGAGGGGATAAATGGCCTCCTCCTGTTCCTATGTTCAGTGCCAGGTGCTGTTCCTAGGCCAGCCTCTCGGGGGCACCGCAGACTAGGCCTTCAGTTTGTGCTGCTGGGTGGCATGGTTGCCGCTGCCAACCAGCTCTTCCTGAAGGCCTGGCTGAGAGTGGAAAATAGTGGTGTGTGTGGGCTGGGGGCTGGGATCAATATCCCGCACACCAGTGGAACAGTGTGTTAGTGTAATAAAGCTGCATTGTTAGTGAGTTTTAACTAAATAGGTAATAACTATAACACGGTTATAAGTACATACCAGCTCCTCCTCACTATGCCCTTCATTTCTGTTTCACTTTCAGTCAGTCTAGGTACTCACCGCTCATGAAACAGAAACACATAGACGGTCCCTACACAGGCCATTATCCATATGATCCAGCGCATGTGAGATGCCCAGGGGCTCAGCTCTCGCAGATTCAGCCTATGGAAGGGAACAGCAGCACATTAACTTGGTTCAGTTCAACATGGGGGGGGGGGGCAAAGCCAGGGTCTTGTGAATGGAACGGACGCTTATTTCAGAGGCTGCTGTAACGCAGGTGTCACTCAGTCGGTTCTGAGCCGGTTAGGGGCGCGGGAGTTGTTCTTATGCTGCCACGAGGGCGAAGTTCAAGTGATCCTGAACTCCAGGGTTGGAATGCTGTCTTAAATTCTACCAGTGGTTATGGCATTAGGTCTGTCAACTCTGGGGAAATATGGTAAGGCAACATCTTTGGCGATGAGTATTTGACAGAGTGGCTGTATGTAGGAGGTGTGAGGGATGTTACCACCACTACCCCTTATCACCTTTGAGCGCCAGCTCTATCGATTTAAAATTGCCGGTATGAAAGGTGAGGAGAGATGTTAGGAGCAATTTCTCTACGCAGAGAGATGCCGCAGCACGGAATGCGTTGCCACAGTGGTCGAGGCAGAGACCATTGCACCTTTTAAGGGAATGGTGCGTTAATATTTGAAGCAGAAGAGCTGTGGGGAGAGCGCAGAGCAGTGGGATTGGTTTGGGATTGCTCCAGCAAAGAGCTGGCACGCACCTGATGGGCCGAATGACCTCCTACTGTGCTGTAAATTTTATGGTCCTATGGTAGTCCGTCGCACTTCAAAACACTGCCCGTTACTCACTGTCCCTGAGCTTACACTATCCTCGTCTTGCTCCTCTTATTTGCAGTGAGCAAGTACACCAGATGGTGGCAGTATTGAGCCATGCTCGCTGAGAAGATCCCAGGTCGCCTCCCTGGTATTCCCTGAGTTAGAGATCTCAGCCAGGGTGGTCAGTAGGAATACTCTTATCACAATCCAGAGACCCCCCCTGCTGGAAAGCACAAACGGAGCCAGGATGGGATTGGGCTCAACTACAATGCCTTCCATGGTCGAATAACCCACTGAAGCTCGCCATCCAGGCCGTCACGTAAACAAATTGGCCTCTTGGATGGGGTTAGCAGAGGGCGGTCAACACTTATAGACCTGTACCTCCAACATGAGTCAAGCACAGTGGGGAAAATCCTAATAAAACCTCTTGGAATGGGACAGTGGAGACAAAAACCTTGGAATCATTTAAGAAACACCCAAGGTCTGCCGGAAGAGCACCCCTATAAAGGTAAGAGTTAAACTTTCCTTAGTTGGGGCGGGAGGAGTAGGAGTGGTCCTCCAGGCCCCACGAGGAAAGTCTGGGCCTTTGCCACCTGCCCCCCCTCTTCCCACCTGCCGAAACCCCCCTTCCGTTCCACATGACTTACCTGAGGGCAAGCGGGTCACCTACTGGCTCCCAGCCAGCTACCACTTTGCATCTGTATCAGGCGGTCAGGATGTAAACGAGGCTCAGGTGTTAAACTAGCCTGGACTTCACATCGATGACATGGGGGGAATTCTAAAGCTCACACCGCCCCCTGTCCACCCAAAACCCACTCCCAGTTAAACCGCACCCCTCCCTCCACCCCGCTGTGGTTGGGGCCGGATCATCTCCCTGGATGGGTAAGTTGAATCAATTAGCCGTCCTCATCTGCACCAATCTTGTGATCCCCCCGAAACAATGAAATAAAAAACCGGACACGGCACAGAACTTTAAGAGCTGGCCGTTCCGCAAACTTCAAACCTGCTGCCTGCTAAATTTAGCAAATGAATTCGTAACCGCGTTTCCTAGGAGACCAGTTCGTACACTACTGCCGTCTGACTAACTCATTAAATCGGAGAAGAGGAGAAAGAATTCCTGCTGTAAATTCAGCGCAATCGTGAATTCAGCCTTAAACCCTTATTTAAATCAATTTGATTAATAAAGCATTCTTTTCGCTGGTGACTGCTCTTGGAGCTGTGGGTGTTCATCAAATTCACACATTTAAAACAAAAAATTCCCTTCTCAATAAATCACCGAATTCAGGCAACATTAAAAAAGTGAAAGAAAAAACCAAGAAGAACGACGATGCCTTTATGCATAAATCTGCCGTCACAATTCACTCCACCTGGCTCTTTCACTTGTTGTCCTAAGATGAAGCCATGTGATATTACTTAAGACAGTGGTGTGAAATTATTTTAACAGGGCGTGAACCCAGACTGGCTTTTTATTTTAAATAAGTTAATGCCTTACTTAAAAGGGGTCCATCTTGACTCTGTGCGATAGTGTAAAATGGGTGATAGTGAATCGGGAGCCCGCCTTACAACTCTCCCTATTTGTATTTCCGTTGACTTCCATGGACATAAAAATGGGGAGAGATGTAAAACAGGCCGCCGACTCGCTATCACCCGTTTTACCCCATCGCACAAAGTCAAGCTCTGCCCCAAAGTATCAGACAGAAGAATCTCACACAAGTGCATTAAGCATATACGACATGGGGTCATTACTAGACCATTAACCCTTAGTCCCCCCACTAGTCCTGCCTGCTTGTTCAATGCCTTTTTCTACCCCCCACCAGCACATAGGATATACGGCCCAACCAGTCCATGCCGGCGTTTATGCTCCACTCGAGCCTCCTCCCGTCTTTCCTCATCTAAATCTATCAGCGTAACCCTCTATTCCCTTCTCCCTATTATGCTTGTCTAGCCTCCCCTTAAATGCATCTATACTATTCGCTTCAACCACTCCCTGTGGTAGCGAGTTCCACATTCTCACCACTCTCTGGGTAAAGAAGTTTCTTCTGAATTCCCTATTGGATTTCTTGGTGACTATCTTATATTGATGGCCTCTAGTTATGCTCTTCCCCACAAGTGGAAACATTCTCTCTGTATCCACTCTATCAAAACCTTTCATAATTTTAAAGACCTCTATTAGGTCACCCCTCAGCCTTCTTTCTTCAAGAGAAAAGAGACCCAGCCTGTTCATCCTTTCCTGATATGTATACCCTCGCATTTCTGGTATCATCCTTGTAAATCTTCTCTTCACCCTCTCTAGTGCCTCTATATCCTTTTTATAATATGGCAACCAGAACTGTACGCAGTACTCCAAGTGTGGTCTAACCAAGGTTCGATACAGGTTTAGCATAACTTCCCTACTTTTCAATTCTATCCCTCCAGAAATAAACCCTAGTGCTTGGTTTGCTTTTTTTTATGGCCTTGCTGACCTGTGTCGCAACTTTTAGTGATTTGTGTATTTGTACTCCGAGATCCCTTCTCTCTCCCACTTGTTTCCATGACTCCAGGCCCCTGCTCTCTGACCCAAATAACCAGTCTTCACATCTGAACCCAGACAGTGAGCGACGGCAGTCATTTTTAGCCACCACAGCCAAGCTTGATCCACTGCTCAGCTGGAGCCAGTGCACATGCACTTTTCCAGCAAGGGTTACTAGATAGCAATCAAGAGCGTGAACCCAAGTTGAATTGTTTCCCTCCCGTTCAAGCCCAGCTGTACGACCCCCACCCACCACCACTGTCCTGACTGAGGTACGTTAACTCAGTACAGTACAGGGACTGAACACGGAGCCTTCCTGGTCTTCAAGGCTCAGTACCACACCTCGCGCTTGATTCAGCATCAGGCCGTCCCTGCTGGGAACCTGGTAGATGCACTTTTTCCATTCTAGGTTCACTGAGGCTCGATGCAATGATGTACCTCTGAAGATGGAGTCCAAGTGGGTTGGTTGCCAACTCTGGCTGGAGATATTCCTGGACCCTCCCGCCTCCGACTGCCCACGCTCCTGCCATTGGTCGCCTGACCCAACCACCTGCACATTACATCACCAAATGGTGCCCAATTGGATGATTCTTGACTGTCAGTCAAACGGCCTTTCCCCGCCTCCCCCCCCAATCTCCCAATATTTTTTATAACCAATAAATGAAAGCGTACAAAGCAAATTAAAAAAAACAAAAACACTTTTTTTTAACGCCCAATAGCTTTTTCTCCAGGGTTGTTGGGAGCAGTTGTCCAGGAGATTAATCTTTAATTCCTGGAGACTCCAGGGCAATCCTGGAGGGTTGGGAACAATGTTCCCGCTAAGGTGCGCACCGGGTGCGGCTGCGCAGTAATCTGAAAGGTCCCACGCAGACCGCTCACCGGCTTTTACATTGAAATAACCACGCATGCGCAGAAATTTAAAGGGACCGCGCATTAAGAGAAGCAGGCCGCGCAGAAGAAAACGCAGTTTACAGGGAACACTGGTTGGCAACCCTGAGTCCTAGGCATTCAAAGCCGCCATTTTCAACAGTATTTCAAGAGACTGTGGGACTTTGGGTGAATGGCAGCAACTAAAACCCTCAGGTAGTAACAGTGGTGAGAAAGACATATCAACTGCTGTGCCCGTTAGGGGACGCTGTCAGCCTGTCACAGTCGACAGCACTGATATGTCCGGATGAGCTGAACTACATGAGGGAAAGAGTCTGGGCGAAGAACAGAATTGGCAGGAACCTGTGAGCCATTCAGCCAATCAACATCACTAAAAAAAAAGGGAGATTATCCGGTCATTATCACATTGCTGTGTGTGGGAGCTTGCTGTGCGTAGATTGGCTGCCGCGTTTCCTACATTGCAACAGTGACTACACTTCAAAAAAAAGTCCTTCATCGGCTGTAAAGCGCTTTGGGACGTCCGGTGATCGTGAAAGACGCTATATAAATGCAAGTCTTTCTTTTTCCCAGGGAAAAGTGCCGAGAAAGCCGAAAAGGGAAAGGGATCATTTACAAAAACGTGACAGGGAATGGGAGCGGTGGGGGGGGATGGTGGGGTGAGAAAGGCAGGAAAAAAATAAAATGGGGAGTAGGGAAAACAAGCAGAGTTTGAAAAGTGTAAAAGATATTCAATAAAGTATGCTAAGAAATGCAAACATCATAACGAAAGAAAGAAAGACTTGCATTTATATAGCGCCTTTCACGACCACGGGATGTCTCAAAGCGCTTTACAGCCAATGAAGTACTTTTTGAGTGTAGTCCACTGTTGTAATGTGGGAAACGCAGCAGCCAATTTGCGCTCAGCAAGCTCCCACAAACAGCAATGTGATAATGACCAGATAATCAGTTTTTGTTATGTTGATTGAGGGATAAATATTGGCCAGGACACCGGGGATAACTCCCCTGCTCTTCTTCGAAATAGTGCTGCGGGATCTTTTACGTCCACCTGAGAGAGCAGACGTTTAACGTCTCATCCGAAAGACAGGCATCGGAGTATGACTACAGTAAAGTCAAAAATGGCAAGTCCCATTCAGGGTTAGTTTTTGTTGCTCACCCATCCATCTACATGTCTTTTGCTTTCATAAATCCTCACCCTTTTTCTTATAAAGCCCTCTTCATACAACAGTCAGTTTACCATGGCAACCAGAGTCACTTTTATCACAATGAAGATCTGGTAATGAAAACCAATTTGAAGGCTGTGTTGAATTTTGTTGGAAGAATGCGAACATTCTGAGAAGTGTGACCAGAAATACCACGTTCTACTACATTTGGAGTTTTAATCTGTGGTGTCATGGGTTTCACCTACAACTCCTACCTAGTAAGATCCTGATTTTATCTGTTTTGTGTGTTTGTGTGTGTATGTGTGCGCGTATGGCTGTGTGTGCGAATGTTTGAGTAATTCTGTGCGTGTTTGCATGTTTGTGTATGTCTGTGTGTGCGTGTTTGTGTATGTCTGTGTGTGCGTGTTTGTGTATGTCTGTGTGTGCGTGTTTGTGTATGTCTGTGTGTGCGTATGTGTGTGCGCGCGTGTTTGTGTATGTCTGTGAGTGCGTGTTTGCGTATGTCTGTGTGTGCGTGTTTGTGTAGGTCTGTTTGCGTATGTCTGTATGTGTGCGTGCTTGCATAATTCTGTGTGTTTGCATATGTCTGTGTGCGTGTTTGCATATGTCTGTGTGCGTGTTTGCATATGTCTGCGTGCATGTTTGCATATGTCTGTGTGCATGTGTGTGTGCAGGGGGCATTTGATGAATTGAGACCTGGTGTTTCCTTACAGTGAGGAAGGGATGATTAGGATGAGACTAGGGAGCAGGTTATCTGCTTGCCCTGACCTGCCCTCTTGACTGGGGCATCGTGCATGACTGAGGTGGATGTAGAAAAGTACCGGAGGAAAAAAAAAAGTACCGTACCAAAAAAATGCACATAAGCAAATCTGACGAGAACATGGGTAACATTGACGGAATTTATAAGGATCAATATTCCCTGTAATTCCCTGCGCGGCCCATTCAAAAGTCCGCGTTTTTTTCCCAATTTAAAAGCCGGCTCAGCAGCAGCGCGGAAACCCTGGAGCAACCGCGCAGCTTAAAGGGAACATTGATAAGGATCACATCAAACATAAAGGTGTGAGATATCGACGCATAAATGTGGAGCCTGAATGAAAAGCTTAATTAAATCCAAAAGATGTGAAGATTCTGACGGAGACACAGCTACATGACTCCATTCTGGACTGCGCTCCCCGATTTTGCTTGTTATAGGTGGGACTCTGGCAGCGAAGGAGGTAGGTTCATGAAATGTGTCTCTCCAAAACTAGAACATCATGTCTTGGATGTTATTTCAGTCACATTAACCACTAATGTGACAGAAATACCATCCAAGGCATGAGGTTCTAGTTTGGGTTTTGATACAGGACGGTAAGAAAGCATGGGACAAGGGCAGTGATGTGGCATGTTGGAGCAGCGAAGAGCGTCATGGAATGGCTAGACGCAAGCCCAAATCTCTACTCCATTGGCCTCCTGATATCTGGCTTGGTGCTGTGGCAAACCAGCAAGAAAAGGGCAGGTGCTTTCCCCTGTCATTAAAAAAATAAGGTCACTGGGTAAACTCATTGCTGGTCAGGTGGCAAAAGAGTGGCAAAGACAGATCCTGGGAGCAGGTCACCTACCCAACTCTTCAGCAATAGGAACTGCTCTGTCTGGCGAGATCAGAAAATGGGATGGAGGGGAGAGGGAAATAAGAACATTAAAGAAACAGAACAGGAAAAAGCCACACAATGCATCTACTCCAGTCCTTCCAAGAGACCAAGTAAAACCTGTATTGGACACTCATAGACACTTATTCAATCTCCAGTGGTAACGTGCTCTGACCCGGAGAAGGTGATGAGACCTTTGGCACTGTTGGTACCAATGGCGGAAATGAGTGTGCGCTGGTTGTCCCAGCTCCTTGCTTAGCTGAACTCTATAATAAACACTAAAACAACTTAGAAAAAGCTCCCACAAGGATCTTGCTAACTATCAGTGTCAGCTGTGGCTCGGTGGGTAGCACTCTCTCGCCTTGGAGCCAGAAGGTTGTGGGTTCAAGTCCCACTCCAGAGACACGAGCACAAAAATCTAGGCTGACACTCCAGTGCAGTGCTGAGGGAGCGCTGCACTGTCGGAGGTGCCGTCTTTCAGATGAGACGTTAAACCGAGGCCCCGTCTGCTCTCCCAGGTGGACGTAAAAGATCCCGCGGCACGATTTTGAAGAAGAGCAGAAGAGTTCTCCTAGCCAATATTTATCCCTCAATCAACATAACAAAAACAGATTATCTGGTCATTATCACATTGCTGTTTGTGGGAGCTTGCTGTGCGCAAATTGACTGCCGCGTTTCCTACATTACAGCAGTGACTGCACTTCAAAAGTACTCTGTTGGCTGTAAAGCGCGTTGGGACGTCCGGTGGTCGTGAAAGGCGCGATAGAAATATAAGTCTTTCTTTCTTTTCTTTTTTACCAAAAAAAAAAGACAAGTTATTGATTGGGTTATCTTGCACTCACCCATATAGGATCTGTAGATCTCCCAGCAGCTGACTCTGAGCAGCAGTGGCACAGGCCTGGGAAGAGGTTGCTGCACCTGCTGCAGCTGGCGAGTAGCTTGGGGAAAGCAAGGAACTGAGGAGAAAATAGAGGGATTTCACCCGCTAATAGTCATTTCTTTATTGTGCCCCCCCCCCCCCTTTTGCCACGATGAATTCAACTATCCGCGTGCAACCCGGGAGGGTGCGGAGATCGTTTTACTATGACGCCACATTCGTAGATTTATATAATCAGGCAGCGCGGCAAAGGAGGCCATTCAGCCCATCGTGCCCCTGCCGTATTTTGAGCAACGAGCCGCTTACGAAATATAACCCAGTAGAAATGACGCCATTCTATCATGTCACAAAAAATAACTCACAAGGTGCTGTAGATGCCAGGGAACAGTTTTCACTGTAGAATCATAGAATGATACAGCACGGAAGGAGGCCATTCAGCCCATGGTGCCTGTGACTTTGAAAGAGCGGTCCAATTAATCCCACTCCCCCTGCTCTTTCCCCATCATTTTTTCCCCTTCAAATATGTATCCAATTCCCTTTTTGAAAGTTAAGATTGAATCTGCTCCCACCACCCTTTCAGGCAGCGCATTTCAGATATTGCCACCAAGCTTTGTTCTATTTTTTTTCCCAAGTGGCACACATCTAAAGATCACCAGGATCCACAACATCTCATTCCTTTGTGAATAATCCAACACACACCTTAGAACCAGATTTAGAATTAAAAACGTAGATAAACCTGACCCCAATGTAACCTCTTCCCACCCCTCGGTTTTTGAATATGAGGAGGAAATGGCCGCACTATCTGTGCTACACTCCATCAGGCTCTTTCCTCCACCATGTCCACCCTAACACGTTGAAGCAAAGGTTCATCATTGAACTAATAGTCACGCTTCCCCGCAGAATAACTCATGCGGCAACTCGAGGCAGTGCGGCACTCGTTGAGGTTATCGCAAAGCCCGGTTACGTTTTGTGAACTGTACGCTCATAAAAGTGAGGGATTAATGCTGGCGAGTGGAACAATTTCCATTTCAGGCGCCCAGTGTCAGCATCAAGCTCTCCCAGGCCAGGTTTAGCAAGGTTAGGTGCAGAGTAAAGCTCCTCAACTCTGTCCAAAAATGTGCCTCGGCACCAACCTCGTAAGATCACCCCTTGCTATTCCAGCGGGACATTTTTTCCATTAACCACACCAGCTATCCTGCGGGCACTCTGAGTGAGATTGTTAATTCAGTGCAAATGGAGTGACAGTTTTATGTTGGGGGTTTACACTTACTAAGAACTAGATGAGCACGGCCCAAAAAGATTCTATTCTCTATTACTTTCCTCATTATTTTCTTACTGGCGAGAGACTAGGAACTGTGGAGGAGCAAAGGGATTTAGGCGTCCATATACACAAGTTATTAAAAGCTAGGGCACGGGTACAAAAAGTAATCAAAAAGGCTAATGGAATGTTGGCCTTTATCTCAAAGGGGGCTGGAACATAAAGGGGAAGAAGATATGCTTCAGTTGTACTTTGTGTTCTTTGGGGTTCAGAGGGTTACATTATGCGAACAGGTTGCACAGACTAGGCTTCTTTCCCTTGAGTACAGAAGATTAAGGGCTGTGCTAATTGAGGTTTAAGATGATTAAAGGATATGATTGGGAGTCTTGAACAAGGGGGGCATAACCTTGAAATTAGAGCTTAGCTGCTCAGGGGTGATGCCAGGAAGCACTTCACCCAGCTGGAAATCTGGAACTCTCTCCGCCAAAAAGCTGTTGAGGCTGAGAATCAATTGAAAATTTCAAAACTGAGATCGATCGATTTTTGTTAGCGAAGGGTATTAAGAGATATGGAACCAAGGCGGGTAGATGGAGGTGAGATACAAATCAGCCACGATCTAACTCAATGGCGGAGCAGGCTCGAGGGGCTGAACGGCCTATTCCTGTTCCTATGTTCCTACTCATGATAAATGCTTTGAATGTGTGATAGAGTGATGGGAGGGGCAAAGATCAGAGTGCACGCTGGGGTGGGTTATCCTTGGGTATTTTCTTGTCATCAGCTCCAGAATGGGGCACTGGCAAGGAGATCGCTACCCCACCGCACCCCCCCCACCCCGCGCACCATCGGTGTCAGACCTGGGGCTGGAGACATAAAAGAGAAGGAAATTATTTTACGAACGGGACAACAATCGGGCTAAATGTTGGTGTTCAGAGGGACCTGGGTGCCCTTGTACACGAATCACTGAAAGTTAACATGCAGGTACAGCAAGCAATTAGGAAAGCAAATGGTATGTTGGCCTTTATTACAAGAGGATTTGAGTATAAGAGTAAAGACATCTTACTGAAATTATATCGGGCCCTGGTGAGACCACACCTGGAGTATTGTGTACAGTTTTGGTCTCCTTACCTAAGGAAGGATATACTTGCCATAGAGGGAGTGCAACGAAGGTTCACCAGACTGGTTCCTGGGATGGGGGGATTGTCCTATGAGGAGAGATTGTGTAGTCTAGGCCTATATTCTCTAGAGTTTAGAAGAATGAGAGGTGATCTCATTGAAACATACAAAATTCTTACAGGGCTTGACAGGGTAGATGCAGGGTGGATGTTTCCCCTGGCTGGGGAGTCTAGAACCAGGGGTCACAGTCTCAGAATAAGGGGTCGGCCATTTAGGACTGAGATGAGGAGAAATTTCTTCACTCAGAGGGTGGTGAATCTTTGGAATTCTCTACCCCAGAGAGCTGTGGAGGCTCAGTCGTTGAGTATATTCAAGACAGAGATCGATAGATTTTTGAATATTAAGGGAATCAAGGGATATGAGGATAGTTCAGGAAAGTGGAGATGAGGTAGAAGATCAGCCATGATCTTGTTGAATGGCGGAGCAGGCTCGAAGGGTCAAATGGCCTGCTCCTGCTCCTATTTCTTATGTTCTTAAATGGAACAGTTGGATTAAGCAATTAAAAACCAGCCTACGGGTGACTTACATATAGGCCGTGGAATTTCCTCGGAGATACTCCCACTCCCGTGCCATAACGTGATCGTATGTCACAGAAGCTCCGAGAAAATTCCCGGCTCACGTGCGTTTATAAAACTGTTGAACCCTAGTACAATGGCTGCGTCCTTATAAGTTGCGTATCAATCCTTACCCAAGTGCCAAAAATGGAAATCCAGAGGTGATCGGGGTTAACAAGATAGACACGAAAGCCATTTGACTTGCTCCAACTCATTCATTCAGGGAAAAAAAAACCTACGGCCCCACCCCATCACAACGTCCAACATCAACCATTTTTAATCGATTCCAAGATTTCTGCCTCCATTACCCACCCCCCCCCCAAGTCCATGTGTTGATCATTCTTTGCGTGAGGAAGAACTTTCTGACATCTATCCTAAATTTACACTAGTGACCCCTTACCCTATCAATCATTTATACGCTGTGAGGTCACTTCCTTTCCAAGCTGAGCGGGCCAAGTTTCTCCAGTCTTTTCAGGGTCCGTGTACACAGATCACTAAAATGTAGTCGTCAGGTGCACAAAATAATCAAAAAGGCTAATGGAATGTTAGCCTTTATAACTAGAGGGCTGGAATATAAAGGGGAGTAAGTTTTGCTCCAGCTACACAAAGCCCTGGTTAGACCACATCTGGATACTGTGTACAGTTCTGGGCACCGCACCTCAGACAGGATATATTGACTTTGGAAGGAGTGCAGTGCAGATTCACCAGAATGTTACCAGGGCTCCAAGGGTTAGATTATGAGGAGAGATTGCATAAACTAGGCTTGTATTCTCTGGACTATAGCAGGCTAAGGGCTGATTTGATTGAGGTTTTTAGGATTTTGAAAGTAATTGATAGGGTAGATGGAGAGAAACTTTTTCCGCTGGTGGGGGAGGCTAGGACAAGGGGACATAAGAACATAAGAAATAGGAGCAGGAGTAGGCCATTCGGCCCTTTGAGCCTGCTCTGCCATTCAATGAGATCATGGCTGATCTTCTGCCTCAACTCCATTCACCGGCCCTATCCCCATATCCCTTGATGCCTTTACTAGTCAGAAATCTATCGACTTCTGTTTTGAATATACCCAATGAGCCTTCACAGCCCTCTGGAGTAGAGAATTCACAAGATTCACCACCCTCTGTGTGAAGAAATTTCTTCTCATCTCAGTCCTGAATGGCCTACCCTTTATCCTGAGGCTGTGGCCCCTGGTTCTAGACTCCCCAGCCAAGGGAAACATTCTCCCAGCATCCACCCTATCAAGCCCTGTAATAATTTTGTATGCTTCAATGAGATCCCCTCCTATTCTTCTGAATTCAAGAGAATACAGGCCTAGTTTACTCAATCTCTTCTCATACGACAGTCCCGCCATCCCAGGAATCAATCTCGTGAACCTTTGTTGCACTCCCTCTATGGCAAGTATATCCTTCCTTAGGTAAGGAGACCAAAATTGTACACAGTACTCCAGGTGTGGTCTCACCAAGGCCCTATATAATTGGAGTAAGACTTCTTTACTCCTGTACTCAAATCCTCTTGTAATGAAGGCCAGCATACCATTTGCCTTCCTAATGGCTTGCTGCACCTGCACATTCACTTTCAGTGACTCATGTACAAGGACACCCAGGTCCCTTTGAGCATCTGCATTCCCAAATCTTTCACCATATGGGAAATACTCTGCCTTTCTGTTTTTTCTACCAAAGTGGATAATTTCACATTTATCCACATTATATACCATCTGCCATGTTCTTGCCCACTCACTGAGCCTGTCGAGATCCCCTTGAAGCCTCTTCACATCCTCTTCACAACTGACACTGCCACCTAGCTTTGTATCATCAGCAAATTTGGAAATGTTACATTTAGTCCCCTCATCCAAATCATTGATATAGATTGTGAATAGCTGGGGCCCAAGCACCGATCCTTGCGGTACCCCACTAGTCACAGCCTGCCATCCTGAAAAAGACCCGTTTAACCCTACTCTTTGTTTTCTGTCTGTTAACCAATTCTCAATCCATGCTAGTATATTACCCCCAATTCCATGTGCCCTAATTTTGTTCACCAACCTCTTGTGTGGGACCTTATCAAAGGCCTTCTGAAAATCCAAATACACCACATCTACCGGTTCCCCTTTGTCTACTCCACTAGTTACATCCTCAAAGAACTCCAATAGGTTTGTCAAACAGGATTTCCCTTTCATAAATCCATGTTGACTCTGCCCAATCTTACTATTAGTTTCTAAGTGCCCAGTTATTGCATCCTTTATAATAGATTCCAGCATTTTTCCAACTACTGATGTGAGGCTAACAGGGACATAACCTTAAAATCAGAGCCAGTCCATTCAGGAGAGAAGTTAGGAAACACTTCGTCACGCAAAGGGTGGTAGAAGTGTGGAACTCTCTCCCACAAAAAGCGGCAGATGCCAGCTCAATTAATAATTTTAAATCTGGGATCGGTAGATTTTTGCTAGACAAGGGTATAAAAGGCTATGGAGCCAAGGAAGGTGGATGGAGTTAAGATACAGATCAGCCATGATCTCACTGAATGGCAGAACAGGCTCGAGGGGCCGAATGGCCTCCTCCTGTTCCTGTGTTCCTTTCCTCATAACCTCAGGCCTCTGGCATTAGGGATCGGTCACCTGATCCTGCTCTGCATCACCCCCAGGGCTTGAATGTCAGAATTGCTTTGATTAAGCAACAAAACATGTTAGCTCACCAAAAGATGTTAGTAGCTCAGGATGCATGTTTAAGTTAGATCAGTGTGGCAGTAAACTACAAGGCAGGTCCCAGAGGTGAACGGACAGTTTCCTCGTTCACTGTTCTGTGCAGTCCCCTAATTATTAAACCGGCTGGTAAAATTAATGGGAGATAAGGAATGTGTCTCTGGGTCACTGGAGCTGTGAATGGCCATTCAACACCGCCCCTCCACCCCCCGGTATATAAATAGGCCATTCAACCATCCAATGCAGATTACATTGGCACACCAAAAATAATCTGTTGCCTAGTGTTTGAAACAACCAACATGGTTGCTGACCCTCCAGTGTAGCGCCGAGGGAGTGCTGCATTGTTGGGAGTGCCGTCTTTCAGGTGTTCAGGTGCCTGTAAAAGATCCCATGGCAGTATTAGACGAAGAGTAGGGAGTTGTCCCGGTCGGCTGGCCAATATCCCTCCCTCAACCAATCCCATCAAAAAACAGACTATTCATTTAATTTGCTGTTTGTGGGATCTTGCTGTGCGCAAAAATAGCTGCTGCGTTCGCCGACATGACAACAGTGACTACTCCTTGAAAGGAATTCATTGGATGCGAAGCACTTTGGGACAGCCTGAGGATGCTTTATAAATACAAGTTCTCTTCTTTCTTTAGGTTAATGGCATGAAATATCAGTTTGAGATTTCTTACAATTCATTTTTCAAGCACTATCAGTCAATGTTGTTATAAATTCACTCATTTTAGTTCTTTGTTGACTCACCAGGGGGCATAAGATGCAGCAATGAAGAAGTAGATCACCATCCTGTCAAACATGTGGAAGCAATGCTCTATTGTTCTGGATAAAGAAAGGAAATAGTTGGGTAGAATTCCACTGGGTGCAGTACAGAGGCACACGTTTACATTGTATTCTAATACATTGATGTGCTTCACAAAGAATAAGTAGGACATCCTCACTCTAAATGTAATCTTAGCTCTAACATAGGGTCATCGTAATTTTTCAGATTAAAACTGATGTAATCAGAACTATATCCCCCACCCACAAAACACAAATATGGGACAGGCTCTTTTGTTTTAGGGTATGGTAACCAGGCTAGAACTTCTGAATTCAGTTAAACACACTCACACTCACTCACACACACACACACACACTCACACTCACACATTCTCACACTCACACTCACTCACACACACACACACACACACTCACACTCACTCACACTCACACTCACACACACTCACACTCACTCATTCGCACACTCACTCACACTCACTCACACACACACACACACACTCACACACACACACACACACACTCACTCATTCTCACACTCACTCACACTCACACACACACACACACACACTCACACACACACACTCACACACACACACACACACACACTCACACTCACACACACACACACTCACTCATTCTCACTCACTCACACACACACACACACACTCTCACACACACACACACACACACACACACACACACACTCACACACACTCACACACACACACTCACTCATTCTCACACTCACTCACACACACACACACTCACTCATTCTCACACTCACTCACACACATACTCACACACACACACTCACTCACACATACTCACTCACACACACACACTCACATTCACTCACACACATACTTACTCACACACACTCATTCACATATATACTCACATACTCACTTACTCATTCACTCACACACACATACTCACTCACATACGTACACTGACACACACACACACTCAGTCACATGCACACTCATACTCACACACTCACTCACTCACTCATACACACACACATACTGCTCCAGAAATCAGGCCTGGGCTATTTTAACTCCTGGGCTTCATTTCAATCCCACCGGACGACTTCCCAACCCATTCCAGGTGGGAAGTCGGTGGGAAGCCGCAAATAATCGCCCAGCCTGGCGACCGCCCGATCACACCAGGTAAGTGGCAGGATTGGATTCAGCAGTCGGAAAGGAAGGGGGGAGTCCGTGGCGGGGGGGGCCGGGGGGGGGTGCCTAAGCTTTCCTTGTGGGGCCTGGCGGAGCACTCCATGACCTGTTTGGGCTTCTTCTGGCTCTGGCTTTTCTTCCCCACTGTTTTTACCTGAAGGGAAAGCCACAGCAGCTCCCACTCAGGCCACTGCAGTCAGGACCCAACTTGCGGATGTAAAGAAGGACCCTGCCCGCTTTGGCCGGGTTCCTTTACTGCTTCCTTCAGTAGAGCAGGTTAAAATTCAGAGCTATGAGTTCCTGGCAGCTTTCCGGTGAGTAAGCAACCTGGACGATTTTAACTGACCATCTGCCCGGTTTCCGCCAGTTGGGTGGGGTTAAAATTGCCACCCTTGGCTATAGTGGTAGCACTCTTGCCTCTGACTCAGAAGGATATAGATTCAAGCCCCATTCCTGGTATTTGGGGATATAATCCAGGCTGACATTCCAGTGCAGTACTGCAGGAGAGCTGCACGGATGGAGGTGCCGTCTTTCGGCTGCCGTCTGTCAACCCCATGGCAATATTCAGCCAGGAGCAGGGAGTTCTCCTGGTGTCCCAGCCAACATTTAACCCTTCATCAATATCGTTAAAAACAGATTTATCTCATTGCTGTTGCTGGGCGCAAACTGGCTGCAGCATTTCCCAACATTACGCTGTGCTTTAAAAGTACTTCATTGGCTGTGAAGTGCTTTGGGATGCCCTGACATTGTGAAAGGTGCTATATAAATGCAAAATTAAGATATACCTGTCACTCAGCAAAAGAATACAGATTGTAGGAAAATAGTAATTGCCTTTGTTATATATAAATATAAACTAAAACATATTTTACCAACAAGGAGATTTTAACATGGCTTTATCTTTTAGAAAGTCACAATATAATTTTGATTTTTTTTTACCATCTAAACAGAGGTCTGCCTTTCTGCCATATGCACAGTGCACATGTAGGACATCAGTGGCCCTAGTTACATAAAAATCAATACGGTTGGCTGCTTAGTCAGCTCAATTAAGTGTAGTCATTTATTCTAGCCTATTTCCATGTAGTTGACGGTTTATGCATAGTATTTAATTGATCAATCGACAAGTGGCAGAATATCAATGAACAAAAACCCAGCGACTGACATTGGCCAGAAAACTGATCATTTCAATGACTGGAATAAAAACAGAAAATGCTGGAAACACTCAGCAGGCCAGGCAGCATCTGTGGAGAGAGAAACAGAGTTAACGTTTCAGGTCGATGACCCTTCGTTAGAACTGGCCATCGAAGGGTCATCGACCTGAAACGTTAACTCTGTTTCTCTCTGTTTCTCTTTCTCCACAGATGCTGCCTGACCTGCTGAGTATTTCCAGCATTTTCTGTTTTTATTTCAGATTTCCAGCAGCCCGCAGTATTTTGCTTTTGTGTTTCAATGGCTGGTTTCCATTTGTAGACACACTGCGACTTAGACTCCACTGCCTCCCACAGCAGTGCAAGTGAGATTTGGCAATGCAAGGAGTGTGGGATGGAGCCTGCATTTCCCACTCTGATGGCACAACCTCTGAGCAACAGCCCCCCACCCCCCTTACCCATGTCCCACTGAGACATACCGTCAATCAGCCCTATTTAGTGGTGAATATGAGGCAGCTTTGTGAAGGACTTTGTCTGAAGAGAATCTAAACCAGCAATGAAAGTACAGTGCCCTCGTACACCATGCCACCAGTTGTCCACCTAAAAGAGGAGACCTTCAACTTCTCTGCCTTGGCTGGTTTTGAACCAGCTCTTGGAAGAGTAAGAACAGTGTTTTACATGGCGTTACCCCGCCCCCAACCTCACCAACACCCCTAAAATGAAACCTTTCTGCTATGCGTTCTGTGTCCGGTAACCCGGAGCACAGATAACATTAAATACCCTGCTGTCAGTGGTCAGATTGTGACAAAACGTGACTTACCGCAAATGGCTTTTCTTCCAGGAGATGGTGTGAAAGATGGTGGAGACGATGAAAAGGCCGCACAGCCCGAACCCGTAGATCCATGCCGAGATCATCTCCCATTGATCGTCTGAAAGGCCGTAGAGGATGGAACTGCCAAGGATGCTGGGAATAATCCAGAACTGAAAGCAAAAACAGGTGCAGTAAGGGTATGTGAGGTCACTGGCATGGTTGCTCATAAATATCCCACTGCTGCACAAATAGGCAGTGAGATTTTGATGTAAAAATGTGAGTTATGTCAGCTATGCTCCAATTGCTTGTTATTTGTTCCTTTCGTGATTCCTTTATGTTATCCATCTTTCCCCAAAGGGCATGGCCTACTCACAGACCTCTGCTGGCATTGCTCTGCAACTGGGCTGTAGGAAGGCACACGAGAGAGAGGATACCCGGGTGACTCACCCTCAGATTCTCCCTTCCCCTCCTCCATTTCTGCGTAAACACCTCACTACTACATAACCCGCCCACCCAGGGCCTGCCCGAGATCAGACTTTCACTAGGTGAGGAGTTGTTCCTGCCAGTTTATGTCCTCTGGTGTTGTTGTACCATGACGCTAGGCTAACCTATTATTTCCAAAAAGCTTTATTGACGTGCCCATGCCGAACAATCGCACATTGAAAAGTCGCCTAAGGCAACCGGAAGTTGTTGGCAGTCAAACAAAACCTGGGACCCTCCTCTGTTCTTTTAGACCAGAGTAGCTTGGAAGGAACACAGGAATTGCTAGATGAGAAAAGACCTCGATCCATCTGGTTCGCCTTCTACCATCCTGGTAGTCGCACGATGCAACGATAATGGAGTCGTTGATTAATCATAGCGATCAATCTCTATCAATTAGTCATGGCTGAACTAGCAAACTGGTTTCCCGTAAATCCTGAAACCTGCCAATCATGGAGTCAAGTTGGCAGCATTGCTGATGTGTCATTGGTGCATTCGCCAGGAACAGTAGGCACGCCCGTGTCTACAGTCTCGAAGCTGCTTGATAATGCAAGCGTTTGCAAGTCAGGCATCTCCGTACTGACTGGCTCGCAATCAGTGATTAGGAGCAAATCAGCTCGATTTAGCCTATTACAATATGTCCATGACATTCCCCACAGCTTAAAGTACTGATTAAGGGAGAGGCACAGAAGCTAACGTTTAGAAAATGCGTCATCTAATTTGTTCATTTTTAGTTCAAATCTCAGTCTCAGTGCTCCAGGATGAATAGATTCATTCCATTAGTGGTTCAACCTAATGAACAATAGTTGCTGTAGAGCAAAGGTATTTTCTTAAAGGAAAACTCCAACCTCCAAACTGTGTCTAATTAATGCACCCAAAGGAACTAGTTCAATTTTATAATTTCATTTGCCCAAGAAAAATTAATTTAAAAATTTGTGAGTGAAGTTGCGACCAAGATATTAGGGGAGTGTTTAATGTGTAAAATCGAGGGCTCAGTCTTCTTTTAAAATGACAGACGGCTGAGGAGGATTTTGTTTTGTTGCATATTTGTTAATACAGGAATTGACTTCTTTCGACCTGACTTAGCATTCAACATTGTATATAAACCCATTGAAATTACAGACATTTCACATGGAGGGTAGTGCTTGGAAATTTGTGTGAAAATATTTATATATCCACAAATTATGTATTTGCATAACTCATGAACAACAGACTGATACTGGTTTCAGTTTTTTAAAGTTGTAAATAATTTTGAATGCTTTTCATTATGGGGACTGAGGAGTAAACTATTCGGTAATGTCAGTCCTTCATTACGACACAAGCTTGAAAAAATAGCAGGATAACACAGGTAAATGTGTCACACATACCTTAACATGCAGGCTGGCATGTGCTGTATGTGAGATTACATGCAGACTAGAATCTGTTCCATGTGAGATAACACGCAGACTAGAATGTTACATGTGAGATAACACGCAGACTAGAATGTGTTACATGTGAGATAACACGCAGACTAGAATGTGTTACATGTGAGATAACACGCAGACTAGAATGTGAGATAACATGCTGTGATATTGGATGTATCCAGCTGTGCCACTTTTGGAGTGGTTATAGGGTGTGAGGCTACAACTAGTGCTGTAAAACAAGCCAGTCACTGATGTGGGAGAGTGGTCTGAAATGACCTTTCCTTCAATGTATCACAAAGTACCACAAAGGGATTAGAGTATAAGAGTAAATAAGTTTTACTGCAATTATACAGGGCATTGGTGAGGCCACACCTGGTGTACTGTGTACAGTTCTGGTCTCCTTACCTAAGGAAAGACATATTTACCTTAGAGGGTGACGTAAAAAAACTACTAGGCACTTGGTCTAAGCGTTAAACAAAGCTTTAATCAACTGTTTTACAATATGGAGGTCTAGTTGTGTCCTTCACTAGTTCCTGTTAAGAATGTCCTGCGCAAGCTGGGCCCGTGCCCGAGTATTTATACTCTCCCTGGACAGCGTCACCCGCAGGCCACTCAGTATTATTTCATAAGTCATGAATGACAGATTAATGTCAGAGGGAGTGCAACGCAGGTTCACTAGATTGGTTTCTGCGATGAGGGGATTGCCCCATGAGGAGAGATTGAGTAGACTAGGCCTATATTCCCTAGAGTTTAGAAGAATGAGAGGTGATCTCATTGAAACATTTAAAATTTTTAAAGGGCTTGACAGGGTTGGTGCTGGGAAAATGTTTCCCCTGGCTGGGGAATCTAGAACACGGGGTCACAGTCTCAGAATAAGGGGTCGGCCATTTAGGACTGAGATGAGGAGAAATTTCTGCACTCAAAGGGTTGTGAATCTTTGGCATTCTCTACCCCAGAGAGCTGTGGATGCTCAGTCGTTGAGTATATTCAAGACAGAGGTTGATAAATTTTTGGGAACTAAGGGAATTAAGGGATATGGGGATAGTGCGGGAAGGTGGAGTTGAGGTGGAAGATCAGCCATGACCTTGTTGAATGGCGGAGCAGGCTCGAAGGGCCAAATGGTCTACTCCTGCTACTATTTCTTATGTTCTTATGTTCTCCCTTGCAGGCAGTTCGGGTGAGATCACAATGTGGGAATTTGTTAGCAGGAATCCCCCTGCGAGTAATCCATATCCTGACTTATCTCCCCGAGGAAACCGACGCATTCAAAGTGTTTGGTTCGTTTTACACCTCTAGTCTAAAGTTACTGTCAAATTCAATGCATAATTCATTGTCATTTTCATGCCACTATTTCTGATCTGTAAACCTGTGGTGGGAGCGACTTCATATACTGCGACCACTTGCGAATTTTAACAACTGATAAAAATAAATCTCAGGTGGAAAATTGACAATACGTCAGATTTTGTGATGTGTTTTTTAAAAATATGCTGAAAAATTGATATCTAACTTTTGAAACAGATTCTCCCTTAATCTCTGGTCATTTAGAACGTTATGTTTGTTTTAACATTTTTGCAAATTTTGTCAGAAATTCTGATTAATTCCCATGAGCTGTTGTGTCAGCTCACTTTCACACGCTAATTTTATAGCTTCTTTATCTTTTGGAGTTGGATTATGCGTTTAAATGAAACACCATTTTTAATTAGGTCAGAGGATTACCCACAAGACAGTCGGTTATACTATACCTGGCGGAAATAAGAGATGGGTTCTAAAGTAGCTGTCACAAAAGAATTTAACTGCTGGGCGCTCCCAGCACTGGCTATTCTATCAGTTCTACAGTTGTGAATACAATCAAATTATTCGGGTTAAAGTCAGCTCAGAGAGGCTTTCTCTACCCGCGTTTGGACTGCCAGCTAATCTTTCCTTGCTATCACAAGGGGCAACAGGTAAGTAGAGCTTTGAAGTATGGGGAAGGCTGGCATCTATTCCAACCGAAATATCTTCAGGCACAAGAGAAAGTCGTCCTAACTGAGGGTTTCCTCTCCTTCTTCTAGTAGTAGAAAGGTTACCATCTACAAGGCACAAGTAAGGAGTGTGATGGAATACTCTCCACTTGCCTGGATGAGTGCAGCTCCAACAACACTCAAGAAGCTCGACACCATCCAGGACAAAGCAGCCCGCTTGATTGGCACCCCCGTCCACCACCTTAAACATTCACTCCCTCCACCACCGGTGCACCGTGGCTGCAGTGTGTACCATCTACAAGATGCACTGCAGCAACTCACCAAGGCTTCTTCGGCAGCACCTCCCAAACCCGCGACCTCTTCCACCTAGAAGGACAAGGGCAGCAGGCGCACGGGAACTCCACCACCTCCAAGTTCCCCTCCAAGTCACACACCATCCTGACTTAGAGTCTATCGCCGATCCTTCATCGTCGCTGGGTCAAAATCCTGGAACTCCCTCCCTAACAGCACTGTGGGAGTACCTTCACCACACGGACTGCAGCGGTTCAAGAAGGCGGCTCACCGCCACCTTCTTGAGGGCAGTTAGGGATGGGCAATAAATGCTGGCCTTGCCAGCGACGCCCACATTCCATATACGAATTAAAAAAAAACACACCACCCCGACTGGTTTATATCGTGTGGTCATTCAGACGTTGTCTCTCTCATCCCCAACACATGGCTTAATAAAAGTATTCCCTAACCCAACATGATAAAGAGAAAGACTTGCATTTCTATAGCGCCTTTCACGACCTCAGGATGTCCCAAAGCGCTTTACCGCCAGCGAAGTGCTATTTGATGTGTTGTAATGTAGGGAACGTGGCAGCCAATTTGCACACAGCAAGATCCCACAAACAGCAATGTGATAATGATCTGTTTTAGTGATGTTGTTTCTTCTTCTTCCAAATAGTGCCGTGGGATCTTTTACATTCACCTGAAAAGGCAGACGGGGCCTCGGTTTAACGTCTCATCCGAAAGACGGCACCTCCGACAGTGCAGCGCTCCCTCAGCACTAGCACTGGAGTGTCAGCCTAGATTACGTGCTTTAAATCTCTGGAGTGGGGCTTGAACCCGCGACCTTCTGGCTCAAAGGCGAGAGGGTGCTGCCCGCTGACACCTTTATTTATTTTGGTGTGCATTAGCTGCCGAGGATTGATTTTCCACAACTGTTTCTCAAATCATACCTAGTTTATCTTCTCCTCTCTGTTTTTGGGTGTTCCCAAGGCATGTGTCATGATGCGGCTCTGTGGATGGGTGACCTGCTTCTCACCGATACCAATACATCTCCTGAACTAGCCACCCAAAAGTGCATGAAAATCAGCCCGAGCTGAGTCACGCTTCCAATTCCTTTCATCCTCCCTTCTTTCCTGTTGATATGAGGAACTTGAGCAACGGGGCACAGGTGGGTACAAATCCACTGACGCCTCTGCCAGTAACGGCACATAAAGAGTTCTACCACAGCACTATGGAACCTTGCAAAGTTAAATTTGCATTTCTGTCACTGTGCAAATTGTCACTTTGCACTGCCTGTCACACACCCCTTTTAGATGTAGAGCTCATTATCACTTATCTTCATCACTCAGCAGAGAAGTAAAACAGACCGCTGTTGTGGCTGCCGCGAAACACGAATTGAGGTCGAGTCGGAGAACTTTTAATTACATCTGCTTGGTCCAAAATGGCTGCTAGCACATTTCTCTGCAAAAACCTGAGGCCCCGCCCACTCTTTTTCTCCTGCCTTAAAGGCAAGGTGCCTTAAAGGCAAGGTGCCTGATTTATTGTCCACGGACAGAAAAGTGGATTGCGCCCATTTAGGTGGCGATCCACCACACCGCATTAACTACTCATAAACCTCCCTCAGCATCTCACAGACCCTGTGAGTACCTCATTCAGCAACTTAATGGGGTCAATGATGTGATGGCAGGCGCCTGCTCCCCATAATTTCAAGGGTGTTGGAGCCTGAGGCCTTCAATGGGCTCGATTTTGCCATTGGGGGCGGGCTGGGGTGTGTCAGGTGGTTTTCGGGTCATGACCCCGACTCCGATGTGAAGTGGGGAAAAAAGTGCGATTTTGCCCTAATTGGGCACTTGATTTCTAGCGTGTGGAAACCCCTGGCCCAATGAGTCTTTTCATACAGAAAGTCGCCTCCGATGACGTCATCAATGCTGCTGGATTTAAGGCCTGCAAGCAACCTTGCTTCTTCTGGAGACTTTAAACATTATGCGCACTGTTGTGATCGCTTCATTCAGTAACTATGTCCACCAGTAGGCCAAAATGTGCTCCAAGGTTCGATGAGGCCTCCCTCCAAGCTCTGGTGGAAGGAGCAAGATCAAAAAAGGAGGTGCTCTTCCCTTCCTCAGGGAGGAAAAAGCCTCCCCAGCAGACTAAAGCTGTGTGGATGCAAGTGGCCCAGGAGGTCAACTCAATCTCTATGTGCCGCAGAACCTGGCTGCAGTGCAGGAAGAGGTTTCATGACCTTCTCCGCACAGGAAAAGTGAGTATGACTTTCCCATCACCCTCAATCTGATCCCCATCGCCTCTCCTCACCAGCACTCTGCTTTGCCAACCTCTTCCTCCACATCCCACTTGACGCTGACATCCCTGCACCCTTACCCATTCCCTCATTCTCTATGGTCACATTCACTTAACTATTCGACTATGCAGCCCTCACACTCCCGATCACTGTGATGCAATGACAACAACTTACAACACACAGGGAGGGTCCTTTGTCTCCTAAGCATCTATGCTATGGATTCTCTACACTCACTCCTTCATACTCACTCAAACTCCACTTGTGTCCCTCATTGCAGGAAAAGAGAGTCCACAATAAGAGGGAAAGAGCGAGGACAGGAGGAGGGCCACCCTCAGTAGCCCAGCTCACCACCTCGGAGGAGGCGGCCCTGGAAATCGCCGGTGTCGAGGAAGATTCGCAAGTGGGGGACGGACAGACGGGCGCATCACAGCAAGCTGGTGACAGAATAGTTTGGCATCTCTCTCATTGACATTGCATGAGTGACTGATAATGATTCTGATGCTCTAACAGATTGACTTATGATCATCTGCACAATTCAATGTGCATGCAACCTTTACCTCACATCTCTAACTCTTTCCTTTACTCCCCCACAGGACCATCGACAGCCCCCATCCCCACTGTCCAGGAGGAACAGCCTGAGCCTGAAGACTCCTCAGAGGAAGCTGCAACCTCTGAGAGCGCAGCGTCAGCAGAATTCAGCGCACCCAGCACCAGCGCAGACACTCACACCTCGGTGGGACCCTCGCGAGATAGAGTAGTGTTGTCACCTGGTGTATCACAGCTCACAAGTGAGCATCAGCAGATGGTGGAGACAGGGACAGCAGTGGAGAGTCCTCGTCGGAGGGCGCAGGACTCTCCCAGCTCGGCTCACCTCCGGGTCCATCCAGAAGGAGAGCGGTGCTAGAACTCCAGGAATAGGTGCAGGAGTCTCTGGCAGCTTTTGTCTCCAGGGTCACTGCGAGTGTGGAGCGAATGGAGGAGTCCATCGCGAACATGAGCAGAGCCTTTGTGGAGGCATTGGCGCATGAACGCATCACCACGGAAAGGATGGCAACCTTCGTGGAAAGGTGGCTATGGTAGAGGAGAGGATGGCTACGGCCATGGAGGAGCTAAGTCGCCAGAGTGTTGAAAACATGGTCATTGTTCAGAATAGACTGACATCTCTTGAGGAGCGATGGTCAGCTACTGAGCATAGAAACCAGACCTTCATGGAAGTCCTCTGGAGTAGGACTTCCAGTGCAGAAATGGGTCCTCATGGCCCCCCTGAAGTGCAGCAAGGTGCTGTCAAGCCACTTGCTAGCTCTGAAGTGGGGCTGACCCATGAGAGGGCTGTTGGTGGCAGACAACAAGGAAGTGGGAGCTCCTCTCCAAGTGCTCACACGACCATGCCACTGCAAAGCCCTCGGTCAGAGCCCCACCAGAGTCCTCACCCAACTGAGATGGGCGTCTCAGCCCCTGCACAGCTGCAGGAGCAGCAGACTGTTGTCGAGCCCTCACAGGCTCGCAACCCCAGAGGACGCCTGCCAAAGGTGTCGAGACAGGAGCAGCAAGAAAGTGAGCAAGGGGCCTCCACATCTGCTGAAGCCACAGGGGAAGCACCACGTAGGAGCACGTGTAAGAGGAAGATAAAGCACAAGTAGTCACCAGGGTAGTCACTTGGGTGTTCTGTTGTATTGTTTGTTGACAAGCCATCCTTGTAATGTGATGATAAACAGATTTGATGGCAAACTGTTGAAGTTGTGGCCTGTGTCATCCCGCAAATGGGACTTCCACATTGAGGGCTTAGGGCGACTTGCAATTGTCAGTATGGTGGTCAGAGTGATAGGAATCCGCAGGTTCTTGTCCATTGTCGATGCTCTGGTAAGAAGGTGCGAGGCAAAAGTGTTTGATTGTGCAGGCTAAGCAAATCTGGCCAACATGAGTGCGTCCTTTGCATCCCGGGCAGCAACGTGGTCGTGCGCTGGTGCCTTCTGGCCTGTGCAGCTTCAGGTGGGTGTGCAGCAGCTTGGCGCTCCTGTTGTTGCTCCTGCTGTTGGTGCTGCTGTTGTTCAGGGTTCTGCTGCTGCCGCGGCTGGTCTACGTCCGAATCTGATGTCCAGGAGGAAAGGAAATAAATGGTTCCCATGCTTCTGGTATATGCCTCAGTTGAGGAAGCGCTCAGTCAAGGTGGCGAGAGGGGTTTCCCAGGAGGTGACACTGGAGATGAGTGTCAGGCTCCAAACTTCCACAACAATGAGTATTCCTGCTAAAAGCTCCCCAGACCTAAGACAACAAAGTTCTGCCACCTGTAAATGATCATTAGTGAAAACTCCTTTTTAATGATGGAGCTGCAGCTGTTAGTAAGCAATCCACTTGTGAGGCCACCAGGATTAACTGGCGAGTTCCAGAGGAGACGTGCAGGACAGGGGTAATGTGTTAAAATCAGAAAGGTTCTCAAAATGGGATTATAGAGGCAATTAACTGGTTGTTAAGGGCCATAAAGGCCTATCCCGCCTCTTGGAGGCGGGATGGAAACGGGGTCTGAAACCCCGATTCTGGGAAAATTGCTCGGAGGCGGGCTGGAGGCGGGATCGGAGCCGCCCGCCATTTTCTGCGATTTTAACACCTCGCACGCCTCCAATCCCGCCTCCTCGGGCCTGGCAAAATTGAGCCCAATGTGTTTGTTAGAGATTAAGGGGGAAAAATTAGGTGGCGCCCCGAAAACGTCAGCGCCCCTCGCCAGAAATTGAGTTGTAGCGCCCCAAGCAGGAGGTGGGGCGTTACTGGAAGCGTTCCCCCTCCTTCTTGGGGCACTACAATTGAAGATGGTGGCGTTAAGTGCAGCAGCGCCACGCGCGTCAGCACATAGAGCCGCGTCATTGCAGGCCTCCTCCCCTGATTAAAGAGGAGGGGCCTAGCGCTGCGCGCACTGGGGCCCTGCCAGACCACCGGGGAGACGGGGTACCAAAAAACGATAAAAACGATAACAGCGATCGTGGCCCGCACCCCGAGAAAAAAAGGGGAAGGGGACAGCCGCTGGCAGTCGTCCCCCCCAA
This sequence comes from Squalus acanthias, assembly GCA_030390025.1. Classification (NCBI taxonomy): domain Eukaryota; kingdom Metazoa; phylum Chordata; class Chondrichthyes; order Squaliformes; family Squalidae; genus Squalus; species Squalus acanthias. The sequence goes on along the minus strand of CM059442.1, from coordinate 58,394,901 downwards.
AAAAATGGCCGCCCGACACCTGCCCCTTTTACTAGCCCCGCCGTCGCTGCAAAAAACGCCCCCCTGACCCTGTCGGATATATCGTCCGGCGATAGGTCAGGGGGCGCAAGGGAAGTTTGCGGCCGGGGCGCAAGCAGGGCAATGACGTCATCACCGGAGGCGCAGCGCCGCGGGTCGCTACCGGCTACCGCCGCTGCTAACCTCCTGCTGAATTTCGCGGGAGGCGTTAGCGGCGCCCGGGCGCTAGGGGATTTGCGCCCCGTTAGCGCCCTCCCGAGTGCAAATCGACCCAAATTTTCCCCCTAATATTAGAGGAATTTATCTTGTACGAAAAGAACTTATTTATATTAAGTTCCATGTTATAATAAGCTCTATAGTTAAATACAGCTGACAGTGATGAACAATACAATTTCTGTACAGAGGTCACGAGCAGCCTACTTCCGGGTCAGGCTACAAAATCGTTTACATTTAGGGCTTAAGTTTTCTGTAATTAACCACAGTAATACATTCTGTGCCTTGTTAACCCTAAACACCAGTCCTGGGACGTCAGATAGAGATAAATCTTTAGAACGCCAAGAACCACTTGATAAGAATGGTGAGAATTGGTGCAAAGATCATCAGGATCACGTGAAATAATGTAGTTAGAAAGATATAAAAATGGCAAAATTGTAAGGTGAGGTTGGGAGATGAAGAAGGCAGACACGTGCAGGGTTGCGCTCACGGGACTGTAATGTGTGTATCTTCCGCGGCAAAGCATCTTTTGTAACCTCGGTGGTGGCCCTGTGTATGTAACATTTAACTTTTAATAAACTGCCAGTGTGTGACTCCATGTTCAAGAACTCATTCTTGGCAATATATTATTCCAAAAATACATTTCTAACACGCTCAGTGCAGCCAACTGTAGGTAGCCATCACATCGGGTGATAGGTTTCTGCACACAATGGCCGTGATTTTGCCGGCGCTCAGAGGGCGGGTTTGGAGGCGGGTCAGAGGTTAAATTCGATTTGATGGACGACGAGTTCCAAATCCGCCGTCAACCCGCCTCCAAACAGCTTTCCCAAGTGTCGGGTCCCCGATTTGCGAATGGACCCGACACCTAGTGGCGGGAAGCAGATTAAAGGCAATTACCTGCCTATTAACAGGTACTTGCCAGTAGTTTTCAGCCTGTTTTGGGATTTTCCCGCTTCTGGGTTGGGTTTCCCGACATCCGGACACCACGCCAGGTAAGTGTGGCGTGTTGTGAGTCTGGTGTAATGTTTGTGAAAAGATGACAGCTGCAGAAGTGGTGTGAAGGATCCAATGTCGCACATGGTGAGTTTCAGAGCAAAGAAAATGTTGGTTACTGCATTTTTAAAACATTTACAGATTTCTTTAGCTTACAAGTTTTTAAATCCAACTATATGTCCAGTGCCACCTCATTGGGAGAACATCTCTCACCGGTGACAGATCGCTTCTGTCACCTCACCTGCAGCTGCCATCTATTCCAGCATATGGAGGGAGTCATTGGAGAGCCTGGGTGCAAGAGGTCACCTTTGTGCAGTGATTGTCAGTGTTTTCAGCACCTCAATGCTGTCAAACACTGAGAAATCAACTGGCAAAATAAAATTGTGCATGGTCCCTTTAAGGAAACAGGCAGATGACGCATCATCGAATGACATTATCAGACCCGCTTCCTGTTAATTGGCCGCAAGTCTGCAGGGTGGGCTTAACAAGGTCAATCAAAGGAAAATCACGTTTGTGGAGCGGAGGCAACTGGGGGCGGGACCGGAACCCGGAAACCAGCTGTCCCGCACCCATCCCGACACCGATGACAAAATCGCGGCCAATGTGTGCGCCAGGCTCATTAGGGCCATAAAATGTATTAAAATTAGGGGGCCACCCCATTATGCAATAGGAGTACCTCAGCAGAGTTACATAGAATTACACAGAAACAGGCCATTCGGCCCAACTAGTCTGTGTTGGTGTGTATACTCCACACACATCTCCTCCCATTCTACCTACCTCATCTCAGCCTTTCAGCAGCTCTTTCTATTCCCTTTTCTCTCATGTACTCGTCTAGTTTTTCCTTTTGAAAACATCCAAGCTATTTGCCTCAACCACTTCCTGTGGTAGCGAGTTCCATATTCTAACCACCCTGAATAAAGAAATTTCTCCTTATTTCCCTATTGGATTCACTAGTTGGTATCTTGTACTTATGACCCCTAGTTTTTGATTCTACCACAAGTGGAAACATTCTCTCCATAATTTTAAAGACTTTTATCAGGTAACCTCTAAGTCTTCTCTTTACTAAAGAGAAAAGCCCAACCTGTTCAATCTTTCTCTCAGTAGTGATACCATCCTTCTAAATATTTTTTGCACTTTCTCCAGTGCTTCTATGTCCTTCTTATAGTATGGAGACCAGAACTGTGCACAAGTACTCTAAGTGCGGCCTGATCAGGGTCTTATACAAGTTTAACATAACTTCACAACTTTTGAATTCTACACCCCTAGAAATAAATCCCAGTGCTTTGTTAGCATTTTTAATTGCTTTGCTGACCTTCGATGCTGCTTTTAATGATTTGTTCACCTGTATCCCTAGATCTCTTTGCCCTTCTACCCCATTCAGTTTTTTTATTTTCTAAGGTGCAGGTGATGTTTCTATTTTTCCTACCAAAGTGCATCACCTGACATTTATCTATGTTAAAGTTCATTTGCCAGTCTGCAAGTTTCTGAATGTCTTCTTTTATTATGTTGCATTCTTCCTCAGTGATGCCTCCCAGTTTTGTATCATCTACTTGTTCCTAAGTCCAAATCATTATGAATAACAGTGCTCCCAGCGCTGGTCCTTGTGGAACACCGATTTCTACCTTCCTCCAATCTGAATAACTACACTTTGCCCCTACTCTCTACTTTCTATTTTTTAGCCAATTTGCTATCCATTCAGCCATTTGTCCCCTGACTCCACATGCACTAACCTTTGTCATGAGCCGACCATGTGGTACCTTATCGAAGGCCTTTTAAAAATCCAAGTATATGACATCTACTACATTACCCTTGTCTACTCCTTCTTCAAAGAATTCTAACAGGTTAGTTAAGCATGACTCAGCCTTTCAGAATTCACGCTGGCTATTATTTTATTATATTTTCTGTCTCTAGATGCTCTTCTATCACTTCTTTCAGTATAGATTCCAGTATGTTTCCTACCACTAACGTTAAGCTGACTGGCCTATAGTTCCCAGATTTTGTTCTATCTCCCTTTTTGTATATAGGAACAACATTAGCTGCCCACCAGTCCTCTAGCACTATCCCCTCTTCTATGGAACTTCTATATATATAAATTAGTGCCTCTGCTATCTCCTCTCTAGTTTCCTTGAGTATACATGGGTGCATGCCATCCGGACCTGGGGTTTTATCCTCTTTTAGTTTTGCTAGTTTGTCAATTATTTTCTCCCTTTCTATCCCGACTGTATTAATATTATTTTTAAGCTTATCCTCCAGTGAAGTGTCTGTTTTGTTATCTTCTTTTGTAAAAACAGAGGCAAAGTAGTTGTTCAATACGTCTGCCATTTCTCTGTCATTACGAACATACGAACAATGACGGACAGGTAAAAGACCCTCTGGTCCATTCAGTCTGTCCCACACAATTGCGATACCTTGTGTATCACAATATATACTCTCCACCCCAGCCGAAACCATGTGATCTCCTGGGAGAGGCAAACAATCAGATAAAAACCCAGGCCAATTTGGGGGGGAAAAATATGGGAAATTCCTCTCCGACCCATCTAGGCGATTGAAACTAGCTGTGAGTTTATCTTGTTCATCCTTTAGTGGCCCTATCCCTACTTTCGTTTTCCTTTTGTTATTTATGTGTCTATGGAACACTTTATTATTTCTTTTTATATTCTTTAATAGTTTGATTTCGTAATTTCTCTTTGCTTTCCTGATGGTTTATTTTAACTTCTCCCCTAAATTCTTCATATTCTCTTTTGTCCTCCTCTCCTTTAGTATCTAAGTACTTCTTATATGTTCCAGCCCATTTGAACTGGGTGCTGAAGGGGCAGTTCTATTAATAAAAAACAACATGTCTCCATGGTTCTTCTGCCCCCTTCTACCATCCCCCACATCCTTTCCCTCTCTCTCCCTTCCCACCACCACCTTCTTCCCATCTGCAAAAAGTCTATGGGCAATTTAGCAGTACTCCAAAGGGTATCGCCATCCAATATTGCGGCCCTCCCTCCCCCTCAACACGCCCAGGGCATCATGAGTGACTCGCTAGGGAGACCAGAAGTTTATTGAAATGAGCTGTCCTCGCGTTATCTGACAAGGTCAGCTTAGTTGTGTGCAGGTGCACACCGGACCCAACGGGCAGTGATCCCAAGGGCACAGTGTCGGAACACCTCATCAGCCCGAAAGACATCAGTTCATTTGAAGGATACTTAGCCACAGAAACAGTGCAGCTGAACAATGTTTATGGTGCCTTGCTACAGGAACAGTCTTATGCTCTGTAATAAATAATGCGAATTACACACTGCTTATTGCCCATCTATTCCCCTTTGATGGATAAATGCTGTTGTTGAACCTTCCTGGAAAGCACAAAGTTTCACTGCGATGATAAAGGCTGCATTCTGAGCAGAACTTAAGCTACATAAAGTAGAGATTCCCCATTGTCCTGTGGAAGTAACTTATCTGTTCAAAATAAAAAATAAAATAAAAAGACTTGTGCCTTTCACAAATTCAGGATGTCCCAAAGCAGTTTACAGTCAATGAAATACATAAGAACATAAGAAAAAGGAGCAGGAATAGGCTACTTGGCCCCTCGAGCCTGCTCCGACATTCAATAAGATCATGGCTGATCTTGGGCTCAAAGCCACTTGCCTGCCCGCTCCCCATAACCCTTCACTCCCTTATCTTGCAAAAATTTGTCTATCTCCACATTAAATGTATTTAATGACCCAGCCTCCACAGCTCTCTGGGGCAGAGAATTCCACAGATATACGACCCTCTGAGAGAAGAAATTCCTCCTCATCTCAGTTCTAAAAGGGCGACCCTTTATTCTGAAACTATGCCCCCCGAGTTCTAGATTTCTCCACAAGGGGAAACATCCTCTCTGCATCTACCTTGTCGAGCCCCCTCAGTATCTTATATGTTTCAATAAGATCACCTCTCATTCTTCTAAATTCCAATGAGTATAGGCCCAAAAGTGTAGTCACTGTTGTAATGTAGGAAATCCCAACTGTCTAGCCTTTGGCCCTCCATTCACCACGACATTTCTACAGCTACCAATCTGCTCAAACACACCCTCACCTCCACCTTTGATGCCCTAGTCCCCATTAAAATCATTACTCTCTCACCTGGTCATTCCCCTGGTATGGCCCTCGTCTCTGCTCCCTTAAGTCTTCAGATGACTTGAATGAATATGGCAGACAACTGGTTTAGCCTTTCACTGCCAGATCTGGCTGAACCACATAAAGCATTATCGGGTCCTGCTCTCATCTGCCAAAACTGCTCACTATTCCAGGATCATCCTAGAATGCAAAGATAACCCCCGACTTCTTTTCTCCACTGCAAACCGTCTTCTTAAACCCCTCTCCCCTGTCTCCTCCACCCTCACCTCCAGCAACAACTGCGAGGAGCTGATGGACTTCTTTGTCATTAAGATTGAGACCATCAATTCAGCTGCCTCTGCCGCTTCCCTCCCTTCCCTTTCCCCACCGGGCCTAACTTCCTCTAAGCTTTCTCCCTGCTCTAGCCCTGAACTCGTATCTTTCTCTAGTTTTTTTTATGTGTTCCTGGGATGTGGATGTCGCTGGCAAAGTCAGCATTTATTGCCCATCCCTAACTGCCCTTGAGAAGGTGATGGTGAGCCGCCTTCTTGAACCGCTGCAGTCCGCGTGGTGAAGGTACTTGACATGAATCTGTCATTCATGACTTATGAAATAATACTGAGTGGCCTGCGGGTGGCGCTGTCCAGGGAGAGTATAAATACTCGGGCACGGGCCCAGCTTGCGCAGGACATTCTTAACCGGAACTAGTGAAGGACACAACTAGACCTCCATGTTGTAAAACAGTTGGTTAAAGCTTTGTTTAACGCTTAGACCAAGTGCCTAGTAGTTTTCTTACGTCAGTACTCCCACAGTGCTGTTAGGGAGGGAGTTCCAGGATTTTGACCCAGCGACTATGAAGGAACAGTGATACATTTCCAAGTCAGGATGGTGTGTGACTTGGAAGGGAACTTGGAGGTGATGGTGTTCCCATGCACCTGCTGCCCTTGACCTTCTAGGTGGTAGAGGTCGTGGGTTTGGGAGGTGCTGTCGAAGAAGCCTTGGCAAGTTGCTGCAGTGCATCTTGTAGATGGTACACACTGCAGCCACGGTACGCCGCTGGTGGAGGGAGTGAATGTTTAAGGTGGTGGATGGGGTGCCAATTAAGCGGGCTGCTTTGTCCTGGATGGTGTCGAGATTCTTGAGTGTTGTTGGAGCTGCACTCATCCAGGCAAGTGGAGAGTATTCCATCACACTCCTGACTTGTGCCTTGTAGATAGGGGAAAGGCTTTGGGGAGTCAGGAGGTGAGACACTCGCCACAGAATACCCAGCCTCTGACCTGCTCTTGTAGCCACAGTATTTATGTGGCTGGTCCAGTTAAGATTCTAGTCAATGGTGACCCCCAGGATGCTGATGTTGGGGGATTTGGCAATGGTGATGCCATTGAATGTCAAGGGGTTAGATGCTCTCTTGTTGGAGATAGTCATTGCCTGGCACTTGTGTGGCGCGAATGTTACTTACCACATATCAGCCCAAGCTTGAATGTCGTCCAGGTCTTGCTGCATGCGGGCATAGACTGCTTCTTTATCTGAGGAGTTGCGAATGGCGCTGAACACTGTGCAGTCATCAGCGAACATCCCCACTTCTGACCTTTTGATGGAGAGAAGGTCATTGATGAAGCAGCTGAAGATGGTTGGGCCTAGGACACTGCCCTAAGGAACTCCTGCAGCGATGTCTTGGGGATGAGATGATTGGCCTCTAACAATCACAACCATCTTCCTTTGTGCTAGGTATGACTCCAGCCAGTGGAGAGTTTTTCCCCTGATTCCCATTGACTTCAATTTTAACAGGGCTCCTTGATGCCACACTCAGTCAAATGCTGCCTTGATGTCAAGTGCAGTCACTCTCACTTCACCTCTGGAATTCAGCTCTTTTGTCCATGTTTGGACCAAGGCTGTAATGAGGTCTGGAGCCATGTGGTCCTGCCGGAACCTAAACTGAGCATCAGTGAGCAGGTTATTGGTAAGTGCCGCTTGATAGCACTTTTGACGGCACCTTCCATCACTTTGCTGATGATTGAGAGTAGACTGATGGGGCGGTAATTGGCCAGACTGGATTTGTCCTGCTTTTTGTGGACAGGACATACCTGGGCAGTTTGCCACATTGTTGGATAGATGCCAATGTTGTAGCTGTACTGGAACAGCTTGGCTAGAGGCGCGGCTAGTTCTGGAGCACAAGTCTTCAGCATGACAGCCGGGATATTGTCGGGGCCCATAGCCTTTGCTGTATCCAGTGCGCTCAGCCATTTCTTGATATCACGTGGAGTGAATCGAATTGGCTGAAGACTGGCTTCTGTGATGGTGGGGACCTCAGGAGGAGGCCGAGATGGATCATCCACCAGCACTTCTGGCTGAAGATGGTTGCAAATGCTTCAGCCTTGTCTTTTGCACTCATGTGCTGGGCTCTGCCATCATTGAGGATGGGGATGTTCATGGAGCCTCCTCTTCCCGTCAGTTGTTTAATTATCCTCCACCGTTCACAACTGGATGTGGCAGGACTGCAGAGCTTTGACCTGATCCGTTGATTGTGGGATCGCTTAGCCCTGTCTATAGCACGCTGCTTCCGCTTTTTAGCATGCATGTAGTCCTGTGTTGCAGCTTCCACAGGTTGGCACCTCATTTTTAGATACGCCTGGTGCTGCTCCTGGCATGCTCTTCTACACTTCTCATTGAACCAGGGATGGTCGCCTGGCTTGATGGTAATGGTAGAGTGTGGGATATGCTGGGCCATGAGGTTACAGATTGTGGTGGGATACAATTCTACTGCTGCTATCTCCCCTCATGCCCTCTCCAAGCTCATCTTGTCCATGAGACCTACCCCCTGCTCCTTCGACCCTATTCTCACTAAACTGCTGACCACCCAACTTCCCTTCCTGGCTCCCATGTTAGCTGACATTGTTAACGGTTCTCTCTCCTCAGGTACTGATCCCCCTCTCCTTCAAATCTGCCGTCATCACCCCTCTCCTCAATAAAACAACCCTTGACCCCCTCCATCCTTGCAAACTACTGCCCAATCTCCTTTTCCTCTCCAAAGTCCTTGAATGTGCTGTTGCCTCCCAAATCCGTGCCCATGTTTCCCGCAACTCCATGTTTGAATCCCTACAATCAGGTTTCCACCCCTGCCACAGTACCTAAATGCTCTCATCAAAGTCACAAATGACGTCTTATGTGACTGACAGTGGCAAACTATCCCTCCTCGTCCTTCCTGACTTGTCTGCAGCCTTTGACGCGATTGACCACTCCATCCTACTCCAACGCCTCTCCCCCATCGTCCAGCTGGGTGGGACTGCACTCGCCTGATTCCATTCTTATCTATCCAGTCATAGCCAGAGAATCACCTGCAATGGCTTCTCTTCCCGCTCCCAGATCGTTACGTCTGGTGTCCCCCAAGGATCTATCCTTGGCCCCCTCCTATTTCTCATCTACATGCTGCCCCTCGGCAACATCATCTGAAAACACAGCGCCAGGTTCCACATGTACGTTGATGACACCCAGCTCTACCTCACCACCACTTCTCTCGACCCCTCCACTGTCTCTAAGTCAGCAGACTGCTTGTTCAACATCCAGTACTGGATGAGCAGAAATTTCCTCCAACTAAATAATGGGAAGACCGAAGCCATTGCCTTTGGTCCCCGCCACAAACTCCATTCCCTAGACACTGACCCCATTCCTCTCCCTGGCAACTGTCTGAAGCTGAACCAGACTGTTCACAACCTTGGTGCTGCATTGGACCCCAAGATGACATTGCGACCACATATCCGCACCATCACTAAGACCGTCTATTTCCACCTCCGTCACATCAGCTGACTCTGCCCCTCCTTCAGTTCATCTGCTCATCCATGCCTTTGTTACCTCTAGACTTGACTATTCCAACGCGCTCCTGGCCAGCCTCCCGTCTTCCACCCTCTGTAAACTTGAGGTTATCCAAAACTCGGCTGCCCGTGTCCTAACTCGCACCAGGTCCCATTCACCCATCACCCCTGTGCTTGCTGACCTACATTGGCTCCCGGTTAAGCAATGATTTTAAAATTCTCATCCTTGCTTTCAAATCCTTCCATGACCTCGCCCCTCCCTATCTCAGTAACCTCCTCCAGCCCAACAACATTCCGAGACATCTGCGCTCCTCCAATTCTGGCTTCTTGCTCATCCCCGATTTTAATCGCTCCACCATTGGCGGCCATGCCTTCAGCTGCCTGGGCCCTAAGCTCTGGAATTCCCTCCCTACCTCTCTTTCTTCCTTTAAGATGCTCCATAATACCTACCTCTTCTCCCCTAATATCTCCTTATGTAGCTTGGTGCCAAATTTTGTTTGATAACGCTCCTGTGAAGCGCCTTGGGACGTTTTACTATGTTAAAGGCACTTTATAAATACAAGCTGTTGAAACGCAACAACCAATTTCCACACTGCAAGGTTCCACCAACAGCAATGAGAGTCGATGACAGCAACGAGGGATAAATATTGGCCAGGACACTGGGGAGAGCTCCTCTACTTTTCCCTTCGAAATAGTGATCTTTCACATCCACCTAAGAAGGTGTTTAACAGCTCATCTGAAAGACGGAACCTCCAACAGTGCAGCACTCCCTCAGTAATCCACAGTAGCGTCAGCCTAGATTTTTTGCTCAAGTCCCATGGAGTGGGATTTGAACCCACAACCCACAACCCAGAGGCAAGAGTGCTACCAACTGAGCCACAGCTGACTGGTTTAGAGCTGCCAGGTGTTTTTATAAGAGACAAGCATTTGTTTCATATTGGGAGAGTTGTACGGGGGCATGGTTTTAAATTGAGAAACCTAGGTGAAAGGCCGAGATCCATGGTGACGGACACGGCCTGGACGGAAGAGGGTTGGGGGAGCAACGAGGCAAATTGAGAGGCTCGGTGATGCCAAGATTGGGTGTTAAGAGCGTATCGATTTTAGAAAGAAGGGAAGTTTGAGGGAAGTAGGTGGTGCTGTGGTTTTGCGGTCCAGGAAAACAATGAGTTGGAGCAGGAAATTGGTACAAAGGATGTGGGATGATGTACTATTTTGTTTCTTTGATAGCCTGGTTAAAAATAGAAAATGGCTTCAATTGACAAAGAGGTTGGACCTGCAGTTTATTTACAGATTTTTGACCAAAAGCGACAATCACAGAAGAGGCACAATTTCCCTTTGACCCCCGACCCCCACCCCACCCCTCCCCCACAAGTAATTTGAGACATAATTCCAACCAGAACAATCTATTTAATAATACGGAGCAGACAAGAATGACATCACTATAATCTCAGCGCTGCTAATGGTCTGTTGTTTATTCTCTTCAGCTCCAGCTTGTTCCAACTCGACAAACATAATCCACTTGATTAATATTAAATCAGTTGATTTACTTTGGATTTTAAACAGCGCAGCTCTCTTGCTTCTAGAGGTTAATAAATTATTCAGTGAGAATTTTGTTGAGAATTCGAATGTATAAACAGCTGCCAGGTGGGAAGTGGTGTGGTTCTAATGTTAAATGTCTCGATTGTCTTTTCAGTCTCACACGGAATCGATCTGAGCTGTGTATCATTGGATGGGGTGTGTCTGTCAGTGCTGGGGTATTACTCATCTCCAGTGACTATCATTGGGTTTTTTTCTTTCGTGAAAAATTATAATCCCTTTTCTGTGCGCGCCTCACGGTAAATATATATGCGTACCCCAGCTTCATTTCATTTCAATGAGGTTGTAAACCACCTCATTTTTTCTCAAACTATTCTTCACTGCTTCTAGTTTTAGTGTCTGTGCAGCCAAAATCGAGTGCACAATCGCACTGTTTCCTGCGATATGTCTTGGCAAGTATTTTTTTTAATTCGTTCCTGGGCGATGGTTAGGCTCTCTCTTGTTGGAGATAGTTAGTGCCTGGCACTTGTTGTGGCACGAATGTTACTTGCCACTTATCAGCCCAAGCCTGAATGTTGTCCAGGTCTTGCTGCATGCGGGCACGGACTGCTTCATTATCTGAGGAGTATGACGCACGTGTTTACTAGCCCTCCTTTGAAAAAGAAATGGGTAAATTCTCCCGCTAATCAAGGTCGAAGGATGTAAGTGCTGAGAAATGGAGCATGTTCTCGTTTCAGGCAGCTGGTATTAGCATCAAGAACTGCAAGGCCAGGTATAGCGTAGAAGGGGGCAATTTTAACCTGATGGGGTCGGGTGGACCGCTGGTTTTTGCACCCCGCCCGCTTTTCCTCTGCATTAAAGTCAACGGAGAATAATATTGGGCGGAATGTAAATCCAGCATTTCACCCGATCCCGTGGCTATTCCCGCCCAGTGAGCTCAGTTAAAATGTTCCCCTTAAGATTCAGAGTGATTCTCCCTCTTTTTTGACTCAACAACAAGCCTTAAACCCACCCTTAGATGAGGCCGCCCGCTGTACCCGTGTCCGTCCTGTGACATCTCTGACTAAAATGGCCAATTAGTGCAAGCTATGCATCTTGGGCCGATAATTAATAATAAACAAGATTAACCAAAATCATTTCACACAGGGCCCTTACAGACAACAAACAGAGGAGATTTTCATTCTATCAGCTGGATTTCAACCCAGGTTTTCAGATGTGCGACAGTCGTCACCATCCCTTTCTTTAAAACCAAAATCGCTGTCGTTAAATCTTGCCCAATTGTGCTGCATCTACAAATGCCGACCCTGGGCTCCCATGGCTACGGTGTGCCAAGATGTGGACAAGTTGAACAACATAAAGATTTCAAGCAACATTAACAGTGGCTTGTTGCTTTCCCTGCTGTTCCTAAGTTGGTGCTCCTGCCTGTGAATGGATGTGTCGCTGTTTAGTTGGTGATAAGGAGCTGGCACAGAGCAGTCCTACAAATGGGAAAGCTTATTTAAAGCAAAATGGTGACATATCTGGGACTCACCTACGTTACCATTCCTAAGCATTACCTCCAGAGCTAGCTATCACCTTTAAAAATTGTTGGACAGCGAAACAGTCAAGCAGTCAAAGAAAGAACTTGCATTTATATAGCGCATTTCACGACCTCAGGACATCCCAAAGCACTTTACAGCCAAGGTCGCACACTTATTGAAGTGTAGTCACTGTTGTAATGCAGGAAATGCAGCAGCCAAGGTCCCGCAAACAGCAATGAAATAAATGACCAGATAATCTGTTTTTAAATGGTGCGGGCTGAGAGATAAATATTGGCCAGGACAGCACCTCTGCTCTTCAGCCATGAGATCTTTTATATCCACCCAAGGGAGTAGACAGGGCCTCAATTTAATGTCTCATCTGAAAGACAGAACCTCCAACAGTGTTGGCACCGGGAGTGTCAGCCTAGATTATGGGTTCAAGTGCCATGGAGTGGATCGCGAACATAAGAAATAGGAGCAGGAGTAGGCCATTTGGCCCTTCGAGCCTGCTCCGCCATTCAATAAGATCATGGCTGATCTTCTACCTCATCTCCACTTTCCTGCACTATCCCCACATCCCTTGATAATATTCAAAAATCTATTGATCTCTGTCTTGAATATATTCAATGCCTGAGCCTCCACAGCCCTCTGAGGTAGAGAATTCCAAAGATTCACCACCCTCTGAGTGAAGAAATTCCACCTCACCTCAGTCCTAAATGGCCGACCCCTTATTCTGAGACTGTGAGCCCTGGTTCTAGACTCGCCAGCCAGGGGAAACAGCCTCCCTGCATCTACCCTGTCAAGCCCTGTAAGAATTTTGTATGTGTCAACGAGATCACCTCTCATTCTTCTAAACTCTAGAGAATATAGGCCAAGTCTACTCAATCTCTCCTCATGAACCCACAACCTTCTGCCTCAGTGATGAGATTACTACCAACTGAGCCATGGGTGACGCCTAGTCCTTCAGCACTGATTCTATCCTTCAGTGCACATTTATTGTCAGTTTAACACTACATAGTTATTCTATTAAACAAATACCTTTCTGTTTTAACCATTTAGATGGCATTCAATGAACTAGATACGTCGCCATACATGTAACTTACTGCATGGGTGGCACAGTTTGCTGCGTGTTCGTACTCTGTGGGTTCATACCTTCGATTGGCGGGCACTCTGTTATTCATAAACCTGTAAAGAAAAAGAAATCTTGATCTGTGACAGGCCATCTCAAGTAGCAGGTAGCTTTATCGTGCCTTAATTATCGTGCATTTATGCCATTTCATAACTGCTCCCATTTTCTTCCTCTTTTTTCCCCCCACATGACTGCTTTCCTTCAAACTGACGCGGCCGGGCTCAGCTGCTAACTGAGCAGCAAGATGCTTATTCTCCCGTTTGGTGTGGGGTGCAGAGAAATGCCAACGCCGCATGTAAATTAGATGTTAATAGAGCTGGCCGGTGTGCTAATGTAACACACAAGAGACAGTGCTACAGAGTGCAAGGGCACGAGTTAGGTACCTGACGCTATTAGGTTCCCAATATCAGAGTGCTGCACCGAGACGCTCGAATTGAGGAGCTGTTTGCCCTTTTCTGGTGGTTCGGGCTCCATTTGGTTTTATTACACTTGGAACATTCTTCTCTGTTAAAGGTGCTATATAAATGCAATTTGTTTGCGGTAAGGTTTTGAAGACGTGCAGGGCGTTCTTCTGGTGTCCTGACCAAAATTCCTCTCTTATTGTACTTGCTTGCTATGGAAGTGCTCTAATTAAAGGTGTAGTGTCATTGAGGGGACAGGTCTTTGCAGTGGAGGAAGAAATAAGAAAGAAAGACTTGCATTTGTATAGCTCCTTTCACAGCCTCAGGACGTCCAAAAGCGCTTTACAGCCAATTAGGTACTTTTGAAGTGAAGTCACTGTAGTAATGTCGGAAACACGTCAGCCAATCTGTGCACAACCAGGTCCCACAATCAGCAATGAGATACTGACCAGATCATTTGTTTGAGTGATGTTGGTTGAAAAATAAATATTGACCAGGACACTGGAGAGATCTCCCCTGGTCTTTTTCGAAATAGTGCCATGGGATCTTTTACGTCCACCTGAGAGGGCAAACGGGGCCTCGGTTTAACGTCTCATCCGAAAGACGAAAGAGGAGGTGGCGATCGTCACGCAGCAATCTAAATTGTCCCAGAATTCCCTCGGAGCTATTCCCGCTCCTCCGCCGTAACCTCTCGTGTAAATGGGGTTTCTGCCGCACTTCCGGCGCGGAGCAAGAGCAACTCCGAGGAAATTCCAGGTCGTTATCAGCTCTTAAAACGGGCTGAGGCAGGGTAGACATGCTTCCCATCAGACAGGTCCCAAAAGTGGCAAAATGTGGCCCTAACCCAGCCCCACTTTACTGAGTTCGGCTATTTAATGAAAAGGAATCCCAAAAGGAAAGATCCAAAGTATTCTATATTAAGTCTTTTGACCGTGTTATTCAAAGCAAATGAACTGGAGCAGGACTGAATGAAACTAAATACTCCAGATGGTAAGTCCAGTGAGGCTTATTCAATGCTTCCTACGGGAAAGCAATCCTTTTCAGTCAATTACCATGAGTTACAGTTGCTTGAACTGGAGGTAATAAGACTGACATTATTCCGTGTGTCAAGTCATCTCGCTTCTAGCTGCTTAAATCATTGCTGAGATAGTCAATACTTGCAGGCTGCCTAATGGCTATGGTTGACGACAAAGTGAGGCTGATCCTTCGATAAGTCTACAAAGTCATGGCGTTGAATTTCCTGGGCTTTCCGTTCCTCGCGCCTTAGCTTTATATCTGGATGGTAGATTTTTAGTTGAACAGCTGTCTGCAAGAGACGGTTTTTTCCATGAACTGTTTATTTTACGGTAGGTGCGGTGCGCCTCGCCAACCCTCAGTCATAGCAGCCGGCCGATGTGTCACACGATAGGACAACACTCCCTTAGGGTGGTCAGGGGGGAGACCTTCCATCTCAATCTGCTCCAAGTGCACCTCTTGCCCAGCGTCGCCAACCCACCAGGATTGTCCTGGAGTCCCCAGGAGTCGAAGATTAATCTCCCCGGACACTGCTCCGAGCAACCCGGGAGAAAAATCAGAGGGTCATTAAACAATATTTTTTTTTTCATCACATAGGATATACGGCACAGAAACAGGCCATTCGGCCCAACCAGTCCATGCCGGTGTTTATGCTCCACACGAGCCTCCTCTTGTCTTCCCTCATCTAAATCTATCAGCGTAACCCTCTATTCCCTTCTCCCTCATATGCTTGTCCAGCCTCCCCTTAAATGCATCTATACTATTCGCTTCAACCACTCCCTGTGGTAGCGAGTTCCACATTCTCACCACGCTCTGGGTAAAGAAGTTTCTTCTGAGTTCCCTGTTTGATTTCTTGGTGACTATCTTATATTGATGGCCTCTAGTTATGCTCTTCCCCACAAGTGGAAACATTCTCTCTGTATCCACTCTATCAAAATTTTTCATAATTTTAAAGACCTCTATTAGGTCACCCACACAGCCTTCTTTTTTCAAGAGAAAAGAGACCCAGCCTGTTCATCCTTTCCTGATAGGTATAACCTCGCATTTCTGGTATCATCCTTGTAAATCTTCTCTGCTCCCTCTCCAGTGCCTCTGTATCCTTTTTATAATAAGTTTAGCATAACTTCCCTACTTTTCAATTCTATTCCTCTCGAAATAAACCCAAGTGCTTGGTTTGCATTTTTTATGGCCTTGTTAACCTGGGTCACTACTTTTAGTGATTTGTGAGTTTGTACTCCAAGATCCCTTTGCTCCTCTACCCCACCCAGACTCGCACCCTCCAAGTGATAAGTGACCTCCCTACCTCACATTTATCTGTGTTGAAATTCATTTGCCAATTATATGCCCATTCTGCTATCTTTGAACACTTTCATTTATTAATTGTAAAAATATTGGAGAGGGGGAAAAAGGGCTGTTTCAATAACAGTCAAGGTAAATTCAATTGGGTAACAAAGCTGACTTTCCACATGGTCCACACCAGCCTAGATTTATAACCAGGACCAAAGTCCTTTGGTAAACATGGATATACTGCAGAAGGTTATAAGGGGGCAAAAATTCGGTTGCGCCCCCCCTTGGGGCGCCAACTTCGCTGGGGCGCTACTTTTAGCGCCCCGGAAATGTTAGCACCCCCACGCCCAAAATTCACTGGTAGCGTCCCAAGAGGGAGGCGGGGCGCTCCTGGAAGTGCTCCCCCTCCCTCTTGGGGCGCTACCAGGGAATATCGCGGCACGTCGCGCCGCGGTACTGCAGGCTTTCCTCCCCTCGTTAAAGGGGAGGGGCCTTGCACAACGCAACCCGGGGCCCAGCTAGGTCACCAGGGATCGGGGTGCCGGCAAAAGAGCCCGGCACTCACGAGGAGTGCGGGGCTGACGGAGGCCGGGGACGGCAGAGGGGGCAGGTGCTGGCAGGTGGCCAGCAACAAAAATGACCGCCCAGCACCTCCCCTTTAATTATCACCGCCCCGGCCGCACGTACGCCCCCCTAACCCTGTCGGACATAGCGACCGGCAGTAAGTCAGGGTACACTACCGAAGTTCACGGCCGGGGCGCTACCGGTCAATGCCGACGCTAACCTCCTGCTGAATTTCGCAGGAGGCAGTAGCGGCGCCGCACCCGGGCGCTAGGGGATTTGTGCCCCGTTAGCGCCTAGTGCGCCAACAGGAGCCGCAAAGTAACCGAATTTTGCCCCCTAAGTATGTTAAGGGAATATTGAAAGAAGTATAAAATCCTACAGCTGGGCACACCGAACCATGGAAGGTGATACCAGCTTTGGTTCTAGAATTTAATCATTGTGAACCCACTTGCTCTAACATCGGAACAGGATTAGGCCATTCTGACCCTCGAGCCTGTTCCGCCATTCAATGATATCATGGCTGATTTGTATCCTAACTCCATCCACCCACCTTGGCTCCATAACCCTTAATAACCGTTTTTTTTAGCAAAAATCTATCGATCGCCAATTAAAAATCATTAATTGAGCTAACATCTACTGTTTTCTAACTTCTCTCCTGAATTGCCTGGCTCTGATTTTAAGATTACATCTCCTTGTCCTAGACTCCCCCGCCAGCTTGGCATTGACTTAGTTGGCTGAAACCTATGCTGTCTTGATTTTAGACTTTTTTTTCCTCACTATCGATCATCATCTCCCATTACCACCTATTGGAGTTGTAAGACTAGAGCTGGGTGCCAGTGAGAACAGCACAAGCTCATTATGTGGTTTGGGCTCCAAACTGAAGAGAAGGTTGGCTTCAAGAGCTGAAATTTCTGACCTGAAGCCAATTCAATAATCCTCTGCTTGGATTCCACAGTCAATAAACATTTCAGCTGGAGTCAAAGTGGGTCCAGACATCTTATTACATTATTCTCATAGAGATTAGCATTTTCAGCTTGTAAACCCCCCAATACTTGGCCAGTTTAGTGGCAGTAAAGGAAGGGAAATAGGGCAATGAGGCATTCCACCTCAAAAACCACTCAACAGTATTTTCACCTGCCCTGAGCCTGTCCCACTGCATGTAAATGGCAGCGGGTTGTCATGTTCAAATGGAGCCCACTACCACAATGTGTGATGTGTAATGAGTATAATGTGGGGAAATGTGCAATTATCCACTTTGGTAGGAAGAATGGAAAAGCAGAATATTTTTTAAAAGGTGAGAGACTTGTAAACGTTGGTATTCAGCGGGATTTGGGTGTCCTTCTACACTGTAAGAATACATCATCGCTGTAAAGTAACTTGACTAAACTCAAGGTTGACTCAATTTAGTGGACCTGCGTACCTTGAGAGACTGAGGGCCGTGTTACTGGGCAAATTCTGTAAAAATCACAGATAAGGAAGTGGGGCCTTGAGAGTTCTGTAAAACACACCTTCGAGCCATTGTTAACAGGAAATTCTTCAGACAATGGCGTAACCGGCCTTGAGGCCCACTGACTAACAGGTAAGGAGATGAGAAAGAAAAACAACTACTGGCCATTGTTAACGTGATGCGGAGATGCCGGTGTTGGACTGGGGTGGGCAAAAGTGAGAAGTCGCACAACACCAGGTTATAGTCCAACAGTTTTATTTGAAATCACAAGCTTTCGGAGCGGCTGCTCCTTCGTCGGGTGAAGTGAAGGACTACGAATCGGCAAAGCATATATAGACAGAGAACAATGCCTGTGTAGCGTACAATGTCAGACGACTACAGTTAATCTTTCTGACTGCCTTTTATCACACCTCGGCAGAGAAACAATCAGGTCAGTCAGGAAGGCATTATATCAAAGACATAGCAAGATACAACTAAGACAATGAGGTGGGGTCACAGGGGGTCTAATGTGTCAAATGCAGTCTGTATTGTTAACGTGGTCTGGGACATGTACGCATTGGGCGGTCTGCTAAGTTTTGGGGTATAAAAAGGGCAGTCGACAGACACTAGGGGCTGCTGCAGTGAGTCGGGTGACTTGATCGGTCACACAGAGAACTGATCACTCGCTGGTGTTAGTATGTATGTATGCTTGTGCTTGCTTGTAATCGCTGTTGATTTTAAGTAAAAATGAGAAGTCGCACAACACCAGGTTATAGTCCAACAGATTTATTTAATTTTACAAGCTTTCGGAGCTGTCGCTCCTTCGTCAGGTAAGTTAGCAATGAGAGAATCTCCCAGAATTCACAATTTAAACCCAGACAAAATCTATTCACATTATTCGCTACAACAAAGAGCACAGCCAAGACAATGAGATGTGTCCCAGGGGGTCCAACGTGTCAAACCACCTGCTGGCTGCATATCCTGTCAATTTGTGTTCTTGTGTTAGCCTTTTTAAAAAAAAAAAAAAACACCTGGGAAGACCGGCCATGATGTCAAGTCACGTTCTGTATCGTGACATGAACCCGATATCGCGATTGAGGCCATCCTCATGAGTGCGGAACTTGGCTATCAGTTTCTGCTCTATGATTTTGCGCTGTCGTGTATCTCGAAGGCCGCCTTGGAGAACGCTTACCCGCAGATCCGAGGCTGAATGCCCCTGGCTGCTGAAGTGTTCCCCGACTGGGAGCGACAGCTCCGAAAGCTTGTAAAATTAAATAAATCTGTTGGACTATAACCTGGTGTTGTGCGACTTCTCATTTTTGTCCACCCCAGTCCAACGCCGGCATCTCCACATCATGATTTTAAGTAAAGAATAGTTATACTGAAATCTTTGTCTCGAGTTGTCTGTTCCAATACGGGTCTGAACTCTAAGTACTGTTAGACTGAAGTAAAAATGTACACGTCTTACAACACGAATCGCTGAAAGTTAACATGTAAGTACAGCAAGTAATTAGGAAAGCAAATGTTATATTAGCCTTTATTGCAAATGGGTTAGAGTATAAGAGTAAGAAAGTCTTGCTGCAATTTTATAGGGCTTTGTTGAGACCACACCTGGAGTACTAGTACAGTTTTGGTCTCCTTACCCAAGGAAGGATATAATTGCCTTAGATGTGGTACAATGAAGGTTCACTAGATTGATTCCTGGGATGAGAGGCTGTCCTATAAGGAGGGATTGAGTAGAATGGGCCTATATTCTCTGGAGTTTAGAAGAATGAGAGCTGATCTAATTGAAACATATAAGATTCCAAGGGGGATTGACAGGGTAGATGTTAAGAGGCTGTTTCCCCTGGCTGGACAGTCTAGAACCAGGGGTCACAATGTCAGGATAGGGAGTCGGCCATTTAGGACCGAGATGAGGAGAAACTTCTTCACTCACAGGGTGAGGAATCTTTTGAATTCTCTACCCCAGAGGGCAGTGGATGCTCAGTCATTGAGTATATTTAAGACTGAGAGCGATAGATTTTTGGACACTAGGGCTGGATTTTGTCTTGGGGTCGGGTTGGGGTCATGTTACCCACATTTCGTGTTGCCCCCCCCGACTCCAGATTAATGTGGATGAATGATGCAATTTTCACTTAATTGTGCAATTGAGTTCCAGCATGTGGGAACCCATGAACCAATTAGTGGTTTCAGTCTGAAAGTCGCCTCTGATGATGTCATCATTGCAGGTCAGAGACTGACTGCCTGGTCTCAGAGATTGCCTGGGCTTTGCTGTGAGAGGACCTGGATGCAAAATGAGCAGCATCTCAGAGAGAGAGAGAGAGAGAGAGAGAGAGAGAGAGGCCTTTGCTGTGAGAGGACCTGGATGCAAAATGAGGAGAGAGAGAGAGAGAGAGAGAGAATTTTTTTGCAACCAAGTCCTCCCAGGCAGTCTCTGAAGACATTCAATGCAGCAGCATCAGAGGCGACTTTCAGACCTAATACTACTACTACCTTCATCACATCTCCGTTGTAATAGTGGACCTGCAGCTGATAGTCAGCTATCCACTTGTGCTCCCGCCAGGTTTCACTGGCGTGTTTCACATCAGGCGTACTTCACGTCGGAAAAGGGTTAAACTAGCTAAAACGTTTCAAAATGGCATTACAGAGCCAATTTAGGGCTTGTTAAGGGCTTTAATGGCCTCTCCCGCCTCTTGGAGGCGGGACGGAGTCGGGAACCCCGCGACCGATTTTGTCAAAATTGCGTGGAGGCGGAATGGAGTCGGGATGGGGTCGGGACCCCCGAATCTGCAACTTTAACCCCCCACACGCCTCCAAACCCGACTCCACGGGTCATTGAAAATCCAGCCCTAAGGGAATCAAGGGATATGGAGATGGGGCGGGGGAGGGAAAGTGGAGTTGAGGTAGAAGATCAGCCATGATCTTATTGAATGGTGGAGCAGGCTCGAAGGGCTGTATGGCCTATTCCTGATCCTATTTCTTATGTTGTGTTCTTACAACAGCACTGCATTGTGGTGGCACGGTGTCCCAGAGGTGGTACAATAGAGAGAACGCCATCCTGTCAGGAATATTTTCTTACTTGCAGGTCTTTCAGAGATTGAGAGGGGACAGCGATTTTTGGAGCCTTTTTTGATTCCTAAAGAACTAACAACACTCCTGAAATTTAAAGTAATACAGAAAAAAAAAAATGTTCAGGGACATAATGAATTCCCCTGTGGGAATAATACCCTTATTGCTATTTTATGAATAGGATTTGTGGGGGGAATCCAGAACTAGGGGCCATGAATATAAGATAGTCACTAATAAATCCAATAGGGAATTTAGGAGAAACTTCTTTACCCAGAGAGTGGTGAGAATGTGGTATTCGCTGTCACAGGGAGTGGTTGAGGTGAACAGCACAGATGCCTTTAAGGGGAAACGAGATAGGTACATGAGGGAGAAAGGAATAGAAGGATATGCTGATCGGGTGAGATGAGATGAAGAAAAGTGGGAAGAGGCTTATTCTTTAGAACACTCAGTAATGCAGCTCAGAAATAATGCAGCTTTTCATTCTGAGGCAGTAAGCAACAGGAACAACAGCTTAAATTCTGTCTCACGTGAACGGATCTGTCGGGAAATTGTCAATTTGCCGATTAAAGACCGAAATCATTTTCACTGTGGAAGTTTGGCTCCGCTGATGTTCATCTCGGATTCTGTCAGGATGTTACGTTGTGAGCGAATTTGAGCTCTGCCAAGTGAGGAGCATGTTTTTACCGGTTTTGATTGGCTAGTGTTGCCTGTTGTCACGTGACTGGGAGTGTCCAGGATGCTACAGTCCATTGTTTATCATTAATATGAGGCTGTCTGGAAGCACTGCTGTTGGTAGGGTCGCCATCCCTCCAGGATTGGCCTGCAGTCTCCAGGAACAGAAGGTTAAATCTCCGGGACACTGCCGCGAGCAATCCCTGGAGAAAAATCATAGGCACCGTCTTTCGGATGAGACGTAAAACCGAGGTCCCCGTCTGCCCTCTCAGGCGGACGTAAACGATTCCATGGCACTATTTCGAAGAAGAGCAGGGGGAGTTATCCCCAGTGTCCCTGGCCAATATTTATCCCTCAACCAACATCACAAAAACAGATTATCTGGTCATTTATCACATTGCTGTTTGTGGGATCTTGCTGCGCGCAAATTGGCTGCCGCTTTTCCCACATTACAACAGTGACTACACTTCAAAAGTACTTCATTGGCTGTAAAGCGCTTTGAGACGTCCGGTGGCCGTGAAAGGCGCTATATAAATGCAAGTCTTTCTTTCATTAAAAAAAAGTGTGGTTTTTTTTCCAATTTCTTTCAACACTTCTGTTTACTAGGTATAAAAATATCGCAGAGAGGGGAAAAAAAGGCTGTTTGACCGACAGTCAAGAATCACCCAATTGGCTAATGAAGAGTCTTTTCGCTTTCCAATTGGCCGTGGGAAGGCGGTACACCACGAGGATGGATGTGTCAGGGTGACCAAAGGCAGGAGCGTGGGGGGTGGGGGGGGGAGGGGCGGGGCGGTTGGAGGCGTGAGGTCATGTGATGAAACCTCCAGGAATATGTCCGACCAGAGTTGGCAACCCTAGCTGTTGGCTGTCATGTGTGCCACATGATGGGTCACATGATTTGGAAGTGATAAAAGTCCGGAAATGAATTCTCAATCGGCTGCCCCGCTGGTCTGTGCTGAGTCAGCTGGTCTCATCTGGGGCACTGGTGGGACAACTGAAATTGGACTTAGTGCCCCTGGGTTAGGGATAGAAATTTCGTCTTGACCTCTGCTGTAAAGTGCTAATGTGTGTGTGTGTGTGTGTGGGGTTGCCTGGTGAGGGCAGCGGTGGGCTTGACTGTGAGGCCCTCCATGGTTAAATAGCCTAGGGACCTATTTTCTGTTGATTCACATTTTGATGGGCTGAACTGTATCCCAACACAAGCAGCATCTTCAGAAGAGGGAGAAAATGGCTGTGGGTGAGGTGATATATAAAATGTAAATAATTCACTACAATAGTTTTTTATTTTTATTTATTCATTCACGGGATGTGGGCGTCACTGGCAAGGCCAGCATTTATTGCCCATCCCTAATTGCCCTTGAGAAGGTGGTGATGAGCCGCCATTTTGAACCGCTGGAGTCCATGAGGTGACGGTACTCCCACAGTGCTGTTAGGTAGGGAGTTCCAGGATTTTGACCCAGCGACGATGAAGGATCGGCCATATATATCCAAGTCAGGATGGTGTGGGACTTGGAGGTGATGGTATTCTCATGCGCCTGCTGCTCTTGTCCTTCTAGGTGGAAGAGGTCGCGGGTTTGGGAGGTGCTGCCGAAGAAGCCTTGGCGAGTTGCTGCAGTGCATCTTGTAGATGGTACACACTGCAGCCACGGTACGCCGGTGGTGGAGGGAGTGAATGTTTAAGGTGGTGGATGAGGTACCGATCAAGCGGGCTGCTTTGCCTTTGTCCACATATTCTAACTCAGTGGGCAATATGGTCCTTTCCTCTTTGTTTTAAGGTATATTTTCATCCAGAAGTGTCTATGTTATAAGTATTGTAGATTTTCATCCTCTATATAAACAAAAAGAGACTGTGCACGTCTGCTATCCTTCTAACCACCTGGGTGTCCAGCTATCTGATTGGTCGCTTCAAATCAGGTGACCATTATGTCTCATCTATCATTGGTAAGTGAGCCAATGTGAGGACAAGAATTTAAATTATTCAGCAGTAAATTGAAAGCAGATATTAGCAAGAATTCTTTACTTAAAGGATGACAGATAAATGTTTGGAATCATTTGTCAGATAAGGCTGTGTGGAGGAAAAGAAACCCCATTAGGATTGCTAAAAAGGCAGCTGGATGCTATAATGTGAGAGTCAGAGGACCAGGGAAGATGCATTTCAAAGGGCCGTATGGCCTTTTCTCATGCTTGACTTTTGTTCTGTTTTCATTAGTGCCAAGTCAATTAAAGGGTTTCAAAGTAAATTTATCAGTTTGCCGCAAGCAAAACATTTCTACGTCTCACGGAGACTGAGACATTAACAATGCCACGATTAAATCCACAGTGCTACATGAGATAAGATCACCCACGTGAACACGGGCGTAAAAACCAACCGTATAAATTCTGGGATAAGCTTCAAGCAGATTACTAAATAACTTAGACAAAGTCTATCCCCGTGGCAGCCACAGCAGCCTGGCAACATACCCTCAGCCGCCGGCAGTGAAGCATTTTGGACTTTTAGCACGCGCTTTTAAGGAAGAAAAGAATGGAGTTGGTAAAAGAGCGGAACTTGGTCAACACTAAAGGAAAGAACACAGAACCGTCACCCAGGCCTAAATCAGAGTGCGTGGTGGTCTTTGCTTACTGTCCAGGATGCTTGGAGGAGAACGCACAGTCAGCAAGACTGATTGGAGACCTTAGTAGGCTACAAGGCCAGGACATGGTAAACATGCTGACTGCTACAGAGATAAGAGACAAGGCCTGAAGAGCTGTTAGAACTGGAAAGCCTGCCCGAATATGCTATTATGCCAGTAGCCAACCTGACAAAGGGAAAACATAGAAAAAAAGCTCCTTCCGAAAAGATTGTTACGAGAACCAAATGCGACTTTTGAACAAGGCGGCGTAGGGGAGACACCTTCTTATCTCCCCCGAGAAAAAGGACTTGATAGTTCCTTCGCTCTTGAGTTGCGCTCGCAATAAAGGTTGTACGAGAAGCTATGCTTTCTTTCTGGTGAAAACTATTGTGTCTGAATGGCAAATAAAACTCTTCAGAACTGGAAAATAACTAGTGTCTTCGCTTGATTCTTGACCTTTGGTATCCTGAACGAGAGGAAAATCCCCTACAGCAGTCGTAACCCAACCGGGGGAGGAGAACAAAGCAGGTGCATTCCATCTGGTGACCGTTTCCACTGAGATCGTAAACGTGTTCTGTCAGAGCGCTTTTAGAATGTCACTGGAAAAGAGTGAGCAGATGACAGAAGGACTGGAGGGGAGTGGGGGAGAACATCTTTCACCCAGAGGGTGGTGGGGGTCTGGAACTCACTGCCTGAAAGGGTGGTAGAGGCAGAAACCCTCACCACATTTAAAAAGTACTTGGATATGCACTTGAAGTGCCGAAACCTACAGGGCTACGGACCAAGAGCTGGAAAGTGGGAGTAGGCTGGATAGCTCTTTTTCGGCCGGCACAGACACGATGGGCAGAATGGCCTCCTTCTGTGCCGTAAATTTCCATGATTCTATGAAACGATGCTGGTACGTTTACAATGTCGCTAACATCTAGCAATCAGATGAACTATCCCCCTCCGCCACCACCCCCCCCCCCCCCCCCCCCCCACCCCATCTCCACCTCCTTGCCTCTCATACCGTCTATCTGAGAAAAAATCAGGGAAACGTATGGATGCATCTTATAAATTAGCATTCCCAGCACAGAGCCTTGTTTGACAACAGGGTATATTGGACAATTGGGTGCGGAGGGCAGTACATCAGATTCACAGCCCTCCTGATTTTCCGGTCATTAATTTTTATGAGCAGAAAATCGCACTGAGCGCGCTGATCTCCACGTCTGATTGTCCAATCTGTCTTCCCATTTAGCAAGGCCCTTGGCCCAGGACTGCAGACTCAGAAGATTTGTCCCTTAGTGGTAGAATATGGCACAGTCTCTCCGAAGCACCCTCTGAGAAAGCCCATTAGTGTCCTGCTGATTTAGTTAAAGAGTAGCAACAGAAAAAAAAAACAAGACAATAATGGGAAGATCTACTGCTGTGTAAAGCACCAAATGATTCTAATATACAACTAAAATCGAATGGGAAACTAGCACAGCAGCAGTGTATGCAGGTAGGGTTGCCAACCCTCCAGGATTGCCCTGGAGTCTCCAGGATTGCCCTGGAGTCTCCAGGAATTAAAGATGAATCTGCTAAACAATCTGGGATAAAAATCATAGAGACATTTTTTTTTTAAATGGTGGTTTTTTTTTCATTTTCTTTAGTTTATTAGGTATGAAAATATTGAAGATGGGGGGAATAAGGATGTTTAACTGGGCGGGGCAGTTGGAGGTGGGAGGTCATGTGATAAAACCTCCAGGAATACGTCCAACCAGAGTTGGCAACCCTATCTGCAGGACTTGTGTCATTGCACTAAGGGTAATTTCACACCCGCAGAGTTAAATGTAATAATGACTGCACAATGTACACAGCAGAGGGTATTCCTGCAAACTCTATACTCCAAGGGATTAAGAGCTACCACAACATACGTACATGTGTCCAAACAGAAGTTAATTTTCCTTTGGGGACCTCACTGCCATCTGCGTTCAATTTGCACAGATACTAAGAGCCAAGCTTAAACAAAATCATTAACTTTTTGGTATTTACAGCAACCCTTTATAGGGGAAGTTCAGCTCTCAGAGGAGGCCATGGTGCAAAGAGGTGTGAGTTGGAGACACTTACTATAAGGCAGTGCCAATTCTCCAACATATGATCCCCGCAAACCGTGACTACCCACTAAGGAGCACGGAAGTGCTGAATTTACCCTGACTTCCCAATTTTACGCCTTCTGCCCGTACTCTGCCCTTATTCACCAGTTTGGCCGGAGCCAATGCTGGCAATATTGGCCAGCATTTAATGTGCGTTATGGTCTTAGACCTATCTCGCTAAGCACTGATTAAATATTCAATCCTCCTATGACAAGGAGCATTAGCCTTCCGGCTGAGAACTGGCAACAGCTGCCCAAAAGTTGGAGAGTTGCCAACTTTGATGGGGATTTCCGTTCCTTACCATCATCAGGGAAACAGCAAACATGAACTTAAAGTCACATCCTACTACTCCATGCCATAAAGGCACTGGTACAGCAACAAATTGTGTCATCAGGCCATAATGCGCCAGAGTTACTTGAAAATCAACATTTTTTTATCAGTCTTTAGGATCTGGGCATTACTGGCAAGGTCAGCATTTATTGCCCATCCCCAATTGCCCTTGAGAAGGTAGTGCTAGGTCTTCTTTTTGACCCACTGTGATGAAGGTGCTTCCACAGTGCTGTTAGGTAGAGAGTTCAGGATTTTGACCCAGCGACCATGAAGGAACGGCGACATATTTCCAAGTCAGGACGGTGTGTGACTTGTAGGGGAACTTGGGGTGGCGGTGTTCCCTTGTACCTGCTGCCCTTGTCCTTCTAGGTGGTGGAGATCACAGGTTTGGGAGGCGGTGCCAAAGAAGCCTTGGCGAGTTGCTGCATTGCATCCTGTAGCCAGTGCACACTGCAGCCACTGTCCGCCAGTGATGGAGGGAGTAAATGTTTAAGCTAGTGGGTGGGATGCCAATCAAATGGACTGCTTTGTCCTGGATGGTGTCAAACATCTTGAGTGTTGTTGGAGCAAAGGTGGGTGAATCCAGTTGACAGGACATTCCCATATCACTCCTAACTCTTGCCAGAAGGAGAAGCACTTGACTGGTATGGAATGGGGGTGAGGCCTCCAGCCCATCTTCTCACTGGGGAGCTATGAGGGGGAGGGGAGACCCATGGCTGGAGAAATAAGAAATGACATGACAAGAATAAATGAACAATTTATCATTTTCATTCCTTCCACTCTGTGCTTCCCCATGCCATGCATCATCCTGTTGGAAAGGGCAGATAAGTTTGAGACAACTTCGTTCTCCCATTGGCCATTAAATGGAGCCTTCATCCGCTAATCATCTCAATGAAATGGCCACCTCATCAACCTAAATGGCCATCAGGCCAATCTACACAAATCAAAACTCTGAGACTTCTGCCAATCAAGCGAATCGTTCCAAATGGAAACCACTGCACTGTTTGGACCCAAATTGACAATTGGTCCAGTGTGCAGCAACAGAAGTTCAAGTTCACACAGATTTCAAAAGAGTCAACCAGTGGAAATCAGATCAATGTGATGCCTCTTAAAAGCACTGATGCTGAATAAAAGGTCTATGAGCCTGCATCAGTGTCTCCTCGCACTTTTATTCCATGGAAAAAATATGTTGTCCCCCATCGATTATTCCAGAGACTTTCTGCAGAGGCTATATTTATGATAATTACCCATAATTTTAGCAGGAAAAGAGTTCATGACAAAGTAGGAGGCCCAAATATGCTCTGACAAAAGCAACGAGAAAAGATCACAGTAATTAAACAGAGAAAAGCACATCGTGTACAAAAAGCAGTAATTGTATCACTGTGGATTAGATTCCCTTTTAAAAAACCTGAATTTGGGCAGATGTCGATACAGCATTCTGGATTTCCAACGTGCGCTGACATCACGTGGTAAGGTCGCTAGACCATGGATTCAAGCACCAGTGGGGTAGGTGGGATTGTTTTTGGTGGGGTGTGGGGTGGGGGGGGAGGTGGGTGGGGGTGTTTGGATATGAGTTTGCCAGACCAAACAAAACTACTGCAAAATATCTATTTCACATACAGGAATTTCACAGTAAGGTTCAAATAAAAGCATTATTACTTCCATTAATCTAGCAATTCAAATAAAGCAAATGAAGAGAAAAAGAAACAGTCTTGTTAGACATAAGCTCTGAACCCTAAGTACCAGCTACACGTTGCTAGTCTATCAATAACTTTACTACTAATCACTACAACATCCCAGTGATCATTTAGAAGCGCAAGCCCAACCAATTGGATCTCACTGGTCAACTGACCAGCTCTGGAAGAACATCTGTTGTTTCTGTGTTCTAAGGCACGTTCTTTTGCAAGAAGGAAAGGGGAGATCTTGACTTTGTGCGATAGTGTAAAACGGATGGTTAGCGAGTCAGCAGCCGTTTTATATCTCTCCCGATTTTTAGACCCATTGGCATAAATAAATATCCATTGGCTTCAATAAGTGGCCCTGCCTACACCTCTAACTAGCACTTGGCTCTTCTTTGCCTGAGGGCTAGCTTTACAACAACAATGTGCCTTTATAAAGCGCCTTTAATGTAGTAAAACGACCTAAGGCGCTTTATAGGAGCGTTATCAGACAAAACTGGACACCGAAGAGACATTAGGACAGGTAGAGGTAGGTTTTAAGGAGCATCTTAAAGGAGGAGAGAGTGGTAAAGAGGCGGAGAGATTTAGGGTGGGAATTCCAGAGCCTAGGGCCCTGATTACTTGATTGCGTGGGCCACACGGAAGAAAAACATCTTGTACCTCGGTGGGGTGGGGTGGGGGGGATGGTGGGGGGGGTGGCCCACACTGTCACCTCATCCATGACACAGGCAGAGGAGAGAGTGGTCTGCTCCCCCTGATTTTATAGAGGCTTTGTAAAAGTAACGTTCAGGAATAATGAAAGCAATAGAAAAAAATTGGAAGGCAGCCAAAAATAATGAATTGAGAAAGTACAGGCGAGAGGCCCTGTGGGTGGTGGTGGGGGCGGGGGGGTGGGGGCGGGGTGTGGGGGGAGGAGAACGATGAGGTAAATGGGGCAAGGCTCGAAAGAAAATTAATATAATTATTGCGTCTTCTCCTAACTTGTTAAAAATAAGCTGTGCTTAAATGACCTCAGTGCATTCTCATGTAAGCCAGTTGGAGTCAGATCATAGCCTCAGCCAGGATTTAAGTGAATATGCACCATAATTGCAACCCACTATCCTTCTGCCAATCTACATTCTAATCACATAGCCGTTTCTCTATCTATTCAATACAAAGGCTGCAAGACAGTTGCTCCCGAGCCCCTCAATCTGCTCTATTGTTGCCGAGCAACCGCTTTAAAACCGTGCTTCAGTTTAATTTCGGATCCAAGTTTTTTTGTTCCACCACTTTATTCAAGTGTTAAAAATTCTGAATTGCTGTAATTGTTGCTATAGTAACCAATCTAAGGTGACTTTTTTTTTTCCACACAAGCCCTCTTTTTTGTGTCCTGTATCTTTGCGTGGAAGGGTTCTGAGAGTACGGCAATAAAACCCCGATTAGATCTACGGTCGGATTCAAACTGCATTGGACCGGCCTTTTACTTCGTCTGTGGTATATACCTGAATTGGCCACCAATTCTGCTTTCTTTTAGCCTTCAGCTGCCCAGGCCCTAAGCTCTGGAATTCCCTCCCTAAACCTCTCCGCCTCTCTTCCTCTCTCCTCCTCCGAAGATACTCCTTAAAACCTACCTCTTCGACCAAACCTGTCTTAATACCTCATGTGTCAAATTTTGTTTGATTACACTCCTGTGAAGCGTCTTGGGATGTTTTACCACGTTAAAGGTGCTATATAAATGCAAGTTGTTGTTGTTGTTATGTTTTATGTAATATATCTTGGAAAAATGACATGTATTGTTCTATATTTAATCAAGCCTTTCAGCACAATTGTAATATATTTACATCATTCTAAAAAAGGTGCAGGTTTTTTGTATTCTTGTTACCACTCCCTCCTGCATCCCCCTCATCCAGTTAGAATTGTTAAAAAATTCTCCAGCAGATCCCACTTCGCAGCTAAAGGGAGGAGGATGTGCTCTAGGGCTCTGACACTACAGCTGGCTGACAGGAGGTATGCGAGAGGAGCCACAGGACTTTCCTTCTCTCCCTATGGCAGGGTTACCAACCCTCCAGGATCATCCTGGAGTCTCCAGGAACTGAAGATTAATCTCCAGGACACGGCAGCGAGCAACACGCCGGGAGAAAAATCATAGGGACATTCAAAAAAATTGTGGGGATTTTTTTTTCATTTTATTTGAACGTTTTCATTTATTAGTTGTAAAAATATTGGAGGTGGGGAACAAAGGCAGTTTGACTAGCAGTCAAGATGAATGCAATTGGGTAACAAAGAGTCTGCTCCCTTTCCAATTGGCCGTGGGAAGGCATGTGTGCCCGGAGGATGGGCCAATGGCGGGAATGAGGGGTAGGGACGGTTTGAGGTGGGAGGTCATGTGATGAATCCTCCAGGAATACACCCAACCAGAGTTGGCAACCCTACTCGATAAGGAACTATGGCACCTGCACTCTGCAGCTTCTCTGCTGGCAGATGAGATTGGCAGGGTGGGGGTGGGGGATGGTGATTTGCGTCTTCACAGCCTGGACAGTGATCTGGTTGAGCGCATCACCCGTCCATTGCAGAGCCCGCCCAATTTCCGCTCCACTGAAATCAACAGAATGAAAGTCAGGCGGGCTCTATAAAGGGCGAGCGATCCGCTCAACCAGATTACTGCCCAGGCATTGAAGACAAAGTTCTACGAGCCCCCACCTCCACCTCCCGATCTCATCTGCCAGCAGGAAAGTTGCAGAGTGGAGGTGCCACGGAGTTTGCCACCCAGGGATTCCAGGATTTCGGACGTCAATCTATGAAGAGAAAACGCAGGTAACGGCAGCTGTTTTTAATCGCAGTGAAGAAGATTGAGAGGAGACACGATACAAGTCGTTCGTTGGCTTCAGATGGGTGAGTGTTTCAAATGGGGAGCCCCATCGTGAGCTTGCCCGATTCGCCAAGACCAGCTGCCAGAAAAATCTAAAAGCAGCTTTAAACATGCTGAGAGCCATGGGCAAGCTAGAATGTTAGCAGGCTATTTGACTTGGAGTTTGAGCTCAGTGCTGGACGACACAAATACTGAAGAGCTGAGATTAGCAGGTCCCAACAAAGAAAAGTTAATGCTCTCACTATCATCAGTCATCTCATTAAAGAGGAGTCGGATAAATATCTTGTTAGGGTTCGGATTGGAGGTTATAGGGATCAGTATGGGCAGGGATTGTTAAATATTCCTCGGAAGGCAATGTATGCTGCTGGGGACCTTGCAAATATAGGCAACAATCGGCCAGGACTGAACAGTGAAGTGGCTAAATGGGGAATAACAAACTGGTGCTCCAATTGTGTGGGTTCCTGCCTGATGTAAGGACTTTAGATAGCATGGAACAAAAACAAATGGCTTGGCCCATTAAACCTACTCCTTTCACGTACCATTTATCATCTACTCCAGCTACGAGTCTCCCTCACTTATTGGATCAACCAGATAAGAGATTTGGACTGTAGCTTCCCTTTAAGAAAATTAGTCTGAATTTTTTTTTCTTATAAGATGTCTTAAGTGAGAGGAAATATTGCATTGAAATATTTTTTGCAGTAGTTCAATATAGCTTTCGGAGTATAACATGAAATTATCCTCACTGTCTCATATATATATCACAAACTATCTTCAGCAATGCTCAGAGGTCAAGCTCAGTCAACACTTCTCTAATAAAGTCGCTGGTATTTTAATGAGTTTGGTGTTACAGATTGCAATGCTTGACAAGAATCTGAGCTGTGGTTAAAATGGTGGATGAGTCAAAGGCTACACCTTCTGTTAACATGGACTCTGAGTGCAAACCTGTATCCATCAGTACTTCACCCTGGTGTAAGAGAGCTCAAGATATTCTCTCGAGGCACAAGCCAAATTTGAAAGGGCAAAATCTACAATTGTATGGCTGGATGTTTTTGCAGTTCAACTGGACATAGTGTGAAAATTATTAAACTTCACTGAAGTTCCAATGAGAACACCATAGACATTGTCCACAAGTCATTCCCATTTACACCTAGTCTACAAATAGGTTTATGTGGTGAATGGCATTAAAGAATGTGGCATAAATATCTGGTTCCATGCATTGCAAGGAGTGAAATTCATGAACCCTGTCCTAAGATATGGGAGGTAGATTTTCACCTTGTCAGCCTGGGCCCAGAGCTGGTATTCTGGATTGGCTGCCCATCATAGAAACTGCTCACTCTTCATGACTTCAATATAAAGGAAAGTTGGGCGGTTTCTATAATAGCAGCCGATCAGCAACGCAAGCTTTACTCCCGGGCAGTAAGTTGAAAATCTACCCCTTGAATTCACTCAAATATACTGAGCTGCCACTGTTTTGAGAATTCAAACCAGTAACTATAGGCACTTCTATATTACTGTTTGGGTCCCAGGAAAGTGGCTGTCAAAGGAGACCATAATCTCTATGGACTCTCTGCCCAATTTCCCTGCCTTCCTCTGCCTGTAGTCACATCTGTGATCTGCATTACTGTGAGTGTGAGTGTGTGAACTAGACAGTGCCACAGCCCCGGCTATGTTGGGTTGCACGCTGTCACATGATGCAAGCTCAGATCGGGCCTGTGGGGGTGGGGGGGGGGGCGGGAATTTTAACCCAACTCTCCAGGCGGGGAATCCCACGGGATCAGGTGGAACACCGGTCTTTACACCCCGCCCAATATTACTCGCCGTTGACTTCAATGGAGAGAAAATTCGGGAAGGGGTGTAAAACCAACGTTGCCCCCCCCCCACCCCGATCCCGTCGGGAGGGTGAGGTTAAAATTGGACCACCTGTTGCATCGTGACGCTATTAAGTGACGTGACAGGCGCACACGCAGACACAGGGAACTGAGTTCAGGTATTGAGCTGGTGATGCAGGGAGCGTGGAATCACGTTGCAGCTCATGGGGCTCATGAACGTGTGGCTTTCTTATACCATCAAGAATCGGACGCAGGGTCTGTTGTATTAGAGAGTGCTGCTGACAGTACTTTGTGCCAACAGCTCGCTCAGGCCAACATCCCCAGCATCGAAGCTTTGACCATGCTCGATCAGCTCCGATGGAAGGGTTACATTGTCCGCATGCTCGATACAAGACTCCGACAACAAGCGCTCTACTCGGAGCTCCGACATGGCAAGAGAGCTCCAGGTGGGCAGAGGAAACGCTTCAAGGACACCCTCAAAGCCTCCTTGAAAAAGTGCAACATCCCCACCGACACCTGGGAATCCCTGGCCCAAGACCGCACAAAGTGGAGGAGAAGCATCCAGGAAGGCGTCGAACACCTCGAGTCTCTTCGCCGGGAGCAAGCGGAAGCCAAGCGCAAACAGCGCAAGGAGCACACGTCAACCCAAGCACCCCACCCACCCGCCCCTTCAACTACTGTCTGCCCCACCTGTGACAGAGACTGTAGGTCCTGCATTGGACTCATCAGTCACCTGAGAACTCATTTTTAATGTGGAAGCAAGTCATCCTCGGTTCCGAGGGACTGCCTAAGAACAAGAAGACTTTGTGCCAAATATCAAGTACTTTGTGCTTGGCATCGACAGTGCTCTCTCAGTGTGCAAGTGAGTGTAACGCCACTCCCCCTCCAAAGCCCTTTTGTACTGGTGTGAAATGCCATTAGATGCCAATCCAGAGAAGATTTACGTTGCCAGGATGAACAATTTTGACAGTACAGCTCCTTCGCTCCAGTCTGGGTGATCTTTACAACTCAGATCGATCAGATTTCTTCCACGTTAAAATACGCATCGCATCTAATCTCGATCAATATCGGCAGTTAAAGAATACCTCACAGACAGAAATTTATTCCCATTATATGTTATTGTTAAAAAAATGCATTAGCACAGTGCAATTGGATCAAGGTATTTTGCTCCTTCAATCAGCAGCAGCCATTATTTATCTGGCCTGCAACTATCGAGGAACAAAGACCGCCAAAGCCGTCTAATGGGGTACAGCACAACGTGAAAATGGTATTTTATTTTTCTGGCCAGCTTTTGCCAGGACCCACACAGAGAGGAGGCGGAATAGAGGGAGGACGGAGGGTGGGATCCTGGTTTGAGTTCCGTGGTGTGCTTTGCTGATAATAAAAATTCATTGAAAATCCCAATAACCTTTTTTGAGTTTAGGGTTAAACCCAATAATTGCCCCCCCCGCCTCCAAAAAGATAAATGTCAAAATGAGGGGTAAACGCCAGGAACAACAATGCCAGTCTACTGCCATTACACAAGTAGCCAACTCCACTATTGGAATAAAGGCCTTCATCTTCCCTCTGCATTGGCCTGCATCAAGGTGCAATGCACCTTTAATCATCTCTGTCAGGTACCAACGGCCAAATAAAATTCCGTTGATGAGGAGGCATTGAGGATCCTCGCAGCTTCTTACTTAGTGCAGACTGTTGTAAGCGTTTATTATTTAAAAGTATTTTACTTGTTGTTTTGCCGATTGAACCCAAAGTTTTTGCGATGACACATGGGCCCCGATTTTAAATGGGGAGCGGGTACAGCCCGCGCAAGCCCCTGAAGCGGGCGGGGAAACTGGGCGAGTCCGGGGACGAGGAGGCCCGTCCGATCTTAACAGCCAGGCCTCATTTGCATACATTTTCCCAGCACCCCGCTCAAAGCCAGCCAGATCTTTTAAAGGGCAATTTTTCCGACTTTCCGCTTCCAGCGGGGAGGGACACTTGTCCACCAGCAAACGTATAGTCAGGAATTCTGGCGTGTGCTCCACATGAATTTCAACCATTTAAATGAATGGTTGGAAAATGGCGAATTTCCAAGGCTGGCAGTCCGAAGTTGGAAAATAGACCCTTTATTGTGACCAGCTTGCATTCTCGAAAGCAGCAAACTCAAAACCAGTCCAAAAATGGACACGGTGGTGCCTGAATGGACAGAGTATGACAGCAGCAGACCCCTGCCCTTTATTAATATTTGCATCAGCCTTTAATAATTTGGCTGTTTGATGCTGATTATCAGGTGGGGGGGACAATTTGTCGTGCAGGGCTTGTGTTGTGAGTGGCCATTTCATCCCCCGCACTGCTGCAGAATAAATGTCGCCAGAACATTTCAACTAAAAACTTGTGATATTCTTTCCATAGTGTGCAAATACACATTGTGCTGCCAAGTAAAATACAACTCTCCCACTGTGCTGCTAAGCAGTGCGATTCGTTGCATCAGGCAGGCCAACACCAACAGTGAGAGTCCACTGCCCCCTATAATGTCGCGTTATTGTAACATGCTGCCTGAACTCTCAAAACCTGACATAGGGATTGCTAGACAAAAGAAGACCAAGGTCCACCGAGAGCACCTTCTACCATCCTGGTAGTCGCATGGTACAACGGCACTGGAGTGGTTGACCAATCGTATCAGTCAATCTCTATCAATGATTCTACAACAGACCCAGACATCGGGCGAGGAAAAGAAACCCCCAGTGTTGAAAAGCTTTGGGAACCATAGCTCCAAAGTGTTTTGGGTTATTTTCTTCACGCCATTCCGTAAGAAACAATCAAATGAAAACAACAAATACTCTCTCAAGAGCCAAATGAGCCATGGCACATCTATTTCCCTGGTGAATACCCTAGATTAAATTGTGCATTGAACACTATTCTAAGACAGACAGGTAAACTTGGCCATCCCATCATCGCTACTCAGTGGTGTCAACTGTGACAGAAAGGTGCATTTGTTCATAGTCAAATCAGCCAAGAGGTCCCGTGGTCTGTAATGAGGACGTAGATTAATGACTCTGGGGGTTAACGCGGCAGCGTGACATTATAGGGAGCAGTGTACTCTCACTGCTTTGAGTGCCTGTAATCCCTGCACAAATTAGGGTTTCTCAGGGCAGACGTCAACTCCAAATGACACGGGCGCCTAGAACCCTTGCAGTTGAGAAAGCATCAGTGACGTTGCATGTGCTACGAGAAGAGGAAGCTGAGCCACTCAGGCTCCACCCTGCCGACAACCATCGTGACTTTGGTGGCAGTCCTCCAAGGTAAACAAAATGGCGTCGCTGGAAGGCCTGAGGCCCACCTGACGAGGTCATTTCTGCCAACACCTCCAGTGGGCACAGCATGTCTGGCGGCAAAGACAAATCCTGGCATTGGAGGGAGAGCCTGCGTTCTTTCCTGGCTGTTGGGAAAGAAAGCTCAGCCTGCCATACAGGCCGGAGATGCAGCGACATGCCAACACTGTTGGGCAGCTATGAGCCTAAGTCACAGGGCTGGGTGACATTCAGCAGGAAGGAGTTCTGTTTTAATTTGTGGCAATGCACTTCACCATGAGCAGATGCTCCACCTCCAAAATCAGACGAGAATGGCTGATATTAGTTAACTGCCCGGGTGCCTCCTTCTCAGGCAAGAGCTAAGAACATAAGGATACTAGGAGCTGGAGTCGGCCATTCGGCCCCTCGAGCCTGCTCCGCCATTCAATAAGATCATGGCTGATCTTCTACCTCAACTCCACCCTCCCACACTATCACCAGATCCCTTGATTCCCTTAGTATCTAAAAATCTATCGACCTCTGTTTTGAATATACTCAACGACTGAGCATCCACAGCCCCCCGGGGTAGAGAATTCCAAAGGTTCACCACCGTCCGAGAGCTGGTGGCAACTGGAGGCAAGTTCGGCATATGGACTGCCTCAAGCTCTCGGCTGGTGGAGGTCGAGTTGACCCGATTGTTCCTCACGAGTTAAAATTAAAGCTTCGGTTAAAAAAAAAATGTAGTGTTAAGCTTTGACACGAGCAGGTCTCTTTTAAACAAGTGGGATCTGTCATAATATATTGGCGCTTCCTGCTTACTTAATTGATGCACCTCACCAGTCTGCGGTAATCACAGAATAATCACCGGTGGAATCAGAACTGATCTTCGCAGAATTTCAATGAGAAATGAGTTAAATGCGTCAAAATAATCGTGAAGCATCAAACCAGAGGGAGCAAACTGACAGATGTTTACACTCCTGAGATTGGGGCTGATTTCAGAACCCTAGAGCCTGAAGTTGGAGAGGACAAACTCATGGGCTCCTCATGTACCTGGTATTAAGTTTGATTCCTAAATGCTAAAGCACAGGGCATCAGCTGCAACAACAACAAACTTGCATTTATTTAGCGCCTTTAACGTAGTAAAACGGCCCAAGGCGCTTCACAGGAGCGTTATCAAACAAAATTTGACACCGAGCCACATAAGGAGATTTTACGACAGGTGGCCAAATGCTTGGACAAAGAGGTAGGTTTTAAGGAGCATCTTAAAGGGGAAGAGAGAGGTAGCGAGGCGGAGAGGTTTAGGCAGGGAATTCCAGAGCTTAGGGCCTAGGCAACAGAAGGCACGGCCACCAATGTTTGAGCGATTATAATCGGGGATGCTCAAGAGGGCAGAATTAGAGGAGCACAGGTATCTCGGGGGTTTGTGGGGCTGGAGGACAAACCAGGAGCACATGTCGTAATATTCAACATGAAGGATCGAGCTCCCAATATGCATCCTCTTTCCGATTTCCCATCCTCTTAAAATAATGTCTGGAAAATCTGGCACTGCTTTCTGCGGAGAGGTTTAGGGAGCGAATTCCAGAGCTTAGGGCCGAGGCAGCTGAAAGGCACGGCCGCCAATGGTGGAGCGATGAAAATCGGGGATACGCAAGAGGCCAGAATTGGAGGAGCGCAGAGATGTCAGAGATGGCTGGGAGAAATTCCAGAGATAGGGAAGGGGCGAGGCCATGGAGGGATTGGAAAACAAGGATGAGAATTTTTAAATCGAGGCGTTGCCGGACCGGGAGCCAATGTAGGTCAGCGAGCACAGGGGGTGATGGGTGAACGGGACTTGGTGCGAGTTAGGGTACGGGCAGCAGAGTTTTGGATGACCTCAAGTTTACGGAGGGCGCAAGGTGGGAGGCCGGCGAGGAGAGCATTGGAATAGTCGCGTCTAGAGATAACAACGGCATGGAGCATTACAAGGCACAGAGCACTCAACTACTCTTGTGAGATTGATAGCTGGGAGTGTAGAACTCTCCCTAATGGAATGGAAATTGGTATATCTTAATGGGATAAAAATTCTAAGTTGGCCAAACCAATAGGTATAGTATCCTTGGCTCCCCCGGCATTTTGTAGGAAATCACTCATTACTCCGTATCGCACGACAGTGATAGACTGGACTGTCGTAAGAATGAGCCTTACGCGTGGTGAACTTAAAGTAAGCTTTAATCAACTAAAAAGGTGCTACATACAAAAGAGGTCTTACTCTATGCCTCTCCAGGATCCAACTGATCAGTCCAGTAT
This sequence comes from Squalus acanthias, assembly GCA_030390025.1. Lineage (NCBI taxonomy): Eukaryota > Metazoa > Chordata > Chondrichthyes > Squaliformes > Squalidae > Squalus > Squalus acanthias. The sequence goes on along the minus strand of CM059442.1, from coordinate 58,356,207 downwards.
TTATCCTGGACTAATCACAGGAAGTGATGCAATAAAGTTCGAGTCACAGGAAGCTGTATTGTGTTACCACATTCTCCCCCCTGCAAAAGATTAGGAGGCCGGGATGCTCCCTCCATTTCGTAGCCGCTGGACGAGGGAGAGCCGCACCCGTTTGGGTTCTCGTAGCGGTAGAGGGCCCCTAGCCCGTTTACCCGCCGCGGGCCGTGGACCAGAGTCCGAGTGATCCAGCCCGCTCTGTGAGGGGTCAGGACGATCCTGACTGTGTACTGGTGCCCGAACGGGTGTCGGGCAGGGCTGTGGCAGATCCGTTTCCGAGCGTATGGTACGGGGTGGATCGTGGCTGCGCGTGCGAGCCCCAACGGGCTCATAGTCAGTCTGCCCCAGGTCGGCACGCTGGAGTGAGGTACCAGCCGGCGTCAGATCCAGATCGTGATGAGAGGCACCTGGCGAGCCCAGAGATGTGCCTGGTACAATATCATCCCCTGGTGTCCCTCTATGTTTCGGCGGGCAGGGAGCCAGATCCCACAATGACACGGTAGATTCCCGACCGTCAGGATACCGAATATAGGCATAGGTAGGGTTGACGTCAGTGAGCTCAACTTCATCTACCAGGGGGTCATTCTTAGACGCCCGGACATATCTTCGGAGTAGCACTGGTCCCGGTGTAGTCAGCCACGACGGGAGAGATATCCCATAGGATGAGCGACGCTGAAATCGGAAGAACCATTCATGAGGCGTTGTATTTGTGGCGGTCGAAAGGAGGGACCGTGTGGAGTGTAATGCGTCTGGAAGTACTGCTTCCCATTGCTGGTTGGGTAGGCCCCGAGATCTCAAAGCCAGACGTACCGCATTCCAGATGATAGCGTTAAAACGCTCGACTTGCCCATTCCCGACCGGATGATAAGGCGTCGTTTTGCTGGCAGCAATACCCCGTTCCGAGAGATAGGCCTTGAGTTCTCCTGACATAAAAGAAGGGCCCCGATCCGAATGAACATAGGATGCCATGCCACAGAAAGCAAATACCTGCTCAAGGCAGCTGATAACCGTGGTCGTCAGCATATTGGGGCAGGGAAAGGCAAACGGAAAACGGGAATACTCATCGACCATGGTCAATAGATAAGTGCTGCGAGTTGAAGAGGGCAACGGCCCCTTAAAATCGATGCTAAGCCGTTGCATTGGCTGGGTCGCATGTATGAGTATACCACCCGAGGGGCGGAAAAACCGAGGTTTCAATTCCGCACAGACTCTGCAGTCCGAGCACATCTTCTTTACATCCCCGGTAGAGAATGGGAGATTTCGGGACCGCACGAAGTGTAGCATGCGAGTAACGCCCGGATGACACAACCCATCATGGATGTCTACGAGCGTAGAGGGTGCCATGGCGGAGCAGAATGCTCGTGTGAGGGTATCCGGAGCCACATTCTCCTTGCCAGGTCGATAGTGGATGGTGTAACCAAAAGAGGCCAATTCCAGCCGCCAAAGCTGGATTTTATTATTTTTAATTTTGGTCCGTTTTCGATTATCGAGCATGAAGGCGACCGATCGCTGGTCCGTGATTAAGGTAAAGTGCTGGCGAGCTAGGAGATGACTCCACTTCCGTACTGCCTCTATGATGGCTGTAGCTTCTTTCTCGACTGGAGGATAATGTAGCTCAGCCCCTTGAAAAGTCCTGGACAAAAATGCCACCGGACAACCTTCCTGATTCAGAGTGGCCGAGATCGCCACCTCCGAGGCATCACACTCAACAACAAAAGGAAGACTCTCATCGATGGAGTGAAGAGCCGCTTTCTCCAACTGTTTTTTCAGGAGGTTAAAGGCTGCAACAGCCGCTGTGTCTAGTGGGAATGTGCTGGCCTTCAGTAGAGGTTGGATTCGGTCCGAGAAGTTAGGAATCCATTTAGCATAGTATGCAAACAGGCCGAGGGCCCGGCGCAAGGAGGCCGGATTCTTAGGTGGCGGGAGTTCTTGGAGTGGGCGAAGCCTTTCAGGGTCAGGTTTAATGATGCCATTGCCCACACAATAGCCAAGGATGTTGATGGTTGGTTGTGACTCAATGGATTTAGCCGCATTTAATGTCAAATTACGGTGCTGGAGTGCATCCCAAAATCGTTGGAGATTGGCGTCATGTTCCCGCTGATTGCGACCTGCGACAGTAATATTGTCCAGATAAGGAAACGTATCCTTCAAGTCTTCCTGTTTGACCAGGTCATCCATTGCTCGCTGGAAGACAGCCACTCCATTAGTGACCCCAAAGGGGAGGCAACGAAATTGATACAGCCGTCCATTGGCTTCAAAGGCCATATACTGCTTGTCTGAGACCTTCAAGGGTACCTGATGATAGGCACTTTTCAGATCATATGTTGAGAACACCGTGTACTCAGCCAGTTTATTAACCATATCATCGATGCGCGGCAATGGGTATGCATCCAAGTCCGTATATTGATTGATGGTCTGTGAATAGTCAATGCACAGCCGTTTCTTGTGAGGTTGTAGAGGGTTCTTAACAATAACGACCTGGGCGCGCCATGGCGACGAACAAGGCTCGATGATATCCTCTGCTAAAAGCCGAGAAATCTCAGCCGCAATAAAAGACTGGTCTTCCTGACTGAAACGTCGTGACTTTGTTATAATCGGTTTGCATCGAGGAGGGATACTGGTAAACAGTGAGGGTTCATCCAGTGAAGCTGCTGACAATGCACAGAACGGTAATCGAGGTAGTATATTAGAAATAGTGAGTTCAGGTTTGGATCCGCCAAACTCAATGGTGAGCTTCTTATGCTGCTTTTGAAAATCCAGCCCTAAGATAAGATCACTACATAAGTCCTTGAGCACCGAAAGCCGGGTGGAGGGATACCTGTGACCATTAAGTGTTATTTCAACCATACAAAAGCCAGAAATTCTGGTATTAAGTGATGACTGAGCCATCGCAACTGCCTGGTCCGATGGGAAAACATGTAGCTTTAACTCTGCAACAATCTGTTCCCTAATGAAACTATCAGTGCTACCTGAGTCAATTAAGGCATCTAAAGTATGTCCATTAATTGATGCTTTTGTAGCTGCATGGAATAGGTTCTGAGGACAAGCAGCTGTAATTGGTGTCGTTGCACAAAGAGTGGCTGAAACTCTAGGTGTGTTTCTTCGAGAGGAAACCCGAGAGGAAGCACGATAGATTCTAGCTGGAACATCTTGATAGGCCCTTACCGGGGCAGTTCGGTAGGACTTAGCTTGATAAGCCCTCGTAGAGGCTCTTGATAGGCAAACCTTTGCAAAATGACCCTTTTTGTTGCAATGACTGCAAAACGCATTGCGAGCAGGGCAGAATTTCCGAGGGTGAAACTCATCACCACAAAAGAAGCATTTCTTAGATTGCCAAGAGGCTGCCACAGTGGGGTCATCATCCTCTTCATCAGTGAAGTCATCAGATTGATCGTCAGGGATAAAGTCCTCCCTAATAGAGTTCACCTGTGGCCTCTTAAATTGCCTGACTGTAGTTAAGGCAGTAGACCGAGGTCTGGGCACTGTATAAAGGTCTGCATTTCTTTTTGCCAGATCTAGAGAGCAAGCCATGTCATAAGCTCTCTGAAGCTCAAGTGTCTTACTTTCCAGTAGACGCTGGCGTATAAATGGGGAGGCAAGCCTGCAGATGAAAGCATCACGGATCATTTCTTCACGGTACAGCTCAGCTGAGGCCGCCTGAAAGTTACAGTCCATACTAAGTCTGCGAAGCTCTTGGAGGAATTTATCAATGGATTCCTCCGGCCCTTGTTGGGCTGTAGCTAGTAGATGTCTGGCATAGACCTCATTCGGTGTCTTAGTATATAGTCTCTTAAGCGTCCGAATTGCCTCCTCGTAACTGCCCCATTCCTCCACATACTGAAATACATTCGGGGTGACACAGTTGATGAGTATCCGCAACTTTGAGTCATCATCAGCCTTGCAATATTCAAGAAAATTGTCAAACGTGCGATACCAGTGTTTCCACACCTTACCGGCTGCTGGGGTGTTTGGGTCCAAGTCAAGACGCGATGGTTTAAGGATGTTTTCCATGATGGGTGATTCCCTGGATCCTTAGTTCCGAGTTCGTCCAAAAAGTTTGAGTGCGAAGTTTTCCAAAGTTGATTAAATTGTCGTAAGAATGAGCCTTACGCGTGGTGAACTTAAAGTAAGCTTTAATCAACTAAAAAGGTGCTACATACAAAAGAGGTCTTACTCTATGCCTCTCCAGGATCCAACTGATCAGTCCAGTATTTATCCTGGACTAATCACAGGAAGTGATGCAATAAAGTTCGAGTCACAGGAAGCTGCATTGTGTTACCACATGGACCAAGGTTCCCTGTAAGCTGGACGGCCGCGAAGCGCTCCAGGGAACCCGCGCTTGCCCGCTTTTCAATACAAAAACTGCGCACGTGCAGTATTTCGAATGGCCCGCGCAGCCCCCTTAAAGGGGCCGCGCAGGGCCAAACAAAATTAGAGGGAACGTTGGACTGGACCCCACGAGTCGCAACTACTTGTAATTGCCAGGTAAAGCTCCTGTAGAATTTTAGAAGATGTTACAAGGCCAAGGTATTTCATTCAGTGCAGTGAAAGATTTAACAAGCAGCTCAGTCAATAGGTCAAGGGTATACAAGGCTTCTCAATCAACAGAGGTGACCTTCTGTATCGTATTTACACCAGGAAGTGTAGTGCAGGAATAAAAACAGAAAATGCTGGAAATACTCAGCAGGTCAGGCAGCATCTGTGGAGAGAGAAACAGAGCATCCGCAGTATTTTGCTTTTATATTGGTGTAGTGAAGCAAGTGTGTAAGCTATTTTTTTTCATTTTTACACACTAATACGGATGCAGAGACTTCGACCATTTTCACATTTCTACCCAAGTAACTTTCACGATTGTGTTCTCCCCCCCCCCCGCTTGTCTCCCCTCTGACCACAGCTCTCCCGACAGCTACATTTGAGAGGATTAGCTGAGTGAATCTTGGCAGGCTCACTGTTTCCCTGTGTTTATAGTACGTTAGAGAAATGATGTAACCCGGCCCTGTGATCCATCAGTAAATCAAGCTTTATTTGGGCTGAGGTGGCCTGGGGTAAGTTTGATATTTCATCCCTGTTTGGGAATGATTCAAAATAGTGTCCTGTCATCTCTGGCGAGCCGAGAGGCCACTCGACTGTCTTAATGGGGAACATTAAAGCATACCGTGTGCCTATAACTCATATTAAAATCCAAAATGCCTTTTAAAATAATTGAATTATTTTAGACAGATGACATTAATTGAATATATCTCAGCCAACTGTGAAATATGGTTCATAACTCTGGTTTTTGAGACGGAGCAGTAGGCCGCACTGGAAGCCACTGCTCCCGAGTTACTGGATCAGTCGCACTGATTTCACGGCCGCTTAGGAGGAATCTTCTGTTTGTTCTGGTCTGAATGTTGCTGATTTTACTGCTGCCGAAACATTCCTTCGCCAAAGTCAAATTTAATCCCTTTTCTTGTATTGGCAGCAGAAAATCGCTTGCACCACGCGTGTAGTTAACAATAAAGCATTTGGTTCTATTAGCTAATACGGTGAACCTTGTAGAATTAGGGATACCTAAGGGACTTGCGTCAGGTGTCCTTTATTTGCAGGTGTCCTTATTTTCATAATAGTCATTGTATGTACAGTAAACTGGGATGAGCCAAATATCCCGGGATCGGCTGTATCTCCTGCAGCGTTCCTTCTTTTTTATCTCTCTCACCTGTGACCGTGCCTAATTCCGGAGCCCAGCCAGCAGCGTGCGAATTCAGTTCATTTTCTGTTCGTTGGGTTTCCCAGTTCATTGCCATCCTGGGGTCCTTTTCCATTGAGGGAGGGATTTCCTGATCCTGGGATCTGCTACTTTGGCGGCCTGCACAGGGTGAGGTTGGCTGCTGTAGGACCGGAGTGCCTGGGAGATCCCAGCCATGTTGTGCCCTGCAGATCCCTGTCCGGGACCTCCTCTCTTTCCTGTGCTGCAGCTGCTAATGTTTGAAGTGCTGGGGGGTGGGGGGGGGGGGGGGGGGGGGGGGGTTGGATAGGAGGCTGTTAGCAGCTCATCAGTACCTGACGTACTGGTGGAGTGAGATGTGGTGTTGCAAGGTGCAGTCCTCGGCTTTTGTCGAATGGCGAGTTCTTTACCCAGCACCCACAGTGGCAAAGAAACCGCTCTATCCCTGGGACAGAACCGTGCAAGCATTCAGAGATCGAGCGGTTTCTCTGCTGCTATGGATGCTGGTTAAAGAGCACCCCATTCCACAAAAGCGGTATCTTCCACCCGCTGCTGCCTTGCACTGACCTGTGTGCCCCATGTTTTAAGCTGTAAACGGACTTGGTGCATTAAAGACTGCCTGTAGTTCGTAATTTGAGAGTGTCTGTGGGTTCAAGGTGCAGCTTGTATCTGTCACATTTGGGACTGTCAATAAGTGTCATTTTTTCGCAGGTGTCCGTTTTTTTGGGGAGTGTCCGTTTGTGCAGGTTTCACTGTCGTCTTTTAACCTTGGGGCAGATTAGTGACAAGGTGCTAATCGAGGCAGTTCCCATGGGATGGATCATCTGGTACAGTTTGTGGGGGAGCCATGGGGGAGTGGGGGTGGGGGGGTGGGAAGAGGTCGGTGGGCAAGGATGAGGGAGTGGCCTCCTTTATATAACAACCCAATCTCTGGAAACCCGTCATCATTACTTTAGAGGTTTGGCAACCAGAAAAACAGCTTTATGACACCTTGCTTTTTTTTTTAAGAAAATAATCAAAGTTGATTGTGTTTTCTTGACTTTTCTCCATTTGGACTTGCACATTTTTATAAAATAAGTGCCTAGTTTCACACCACTCACACTTGTATCGCCACTGAACAACATCCACTGATTTCAGTGGTGCTCTAGCTAAATGGATATTCCAGTTTCATGTATATTTTTAGCTGGCAAAATCAACATCAATTTAAGCATGTTTCACTGTACTGCTTAAATGTTAGCGTGGGAGGTCTTTTCCTTAATTGGAAATGACATAAGACAAATGACATTACTATTGATTAAGCAGAAGAGTTCTCTGTTAAAACTAAACATACAGAGCCAGATTTTTCTCCCCCCCCCCCCCCCCCCATTATACAGACACCAGCATCTGCCACATTTGACCCCTTGTGACCCCACCTCATTGCCTTTGATGTAATGTTTTCCTGACTGACCTGTTTGGACACCATCCACACCTTTGATTGCCGTGATTATCTCTCTGCCGAGGTGTGATAAAGGGCAGTTGGAAAGATTAACTGTGATCATCTGGCAGTGTTCTCTGACTATATATGCTGTGCCGATATGTATCTCTTCACTTCACCTGACGAAGGAGCAGCGCTCCGAAAGCTTGTGATTTCAAATAAAGCTGTTGGACTATAACCTGGTGTTGTGCGACTTCTCACATTTATCTAAAGATCTGCAGCCTCCAAAGGGCCTGCTTGGTGCAGTGACAGAAAGTAAGATGAATAGGGATGGCGGGGGGGGGGGTGGTGGGGGGGGGCGTCCAGTCCGTTTGAGCGCCCCCTCCTCCAGGATCCCTCATGTCTACATGCCATTTCCATTTTACTTACGGCATCTGTGGGAGCCTGAGATTCCACTCCGGGACTGGGATACCTTCACATGCTCCTCCTATTCTTATGCTAAATGGCCCACCACTTTGCCCAAACTGCTTGTTTGAGTTGCCGAGGGTTTTTAAGCCTCTGCCAAAGCAGGGGGGTGGGGGGTCATCATTTGCAATATTTTCTGCTGCTGTCTCTTGATTTAATTTATTTGAACAGCCTAAATGTTACAGTAGCTGCATCAAATAGTCAGCTTTAACACCAGTCTGAATTGTTGGCTAAGAAGGGAGGTGGGGTGTGGCCTTTTGACACCATATGACAAATACTAACCATATTATACCCTAAGTAGGACAAATTAAACTTGGAATCGCAGCGGCAATCATGATTCCCTTCCTCCATATATCGCTCTCTCGCACACACACTCCTAATGATGCTCCCTCCCTCTCTCCAACAGCTTGCTCAGACTGAGTCCGATGGTGTGCGACTTCAATGTCCTACTTGACCCTGAACTGAGGTGGAAGATCAGCCATGATCTTATTGAATGGCGGAGCAGGCTCGAGGGGCCAAATGACCTACTCTTGCTCCTATTTCTTATGTTCGTATGAGCTTTGAATCCCACATCCTAGACACTACCAAGACTGCCTATTTCTACTTCCACAACAGTGGCCATCTCTGCTCCTACCTCACCTACAGAGGACGGGACAAGAGAGAGGGGTTGGGAGATGGGTTGGATGAAAGGGGTTGAGAGAGAAAGAGAGGTGGGTTGAGAGAGAGACAGAGACTGAGAAAGACATGCATAGAGAGAAAAAGACTGCCACCACTGGCAGGAGGTTGTAATTGCAGCATGACAAATTTACATAGGCAGTTTCCATTATAAACATGGATATAGAAATTTATGATTGAAATATAAAAATTGCTGAATCTATGACTTTATAATGGAGAGTCAATTGTGTCTGTGCACCCTGGTCCAAATTATTTCCCCCCCCCCCGCCCCCAGCCTTTTAGTTTTGCTTCACTTGAAAACCACATTTGGTCTTCCTGTGTGAAACCCCATCAGAGATCGACCAGTGGCAATATAATAAGGACAGAATGTATGACTTTAAAATGGGGACAGCATTAAATCTGCACTCCCTGGTCCAATTATCCCCTGCCCTCTGACCTTATTTCACCCGAAGACTACACTGGGTCTTAACTTGCAGTGTGCAACACCAAGGGAGATCAAACATAGTATTTTGTGGATAATATAATATATTATATATGCACTTCCTAATAAACTATATCCTGTACAAAATGCTTTATGAAATGTAATATATTATACACCATATTAAATGCTAAAAATTTAGTAGTATTATGCACTATATAATTCTCACACACAAAAGAATAGTGGTCACTATTGATTTGAGTTTTACTCATTGTTTTGAATGAAGATTGTGCATGGTACAGTACAATGAAATAGGGACAAAAGGAGCCGTAAAGCCATTTAACATGAGGATATTAATGTTACCTACTGAGTTGCTTCCCATCACAAAGATAACCTACTCTGCCTCTGTAACATTGGCCCTCTCCACCCCTCCTCAGCCCATCTGCCAATGAATCCCACATCCATGCCTTTGTTGCCTCCAGACTTGACTATTCCAATGCTCTCCCGGCTGGCCTTCCATCCTCCACCCTCTGTAAATTTCAGTTCATCCAAAACTCTGCTGCACATATCTTGTCCCGCACCAAGTCCTGCTCGCTCATCGCTCTCATCCTCCCTGGCCCAGTTCCTCAACACCTCAAATCAAAAATTCTCATCCTTGTGTTTAAATCCTTTCATGGCATTTCCCTCCCCCCCCCACCCCGCTCCCCCCCCCCCCCCGCATCTCTGTAACTTCCTCCAGCCTTATGAACCACCCCTTAAACTCCCCATTCCGCAGACTCCAGCCTCTTGTGCATGCCCCTTGCTCTACCCTTGATAACCATGCCTACAGTGCTTAGGCCCCAAGCTCTGGAATACCCTCCCTAAGCCCCTCTTCTTCTCCACCTCCCCCTCAACCTTTAAGACTCTCCTTAAAGCCCACCTCTCCGACCAGACTTTTGGTCACCCTCCTGACTTCTCCTTCTTTGGCTCAGCGTCTATTTTTGGTTGATAACACCTTTTCTATAAGAACGCAAGGCGCTATATAAGTGCAAGCTGTATTATTGAGCTCATTTTGCTGCCTATTTATCACTTAAGTTAACCCATTCCCTCAACTACTATATCAACTACTTTGTGAGTTCTTTTAGTTATTGTAACAGGTTGACTCAGCCACTTTAACTATCACCTAAACTATAAATTTTTGGTATTAGGAACAGGGGTAGGCCACTCAGCCCCACGAGCCTGCTCCACAATCAATGAGGCTGATCTGTACCACAACTCCATTTACCCACCTTAGCTCCATATCCCTGGATATGAAAGAAGCGAAGGCTCCTGTTATTAATTTAGGGACACAGGGACAAACAAGTTCTGAGCCTCTAAAGGCAGCAAAAGATTGGGAAGATCATTCTCTAGCAGCTGGGTTTATCTTCCAATGAAGTGATTAATTTGGGTGACATGTCAGTCCTATTTTGCCTAATTCTCCAGTGAGGTGCAGTTGGTGAATCGTCCAGCCCATGTTACTGCACGGGCTGCTGACTATGAGCGAGTGCCAGAAAATTAGCTGATCAGCAAATTGGTCGCAAGGGATTTGGAGGGTCCGCGGAGACTCCACATAAACTGTGTGGATCTTAATGGCTTCCTATGTACCTGCTTAGATCAGAAAAAGACCTTTGGTTTAAAATGCGCTGAATTCCTGTTAAAATATCCAAGATCATGTTCATGATCATCAGAATATAATGAAGATTTCCACTTATCTTGCAGACTTCAAGTATGAGTTATACTGATGGCTGGGGTTGGTGCAGTTGTACAGGCAAGTGCACGGTAGGGTTGCCAACTCTGACTGGACATATTCCTGGAGGTTTCATCACATGACCTCCCATTTCCAACCGCTCCCCCCCACCCCCCAGTCAAACAGCCTTTCTTACCATCCCCATTATTTTTATAACTAATAAATGAAAGTGTTCAAAGAAAATGAAATAGGAAGTACACAATTCTTTTTAATGCCCCTGTGATTTTTCTCCCGGTGTTGTTTGCCGCAGTGTCCTGGAGATTAATCTTTAATTCCATGAGACTCCAGGGCAATCCTGGAGGGTTGGCAACCCTAGTGCACGGTGATCTAGTGAGTTCTGGGTTTGGGTTCAAATCCAGTTGAGACTAACTGGTGGAAAGTGCATGTGTGGGTTTCAGATCAGGCTTGGCTGTGGTGTCCCATGGTTGAATGCCCATCGTCTAGGCTCACACATGAGGAATGGGAAAATCAGGCAATGAACTGGAGGGTGGGCCATGTCTTTGTAGCTTTAACCTGAGGAAAAGTCAGGAAAAAAATTGGGGGAAAAGATCTTTTGGGCAAAATATTCATTAAACTGGTAATTTAATATGGCCAAGAGAAAACATCAGGGGGTGAAAATTCAGTTGGTTGCGCCTCCCATTAGCGCCTTAAGAGGGCGCTAATGGGGCGCAAAGCCGCTAACGCCCGGGCGCAGCGATGTTTGCGCCGCTCGGGAACTTAACTTGACATTGTGCGGCGGCGCTAAAACTTACCGCTGCGACCACCTGCGCGCGCAGATTGTGACGTCATTCCATGGTGCAACGCCCTTGTGGCGCCCCGGAGCAGAAATTGAGTGGCGCCCCCTGCCTTACCGCCTGGCGCATCCAACGACCAGAAGACTGGAACGCTATCAATCGCTGTGGGGCTGGGGGGGGGGCGCTATTTAAAGGGGGCCTCTTCCTGTCTTTTATTGTTGGTGGCATTTTTGAACTACGCATTCTGAGAGAGAGAGGGAGAGACTTCTGGAGAGATTCAACGTTGTGTGAAGGAGTTTTGGGTACTGAGCAGCACTTTGCAGGTTCATTTTGATTTGCCATTCCTTGTATCGATTTAGCAGAGACTGTGGGAGCTGCACTCTGAGCTCTTTGCCTGGTACTCTCCATTGTTCTTTCCAGCACATTTGATGTGCAAGTCTCTCCAGGCCGAGATTCAAGGCTGCAATGAACAGGATGTGGATGGAAAGCAAGATTAACCATCCCCTTTAAGAACTGGCCCGTGCCATTGTGTGTGTGTTCCATTGCTGACTGACATTACATGAGCTTCGCCAGCGCTCTGAGTTAGCGCCTCACTCCTCGGCCTTTGCGCCTTAAGACAGGTGTGCAGCGCCTGCTTTAGCGCTCCACTCACCTCCCGGGGTGGTAAAAGTGAAGTTTCCAGTCAGTGCCGATAATTAGCGCCAGGCGCTAATATTTGCGTCCAGACGATATTTGCGCCCCAAATGGGGCGCGACCTAATTTCTACCCCCAGGTGTCGCTGGGAAAGCCGGCATTTATTGTCCATCCATGGTTGGCCTGAGAAGGTGGTGATGGTGGGCCGCCTTCTCGAACCTATGCAGTCCAACTGTTTGATACAACTGAGAGGCTTGCTTGGTCACTTCAGAGGCCAGTTAAGAGTCAACCACCTTGGCGTGGGGGGGACTGGAGTCACATATAGGCCAGACTGGGTAAGGACGGCAGCTTTCCTTTCTAAAGGACATTAGTGCACCAGTTGGGTTTCTACGACAATCCGACAGATTAATTGTCACTTTTTTTTTTAACTGATATCAGCTTTTTATTTCCAGATTTTTTTAAACTGAAGTAAAATTCTCAAACTGTCAAAGTGGGATTTTGAACTCACGTTCTTCTGATTTACTAAACCAGTAACAATTGCCGAATCACAGAAACTAGGTACTAAATAAGCCAACCAACAGCAGACATTAATTGGTATGTGTTCTGGCTCTGCTTCTACCCCAGATGGCACATTTTAATCCAGTCACTAACATCAGCAAAACAAGTCGGCGGCGCAAGGGTAAAAAAAAAAGGTTTTATACACACACTGAATTTTTGCTCAGATTAGAGGCTAGTGTAAAATATACCCCCGGAAGCATTCACTGCACCTAAATCCTTGGTACTATAAACTAATGGATGAAACATCTGCTATATGCAAACATGGGCTGTCATAACAATTTGTCTGATTTTCCTGTCAGGGTTCGAACTAGTCAACAAAGAAACAAGCATTACTCACTTCATGTACACAGAGGCACAGTGGCGAGCTGCTCAGTATAATAACATTATTCAACCAGATACTGAGGCAAGCGCCTAGACAACAGGAAGACACATATCTCAAAAACTTTCATTCATATAAAACAATTTGTCGTTTGTGGCCCCTGTCTGCGCACTGAATCTCTCGCTGCTCCAGAATCATCCTGAAGAGAAAAGATCATCTCCGGCTTCTGTTCTCCACTACCTTTCTCACACACCATCCTGACTTGGAAATATATCGCCTGTTCCTTCAACTGTTGCTGGGTCAAAATCCTGGAACTCCCTCCCGAACAGCACTGTGGGAGTACCTTCACCACACGGGCTGCAGTGGTTCAAGAAGGTGGCTCACCACCACCTTCTCAAGGGCAATTAGGGTTGGGCAATAAATGCTGGCCTCGCCAGTGATGCCCACATCCCAGGAACGAATAAAAAAATGCTTGCTGACACTGTAAATGGTTCCCTATCTGAAGGTGCTGTCCCCCTCCCTTCAGAACCGCTGTCATCACCCCACTTCAACAAACCCACCCCGACATCTCTGTCCATTCAAACTACCACTCCAACTCCAACCTCCCTTTCCTCTCAACGTCCTTGAACACGTTGTCGCCTCCCACATCCATGCCCATCTTTCTTGCAACATTGTTTGAATCTCTCCAATCAGATTTCCGCTCCTTCACTGAAATGGAAGTCACAAATGACTGTGACCATGCTGCACTATCCATCCTCGCCCTTCTCAACCCATCTCTAGCCTTTGACATGGTCGACCACACCTCTGTTGTCCAGCTTAGTGGGACTGCCCTCACTTGATTCCGCTCGTACCAACATGATCATAGCCAGAGCATCTCCAGTCACGTCTTCCCTTCCTGCCTCTTTTCTCTGGAGCTCCACAAGCATCTATCCTTGGTCCCCTCCTCCTCCTTATCTACATGTTGCGCCCTTGGTGACATCATCCAAAGACGTGGGGTCAGGTTCCACATTTATGCTGAGGACACCCAGCCCTACCTCTCCACAGACAACACAGACCCCTCTGCTGCCTCTGCGTTGTCAGTCTGCTCGTTTGACATCCAATCCTGAATGAGCCCTAATTTCCTCCTGTCAAACATTGGGAAGAAGCCATTGTCTTCAACCCCTGTCAGAAGCTCCCTACCATCGCTACCAATTCCATCCCGCTCCCTGGCCACGCTCAGGTTGAATCAAATTGCTTGCAACTTCAGCATTCTATCTGACCCCCGAGTTGAGCTTTTGACCCCATGTTGTCTCCATTGCGAAGACCACCTATTTCCACCTCGTAACATTGCCTGCCTCTGCCACTGCTTCAGCCCATCTGCTCCTGAAACCCTTATCCATGCTTTTGTCACCTTCAGACTTCACCACTCCAATGCTCTCATGGTCGGCCTCTCATCCGCCACCCTCCATAAACTTTCTGCTGCCTGTATCCAATCCCACACCAAGTCCTGCTCACCCATCACCGCTATATAGGCACTGTATCGTTGAAGTTGTTGTTGTTGTTGTTGAGTCGTATGGGATTATATTTTACTTCTGACAACTTCAACATGTGCTAAATGCCAACTACAATAAACGGTTAGGGAACATTGCTCATTCTGGGGTCTGGATCATGGTTGCGATGTTTAGTTGCTAAACTGACCTTTCTCTTTAAGACTGCGAATAGACAAATCCTAGCAATTATAGCTGTTTATAAACTAGGCAGTTGTAACAAAATGTAACTTTCGAGCTCAAGGTCAGTGAGTAACTTCTTGGGGTTTTTTTTTAAGATTGTTTTGCCTGTGTAACAAAATGCGACACTTTGAAACCTGTCATCTGATGTGTGATGGACACACACTAGGTGCAAAATGTTTCGATACTACTGGATCTCCCATGGCGTAGCTCAGAGGAAACGACACACGGTCTTATAAGGCCAGGAGTGTTATACCGTGCCGTGCGTAATATATGATACTGCTGTTCAGATGGAGCGGTGTCCCTTTAGGGCCGTATCGAATTGTTGTTCTCCACGCTACGCGAGGTGAGACTTTGATTGTTCTTCAGGCTGCAGATGTAAGTGTGATCGGCGAGCCTGTTAGAGATTGCAGATATTATGGGATAGATTTTGAACTTACGGCTGGAACGTAAAACTGGTGCTGTGGGCTGGGTGCCCGATATGCAAAACCACTGATTGTCCTTGTCATTGATTCTAATGGTAGGGAAAATCAGGTGGTTTCTGTAACGGGCGCCCGACAATGTTCCCTCTAATTTTTTATGGCACGCGCGGGCCATTCAAAATACCGTGCATGCGCAGTTTTTGCGTTGGCAAGCCGGCTGTGCGGGATCCCTGGAGCGCTGTGCGGCCCCGCAGCTTAAAGGGAACGTTGACGCCCGACCTCCGCCGCCCCCAGCCCCAGTTTATCGCTGCAGTGGTCAGTTGAAAATTACCCCCACAACACCCCACCCCCCCCCCACACCCCCCACCGTGGCTCCTTCTGTCAATTGAAGTATTTTCAATTGCTGTTGGAGAGATGGATGGTTAGGCCTAGATAGAAATGATTGGCCATGTGTTCTTTATAGGTAAAATGATTTTAAAAATTGAGTAAATAAATAAATTGTTCGAATGAGCATTGCAGGTTGATAAGGAAACAAATGTGTGCCTCTTGCATAATGTAGTTTATGTGAGCATCTGCTCTGTTTCTGGCAATTACGATATATAATAATTATAAATGGAACTGACAGCGTTGTAAAATGTAAAACATACGACTGCTTATAAACAAAATACACATGATATAAAAATGATAAATATATGTGTAATTGTATAAATATATTGCTGCTTTTAGGATTCTAAAGGACTAGATAATTTAGACCATGACAAGATATTTCACCGTGTCCAGAACAGTAGAACCAGAGGACACACACAGCCTGTGATTGAAAGGGGGTAAATTCAAAACTAATTGCGAAAAACAACAAGGGTAATTTTGACCTAAGCCGCCCATCAGGAAACTGACAGGATTGGGTGCAACGCTGGCTTTACACCCTGCCCGATTTTACTCTCTGTTCAAGTCAATGGATAGTATTATTGGGTCAGTTTCCCAACCTGCGGGTTAGGTTTAAATTATCCCCAATATTTCAGTGAGCCGGTGGTCAATCTATGGAACAGACTCCAGAGGGAGATGGTGGAAGCCCATAGCATTGATTCATTCAAATGTAAAATTGGAAAGATAACATTTTGGGGCACAGCATGTGAGTAATTTGAGAATGACACGTGGTAAGTGTAGCAATGCTTGGGAGGAAAAAGGTGACTTTGGACCTATGGTTCCCAAAACTCTCCACCCTGGGATTTTACTCGCGTCATGTCTGGGTCTGTTGTAGACTGATTGATAGAGATTGATCGCCATGATTAGTCAACAACTCCATTATCATTGTGTCATGCGACTACCAGGATGGTAGAAGGCAAACTAGATGGACCTCGGTCTTTTTTCATCTAGCAGTTCCTATGGTCCTAGATAAGGGTATCAAGGGATATGGAGCGAAGGCAGGTAAATGGGGTTGAGATACAGATCAGCCATTATCTAACTGAAAGGCAGAACAGGCTCAATGGCTGAATCCTATTCCTATGTTCCTATGGTTAAAGAGCCATGTGTTGCAACACAGCAGCAGGATATGAATGGATTGTGCGCTGGAAAAAAATCTATAACCCTTCCATTTTATCTTCACCCAACTTCAAACTCTGACAAACTCTTGTCCTTGTTTATTTTGCCTCACAAAAATACTCAAGGGCCATTTCCTGCATATCCAGAATCTCTAGAAGCTATAATAAAAGCAGAAAATACTGGCAATGCACACCAGGTTAACCAACATGTGAAAGAAAAAGGTAAGTTAACGTTAGGTGAGGATGGTTCTGATGAAAGTCCCACACGAAACATCGACCTGCTGCATGTCTCTAATAGTTTCGATTTGTAGTTCAGATTTCCGCCATCCACAATTGTCTCTTTCATCTGTAGAAACTAAAGCCCCAATTTTAACTCTGGGCGGGAATCAGGGGGCTGAGCCAGGCGTTGAACCATCCAGTTCCCCTAGAGCGTGAGGCCCTGGAGATTTTACCTCCTGGGCCTCATTTACACGTCCTCGACACTGACTCAGTGACTTCCCGTCGGGAATCAAAATTTGTTGGGGTGGGGGTGGGGGGTGGCGTCGGTCAAACCCCGGCAAGATAAGCAAAGTATTGGTGGGGGGGGGGGTGGGAGGGCGTGGGGGAGTCGGAAACTCTGCGATCAGGAGAGAGGGTGAAAGCCCAGGGCAGGGGAGGCCGAACGTATCTTTGTGGGGGCCAGGGGAACACTCTGCTGGCCTGCAAGGAAACTCTAAAAGATGTTTTTCATGGCACTTCCCTGAGCCTCCTGCAGCCAGGATTCATGGCTGCTGCCAGCTTTTGCTGGCGGGTTGGAGGCCGTGCAGGCCTTAGTCAGGCCTGTGGTTAAAATGGCGTGCGTGCCCCGATGGCATCAACGACATGTAACGTTGCCGTTGAAATTAGGTCCCCGCCCGCCACAGGCGGTCTTCCCGTGCTTGAATTCAGGCAAGATAAAATGGTGGGGGGGCGGGCGGAACACACGCCAACCAGTGTTCCTTGTAGTTTTTTTGGGGTGGACAGCCCCTTTAATGGGCTGCGTGGCCCATTCACACGTTTGTGCATGCGCAAACTTTAACATTTCAAAAGTCGGTCCCAGGCTGCATGGGACCGGCAGAGAGATGCGCAGCTTATAGGGAACGTTGGCCGCCAACCCCCTGCCATCTTAACCCCCTACCCCGTTCTGCCCATACCATTGCAGCTGAGCGGGGGGGGGGGTGCTGGGGGGGGGGGGGGGGGGGTGGGGGCAGGGGGCAAAATTCTCCTTTATGAACCTACCGATTAACTTCAAGCCGCCTTTAAATACAAATTTGCTTGAGGCACACTGTCGAGGCAGAATGTTGGGATCTTTACTGTTCTCCCTGACCTTGCACAGCTTCATTCTGGCACTGGTGCAAGAGCAGAAAACTATCCCAAATCAACAGTGCTGATGCCTCTAACCTTGATGAGCAAATAAGCATAACCAAGTATGGTAACTTTTCTCTACAGAAGGCTTAATGATAACACAACTGCTCTACACGGTAAAGGAGTAATTTTACCTTTTGTGTTCCTGATGCAGTGCTCATGCGAGGAATGCACGTTGGGTGCAGAAAGCAGTGCCAGATTTTCCAGACATTATTTTAAGAGGATGGGAAATCGGACAGGCTGCATATTGGGAGCTCGATCCTTCATGTTGAATATTACGACATGTGCTCCCGCTTTGTCCTCAAGCCCCACAACCCCCCCGAGATACCTACGCTCCTCTAATTCTGCCCTCTTGAGCATCCCCGATTATAATCGCTCAACCATTGGTGGCCCTGCCTTCTGTTGCCTCGGCCCTAAGCTCTGGAATTCCCTGCCGAAACCTCTCCACCTCGCTACCTCTCTTTCCTCCTTTAAGACGCTCCTTAAAGCCTACCTCTTTGACCAAGCTTTTGGTCACCTGCCCTAATTTCTCCTTATGTGGCTCGGTGTCAAATTTTTTGTCTTATAATACTCCTGCGCAGCTCCTTGGGACGTTTTACTATGTTAAAGGCGCTATATAAATACAAGTTGTTGTTTGTGCTGAAATTTCAAAATGCCGTACAGTTACCCTACGTTTCCTGATCTCAGTTGTGATTGCCTGTAGAAGTGCTGAGCACAGGTTAAGCATCTCTCCAGATCTAGAGGGATGGAAAGTGAGTGACCACCCCCTCCACTCAACAAATTAATGACGCGGCAGACCGCCAGAGTTGGTGATTGAAGCAGAGACCACATCAGCATTTAAGAATAGGTTAGCTGTTGGTCGAAGGAAGGGGGGGAAAATGGAATATGGGATTACGGTGGGCACATGGGATTAGGAATACTGCTCATGCCGATGATAAACGCCAACATGTTGGACTGTTTCCATGTTGTCATTTTTATGTAAATCTATGGAAAAGACTGTTGACACATTTGATCACATTCTTCCAGAGCACCTTCCCGTGCCAGCTGTGGCTCCATTGGTAGCACTCTTGCCTCAGCCTCAGCCTCAGAAGGTCGTGGGTTCAAGTCCCACCCCAGAGACTTGAGCACATAAATCTAGGCTGACACTCCAGTACAGTATTGAGGGAGCGCTGCACTGTCGGAAGCGCCGGATGAGACGTTAAACCGAGGCCCCGCCAGGTGGATATCAATGATCCCACGGCACTATTTCGAAGAAGAGCAGGGGAGTTCTCTCCAGTGTCCTGGCCAATATTTATCCCTTAATCAATATCACAAAAACAGATTGTCTGCTCAATATCACATCGCTGTTTGTGGGACCTTGCTGTGCGCAAATTGGCTGCACTTCAAAAAGTACTTCATTGGCTGTAAAGCACACTGGGTCGTCCTGAAGGTGCTATATAAATGCAAGTTATTTATTTCAATTAAAAGTAACCCTGAAAACATGTTCTACCTTTATTAAGAAAATGGTACAAAAACGCCTTCAAACTAATAAAGCAGATCTGTAAAACGGATCACAATTTAAACGGGTACACAGGCAGGAGGAATTGCCATGCCCGATGCGCAGCTATCTTGTTTTTTTTTTGAATTAACAATTAACTCCGAATAATTTTACCTTGCAAACTTGGTCTTCCGAAAATTCATCATTTTGGAGGTGGCCGACCCCAGCAGCATCAGTGGTGTCTGCAAGCTCTCGCCTGGCTCCAACATCCCTGGCTCAGAACAGGAGGAGGAGGAGGAGGACCCGGACCCGGACTCTCAGCTCCATCGCGTCCACTTTCGGGAGGCTCAATCCCGGCTCCTGAATTCAGACCCTGCCGCTTCTTCTTCGCACCTCCAGTTCACCCCTCTCTGGCATCTCGTCGGGGGCGGGGGGACTCAGACCGACCCCCTCGCCGATCACCTCGCCCCTGCAAATCACAACACTTTGAGAAATCCCATCCGAGTGCTTAAAACAATAGCCATCTCCTTATTTTTTTTTGATTCGGAGACCCAGTTGTGTTGCCCACCGACCGTGATGGACAACACTTTCAAGCGCTATTGTTTCTCTCAAAGCTAAAGGTTAAAGATGCTCAAAACAAAAGTAACCCAAAGACCATCAGTTACAAAATTGCAAACCTGCTCTCCCACCTCCCACCCCCAAAAAAACTGCATTCATTCAATTGCAAATCTGTTTCCTGCAAATGTCCCAGAATTTTATACACTTACCAATTGCAGCTGAAAGTAACAGAATAAGGAAAATGCAACAGTTGCAGGGAGAGCTGTGTTTCTCGACACAATGGGCTTCAGTCGCGCTGTCTGCTTTCTGTTACATCCTCCGAGAGATTCTTTCTGCTGCTTGTTTCAAAGGGGAAATTGAAGGCGGCAGAAATCAGCATATTTCTCCACAATTTAATGTTGATCCGGAAGTCTTGTATAAATCGGAACCCTGCGGGGACATCAGTCCTTCCTGTGTATTTCCTATAAATGGGTCTCTTTAACTAACAGCAATTTAAAAAACACACACAACACACATAGAAAGGTGGGGTGGGGGCAGAATAGATCAGATATAATCCGCTATTTAAAGCGAGGCTGACGGGTATATTAATTGTATCTGCCTTTTCAATTTGGCTGCCTCGAGTTTCTTTTCGCTTGCAATCAGGATGACTTCAAAAATGTTTGTTTCCCTCCTTAATAAATTATTAGAGTTCGTATGAATTATAGTCCATGGACCAAAATTGTATCTAGTTACTTGGTAACTCCGTTTAAATGCACGGATAAAATTCATACAGAAAGAAAGACTGACATTTATATAGTGCCTTTCACGTCCAACGGACATCCCAAAGCGCTTTACGGCCAATGAAGTACTTTTTTTGGAGTGTAGTCACTGTTGTAATGTAGGAAACGCGGCAGCCAATTTGCACACAGCAAGCTCCCACAAACAGCAATGCGATAATGACCAGATAATCTGGTTTTTAGTGATGTTGGTTGAGGGATAAATATTGGCCAGGACACCGGGGATAACTCCCCTGCTCTTCTTCACAATAATGCCATGGGATCTTTTATGTCCACCTGAGAGAGCGGACGGGGCCTCGGTTTAACGTCTCATCCGAAAGACGGCACCTCTGACAGTGCAGCACTGGAGTGTCAGTCTAGATTTTTGTGCGCAGGTGTCTGGAGTGGGACTATGAACCTGCAACCTTCTGACTCCGAGGCGAGTGTGCTACCTACCAACTGAGCCACCACTGACACTCTATGCAATATCAATAGGCAATATGCAATATCATTGAGGATTATAACCCTTGGAATCAAAAAGATTAGGATTGTTCCAATATTTTCAATTTTAGTAATAAGTGCAGTGGAACATGCAGGACCCTAAAATATTCCCAATGCACCAAAAATGTGCGGGTTAGGTTGATTTGGCTATGATAAATTGACCCTTAGTGTTAGGGGGGATTAAATATGTGGGGTTATGGGGATAGGATGGGATATGTTAGGGGGAATTAAATACGTGGGGTTACGGGGGTAGGGTGGGATATGTGTACTGTGGGGATTAAAGCGGGGACAGGGTACTGGATTTGGATGATCAGCCATGATCGTATTGAATGGTGGAGCAGGCTCGACGGGCCGAATGGCCTACTCCTGCTCCTAGATTCTATGTTTCTATGTTTCTATGTTTCTATTAGATTGATAGGATTTAATAATAACCCAAGAACCACAAACACCACTAACCTGTCAGATATTTCTAATAAAAGCCTGCGACACATTCCTATTGTGCCCTGTGTCTGAAATATTACGTCGAAAGAGCTGCCAATTAAAAAAAAAATCAACTATTTAATTCCTCTGTGCAAGACTTGTACTGAACTAAAAGAAATAAAAATAGAAAGATCTTGCATTTATAGAGCGCCTTTCATGACCTCAGGACGTCCCAACGTGCTTTACAGCCAATGAATTACTTTTGGAGTGTAGTCACCGTTGTAATGTAGGAAACGCAGCAGCTAATTTGCGCACAGCAAGCTCCCACAATCAGCAATGTGATAATGACCAGATAATCTGTTTTTCTTATGTTTGATTGAAGGATAAATATTGGCCAGGATACCAGGGAGAACTCTCCTGCTCTTCTTTGAAATAGTGCCATGGAATATTTTCCGTCCACCTGAGGGGGCAGACGTCTCATCCAAAACGTCTCGGTTTAACGTCTCATCCAAAAAACGACACCTCTAACAGTGCAGCGCTCCCTCAGTATTGCACTGGAGTGTCAGCCTAGATTTTGTGCTCAAGTTCCTGGAGTGCGGCTTAAACCCACAACCTGCTGACTCAGAGGTGAGAGAGTGCTACCCACTGAGCCATGGCATCGACTAACAACCTCAGGCTCAGACACAGGAGATTGCGTTTGTCTGGAACAGAACATGCGATATAGTTGGGAAACCATCTAGAATAGGTACAGAATGATAGCTATCACAGTATCATGGTATAATATAAATCACCAGGATCATTTAATTATTATCACTTGATAAACATTTTTTGATTTGTTTTCGACACTGACCTTTCACCTTTTGATCCTTGGATTAGAATCCAGCCCAGATTGATGGGATGAAGGGCTCCTTTGTCGATTGGCTGGAAGGCTTTTGTGTGAAATGGGTTTGGCCAGTCCCAACATCAACAACAACAACTTGTATTTATATAGCGCCTTTAATGTAATAAAACGTCCCAAGGCGCTGCACAGGAGTATTATAAGACAAAAAATTTGACACCGAGCCACATAAAGATAAATTAGGGCAGGGCTTGGTCAAAGAGGTAGGTTTCAAGGAGCGTTTTAAAGGAGGAAAGAGAGGTAGAGAGGCGGAGAGGTTTAGGCAGGGAATTCCAGAGCTTAGGGCCTAGGCAACAGAAGGCACGGCCACCAAAGGTTGAGCGATTATAATCGGGGATGCTCAAGAGGGCAGAATTAGAGGAGCGCAGATATCTCGGGGGGTTGTGGGGCTAAAGGAGATTACAGAGATAGGGAGGGGCGAGGCCATGGAGGAATTTGAAAACAAGGATGAGAATTTTGAAATCGAGGCGCTGCTTAACCGCGAGCCAATGTAGGTCAGCGAGGTATGGGGTGATGGGTGAACGGGACTTGGTGCGAGTTAGGACTCGGGCAGTCCCAAGCTAGTTCCAAGTGGGAATGGGCTCACAGCAGGGCACAGCTCCGAGCTGGCAATCTCACTCAGAGAGGCGGCGTGGATTGGTGGCGTGGGAAATGAAGAAAACTCACACTGGTGCAGCCTGGAGGGGGAGGTGGGGGTAATTTTGACTTTCTGGTGAGAGCGAATCGGCAGCCCATTATACATCTCTCCCGATTCTTGTTTCCACTGAAGCCCGCATTATATGTATTACAAAATCAAACGTTCCACCAGAGTGATTTAAGCACTCGCCTAATCCACAAATTGCTCAGATTTTGCTCTTGAATTAGTCTCTCTGTAGCCTAATTGTAGGGGTCAGATAACATTGTGATTAGTGACAGGGAAACGTGAACAATTTACAACTATCACTTGAACCCTGCAATTAGGTTACGACTTTTAATTCTTTACAAGTTGGGAATGTTCTCCTTTTTTTGCTGTATTTTAAAGGGACTGTCCGAGTGTTTCTGTTCAGCAGTGAATGACATTCAGGGCAGATTCTATTCACCGTTATGGCAGGTTGACAGTAGTTTTGAGGAAAATTTCATTCATAATATGTAGCACATCATGATTATGTTTCCTTTGTTCTCAGAAAATTCTTTTCTATTTTCCCCCCTCTTCAGGTCTCCCATGTCGCACACTAAAGTCTGGCTAAGACACCAGTTGGGGCCTACTCTTGGTCCTCTGGATCTGCTCTCATGTGCCTCCTAGTGGCAGGTCACAGAACAACGGCAGGAGAGCTTGCTGATGATTGGCAAGTGGCTAACACCACCCCCATTATGTTAAAGAAAGAAAGACTTGCATTTATATAGCGCCTTTCACGGCCACCAGATGTCCCACCCAAAGCGCTTTACAGCCAATGAAGTACTTTTTTTTTAAGTGTAGTCGCTGTTTTAATGTAGGAAACGCAGCAGCCAATTTGCGCGCAGCAAGCTCCCACAAACAGCAATGTAATAATGACCAGCTAATCTGTTTTTGTGATGTTGGCTGAGGGATAAATATTGGCCAGGACACCGGGGAGAACTCCCCTGCTCTTCTTCAAAATAGTGCCGTGGGATCATTGATATCCAGCTGACAGGGCCTTGGTTTAACCCGTGGGGGAGCACGTAAAATTGAAATGTAGGCTTAAAATAACAGTTAATTTGATGTTAACAACCCATTTAATGATGTGAATTGCCTTCCCCACCACTTGGTGTCGGGTCTGTTCAGCGCCGACAGACCCGATACCTGGGAGACTCGCAAGGAGGCGGGTTGACAGCGGGTTCCCAACCCATTATCAATCTTTGCTATTTTGACAGCTGACCCACCTCCGAACCCGTTTTCTGAGCGCCAGCAAAATTTAGCCCTATGTGAGAGAACACTGGGAAAAGGACAATTGGCACTGATTCAGGAAAGAGTTCCTGCCAGAATTCATGGAAGGCAACCATGCCAACAACTTATATTTATATAGTGACTTTAATGTAGGAAAATGTCCCAAGAATTACTGACATTATGGACAGAAGGAACTTAGTTGATATATTCTTGGTTATTGACAAAGTTTCACATCTGCAATTAATGGAATAGATAAAAGGATAGAAAGAAAGAAAGACTTGCAATTATATAGCACCTTTCATGACCTCAGGACATCCCAAAGCGCTTTACAGCAAATGAAATACGTGTTTTTGAAGTGTAGTCACTGTTGTAATGTAGGAAGCGCGGCAGCCAATTTGCGCACAGCAAGCTCCCACAAACAGCAATGTGATAATGACCAGATCAGCCGTTTTAGTGATGTTGATTGAGGGATAAATGTTGACCAGGACACCGGGGAATAACTCCCCTGCTCTTCTTCAAATAGTGCCATGGGATCTTTTACATCCACCTGAGAGGGTTGACAGGATCTCGGTTTAACGTCTCATCTGCAAGACGACACCTCTGACAGTGCAGCACTCCCTCAGCACTGCACTGGAGTGTCAGGCTAGATTTCTGTGCTCAAGTCTCTGGAGTGGGACTTGAACCCACAACCTTCTGACTCAGAGGCGAGAGTGGTAACACGGCTGACACAAGTCTCTGAGACTTGTTGGTATCGGAAGCTGCATGACTCTGAATGTCATACAATGAATAGATCATAATGATAACAGTATACCACTGAGTTGGTGAAATGCAGGTCGGCAACCAAAGTTTTCCAATCAATAAGTACTCCGTCTTTTCTCTCCCCCCTCCCACCCCTCACATACTTCGCTCAACTAGGGATTGATACTGGAGCAAGGAGATCAAAAAGGAGGGGAGAAAAATATACGTTAAAGGGAGAAGAAATGTACAGAATCACAGAAGATTTCTTCATTAACAGACCTACTGTCGTTTGGTCTGTGTGTGGTTAGTTTGTGTTTTTTTTAAATTTATTTATGGGATGTGGGTGTCGCTGGCAAGGCCAGCATTTATTGCCCATCCCTAATTGCCCTTGAGAAGGTGGTGGTGAGCCACCTTCTTGAACAGCTGCAGTCTGTGTGGTGAAGGTACTCCCACAGTGCTGTTCGGGAGGGAGTTCCAGGATTTTGACCCAGCGACAACAAAGGATCGGCGATATGCTTCTAAGTCAGGAAGGTGTGTGACTTGGAGGGGAACTTGGAGGTGGTGGTGTTCCCATGCGCCTGCTGCCCTTGTCCTTCTAGGTGGAAGAGGTCGTGGGTTTGGGAGGTGCTGCCGAAGAAGCCTTGGCGAGTTGCTGCAGTGCATCTTGTAGATGGTACACACTGCAGCCACGGTACACCGGTGGTGGAGGGAGTGAATGTTTAAGGTGGTAGATGGGGTGCCAATCAAGCGGGCTGCTTTGTCCTGGATGGTGTCGAGCTTCTTGAGTGTTGTTGGAGCTGCACTCATCCAGTCAAGTGGAGAGTATTCCATCACACTCCTTACTTGTGCCTTGTAGATGGTAGAAAGGCTTTGGGGAGTCAGGAGGTGAGACACTCGCCGCAGAATACCTAGCCTCTGACCTGCTCTTGTTGCCACAGTATTTATGTGACTGGTCCAGTTAAGTTTCTGGTCAATGGTCAGAGATTTGGGCTGCAATGTGTTAGCTCTATCTCCAATGAACGCTTCATGTGAGCACAGTTTCTCTGCTGGGAGTACAGGATCAGAAAGTCACCCCTTGTACAGTACTCTCCGCCTCTCTTTCCCCATTTAAGACGGTTCTTAGAACCTACCTCTTTGTCCAAGCCTTGTGTCTCCTTCTTTGGCTCGGTGACAGTTCTGTCTGATTACGCTCCTGTGAAGCACCTTGCACGTTTTACTGCGTCAAAGGCGCTATATAAATGCAAGTTGTTATTGTTGTACTGTGGGAATGAAACTCAAAACAGATTAAATGCACTGAAACTCATTGGGATCAAACCTGTTGTTAAACATTTAAGAGTGGCATTACACCTCTCTGGGGACGGATAGTTGCTTACATGGAGCTAGCATAACCCAAGTTGTACATTACAAACTGATGCAACACCAACTTACCTGTGCTCAGACCAGCTGTGTGTCTCAGTGGGAACATAACAACAGGAGTGGGCCATTCAGCACCCCCACCCCCCACTGTTCTGCCATTCAATTAGATCATGGCTGATCTGTAGCTCAACCCCATTTACCCACCTTTGCTCCATATCCCTTAACTTCTGGCAGGGACTGGTTAGGCCGAATGGCATGTTTCTGTGCTGTATATTCTATGTATCTAACAGCTGTGGCTCTGTGGGTAGACCTCTCGCCTTTGAGTCAGAAAGCTGTGGATTCCAATCCCATTCCGGGGACTTGAGCACAAAATCTAGGCTGGCACTCCAGTGCAGCACTGAGGGAGCGCTGCACTGTTGGAGGCCCCGTCACTCGGATAAGATGTTAAACCGAGGCTCGGTCTGCCCTCTCAGGTAGATGTACAAGATCCCATGGCACTATAAGAGGCAGGGAGTTCTCCCTGGTGGCCTAGCCAATATCTATCTCTCAACCGCTTTATTTGAAATCACAAGCTTTCGGAGCGCTGCTCCTTCGACAGGTGAAGTGAAGAGATGCATATAGGCACAGCATATATAGTCAGAGAACATTGCCAGATGATTACAGTTAATCTTTCCAACTGCCCTTTATCACACCTCGGCAGAGAGATAATCACGGCAATCAAAGGTGTGGATGGTGTCCAAACTGACTATATATGCTGTGCCTATATGCATCTCTTCACTTCACCTGACGAAGGAGCAGCGCTCCGAAAGCTTGTGATTTCAAATAAAGCTGTTGGACTATAACCTGGCGTTGTGCGACTTCTCACATTTGTCCACCCCAGTCCAACACTGGCATCTCCACATCATATCTCTCAACCAGCATTACTGAAAAAAAATTGCTATTTGTGGGAGCTTGCTGTGCGCAAATTGGCTGCCTTGTTTCCCACATTACAACAGTGACTATACTTCATTGGCTGTAATGTGCATTGGGACGTCCTGAGGTCATGAAAGGCGCTATATAAATGCGAAACCTTTCCTTATACCATGTAGGGAAGGATGTAGTCAGAGCATATGTGATGCTTCTCCCCATTGAAAGATATAGGGACAGAATTTCCTGTTCCTGCGCCTGAGATTATTGGAGCAACTTGGGCGCAGAGATTACAGGAAACTAGGGCGGGCTCCGTTAGAGACATGGGCTTCTCCCCACCAAAGGTTTGCCCTGATGGTGCCCACTCCCAAGTGTTTATATATTGTTGTGCTTCTGAAATTATTGCATTTTCCTGTCAAGGTTTTGGAAAACAAACAGAAACATTTGACATTAATCATTCGACCAACCTGTCCTCACTTCTTCAACTAATAAAACGGCGGCATTCCTCTGAGTATCGTCTTGTTTTGGAAACTGAGGTTTCGTCCTGGAGTTTGTTGGTGTCTGTGTTTACAGTGCCTGGGACCAAAAAAATAAACTTTTTTTTGTCTGTGATGGATTATTTGTTGGATTGCTGGTGACGACACAAATTGGGTTACATTTGGTTGCTGTTAGGTATTTCTGCAGGTTTGCGGTGAATGCGCTTGCCGGCCTGGTCGATATGTGCACGTTGTCTTCGGATGAGAACCCATGTAACACGTCACTCAAAATTGTTCAGAACTGATCAATGGCTCAAGCTATTCCACTCAATTGCGAGCATTGTGAGGGCCAGCTCACATGTTTGATCGCTGTATTTATCTGGGTAAATACTCTTTTGAAGCCTGTGAGTGGCTGACCATTAAATGTTTTAAATTCCTTTTATTTTGGGATTTCTTCATACGAACATACGAATTAGGAGCAGGAGTAGGCCCCTCGAGCCTGCTCCGCCATTCAATAAGATCATGGCTGATCCGATTACTCCACATTCCCGCCTACCCCCGATAACCTTTCACCCCCTTGCTCACCAAGAATCTATCTACCTCTGCCTTAAAAATATTCAAAGACTCTGCTTCCACCGCCCTCTGAGGAAGAGAGTTCCAAAGACTCACGACCCTCTGTGAGAGAAAATTTCTCCTCATCTCTGTCTTAAATGGGCGACCCCTTATTTTTAATCAGTGACCCCTAGTTCTAGATTCTCCCACAAGAGGAAACATCCTCTCCACATCCACCCTGTCCAGACCCCTCAGGATCTTATATGTTTCAATCAAGTCACCTCTTACTCTTCTAAACTCCAGCGGATACAAGCCTAGCCTGTCCAACCTTCCCTCATAAGACAACCCGCCCATTCCAGGTATTAGTTTGGAACGAAGTTTGGAGCTACAACTTGGCTGCATTGCAGAGGAAAGATTACACAAACTAGGGCTGTATTTCCTGGAATTTAGAAGGTTAAGGGGTGATTTGGTCGAAGTTCTCAAGATATTAAGGGGAACTGATAGGGAAGTTAGAGAGAAACTATTTCCGCTGATTGGGGAGTCTAGCACTAGGGGGCATAGTCTGAAAATTAGAGCCAGACCTTTCAGGAGTGATGATGTGGCTGGAGGGTTGCCTCCCAGTCGGGGAACACTTCAGCAGTCAGGGGCATTCAGCCTCGGATCTGCGGGTAAGCGTTCTCCAAGGCGGCCTTCGAGATACACGACAACGCAAAATCATAGAGCAGAAACTGATAGCCAAGTTCCGCACTCATGAGGATGGCCTCAATCGCGATATCGGGTTCATGTCACGATACAGAACGTGACTTGACATCATGGCCGGTCTTCCCAGGTGTTTTTTTTTTAAAAAGACTAACACAAGAACACAAATTGACAGGATATGCAGCCAGCAGGTGGTTTGACACGTTGGACCCCCTGGGACACATCTCATTGTCTTGGCTGTGCTCTTTGTTGTAGGGAATAATGTGAATAGATTTTGTCTGGGTTTAAATTGTGAATTCTGGGAGATTCTCTCATTGCTAACTTACCTGACGAAGGAGCGAACTGCTTCGAAAGCTTGTAAAATTAAATAAATCTGTTGGACTATAACCTGGTGTTGTGCGACTTCTCATTTCAGGAGTGAAGTTAGGAAACACTTCTACACACAAGGGTGGTGGAAGTTTGGAACTCTCTTCCGCAAACGGCTACATCAACTGTTAAATTTAAATCTGAGCTTGATAGATTTTTGTCAACCAAAGGTATCAAGGGATATGGGGCAAAGGCGGGTATATGGAGTTAGATCGCAGATCAGCCATGATCTCATGGAATGGCGGAGCAGGCTTGAAGGGCTGAATGGCCTACTCCTGTTCCGATGTTCCCAATATTTTGATGGGATCATCAAGAATCAGATATTGAATCCTGCCAGAGTGTTCAGTTAGTTTGGAATCTAAAATATGATTTACATAACATGGTCACATTCTTTCCTATTGCTTTGCATTCCTATTTTTGTTCCCTCTTTCCTTATTTTATCCCTTTTCTCTGGTATCTAAGTAAAGTTTAATTGCCAGAGCAGAGTTTGAGTTCAATTACTCAGTGCGGTAGTACTCACTTCTGCCACTTGATGGTGCCAGTTAACCCCTTATTAACATCAGGCAGGAATAGTGCCCATTGTAACCGTTCAGTACTTCGATAATAATGAACAAGAAGGCATAGTTGATTTGTTAAGTATATATAAGATGTAAACACGGACATAAAGTAGAACACAGAAGGTGAAAGGGGCTCTCACCCCTTCCCCTCCGTCCCAGAACCACGATAGGGTTCCCCTTGTCCTCACCTTACATCCCACCAGCCTCCACATTCAACGGATCATCCTCCGCCATTTCCGCCACCTCCAGCGTGATCCCACCACCAAACACATCTTACCTCTCCCCTTTCAGCATTCCGAAGGAACCACTCCCTCCGCGACACCCTAGTCCACTCCTCTATCACCCCCAACACCCCTTCCCCTTCGCCCGACACCTTCCCGTGCAAGCGCAGGAGATGCAACACCTGCCCTTTTACCTCCCCCCTTCCCACTGTCCAGGGCCCCAAACACTCCTTCCAGGTGTAACAGCGATTTACTTGTACTTCCTGCAATTTAGTATACTGTATTCGCTGCTCACGATGCGGTCTCCTCGACATTGGGGAGACCAAACGCAGATTGGATGACCGCTTTGCAGAACACCTCCGTTCAGTCCGTAAGGGTGACCCCGAGCTTCCAGTCGCCTGTCACTTTAATTCTCCGCTCCACTCCCACTCTGACCTCTCCGTCCTTGACCTCTTACACTGTTCCAATGAAGCTCAATGTAAGCTCGAGGAACAGCACCTCATCTTTCAATTAGGCACTTTACAGCCTTCTGGACTCAACATCGAGTTCAACAATTTCAGATCATAACCTCGGCCCCTATTTTTATTTATTTATTTCTCTCTCGCATGGCAGCTGTTGGTCATTCTGCCAGAGCCATTTACACCTCATCTAGACTCATCTTTTGTTTCTTAACTTGTCCCATTACCATCTCCTTTTGCCTTGCGCCATCATCCCTTTTGTCTTTTAATCTCTGCTGCCTTCCATCCAATCACAGACCTTCCCTTTTGTTCTTTCCTCCCCTCCCCCCCCTGTCCCAGCCCCTACACTTGCTTAAAAATCTGTTACATCTCTAACTTTTTCCAGTTGTGACGAAGGGTCTCAGGCCTGAAATATTAACTCTGTTTCTCTCTTCACAGATGTTGCCTGACCTGCTGAGTGTTTCCAGCATTTTCTGTTGTTATTTCAGGTGAAAAATACAACATTTATTTCCCCAAGTTATAACCGATGGTACGGAATTATGTGATCCTGGAGTTAGGTTGGTTCCGGACGCTTATCATGAACTTCTTTAGAACCGTCTGACAGTGACAGAGAGGTCAGAGTGGGAACGGGACGGGGAGTTAAAGCGACGAGCCACAGGTAGCTCGAGGTCGCACTTGAGGACAGCATAGAGCTGTCCAGCAAAGTGGTCACTCGGTTTGCACCAAGGCGAGTAGTAAATACTGGGCTAGAGGAACAGCAAATAAATTGCTGTGTCACACACAAGAGGTGTTTGAGGCCCTGGTGTGGGAGGAGGGGAATAGAAACATAGAAACATAGAAAATAGGTACAGGAGTAGACCATTCGGTCCTTCGAGCCTGCACCGCCATTCAATGCGTTCATGGCTAAACATGCTACCTCAGTACCCCATTCCTGCTTTCTCGCCATACCCCTTGATCCCCCTAGTTGTGAGTATTATATCTAACTCCCTTTTGAATATATTTAGCGAACTGGCCTCAACAACCTTCTGTGGTAGAGAATTCCACAGATTCACCACTCTCTGGGTGAAGAAGTTCCTCCTCATCTCAGTCTTAAATGGCTTCCCCTTTATCCTTAGACTGTGACCCCTGGTTTTAGTTTTCCCTAACATTGGAAACATTCTGCCCGCATCTAATTTGTCTAAACCAGTCAGGATTTTAAACGTCTCTATAAGATCCCCCCTCATTCTTCTGAACTCCAGAGGATACAAGTTCAGTTGATCCAGTCTTTCTTGATATGTCAGTCTGGCCATCCCAGGAATCAATCTAGTGAACCTTCGTTGCACTCCCTCAATAGCAAGAATGTCCTTCCTCAAGTTAGGAGACCAAAACTGCACACAATACTCCAGGTGTGGCCTCACCAAGGCCCTGTACAACTGTAGCATCACCTCCCTACTCCTGTACTCAAATCCCCTTGCTATGAAGGCCATCATGCCATTTGCTTTCTTGACTGCCTGCTGCACTTGCCTTCCCACCTTCAGTGACTGATGTACCATGACGCCCAGGTCTCATTGCACCTCCCCTTTCCCTAATCTGCCACCATTCAGGTAATAGTCTGCCTCACTATTTTTACCACCAAAGTGGATAACCTCACATTTATCCACATTGTACTTCATCTGCCATACATTTGCCCATTCACCCAACCTGTCCAAGTCACTCTGTAGCCTCCTAGCATCCTCCTCATTGTTCACACTGCCTCCCAATTTAGTGTCATCCGCAAATTTGGAGATATTACAATTAATCCCTTCGTCCAAATCATTAATATATAATGTAAACAGCTGGGGCCCCAGCACCGAACCCTGCGGTACCCCGCTGGTCACTGCCTGCCATTCTGAAAAGTACCCATTTACTCCTACTCTTTGTTTCCTGTGTGCCAACCAGTTCTCAATCCACGTCAACACATTACCCCCAATCCCATGTGCTTTAACTTTGCACACCAATCTCTTGTGTGGGACCTTGTCGAAGACCTTCTGAAAGTCCAAATACACCACATCTACTGGTTCCCCCCCGTCCACCCTATTGGAAACATCCTCAAAAAATTCCAGAAGATTTGTCAAGCATGATTTCCCTATCACAAATCCATGCTGACTTGGACCTATCATATCGCCACTTTCCAAATGGTCTGTTATGACATCTTTAATAATTGATTCCGTCATTTTACCCACCACCGATGTCAGGCTGACCGGCCTATAATTCCCTGCTTTCTCCCTCCCTCCTTTTTTAAAAAGAGGGGTTACATTAGCCACCCTCCACTCCTTCGGAACTGATCCAGAGTCTAAGGAATGTTGGAAAATGATCGTCAATGCATCCACTATTTCCAAGGCCACCTCCTTAAGTACTCTGGGATGCAGACCATCAGGCCCTGGGGATTTATCAGCCTTCAGTCCCATCAATTTCCCCAACACCTTTTCCCGACTGATAAGGATTTCCCTCAGCTCCTCCCTCTTACCAGATCCTTTGATCTCTTTTATTTCCGGAAGGTTGTTTGTGTCCTCCACAGTAAACACCGAACCAAAGTACTTGTTCAATTGATCTGCATTTCTTTGTTCCCCATTATGACTTCCCCTGTTTCTGACTGCAGGGGACCTACGTTTGTTTTTACTGACCTCTTTCTTTTTACATATTTATAGAAGCTTTTGCAGTCCGTTTTAATGTTCTCCGCAAGCTTCCTTTCATATTTTATTTTCCCTGCCCTAATCAAACCCTTCGTCCTCCTCTGCTGAGTTTTGAAGTTCTCCCAGTCCCCGGGTTTGCTGCTACTTCTGGCCAATTTGTATGCCACTTCCTTGCTTTTAATACTATCCCTGATTTCCCTTGTTAGCCATGGTTGAGCCACCTTCCCTTTTTTATTTTTACGCCAGACAGGGATGTACAATTGCTGTAGTTCATCCATGCAATCTCTAAATGTCTGCCATTGCCCTTCCACTGATAACCCCTTAAATATCGCTTGCCAATCTAACCTCGCCAATTCACGCCTCATACCCTCAAAGTTGCCCTTATTTAAGTTCTGGACCATGGTCTCTGAATTAACTGTTTCCTTCTCCATCCTAATGTAGAACTCCACCATACTATGGTCACTCTTCCCCAAGGGGCCTCGCACCACAAGATTGCTGATTAGTCCTTCCTCATTACGCAACACCCAGTCCAGGATGGCCTCCCCTCTAGTTGGTTCCTCAACATATTGGGCAACTGTTGCATCTCCTGCGTTTGGACCGGCTCCCTCCCTAAAATCATCAGCACCATCTCATTCTTTCTCAGGTCATCAAATCTGTGGTACCCACCTTAGTCTTTGCTTCACTACCACTGCGGAGTCGGTGGAAAGCAATTTTGCTTCATACAGGTGTTGGGCAAATCTCGATCAGGGCCTGGGGGGTGCAATTTTAACCCATCCCACCCATCGGGGAACTGGCTTTATACGCCACCCTTCATTGAAGCCAATGGAGTGTAATATTGGGTGGGGTGTAAACCAGGCGTTCCACCTCATCCCGTGGGTTCCCCACCTGACGAGTTATTTAAGAAGGAGATAGATAGATTTCTAGACACAAAAGGCATCAAGGGGTATGGGGAGAGAGCGGGAATATGGTATTGAGATAGAGGATCAGCCATGATCATATTGAATGGCGGAGCAGGCTCGAAGGGCCGAATGGCCTACTCCTGCTCCTATTTTTCTATATTTCTATGTTTCTATGTTAGGTTAAAGTTACCCCCGATATCTCATCTTTCTTCAAGGCACCCTGCAACACTTTGGTCTCAACAGTGACTTCAGTAACTTCAAACTTTAGCTATACCTTTGTTTTCATACCTGTTTTAATTCATAGGATTACATAGGGTATACGGCACAGAAACAGGCCATTCGGCCCAACCAGTCCATGCCGGTGTTTATGCTCCACTCGAGCCTCCTCCCGTCTTTCCTCATCTAAATCTATCAGCGTAACCCTCTATTCCCTTCTCCCTCATAGGCTTGTCTAGCCTCCCTTAAATGCATCTATTGGCTGAGGAAATGGGAGCGCTGTGGAAATGCAAGAAAATGGAAAACCTAGGAGTCAGGTACTGGCGTACAGTTCTGGTCGCCATATTATAAAATGGATATAGAGGCACTGGAGAGGGTGCAGAGAAGATTTACAAGGATGATACCAGAAATGCGAGGGTATACATATCAGGAAAGGATGAACAGGCTGGGTCTCTTTTCTCTTGAAAAGTCTTTAAAATTATAAAAGGTTTTGATAGAGTGGATACAGAGAGAATGTTTCCACTTGTGGGGAAGAGCATAACTAGAGGCCATCAATATAAGATAGTCACCAAGAAATCCAATAGGGAATTCAAAAGAAACTTCTTTACCCAAAGAGTGGTGAAAATGTGGAACTCACTACCACAGGGAGTGGTTGAAGTGAATAGTTTTTTTTTATTCATTTATGGGATCTGGGCGTTGCTGGCAAGGCCTGCATTTATTGCCCATCCTTAGTTGTCCTTGAGAAGGTGGTGGTGAGCCGCCATCTTGAACCACTGCAGTCAGTGTGGTGAAGGTACTCCCACAGTGCTGTTCGGAGAGGAGTTCCAGGATTTTGACCCAGCGACAACGAAGGAACGGCGATATATTTCTAAGTCAGGATGATGTGTGACTTGGAGGGGAACTTGGAGGTGGTGGTGTTCTCATGCGCCTGCTGCCCTTGTACTTCTAGGTGGAAGAGGTCGCGGGTTTGGGAGGTGCTGCCGAAGAAGCCTTGGCGAGTTGCTGCAGTGCGTCTTGTAGATGGTACACACTGCAGCCACGGTACGCCGGTGGTGGAGGGTGTGAATGTTTAAGGTGGTGGATGGGGTGCCAATCAAGTGAGCTGCTTTGTCCTGGATGGTGTTGAACTTCTTGAGTGTTGTTGGAGCTGCACTCATCCAGGCAAGTGGAGAGTATTCCATCACACTCCTTACTTGTGCCTTGTAGATGGTGAAGACAACAGAGGCAAATAAGAGAGAGATCGAGACCATATTCTCTGACTTACTGGGGGTAACATTGACTTCAGGCGATAGTGTAAAATGGATGATATCGGATCAGCCACCCATCATACATCTCTCCAGAAGTCAATGCAAATGTAAATGCATAATGGGGGAGATGTATAACAGGATCCGATATCGCCTGTTTTACACTAACGCCCAAAGTCAAAATGACCCCCAGTGTGTGTGATGGCACTGGAGACCCCTGGCATATAAATAAAATAAAGACCAGAATGTTTACATAGACAAGAGAGGGGGTTGGAGGTTAGAGTTGGGAGAAGGGTCGCCTACAGATAACAAACTTTGGCTTGTAATACAGTCAGGCTTAAAAGAGAAGATGCATAATGTATGAGGTGTCCATTAGTGCAGACATTGAAATCCTCCAACTTGCTACACGTCCACTGATTTGGATACAATCCAATGATCAATGAGAAACATTACCGACACTAATTTGAACAAAATTATTTTGTTGTTAAAGAGGAACAGACTGACAGAAAGCCAGCGTGAGTTAAACACTAACTTAACATCTTGTAGAAAAACATTCGGTTTGACATCCACAACTGCGCTGTGAAAGAAGAAAGAAAGACTTGCTTTTATATAGCGCCTTTCACGACCACTGGACGTCCCAAAGCGCTTTACAGCCAATGAAGTACTTTTGAAGTGTAGTCAATATTGTAATGTAGGAAACGCAGCAGCCAATCTACGCACAGCAAGCTCCCACAAACAGCAATGTGATAATGACCAGATAATCTGTTTTAGTTATGTTGGTTGAGGGATAAATAGTAGCCCAGGACACCGGGGATAACTCCCCTGCTCTTCTTCGAAATAGTGCCATGGGAACTTTTATGTCCACCTGAGAGAGCAGACGGGGCCTCGGTTTAACGTCTCATCCGAAAGACGGCACCTCTGACAGTGCGGCAGTCCCTCAGCACTGTCATTAGTGTCAGCCTAGATTTACGTGCTCAAGTCTTTGAAGTGGGTGGAGGATAGTTCACAAGTGGCAACTTCCAGCAAATTCCATTGTTTGTCATTATTAAAGATGTCTTGTGTTCATTAATATTTTTTGAAATATATATTTTTCATCCCTCTTCCAACAGGGTGTTGTGGGAGAGGTGAGAATGAAGCTCAGAGGCAACATCACAGTTCTAGAAGAAAGAGAGGTTAGATATGGAGTGGTAGTTCCAGAGACCGGAAAGGTCAAGGGTGAGCTTTTTGAGGGGTGATAGCGATGATTTTGAAAGGAAGTGGGACACATGCCAGAACCAAGGTGAGCCATTAACCATGTCAGGAAGCGTGGAGGCCAGGAAGGGTAATTGAGGAGTCAGAGATTGGGCGGGGATCAGATTGAGGAGCGGGAGATAAGACTGGAGGATAGAGATTGAGGGAAGCTTCAGAGTGGCTCGGGTGAGTAAAGAGCTCGAGGATGATCAGTGGCAATAAGCGGAGGAGGAGAATGTGGCAGCTGTGCAGCTGGTCTCAAGGTATGGTAGCATAGTGGTAATGTCACTGGGCTAGTAATCCAGAGGCCTGGACTAATGATCTGTGAGACGTGAGTTCAAATCCCACCACGGCAGCTGGGGAATTTAAATTCAGTTAATTAAATAAATCTGGAATAAAAAGCTAGTATCAGTAATGGTGACCATGAATAATACCAGATTATTGTAAAAACCCATCTGGTTCACTAATGTCCTTTAGGAAAGGAAATCTGCTGTCCTTACCCGGTCTGGCCTTTATGTGACTCCAGACCCACAGCAATGTGGTTGACTCTTAACTGCCCTCTGAAATGGCCTAGCAAGCCACTCAGTTGTATTCAAGAAGGTGACTCACTGCCACCTAATCAAGGGCAATTAGGGATGGGCAATAAATGCTGGCCTTGCCAGCGACGCCCACATCCTGTGAATGAGTGGAAAAAAACATACGAACCTATGCAAAATAGATGGACAGAAAAAGAGCAATTGGACCATCAAGTCTGTCGCATATAGTCTTGTTGCAACTAACTAAGCAACACAATCCCCAATACACCCCACCTATTTGGGGAGAGGCAGAAAAATAGATACCTGGACTCCAAGGAGAGATTACACAAACTAGGATTGTATTCCCTGGAATTTAGAAGGTTAAGGGGTGATTTGATCGAAGTTTTCAAGATATTAAGGGGAACAGATGGGGGGTAGATAGAGAGAAACTATTTCCGCAGATTGAGGAGTCTAGGACTAGGGGACATAGCCTAAAAATTAGAGCCAGGCCTTTCAGTAGTGAAGTTAGGAAACACTTCTACACACAAAGGGTGGTAGAAGTTTAGAACTCTCTTTCGCAAACGACAGTTGATGCGAGGTCAATTGTTAATTTTAAATCTGAGATTGATAGCTTTTTGTTAATCAAAGGTATTAAGGGATATGGGCCAAAGGTGTTATATGGAGTTAGAGTCGCAGATCAGCCAGGATCTCATTGAATTGGCGGAACAGGCTCAAGGGGCTAAATTGCCCACTCCTGTTCCTATGTTCCTATGATTAAAAAAAACCCGAGGACAGTTCAGGAGAAAAAAGGGTTCTGGGAAATTCCTCTCCAATCTCCGAAGGTGATCAAAAACAAGTTGCAAGCAAACCAAGAGCATTTGGCGTTGGAAATGATGGTGGAGGAGAGGCTTTAAAAGACAGTTTATCATGGGCAAAATGGAGCTGTGATTATCCGTGAGCAGTAGGAGGCTTCGGTTGCTCTCTGCCGAGAAAAACCTCCTTAAAACCCATTTCTTCAACCCACCCTTCAGTCACTTCTCTTGACTCCCCACAAAAGCTTGTGTCTATTCCTTTCTTCACCTGCGAAGCACTTTTTTTGACATTTTTCTGTATTAAAGGTGGAATATAAATCCAAGTTGTTTTTTAAAAAAAAAAACTTCCTCTCTCTTTTTACCTTTGGGAAAGGACTTAGCCTCTACTCAGTGCTTCTCTGCAATGTTACAACCGAGATTGGGAACTCACAGCGGGAGAAGCAGACCCCTACATTCACCACCAGTTAATGAAGCTCCTCCTTTGCATCTGTGAATATTCATTTGGTATAGAGACATGGGAGTTGGATATGCCTTGTGATTAACATCAAGATGTATTAATTACCATGTGCATGCTGTGATTAGAGGATAATTTGTTCCAAAACAGCTGGGTTAGACTCAAAATCTGAATCATTAAGAAACTGCTGCTGTTATAAAATTAGACCGTATAGGCCATAACTGCAAAATGAAGCTTGTCTCAATTGTGCTCATTACCACTATCAGATTTCCTACGATCTGGAAGGTTATATCTAACAGACTCTCCAAAGCAGCCTTTAATTGCAAATGTGAGCTGTAGAATTCATTAACACGAGAGGCTAAGCTGTGATTGAAATTGTTTAAAAGAACAAAGAGTGTTATTTCAATTACTTCAAATGTTTCTTTCTTCTTTCAGAAGACCAGAGATTGTGCTGAATTGCCAAGGGCCTCTGACCGTAACAGATATGAAAACACGGCCTCAGTTAAATTATAGAGAAAATAATCCTAGATGTTATTGATTGCAACCTATCGGGCCTATACTCTCTGGAGTTTAGAAGAATGAGAGGTGATCTCATTGAAGCATATAAGATTCTGAGTGGGATTGACAGGGTCGATGCTGAGAGGTTGTTTCCCCTGGCTGGAGAGTCTAGAACTAGGGGTCATAGTCTCAGGATAAGGGGTCGGCCATTTAAGACTGAGATGAGGAGGAATTTCTTCACTCAGGGGGTGGTGAATCAAGGGATATGGGGATCAGACAGGAAAGTGGAGTTGAGGTCGAAGATCAGCCATGATCTTATTGAATGCAGTGCAGGTTCGAAGGGCTGTATGGCCTACTCCTGCTCCTAATTCTTATGTAACTCTCTTAACCCTTTCCTTGTGGACTAGTGGAGAAATGGTCAGAATGGATATCATCACTCACATTTGGTTTCCATGATTGCTATATTCTCTCTAGGGCAGGCAGTTCTCTGCATTGCTGTAGATATACAATCGATCTAAGCTGCTTAGAAAAAAGGTCTGTGTACGAGCTTGTGAGACAAAAACAGACAGGAATAGCAGTGGCTGGCCCTCAAAAAGAAATTGTTGAGTACATTTCCACCTCAGCCCTGGTCTCTTGCCAGAGAGTGAACACTGTTGGCACATGTCGCCATCTGTGTCTTTTTTCTCTCAATGCGAGCCAGGCAGACTACACGCGCTCATCAAACCTGGGAATCTGCCAGAAGTATTTGTAACCCAAGTCACATGATTGTTATGTTAGTTCAGTCAGCCCTTCGGCCCTTCCAGCAGTGTGCTGGATGATTTTACCATAGGGAGAACTGCTTGGTCACTGGGATGGCAAAAAGCCATGTTGATTTCCACTTTGTGAGCACGTGATATATTTCAATATGTTTTTTTTTAACAGTGTTGCGAGATCAACAGTGATTCTTTTAACAGGAATCCACATACATGGAGGAACACAAGCCTCCATACTTTACGGAGTCTGGGATCACTTTCCCTGCTTAATTTCA
Source organism: Squalus acanthias (assembly GCA_030390025.1). NCBI lineage: Eukaryota > Metazoa > Chordata > Chondrichthyes > Squaliformes > Squalidae > Squalus > Squalus acanthias. The sequence continues at coordinate 58,316,071 of CM059442.1, read as the reverse complement.
ATGTGACAGATGAAAAGCAGGCAGGTGGCTGCTATCTTTTCTGGGTGCTGGTTGACTGAGCTTAGCCTAGACATTAATCAATCAGGCCAGGATATGGTTCCCACTCATTGATCTGAATAGAGTCTTCCCAGCTATTGCAGGGGGGATGGGGAGGTATAACGGCCAGAATCAAATTCACCAGCCATGACTTTAAAATATCTTCCCGAGCAGAATTGTTTTTCTGTTGTTCTGTTGTTCTCTGTAATCTCCTTCAGCCCCACAACCCCCCGGAGATATCTGCGCTCCTCTAATTCTGCCCTCTTGAGCATCCCTGATTATAATCGCTCAACCTTTGGTGGCCGTGCCTTCTGTTGCCGGCCCTAAGCTCTGGAATTCCCTGCCTAAACCTGTCCGCCTCGCTACCTCTCTTTTCTCCTTTAAGACGCTCCTTAAAGCCTACCTCTTTGAGCAAGCTTTTGGTCACCTGCCCTAATTTATCCTTATGTGGCTCGGTGTCAAATTTTTTCCTCTTAAAATACTCCTGTGCAGCGCCTTGGGATGTTTTACTACGTTAAAGGCGCTATATAAATACAAGTTATTGTTGCTGTTGTTGTTCCACAGACAGATTTCACAGGGCTGTGGACCACAGGGGAGTTACAGAACAGCTTTTTTGAAGTGGCTGTGCAATCTAAACACAACATTATTCGATCCGAATTACAACATCCTGTAACCAGTGTCTGAAGTTTCTCCTTAAATTCCTGCCCGCCCGCCTTGAAGAAAAATCTGTAATCGTTTCCTTCCTGTCTTTCAATTGTCTTTCATTACCCCTGTGCTCCTCAAGGTGACGACTCATTTGGGGATGCGGTTTGAAAGAAAGACTGCTATTTATAAAGCGCCTTTCACAACCTCAGGACGTCCCTAAGCGCTTTATAGCCAATGAAGTACTTTTTGAAGTGTAGTCACTGTTGTAATGTCGGACACGTGGCATCCAATTTGCGCACAGCAAGCTCCCACAATTGTGATAATGACCAGATAATCTGTTTTTAGTGAAGTTGGCTGAGGGATAAATATTGGCCAGGACACCGGGGTTAACTCCCCTGCTCTTCTTCGAAACAGTGCCGCGGGATTTTTTACACCCACCTGAGAGGGCAGACGGTGCCTCGGTTTAACGTCTCATCCGAAAGACGGCACCTCAGACAGTGCAGCGCTCCCTCAGCACTGCACTGGGAGTGTCAGCTTGGATTATGTGCTCAAGTCTCTGGAGCGGGACTTGAACCCACAATCTTCTGACTCAGAGCTGCTACCACTGAGTCACGGCTGACACCTTAATGGCAGCACATGTGATGCTGGCAGTCCTGTGCCCATTTGTTGGGGTTGAATCCACACTGTGCATTATTAGCAAAAAATGCATTAACGTATTCATCTGTCTACTGTTTTAACAAAGGAGCCTAACCCAATCATTTCAAATGGATTAATGCCTTTGTTAAAATAGTGGATGGTGAGAATTCTAATATCTATCATTTCTAATTACTAGTGTTGCACCATGTGTTCAACCCATTTATGTACAAGCCTGAACACTGAAGCCTCAAATTTTCCAATATGGGCATAGTTTAGACCCAAATGTGCTTCATTTCAGGATGGTTTTACCTTATGGAGAGCTGCTTGGGACGCTGGGTTTTAGACAGACTCAGATCCAATAAGAATGACCTGATAGAGGTCTTTAAGATTATGAAAGGATTTGATTGGGTAGACGTAGGGAATATCTTTCCACTTGTGGGGGAGACCAAAAATAGGGGCTGTAAATATAAGATAGTCACTAATAAATCCAACGGGGAATTCAGGAGAAACTTCTTCACCCAGAGATTGGTTAGAATGTGGAGTAGTTGAGGCAAATAGCATAGATGTCATTGAAGAGGAAGCTAAATAAGTACAGGAGGGAGAAAGGAATAGAAGGTTATGTTGATGGGATTAGATGAAGAAGTGTTGGAGGAGGCTTGTGTGGAGCACAAACACCAGCATAGACCAGTTGGGCTGAATGGCCTGTTTCTGTGCTGTAAATTCTACGTAAGTTGCATTGATATAGCGCCTTTAACGTAGCAAATCATCCCAATCAACTTACTTACTTGTGCCCTTTAAATCAAGTTACTGCCATAGATGATGCCCTAGCAATACTGGATGGCCCATTTCCCATGACCGTCCTTTACAAATGACGTTCTGCATGCAAGCATTGGGAAATGAATATTGATATGAAGCATCCACCTGTTTCATGCACCTCACCTATTTTTTTATTTATTCATTTACAGGATGTGGGTGTCACTGGCAAGGCCAGCATTTATTGCCCATCCCTAATTGCCCTGGAGAAGGTGGTGGTGAGCCGCCTTCTTGAACCGCTGCAGTCCGTGTAGTGACGTTACTCTGTCGTAGCGGTTTGACACAACTGAGTGGCTTGCTAGGCCATTTCAGAGGGGCAGTTAAGAAAGAGTCAACCACATTGCTGTGGGTCTGGAGTCACATATCGGCCCAGACCGGGTAAGGACAGCAGGTTTCCTTCCCTGAAGGACATTAGTGAACCAGATGGGTTTTTACGACAATCTGGTAGTTTCATGGTCACCATTACTGATACTAGCTTTTTAATTCCAGATTTTTTTTTTTAATTAACTGATTTAAAATTCCCCAGCTGCCATGGTGGGATTTGAACTCACGTCTCTTGGACCATTACTCCGGGCCTCTGGATTACTAGTCCAGTAACATAACCACTATGCTACCGTACCTCCAGAAGCTATGTCACCGTGCAGAGCGGGCAGAGTTCCGGCAGCACAGATGTCCTGCCCATTTGACACCACTAGAATGGGCAGCTGGTAGCAGAAATTCCAGGCTTGTGTGTCTGGACTGTTCGACCATGCGGGCCATCACAGAAGAGCCTGGCCCTGTCCTCACATGCCCTCCCCACACACGTACTTCCAGCAAGGATCATTCGATAACAATCACAGCCAAGCGCCTTGGTTCATTTTGCCCATTCCTAACCCAGGGATATTAAGGCTAGTTTCTGCATCTCCCCACCATTAGCCAGGATTAGCTAGCTCAGCACAGACAAATGATCAAATCCTTGTCTGTATAGCTCAGTGTCTCACCATATACTTCCTTATGCCACTGGGAGGAGCAATTTGACCTAAGAGCTTTCAATAGATTTCACCTTAACAGGTAGGCAGAGAGCAGCAGAAATCAAGGAGAAAGAAATCAGAAAGTGAATTGAAAGGGAATTTAAAAGGGATAGAATTAAAATTGCCAGGCCATTGTTGAACTCTTTTTTTTATTGTTTTTGTTTGTTTTTTCATGCGCTGACTTAAGTTTTCAGAAATCTTTGTGGCAATTTTTTGTTCTGCTGCCTTTTTTCCCCCAATAATGCCACAATGGCTTTCCCATTGCTCTCTCCTTATATCTGTGCATTTTGGAGGAAGAAGAGGAGGACCAACGGATGGATTCTAGATAGGTCAAGTCAGTAGAGGTCACCCATTTCCCTCTGGAACCCCAGGTCTCTATGGCAGCACTGAATGTCCTTAGGGTCTCTGACATGGGAGTTGCATCGCTCCATTGCAGATGCCCCTGGATTTGCCACATGCTCTGTAGTGGACTGCAGTGGTGTGAAACTCTCATGCAAGATTGTCTCACATTACAACAGTGACTACACCTCAAAAGTACTTCATTGGCTGTAAAGCGCTTTGGGACATCCTGAGATTGTGAAAGGCGCTGTATAAATGCAAGTCTTTCTTTCTTTTTGCACATGAAGCGAGTAGACTCCATGACCTGTGCTACCATCTGTAGCATGTTGTTTGGCAATGGTCCCCATGCTTCATTAATCCTTCAAAAACAGGTCCTGTAAAGTCCGGGTCCACAGGCCCAGTGGTTGAGACAGGCTGACTCTCCAGACAGCAGGTTTCTCCTCCACCACCACCACCTGCTCCTGCTGTGCATCATACCGTATGTCTCACCCAAGGCAATCCCTTCTAGCTCACTGTTCAAATCCCCTGGATGGACGACCCTGAGCTGGTGCTTAGGAGGCACAGAATTAGTGACAGTGCATGGTGGCATGTCCCAATATCCTGGGGCCTGGCTTGTCTTTCTTTGGCACAGCTAGAGAAACAGAAGAGCAAGACAGATTACAATGCTGTACTGGTGAGCAGTCTTTACAGACCCGTGTGGTGTATAAACATCAGCACAGAATAGTTGGGCCGAATGGCCTGTTTCTGTATTGCATATTCTATGTAATTCTATGTAAGTTGGTAACAGATCTTGAGCTGGCAGCTGCCCTCCTATTTCCCTGCCTCTGACATCCTCTATGACTTCCCTTCCTAGGATTTTGAGGGCTGATTTCTTATATGGGGTTAAGCATAGAAGCATAGAAGATAGGAGCAGGAGTAGGCCATTCGGCCCCTCGAGCCTGCTCCGCCATTCAATGAGATCATGGCTGATCATCCAAATTCAGTACCCTGTCCCTGCTTTCTCCCCATATCCCTTGATCCCTTTAGCCTTAAGAAATATATCTATCCCCTTCCTGAATATATTTAATGAATTGGCCTCAACTGCCTTCTGTGGTAGAGAATTCCACAGGTTCACCACTTTCTGGGTGAAGAAATTCCTCCTCATCTCAGTCCTAAATGGCTTACCCCTTATCCTTAGACTGTGACCTCTGGTTCTGGACTCCCCCGCCATCGGGAACATCCTTCCTGCATCTAGTCTGTCTAGTCCTGTTAGAATTTTATAAGTTTCAATGAGATCCCCTCTCATTCTTCTAAACTCTAGCGAATATAAGCCTAATCGACCCAATCTCTCTTCATACGTCATTCCTGCCATCCCAGGTATCAGTCTGGTAAATCTTCGCTGCACTCCCTCCATGGCAAGAACATCCTTTCTCAGATAAGGCGACCAAAACTGCACACAATACTCAAGGTGTGGTCTCACCAAGGCCTTGTACAACTGCAGCAAGACATCCTTGCTCCTGTACTCGAATCCTCTCGCTATGAAGGCCAACATACCATTTGCCTTCTTAACCGCCTGCTGCACCTGCATGCTTACCTTCAGCGACTGGTGCACAAGGACTCCCAGATCTCGTTGCACTTCCCCTTTTCCCAATCTATTGCCGTTCAGATAATAATCTGTCTTCCTGTTTTTGCCACCAAAGTGGATAACCTCGCATTTATCCACATTATACTGCATCTGCCATGCATCTGCCCAATCACACAACCTGTCCAAATCATACTGGAGTTTCTCTGCATCCTCCTCACAGCACACACGCCCACCCAGCTTTGTGTCATCTGCAAACTTGGAGATATTACATCTAGTTCCCTCGTCTAGATCATTAATATATATTGTGAATAGCTGGGGTCCTAGCACCGATCCCTGGTCTGAAGTGGTCTGAAGATCCTCCTGTAAATGATCTCTCATGTTATGGCCTGTCTTCTCATGCAAGTTGAGTAAGAGAAGTTCAAGTTGTTAAGATGACATGCAGTGATACATAAGTATCACAACAGTGAATGTGATGAAATCCATGCAACATGCGAGGATATGAGCAAAGTGTTAGCTGCGGCTCAGTTGGGTGCAGTCTCGCCTCTGAGTCAGATAGGTCGTGAGTTCAAGCCTTCCTCCTGAGCACAAAATCCAGGCTGACTCCAGTGCGAAGTACTGAAGGAGTGCTGCACTGTCAGAAGTGCCGTCTTTTAGATGAGATGTTAAACTGAGGCCCTGTCTGTCCTCTCAGGTAGGTGTAAAAATTCCCATGGCACTATTCAAAGAAGAGCTGGGGAGTTCTCTCTGGTCTCATGGCCAATATTTATCTCTCAATCAACATCACTAAAACAGATGATCTGGTCATTATCTCATTACAGTTTGTGGGACCTTGGCTGCTGTGTTTCCTACATTACAACAGCAACTACGCTACAAAAGAAGTACTTCATTGTGCTTTGAGACATCCTGAGATTGTGAAAGGCACTATATAAATGAAAACTCTGTCTTTAAAGGAACACTTCAGGGTTGGAGGTGTAAAGTGCATCCCATGGTATCATGAGCATACTCACATATGTGTCCGAGTGATAGCACTCCTACATACAGGAAGAGATTCTAGAGTGCTTTGCAGGGCAGCTGAACATAGGGAGAGAGAAGAGGTGATGGGTGGCTGAAACGACAATCGATGAGGTGGGCCTTTAAGAGGCTTTTGGAAATGGTGGGGGGTGGGTATTTACAGGCAGAGATGTTGAGGGAGGGAGTTCCAAAGGGCAGGGGCATAATGTCTGTAAGAGTGGCCGCCAATAGTGGAGCTGAGGAAGCAGGGGATGGGGATCAGAGCATTGGCACAGGGACATACAAGTAAAGAAGGTCGGTGAGGTAGGCTGAAGGCAAAGTCCAGGAGGGATTGGCCGGCAAAAACAAGGGTCAATTCACTGCGGCATGGGGAATCAGAGGAGCTTGGTAAGGAGGGAAGGCGATGGTGGTGTTGGCCTTAGTGTGAATGAGGACATAACCGCAGTGTTCTGGATAAGTTGTGGTTCCACCCTCCATAATCTTGAGCTCATCCAAAGCTCTGCTGCCCGTATCATAACTCGTACCAAGTCCCATTCACCCATCACCCCTGTGCCCGCTGACCTACATTGGCTTCCGGTCCGGCAATGCCTCAATTTTAAAATTCTCATCCTCATCCCTCCATGGTCTCGCCCCTCCCTATCTCTGTAATCTCCTTCAACCCTACAACCATTCGAGATCTCTTCGCTCCTCCAATTTTGGCCTCTTGCGCATCCCTGATTTTAATCGCTCCACCATTGGCGGCCGTGCCTTCAACTGCCAAGGCCCTAAGCTCTGGAATTCTCTCCCTAAACTTTTCCGCCTCTCTACCCCTCTTTCCTCTTTTAAGACACTCCTTAAAACCTACCTCTTTGACCAAGCTTTTGGTCATCTGTCCTAATATCTCCTTATGTGGCTCGGTGTCAAATTTTAATTGATAACGCTCCTGTGAAGCGCCTTGCGATGTTTTACTGCATTAAAAGCGCTGTATACCTTCAAGTTGTTGTTTTAAAGCAATTAGTTTGGCAGAGAGAAAGTTACAGAAAAGCATTTCAGCAGCACAGAGGGACAGCTAGGGCAGAGGTGGGCAAAGTTTTGGAGGTGGAAGAAGGCGGTCTTGGTAACAGATTAATCCGGGACTCATTACCTGCTCCCACCTGCATTTTGGGCCCTTTATTGGGCCCATAATAAAGCCTACACCTGCTCACAGCAGGCACGGGCTCCATTGGCCCTATCAGGAGGCAGAATGGGCAGAATTTCTCGGGGAAGCCCGGTAACTGCCCCAACCATGCTCCCTTGACATGGGTGTTGGACAGAAGACGCGTTCTCTTTCCCAAACTGGAATTTCTTGGCCTCTTCTGAGCATGGCAGAGTTCTGGTGGAACCATGATCCGATCCATTTTCCGGCTGCCTCTCAGGCACTTACATCATAGAAACTCTGATCCCAAAACCAGGGCGGAACTTCAGCCCGTGATCTAAGACAACAGAAGACATTGTTGAGATGCTAGTGTGCACAATGATCACCACTGGGAAACTGTTAGCAGTAAGGTTTCTGACCAAAACAGTGTGATTCATGGTAAACCTATTTAAACATTTGGAGTGAGATATTTTAAAAGTAGGTTATATTTTTAAGTACAGTTTTCAAGAATTTTCATTCAAATACCTGTTCATTAAAACCACTATTATACATTTTAATTGCACAGTATTTACATAGAATTACATAGAATTTACAGCACAGAAACAGGCCATTCGGCGCAACTGGACTATGTCGGTGTTTATGCTCCACACGAGCCTCCTCCCACCCTACTTCATCTAACCTTATCTGCATATCCTTCTATTCCTTTCTCCCTCATGTACCTATTTAGCTTCCCATTAAAGGCATCTGTGCTATTCCATGTGGTAGCGAGTTCCACATTCTAACCACTCTCTGGGCAAAGAAGTTTCTCCTGAATTCTTTATTGGATTGATTAGTGACAATCTTATATTTATGGTCCTAGTTTTGAAATCCCCCCACAAGTGGAAGCATCTTCTCTCTACGTCTACCCTATCGAACCCTTTCATAATTTTAAAGACCTCTATCTGGTCACCCCTCAGCCTTCTCTTTTCTGGAGAAAAGAGCCACAGCTTGTTCAGTCTTTCCCGGTTAAGCAACTCCTCGATTTCAAAATTCTCATCCTTGTTTTCAAATCCCTCCATGGCCTCACCCCTCCCTATCTCTGTAATCTCCTTCAGCCCCACAACCCCACGAGATATCTGCGCTCCTCTAATTCTGCCCTCTTGAGCATCCCTGATTATAATCGCTCAACCTTTGGTGGCCGTGCCTTCAGCTGCCTAGGCCCTAAGCTCTGGAATTCCCTGCCTAAACCTTTCCGCCTCGCTACCTCTCTTCCTCCTTTAAGACGCTCCTTAAAACCTACCTCTTTGACCAAGCTTTTGGTCACCTGCCCTAATTTATCCTTATGGGGCTCGGTGTCAAATATTTTGTCTTACAATATTCCTGTGCAGCGCCTTGGAACATTTTACTATGTTAAAGGCGCTATATAAATGCATGTTGTTGTTGTTGTTGATAGTTATAAACTCTCAGTTCTGGTATCATCCTTATAAATTTGCAGGAGTCATGCATTGATATATGAGGTTTATTTTTTAAACCAAAAGGGAGATAGACTGGTGTTATTTAAGGGTGTCCACTTTAAATTCAAACAAATTCTTTCATTTACAATTTTCCCACTTTTTACATGGCTACCAAAATAAAAACAGAAAATACTGGAAGGACACAGCAGGCCAGTCAGCATCAGTAAAAAGAACAGACCCGTCTTACACCCTTCATTCTACGTGACCATCATTTTGGATAAAGGAAAACAAACCTATTAGCAGTGGAATTTTAGGAGTAATTTGTGATCCCACGCTTCCAGCACGGGACCATGCCGCAGGGAGCATGGGTCGGAGAACTGAAGCTACAGTGTTGTAGCTTTATCTCTGACCCAGGCTCCCTTCAAGCCTGGCTATCTCCGCTGAAGTACGGGATTGTGGCATTATCAGTTTGATGAATTATAAGATGCAGGCTTGTTAGTGTTCCTGTGTTAGGAAGGGGGTGGGAGGCAGGGAGAGATCATGGTTGTTCTCAAGAGGCCTCTGCTCGAAGGGCATGTGTGTGGGCATCGGATGAGGGCAGAATATGTCCTTGCCCGTGATGCCCACACTCCCCGCTACACGCCATCTGAGATGTAGCTGCACAACCTCACCGAGGTTACACACAGATGAATGGCCACTCAGAGGATTACATAGGATTACAGGATATACAGCTTAGAAACAGGCCATTCGGACCAACCAGTCCATGCCGGCATTTATGCTCCACTCGAGCCTCCTCCTGTCTTTCCTCATCTAAATCTATCAGCATAACCCTCTATTCCCTTCTCCCTCATATGCTTATGTAGCCTCCCCTTAAATGCATCTATACTATTCACTTCAACCACTCCCTGTGGTAACGAGTTCCACATTCTCACCACTCTCTGGGTAAAAAAGTTCCTTCTGAATTCCCTATTGGATTTCTTGGTGACTATCTTATATTGATGGCTTCTAGTTTTGCTCTTCCCCACAAGTGGAAAGACTCCCTCTATATCTACTCTATCAAAATCTTTCTTAATTTTAAAGACCTCTATTAGGCCACCCCTCAGCCTTCTCTTTTCAAGAGAAAAGAGACCCAGCCTGTTCATCCTTTCCTGATAGGTATACCCTCGCATTTCTGGTATCATCCTTGTAAATCTTTTTTGCACCCCTCTCCAGTGCCTCTATATCCTTTTTCATAATATGGTGACCAGAATTGTATGCAGTACTCCAAGTGTGTCTAACCAAGTTTCGATACAGGTTCAGCATAACTTCTCTACTTTTCAATTCAATCCCTCTAGAAATAAACCCTAGTGCTTGGTTTGCTTGGAGGAGGTGTCAGAGGCTATGAGCTTTTAGGAGAAGGGCAGGAGGAGAAAATTGGAATCAACAGGGGGAGAAAATAACGTGGGGAGTTTGTTGCAAGTTTATGTGAAGTGTCATGTTATTGTTGTGTGGGGAGGAAATAATGTGGGGAGTTTGTTGCAAGGTTCTGTAGCTTTAAGAAGAGCCATGTTATTGTTGCATTGGGGGAAATAATGTGGGGAGTTTATTGCAAGGTTCTGTAGCTTTAAGAAGAGCCATGTTATTGTTGTGTGGGGAGGAAATAATGTGGGGAGTTTGTTGCAAGGTTCTGTAGCTTTAAGAAGAGCCATGTTATTGTTGTGTGGGGAGGAAATAATGTGGGGAGTTTATTGCAAGGTTCTGTAGCTTTAAGAAGAGCCATGTTATTGTTGTGTGGGGAGGAAATAATGTGGGGAGTTTGTTGCAAGGTTCTGTAGCTTTAAGAAGAGCCATGTTATTGTTGTGTGGGGAGGAAAGAATGTGGGGAGTTTGTTGCAAGGTTCTGTAGCTTTAAGAAGAGCCATGTTATTGTTGTGTGGGGAGGAAATAATGTGGGGAGTTTATTGCAAGGTTCTGTAGCTTTAAGAAGAGCCATGTTATTGTTGTGTGAGGGGGGAGGGGGTAATGACGCATGCGCAGTGCGGGCGCCGTTGCACAAACACCATGACAGCTGCGGAGCGGCGGCGACTGGTTCATTGAGGAAAAACCCGACAAACCGATTAAAATCGAAATAATAATCGGAGCGGATTGGGCCTCCCTCTTCCCCCATCCAAAGGGGGTGGGGGGGAAAAAATATTTTTTTTAAAAATAAATAAACCCGAGGACCGATGAACCTGGCCAGTCTGAGCGGGGAGGGCGGCAGCAGCCAGCTCCTCTTCGCCAACTTCAACCAGGACACCACGTAAGGAAGCCCCGGTGGGGTTGAGAGGGAGCGGGGGGGAGGTTGGTTGCTGAGGCTGGGAAAGGCCGGGGATGTGCGGCCTAGGCTGCAATGGGCAGAGTGGGCACCAGCAATAGTGGCTCTCATCCTCTGCCAACCCTCTCACTATTTGCTGGGGCCATTTTCTTTTTAATTTGAGATGCAAGAAAAAAAAAAGTAGGAATTTAAATTGTAAAAAAAAAATCCCCCCCCCCCACCTTGGGATGCATTTTATTTTTAAAGACAATTGCATCAGGGTAGGTTTGCGGGGGGGGCAGGTGGTGAAATGTCAGCTTGGGTGACAGATCCTAGTGTGCAAGATCCAGTTTAAAGGGACACTGTTTTCCTGTTTTATTTTAAAATAGCTTTATTTTTGGAAATCCTCTTTCGTCTTGCACAACAAGGGGTGATGTGATTTGTGCCATGTGTCAGCAACAGGTTTCTATATATATATATATATATTTAAAAAAGGCTTGCGTTGGGGACTGATCTTGTGGTACTTTGTAAATACAGTTCATCTTGTCGTATGGGAACAGAGGGTTATGCTGATCGAGTTAGATGAGGATAGACGGGAGGGGGCTTGAGTGGAGCATAAACGCCGGCATGGACTGGTTGGGCCGAATGGCCTGTTTCTGTGCTGTATATTCTGTGTAATCCTATGTAAAGGTTCAAGTCCGATCCAGTAATTGGAATGGAAGGATGATGTAGGGAGATGGATTTTCAGGGTGGGCTATTCCTGCATGGGGTGGAGATCTACTGTGTAGCAACTGTTTGCATTTTCATGCCTGTTTTTTTTTCTCTTGTGTTGAGAACTGCAATTCAGGCCTCCACTCGAATTAGATTACCAAATAGTGTTCTCAGTACACAGGACTTGATTGGTGCCAATTGTTTTGATTCTAGCATCTCTAGCTTGAGGTCCATTGTGCTGACTTCAGGCCTATAGAACCTCACCCAGATGCACTGGTAACCAACAACATTAGTGTGTTCCCACGGTGAACTAGTGGTCCCCAGGGTCACTCTGGGGGCAGTAAGTATGGCAATGAATTTAGCTTTGTTTCTTTCAAAGTGGGAGATTTTTGCTCCGATTTTCTTTAAAGCTGTGTGGATCAGGGAGTACTTTATTCCGAGTGTGTTCCTTCTCCACTGTCCTCTCATAGCTGTGACTGGTGCTAGATGATTATCCACAGGGTGAGCTTTCACAGCAGTTCAAAACGGTACAGAAGTTACCAGGCTGCATAGCTTGGAAGCAGTATAAATGAGATCACCTGTGACCTAATCTGTGTGTGTGTGTGTGTGTGTAGAACACTTGTGTCTTACTTGATTGAGTGCTACTTGGTGATGTATTTTTCTCTGCTGTATCTTACGGTGTATCATCTGGTGTCACACACACTAGATAATAGTCTCTCGGAGTGGTAGTGGTGCTGACATGTTTTGCAGCATCCGTGCAGAGCTTAGCTGGATGGGGTTAATAGTCTGAACACCGGCAAACTGATAATTGGATTCCTCTATCTTTGTGAATGTGGCTTGATTTACTTAGTACGGGTGCTATCCACCTGTGACAGAGAGTTTATTGCATTGTAGGATTGAAACAGGTTTAACGGGAAATAACTTCATTTCCCCACCTCCCTATGTGTCCCTGAGTACATCTTTCAAACCCAGCTGTACCTTTCAAAAATAATGCTCCTTTTAAAGGACTTCTTTGTAAAGACCAACTAGAGGTAATTTGTGGGTACAAGAGTGCCCCACTGATGATGCATGAAAGGCAGCCATCACGAGCTATTTATGATAACAACGACAGCTTGCATTTATATAGCGCCTTTAACATAATACTTCCCAAGCAGTGTTCCCTCTAAGCTGCATAGCCGCGCAGCTGTCGGTCGGTCCCGCACAGCGCAGGTCCGTCTTTTCCAGGGTAAAATGCCACACATGCGCGAAACTTTTGAATAGGTTGTGTAGCCCGTTAAAGGGACCACGCATCCAAATTTAAAAGTAGGGGGAACATTGGACCCAAGGCGCTTTACAGGAGCGATTATCAAACAAAATTTGACACCGAGCCACATGAGATATTAGGACCGGTTAAGCTTGATCAAAGAGGTAGGTTTTAAGGAGCGTCTTAAAGGAGGAGAGAGAGGCAGAGAGGTGTAGGGAGGGAACTCCAGAGCTTAGGGCCTAGGCAGCTGACGGCACGGCCATCAATGGTGGAGCGATGAAAATCGTGGATGTGCAAATTTAGTCTGCTTGTTCTGTATGGTTACACAGGTGGGAAGTATCTGTTTCTTTTAAAGTGATTCCTGCCATTTATTTTGTAAGGTTCATGCACTGCAGAGTTGCCTTCAGGTTTTTAATGTCACAAAGTTACTTGAAGTTAATATTGTGTTGTTTCAAATGCTAGCGAGCACACAAGATATATCGGCGGGGTGTGGGGAAAGTGAAGTCATTTACATTGGAAGCATTTCCTCCTGTATTTGCCTTAAATTCCTGTAAAGTGGAAAAATATATATTTATATCATTGAACAGTGGCTGTTATGAAGTACTATTTGAGACGTATACAGAAGCAAAACACACTTCTGAATTGTTAGAATTTTTTGAAAACTACAATAAATAGTAATCCTGTTTAATTTTAGGTTTAGATGCAGAAACAAGTATCTCGGGGCTTCATCCTTGGTCCCTCTTCTCTTCATTTTATATGCTCCCCTCAACGATGTTATCCAGAAACATGGGACTTGCTTCCACAAGTATGATGTCTCGCTGCTCTACCTCCCCACCTCCTTTATTGATCCCGAGGCTGGTGTTACATTCTTCAACTGCCTGTCTGACATTAAGACCTGGATGAGTCGCAATTTCCTTCAGCTAAATGTTGGGGGGAAAAGAAAAGCCACCTGCACCTATGTGGCTTTGGTCTTAACTCCATTAATCACCCTGACTGTCGCATCAGACCATGTCCACAGGTGCAGAACCTTGATGTGTACTGCCTGAGCCCGAGCTCAGTTTCATTCCCCATGACCAGTCCGTTACTTAGACTGCTTTTCTTCACCTTCAGAGCATTGCTACGACCTCTCCCTGCTGTTGCCGCACCTATAATCCAAGACTTTCTCACCTCAGGGCTTGCTTTCTCCACCGCCTTCCCTGCCCCACTTTCTTCCAACTGCAGCTCATTCAGATTGCCATGGCCTGTAACCATAACCACACTCCTTGTCACCCTTGTTCTTGAAAAGCTCCACTGGACCCCTGTGCCACAGCAAATTGATTTCAAGATCCTTGTCCTTGCCTTCAGATCCTTTCACAGCCTTGCCCTACCTAGCTGTAAATCTCTGTGTTCCATTTCCATTCCTCTGACTCTGGCTCAGTCCTCGCTCCCCACTTTTGTTGGTTCCAAAACCAGTGGCTTCTCTTATCCGTCACTGGGCCCCTGACATTTGAAACTCTCTCTTTTTCTCTGTCTTACGACATCTCTGCTTTCAGAAGCCTTCTAAATCCCCTTTCTTTTTCACTGTGTTTTGTCTCCTCTCTCAAGTTGTTATTCCGTCTCAAAAGGGTTTAGGAAAGTTCTGAGCTTAGAGAGCAATGATTTCTGACTATCTTGACTAATGCTTTTTGTCTGCTGTGTCGATTTTGTAATGACTGGTTACGGATCCACAGCTGTGCTGAGGACATCTTCCATATTGTGATAGGTGGCTGTGAATCTGCAGATGATATTTTCCTCTGATGGTGATATCTTTGCAGAGTGATGATTTTGTGTTCCTGTGACCCCCCCTCCTGCTCTTTGTATTGAACTGAGCTGCTGGATTTCCATTACACATCATGTCAAATGTTCTTGGTACTCTTCCAAATGTACAGCAGGTTCATTGGTGGCTGATATGGTGACTCCTTTTCGTTTGGGGTTTATATGTGAGCAGTGAACCTATTTTTCCCCCACCCCCAGTCGGTTTCTAAAATGCTGAAGAAAAAATGTATCCATTTAAAAAAAAAACTATGTGGTATGTTAATTTAGTTGCATCTGAGACCTGAGTTTGAATCCAGTTCAAACTGGTGAATTAAAAGTCTCTGGCACCTGTAATTAGCCTGAATGGAATGAGTTCTGGTGGGTTTTAGCCAGCTTCTTATTGGGTGGAAATTCACATACATCACAAAGCTACTCATGTAATTACACAAATTGGGATGAAACTGGCTTCTCATCTGGACAGCAGAAGGAACACCTGTCCAGTGTGGAAATGTAAAACTTTATGCTGGTTCAGTCGGGGTACCTCACCTTCCATTGGGCTGTTGTTGAGCAGAGAGGAAGAGGGTTTATTCTGCATCTAGACCACGAGGACCTGGAACTGCTTGATGCTGACACTGGCTGTCAAAAGTGTCCATTCTCCTTCGCTTGAGAGGCAGAAATCTATTTTTTTTTTTAACGTAGCGCTGTGCCATAATGGTGAGGATGCAGACTTCATTTTTGTCCCCCCCATGAAACTAAGTTAGAATCGTCATTCTCCAATGAGCTGGGCCCGGCGACCTCTCCAGTGGGAGAAAGCTATGGGCAGAGTTCTTCCCACGTTGCTGTTGTACACCTCCTCCTAATGACAAGTGTGGAGCAGCAGTCGCAGAGGACTGAGGAAAGAATGCCCAACCTGCTTTCTAGCCACAGGTAGTGTGTGACTCGGGGAGCCCGGAGTACTGGAGAGAAAATAAATGATGTAACACCATCTGATAAAAAACCCTCAGCAGTGGCTGAACCCAAGGAACAGCAACATAGACTCATCCTTTACAGACTTCGATTAGCCGTGCTCACTATCGTTGGTCAACTCTTTTTTTTAATTTGAAAGCAAAATACTGCGGATGCTGGAAATCTGAAATAAAAACAGAAAATGCTGGAAATACTCAGCAGGTCAGGCAGCATCTGTGGAGAGAGAGAGAAACAGAGTTAACGTTTCAGGTCGATGACCTTTTGTCAGAACCTCCTAATGACAAGTTTCCAGCATTTTCTGTTTTTATTTCTCTTTCAATTTGATTGTTTTACGTGTGAGACAGGGTGGCCAGTAGCTGAATTAAAAGATGCATTTTGAGGTAAGAGTATAACCATTTTGAGATGATTGCTTAGTGGAAAAGGGCAAAAGTATTGTAACGGATTTTAAGCTTTGTGCACAAGCCCCTTGTTTGAAATGTTATTGCTGAGTTTGCAAGTCTGATACCAGCAGTGCACTCTGGACAGAATAGATAGCTTGTGTGCCGGTGATTGGTTGATGATAACATTGTGATTATTGGAGTAAAGGGGTTGAGATAACCATCCAGGAATCGCCCCTGTCTCTGGGCTGCATACGAATACAGCTGCTCCCTGTCACATTTAGCTTCCATCCAGTTGTTGCAGACTTGCTGTCGGATGCACCAAAATGCAAATAGTCAAATTGTTTCCTTCTCAAGTTGCAATCTGGTTGATTGATTTCTGCAATACTTTTGGATGCTTCCTTTTATAATTTTATTAGGAGTTGAATAATGAGGATTTGATGTACTTGTCCTAGAGCCAAATCACAGTGAATCTGTTCTGACTTGTCCTACTGTATTTTTACATGTTCTTTTGGTGGACAGTCACAGGTATCTCTAACCCATTAGTTTTATTTTAACTCCTGGAATCTTTCCTGTGTCATGCACCATTACCCAGTTGAGAAGGTAATCTCTTCCAGTGAATCTGTCAGATATCCC
Source organism: Squalus acanthias (assembly GCA_030390025.1). Taxonomy (NCBI): domain Eukaryota; kingdom Metazoa; phylum Chordata; class Chondrichthyes; order Squaliformes; family Squalidae; genus Squalus; species Squalus acanthias. Next base: position 58,299,492 of record CM059442.1, on the reverse strand, counting down.
TTTTGAACTGCCTACAGAAAGGAGTATGATAGTGACTTGTTTGCCTTTTTCAATTCTACCACTCCACAGCCTAGTGCATTGTGCCCCTGAGGACTTGTGACCCTGCACTAACCTGTGATTTATACATTTGGTTCTCAGTGGATGCACGTTTTATTTTCCTTTTGAGGATTATGACAATTAAAAATTGTGGAGGGTAAAACAGTTATTTTATGTACAAAATAACTGTGGTGTTGTAGACATTCATAACCCCCTCTCCCAGATCTGAGCACCGTCATCGTTGAGCAGAAACTCTGCACAGACAGGGAGTGAAGAAAGAACGAACATGCATTTATATAGCGCCTTTCACGACCTCAAGCGCTTTACAGCCAATGAAGTACTTTTTTTTTGAAGTGTAGTCACTGTTGTCATGTAGGAAACGCGGCAGACAATTTGCACACAGCAAGATCCCACAAACAGCAATGAGATAAATGATCAGATAATCTGATTTTACTGATGTTAGAATCACGACAAATGACATACACAGAGGCCTTTAAGCAGCTGTGGATGTTTGATTGGGGGAGGGGGGGGGGTGGGAGAGGAAGCTGAAAAACTGCTTTCAAAGTTCTAAATGTAAGGAGCAGGTTTGTAATGTCACTGAAAAGAATCTCAATGTTTTTTTTGTCAGGAGTACAGAGTACCCTATGGAAATTAGTTAAACATTTGACAAAAAATATTCCAAGGGTGCAGGGAAATAGGATCAGATTGCCCAGATGTGGAGCTAGAACTAGCACGATGGGCCAGATAGGTTTCTGTGCTGAGTTTTCTACGATTCTATGTAGATATTGGCCTTTGCTCCACATGCACCCTTCTGTCTCCAAATTGCAGTATGACTGTTCAGGAACTTCCTTAATTTTGTAGAACAAGCAGAAGCTATTTGAGCAGACTTGATGTGAGTGCATGTTTAGACGGTTTCAGGATATCGTTTCAGCTGTGCCTTTGGTATCTCACTTTGGCTTCAGTCAGGTGCAAAACCAGACTTCAGGTTTCCTTGACTGGTTTGGATCATAAAATTGAAGTTTAGGCCCTAACTTTGGTTAGCTGAAGTCAAACCCTATCACCTGCACACTGTATGTTAAACAATATTGTAAATGGTATAGACAAGAAGCCTCTCGATGGAAAATCAGTGTGGTGAGCATGTTGCTCCCAACGTTGAATTGTCCCTACTAACTTCTCAAATGCAACTTCCCATCCTACTGCTAACAGTACTGTTTTCCACAATATATTTCGGATGCCACACTGGAAATATAACTGAGCAGATCGAGAACAAGGGCAGCCCCTGTTCTTGGGTCATCGTTTAAAATTCTCTTTAAAACCTAGCAGGACAGCGAAAGGCTCAAGTAAATGTCTTTTGGTAACTTACAGATCAAGTTTTAAAAACCTTAATTGGTGAAGTAGGCAGTGGTAAATTCCTGCGTTAACCAGCAATCTCATGATTGTCAGCTGCAACCCCTCAACGATCCTTGTGCAGGATGGAGGCAGGAGATTGCTGGTTTACAGCCACATCTTAGCCGGAGGTAAAGCCCATTATTGCGTTTTAGAACTTACCTTCTTTGTTCTGAGATCTTGGGCGTCTCATTTATATTACCGGAGAGCTCTATAATGTTTTATGGAGAGGGGAAATGGTTGGACGGGGTGGGTGAATGAAGGAAGTGAGGACTGATGCAAGGTGTTATAGAATGATACAGCAGCTGGTTTGTGTATCCTCCACCTGAATATATTCAAATTGACCCCAGGATTTTTTCTCTGCTGAAATTACTTTTACAGCACTACCCTGAAGTAATTCTGGGTTACGTCAGCACTGATTCAGAACCCATAGCCTCACTGATTTATAGACAAATGTTTTTGGGGCGATTCTGGTTTGTGTGCGTGTGTGGCAATTTTGATCTTCTCCAATGGTTCAGTTATTAGGCGTACTGAGCCATGCTTGAGAATGTCCCTGATTCGACCATTGGTTTTTGTTGAGTTAGTTGATTTCAATAATGGTTGCATTAGAGTTTCTATTCTGAACTAGGCAAGGGGGGAAACCAGCTATGGTTCATGCTCCTGATCACTACATTACAACAGTGACTACCCTTCAAATAGTAGCACTCTCGCCTCTGAGTCAGAAGGTTGGGGGTTCAAGTCCCACTCCAGAGACTTGAGTACATAACTCTCGGCTGACACTCCAGTGCAGTGCTGAGGGAGTGCTGCACTGTCAGAGGTGCCGCCTTTCGGATGAGATGTTAAGCCAAGTCTGCTCTCAGGTGGACGTAAAAGATCCTATGGTACTATTTCGAAGAAGAGCAAAGGAGTTATCCCCGGTGTTCTGGCCAATAATTATCCCTCAATCAACATCGCTAAAAAACAGGTTATCTGGTCATTATCACATTGCTGTTTGTGGGATCTTGCTGTGCGCAAATTGGCTGCCGCGTTTCGTACATTACAACAGTGACTCCACTTCAAAAGTACGTTATCGGGTGTAAAGTGCTTTGGGATGTCCTGAGGTAGTGAAAGGCACTGTATAAATGCAAGTCTTTCTTTACTTCATTGGCTGTAAAGCGCTTTGGGATGTCCTGAGATTGTGGAAGGTGCTACATGATGCAACTCTTTTCACGGTCTAATGACTCTTTCTAAAAAAAAAAAAATGCATATTTTTAGACACTGGATAAGGATGAGATCAAGTTCAGCTGTGATGCCCATCACAGGAGCCTGTCGACACTTGCTGTCTAGGTTTCCACTTGGAAAAATAGTCAATTGGACAAATACCCATGAAACTGTACCGCGAGTCACAGCCTTCAGGAGTGGAAGGGAGAAAGTTTGAGGGCATTTTTACATGGACAACCTTTTAAATTGCTGCTCTGCTGGGTTTTAACAGTAAATTTTATGGTGTCTGAGCAAGAATGCAGGAGGATGATAAAAATAACAGCTACATTTGGCTACCAAATGTTTAGCTTGGCCACTTAAATACTTGCTTAAAAACGTAATCTCTAACATCTTCCAGTTCTGATGAAAGGTCGTCGACCTGAAACATTGGCCCAAAAATTCGTGAGGAAGCCTTCGTGCGAGGGTAAGGCCTCCCCGCGATCTCTCACTCCGCGTTGGCTTTTTCAGTTCCAGCTCGCACGAACTTGATGTTCTGGACAGCTGCTGTGCTGGGCTTGCGTATCCCACCGGCGTAGTTAATTCGTGCGAGCTGTGGGATCACGTGACTCAGTTAGAGCCAATGGCAGCACACCATCTTCCATTCATAACTTTCACATAAGTGCTGTGAAAGTTATGAATACTATAGCCCCCCAAAAGAACCGCTAAACCTCAATTAAATTTAAAAAAAACCATCACATTAATAAAATAAGTATAGTTAAATAAATTAACCATTTTAAATAAAAAATTAAATTTTTGAAAAAATTTAAAATCTTTTAAAAAGTTATAAAAATAAACTTACCTGTCTTTAAAGTCTCTAAAAAAGATATACCTGTTAAAAAAAATTCAAAATAATACTTAATTCACTACTTACCTTGTTAAAAGTGGGTCTTACTCCTCCTTTTTTTATGTGTAGAATCTTCCGTACTTACCTGCGCGTTGAAACCACTAAGTGCACAGCGTGCGCGCAGCCTGTAGCGCGCACGTGGTTCACCGAGGACCCGCCCCCTTTTCCATTCACCAAGTGCCGGTTTTCAGCGCATGCGCAGTGCATGCAGAAAACCGGCAATTGGAGACAGAATACGCGAGAGTACGCAGTGCGTACTCTCGCGTAGCGGCACTAATTTTTGGGCCATTAGCTGTTTCTCTCCGCGGGTGCTGCCTGAACTGCTGAGTGTTTCCAGCATTTTCTGTTTTTATTTCATTTACAATTAGGATTGGTATCTGAGAATTTTTGAGATGATAGCCACCACTTGGGGAGAATGTAAGCTTCGTGCACTGAAACGGCTTGCTGGTCGAGCAAGTGTTCCTGTGTTTATCTTCAAACCATATCATTTCCATTATATAATTTAGATATTTTACTTAGCTAGGTTAATTACTGTGAATTTTAAATTGGGTTTCCGTTAGCAGTACTTTGTCTTTGTGTGCGAAAGGTAGTGAAGCAAATACTCAGACACCATTTTCAAGGGTAAGTGGCCCCACTCTGTTTATGTCCTTGCCTGTAAACAGAACCTAGTTAGGTCATGGTTGTTTGGTTAATGCAAGTTTGCCACAGTGGGGGCAGATGCTAGCTAGTTGCCTGTGACTGCTATAAGCATTAACCATGGTGCCATGCCACATGCAAATTCCAAAGAGCTTTGTTTCAGGCTTGGCCTCGTAAACAACTCTCCATCCATATGGGAGATAGAAAGATACTTATTGCTGGCCTGTTGAGAAAGGATCAGAGGCTTCAAAGGAAGATACCGAGTGCAATAGGGCATCTGGAGCATCTGCTTAGATGCTAAAAATGCGACTGACTTTCCCTATTTTGCAGTATAATGTCTGGTCTCTCTGCAGAAGGCAAGATCATTCACCTCACCCACATACAAAGGTACAAGGACGTTGTTCAATTTATTGGATTGTTTTTATTTTTAACTCTCTGGACTGATTAAACCTTTGTTGTTTTAGAAGTATTCATAGTGTTAGTATATTGCTGTCATCTTTTGCTTCTGTATAATCCTAATAGATAAACTTGATTTGCAATTTTATTCTGAATTATACATTATACAGGCTGACAGCGTAGTTTTTTTTTGCTATCTGAGAGGTCAGGAGCAGAGGGTGGGGGCAGCTGTGCAACCTCTGTTGTGATGTATCTTGGTGAAAATTGTTAATCCTGTGGCATCGTACTCCTTTTCACAGCACATAAAAAGCTGCAAGTTTCAGGTTATAGGGGATGAGGGTTTGTTTATGGAAACTTCAATTCAATACACAAATAAAGTGAGGAGAGAGCCCATATTGTAACGGTTCCCCTTTCCTTGACTTGGCAGGTTTTAAGTTAACAAGCTTTTATTGTAAGTCGAATAATCAACTGCTGAACTTGTTTTCAGTTTAAATACTTGGTTATTTAGCTCGGTCGGAAATTGCACTGCTGTGTCAGTATTTGTGCGAAGTTGTGATGTGTGCAGTCTGGCTGACTGGCCCTGTGAAGCAGCAACAGATCCCTACTACAGTGTTTTACTGTGCAATTTTAACCACATAATCAGGAATGCCTCCAGATCTTTTTTTTGGTGAGGTTGGCATACTTGACTCCTGTCAACTGTAGTTCATTACTTATGGGAGTGCTGGCAGCTCTCTCTCTAGCCTTTTCAACTGCTTACTGCAATGAATTTGTATTCCCGATCATTGCTCCAGCATAGTAATTGGCTGAGGAGATGTATTATAATGTCAGCAACAATGAACTGCCTGATTCTGCACATCAGGTTCCCAGCGCTGCAAAATACTTGAAGATGCCAGTTGCACAGTGCAAATAACATTAGTTTTGTGTGTATGGATGCCTATTTTTTTTCCCACTTGAATTTTTGCTGATATAAGATTGTGCATTGTGTCAATATAATATATATATAATGGGACAAAATTGAAATCAGAAACGTGGTTTAGTTTTGAAGCGCTTTAAGAAAGAATTTGCATTTATATAGCACCTTTTACATTCTCAGGATGTCTGAAAGTGCCTCACAGCCAACGAATTACTTTTGTAGTGTAATCATTGTTGTCATGTAGGCAAATGCGGCAGCCAGTTTGCAAACTGCAAGGTCCCACAAACAGCAGTGAGATGAATGGCCAGTTGATCTGTTTTGGCAGTGTTGAGTGAGGGATGAATATTGGCCAGAGCACAAGGAGAACTCCCCTTGCCCTTCTTCAAATAGTGTCATGGAATCTTTTAAGTCCAACTGAACAGGCAGAGGACATCTTGGTTTAGCATCCCATCTAAAAGATAAAGGCCGGTAATTTTCTCGAAGCTGCTCCCGCTCTGAGGCTGTAATTTCACTTCCGGCAAAGTTATGGTGGTGGAGCGGGAGCAACTCAGAGAAAATTCTCAGCCAGTACCTCTGACAACGCAGCTCTCCCTCAGTACTGCACTGCAATGCCAGCCTAGTGCGGGGCTTGAACACACAATCTTCTAACTAATGAATAGGATTTCATTAATATAATAAATACTTTATTCATATTCTGCATTATCATGTAAAAATGCTCAAAGCCCTTCATACAATGAGTTACCTTTGAAGTGCGGTGAGTGTTCCCCCTAGCCAACCACTTTTCTTAATCTGGGATCTGCTTTGTATCTTAACTGCTTGACTAAAGTTGGGGTTTCCTGCATTTGACCATGCAGGCAAGAACAAATCAGTTGGTAAATAAAACATAACTGAATCCTGCAGACTCGAATGCAAACCAAATTTATTCTGACGCTTCTCAGGAATTCATACTCTACTGGCTTCCTGTGTTCCATCTTCAAGAACCTTGCCCTGTCTTCAGATCTTTCCAAGTCTTTGTTGTAGTCTGTTTGACCTTCTACCTTGCATCCTTGACACATCCTCAGCTCCTCTGAAACCACATTCTCCATTCCACTATTGGTGGTGAACTTTCAGGCACTGTGCCCTAGAATTTTCTCCCAGAACTGCTTTCTCTCTCTCCCTGCCTTCACATGCCTCCAAGGAAAGTTTGACTGTGTCTTTGATCTAATTTCACTCTTGCCTCCCCTTTCTCTCTCTCTTCCCCCCCCCCCCCCCCCCCCCCCCCACAATTGGTTCATTTTTTTCTGGCTTGATACTCACCATTTTGTTGCTCTCTGTTAAATACTCAGACATTTTTATTGTATGAGGAGTGTGCTATTCAAATGCAAATTGATCAGGAAAAGAGCCTGTGGGAATCCCATTGAGTATTACTTGAATAAGCCTCTTGCTGGATTAACCAATAAATGGTACAATGGTCATCTGTGGACACCCTCCCAACTGGGGAAGATATTGTAGATGAATGAACTAAAGAAAGAAACTTCCATTGCTAGATTCTTCAGGTTGGGGCTGAGTGGGGACATCTCTATCAGATTTTTATAGAGGGATGGATGGAAAGAAGATCTTGCTGTCCAATTTTCAGGAGTGGATGGAAACGGAATGGCTGTTTACTGGGTTTTGGGAGAAAGGGATCGGGATAGCTGTCTTTTAATGATTTCAAAAACATTAATAATTCTTGAGAAATTGCTGGCAATGTTTCATATTCCACCCTGCCCCCCCTTCCATATCCAAGGACACAGGTATTCGAGTCTAGTACAGTTGGCATCAGCTGTTGTTATTTCCAGAAACTAGGGTCATAACAGCATGTTGTGGAAGTCCTGATGGATTCGAATGCTCTCTGTAGAGGGAGAGCATCAATTATAAATGATGGGTTTGGACATGTTAAGTTGTTAAGAGCTAAAAGTTTTTATTAATATATAAGCACAGTCAGTGTTACTGTTGTTGAGGAAGATGGATATTCTTCTCTTAGTCAATTTTGCTGGAGCTGTTGACACTCGCAGATGTTTTAGTCTGGCCCAGTTTGTTGCCATACTATGACGTTATTATGTTACAGATACCAGTTTGAGACCTCCACCTGCTTGGAGTGATGCAGGGCCAGCAGCATTGATTGCCAGGTAAAACCGAGCTCTGTGAATGCATGTTTTCATCTATGCACAGAGCTTTTCTGGTCAGTTTTGAAATGCTGTTTAAATTCTTAATGCTATTAATGAAGATGCAGCAAGTTGATGATTTACTAAAAGTTAGGTATAAAAAGTGTGTTTGCATCAGTTGCAGTTATCTTGAAGTGGTGTGATCCCAGAGACTTTACCTGAAGTATACTACAAACTATGCATAAATACGAAGCTCCACAATTGAGTCAATAGAAAACCTCCTATTTTTTTTTTCCACGTTGCTATAATGTGGGCCTCGTTTATTCGTTGACTAAAGGCAACACATCATTGGAGCAAACAGGAATGCGCAACAGGCCAATCAGCACGTGAAAGGGAAGAATGGGTTAATGCTTCGTGGTGGAGACTCTGAGTTAGAACTTAGCCAGGGAATGGTGAGAATGTGGAACTCGCTACCACAAGGAATAGTTGAGGCGAATAGCATAGATGCATTTAAGGGGAAGCTAGATAAACACATGAGGGAGAAAGGAATACAAGGTTATACTAATAAAGTTAGATGAAGTAGGGTGGAGTGTAAACACCGGCATGGACCAGTTGGTCCGGATGGTCTGTTTCTGTGCTGGAAAGTCTATATAATTCTATGTAAAACTGCTGCAAAATGTACAGTATAACCAACCAGCCTTGTAGTGTCATTTAGTCTTTGCTTAATTGTGAGGTAAAGTTGTGTCTGGTTGTTGGTAGCTTTGTGGTTTTATTGCTTTGTGGTTTGTAAAATGTGACTGGGCTCAGGATGTTCCCAGTTTGGTCTGGGACGGGGAAAGATAAGATACTGAAGAATTTTGGCATCCCAGCCATGAATTGTGTTGCAATATTACAGCACTCATTCTCCATTTATAATCTTCTAACATCTTTCCAGCCACATACACAACTGATTTCCCCCTCAAGGCTGCACCGTCTCAATGCACAAGTTCTCTTGGTCACTTGTGATTATTGTTGCACTTTCTGCAGCTCTGTCACTTACCACAAATTAAACATTGTACAGTGAGTACTGCAAAACTACTCGGTGCAACAACCTCTTCATGCTATTGTCACTAAACTTTGAACTCGGTTGACTAGACTGTAGGGTTGAAGGGGGTATTCTCCACACAGTCGAGTAGAAAAACACAAATTCATTTTATTTTGCCTCAGAAAGGTGCTGTAAAGAGTTACTTCATTCCAAGTCATAGGAATGTGGTACTTGTGGGCTATTTGACCCCTTTAGTCGATAACGTCACTGTTCAACAGTTTCCAGTCAAGGATCTTGTATTTATCTTCCTGTTTTTAGACATGTCCCATATTTTAGGTGAGGCCTTGAGATAAAGCTGCAGTTTTATCCAGGCCTTAAGAAAATGAATGCGTGTGTGCCTTGTGTGTTAGTTGCTAGCTGGTTTCTCCGCAGTTTTTGTTAATCTTGTCTGACAGGTCACCTTGTCCTTGTGCTCTTCCTCGCTTTCATAGTTAAAAAATTGAAATAAATATAGTTGAGTGCATTTCTGGGTTGTGAGAAGCCTGGTCCTGTTGTAATTTTACATGTTTTTGGTTCCAGTACCTGAACATTTTCTTTTAGTGATGTGGGTGTGTATTCTGTGCCTTTTTCCTCCTGACACTTCTGTTCTCCTTGGGTCAAAGAAGGTAAAGAGGAGATTTGATAGAGGTGTTTAAAATCATGAAGGATTTAGATGGGGTAAATAAAGAGAAACTGTTCCCAATGGCTGGAGAATTGATAACCAGAGGGCACAGATTTAAGGTGATTGACAAAAGAACTAGAGGCGACATGAGGAAACCCTTTTTTACGCAACGAGTGGCTAGGATTTGGAATGCACTGCCCGATAGGGTGGTGGATACAGATTCAATAGTAGCCTTCAAAAGGGAATTGGATAAATGCTTGAAGGAGAAAAATTGCAGGCATATGGAGAAAGAGCGGGGGAGTGGGGCTAACAAGATTGCTCTTCAAAAGAGCCAGCGCAGACTCGATGGGCCGAATGGCCTCTTTCTGTGCTGTACGATTCTAGTATAAATCGTCCTAGTATTTGGCTCCGTTCTATGGGTGGTGTATCAGCTGTGTGCATGTTTTCATTCTTGATTTCCTTAAAGATGTGTACGTCTTCCTTGGCTGTTTTCTTAAACTTTTGAGTTTTTTTTAAATGTCTCTTTAGTGTCCTGTTGCAGTCTTGCAGGTTCTGGCATATGATCTTGTTATTCTTGCGCAGTTTATCCATTCGTTTTTCCTGTGTTCCCTCAGTAGTTTGTCTCAGGCAATCTTTTCCTGTCTGTGGCTGTAAAGCTTTGAGCGTCTTTGTTTGTTAGGATGTTTTTTACTATTTGTATTTAACAGGGTTTTCTCCCTAATATTGTCCAACTGATGAAATTATAATTGGGGATTTAATCTGTAAATTCAAAACAATTGGGTGGGAGATTTTCATTGTTTGAAAGAAGTAAATACTTGCATTTATATAGTATGATATATTATCGACACATTTCAAAGCTCTGGGAGTGTAGTGACTGTAGTTAAGTCGGCAAATGCTGCAGCATTTTGAAGCATCAGTGTTTCTCAAACAGCAACGAGCGGAATGACCGATTAGTCTGTTGTTTATTGTTGGTATTGGTTGAGGAAAGAACGTTTACCAGGATAACTTCCTGCTCCTCTTCGAATAGTTCCATGGGATTGTCAACGTGAAACTGAACAGGTCTTTGTGTGAGGCCATGAACAGCCAGCTACTTGGTGTCTCCTGAAGAAATCGCAAGTTTCCATGATACTGTATTCCTCCTTTTCATCTTTAATACACTTGGATTTTCTCCCCTCTGTTGTCTTCCCCTCTCCCCTTTATATTGCTGTACTGCTGCTGGCTCCTGATGTGCGGAACGTGTGCCGTCAGTGGCAACACGCATGCAACATGAAGAACCGACACCTCATCACTGACCCAACAGCAGAGGTCCCTGACTTCGACCTCCCTCGAAGACAGCGGACGGCGCTCAACCCAATCCGCACTGGGGCGTGGACGATGCGGCCGCCTGCTCCGCAAGTGGCAGATGAGGGACGACCCGAAGTGCGACTGTGGCCGTGAGTCCCAGACCATGGAACACGTCACATCAACCTGCCCACTGAGATCTGTTGCTGGAGGCGCCTCATTTCTCCACTCGGCATCTCAGGAGGCCATCGACTGGAGAGCCAAGCTAGACATTCCATTAGAAACTTTTCCCGTCATACGAAATGACAACAAAGTGGCAACACCAAAATAAACTTGGCAGATTTTCTTGAGGCTGCTGGCCAGGAAGGGGCATTTTTTAACCGAGTCTTTCTGCCACGAGCCTTCTCAAATCTGTCAAGTTTACTTTGGTGTTGCTGTTGGCTGCGTGAGAACCATGCGCTGGGTCCATGCGGTAATATCACACCAGTACCGAAATATCAAAGCAGCTGGTCATCTCTGACGAGAAACTTAGCTGTGTGTGGTGAGTGAACCTGTATGCTAGCAATTCATATCCGCGCCATAACTAAGACCACCTATTTCCACCTCTGTAACATTGCTCAGCTCAGCTGCTGCTGAAACCCTCACCCATGCCTTTGTTACCTCTAGACTTGACTATTCCAGCGCACTCCTGGCTGGCCACTCATGTACTACCCTATGTGAACTTGAGCTCATCCAAAAATCTGCAGCCCATGTCCTAACTCTCACCCGTCCCAACACCCATCAGCCTTGTGCTCGCTGACCTACATTGGCTCCCCGTTAAGCAACACCTTGATTTTAAAATTCTCATCCTTGTTTTCAAATCCCTCCGTGGCCTCGATCCTTCCTATCTCTGTAATCACTTCCAGCCCCACAACCCCCCCGAGAGCACAATCTGTGCTCTTCGGCCTGCAGAGTGCGCAGCGTCCCTCCCCTTTTAACGGAAGAGGAGGGGGCGATGAAACGCGTTAGCGCTACGCGGAGCCAATGTAGGTCAGCGAGCACAAGGCTTTGCGCCCCAGACACCGCCCCCGAGAAGAAGTGGAGCGCCCGAGATAGCGCTCCGCTTCCTTGCTGGGGCGGTACTCCCGCACCAGATGCTAAATGGCTGCCGCTAATTTGGTTATCGCCCCAAAATGGGGCGTAACTGAATTTCTCCCCCTTTGTCTTTTAGCATTGCAAGTGAAAAGTTTAAAAGTAGTACATGATGTATATCTATGTTTTTTAAATATTAAAATAATTTGGAAGAAACTGAACTGTTTTGAATGGGGCATCAGCATCTAATGACTATGATGTGTTCAGTGTTGGACAGATTGTAAATGTCCATGCACACACTGTTGGCGGTGTGAGGAAAGTAGAATGGAGCAGTGGGGTATAAAACCTCTCGCTGGGAAGTAGTATTCAGCCATTGTATGTAGAATTTCCCTTGTCACAGTTTAAAGTGCCTTCTTTATTTAAGCAATTAACTAATAATGTATGCTCTGACTACTTTTAAGGCTGAATTGCATTCTTGATAATTGAACTTGGGCGTCTGAATGCACACAAGATCCCATAATGCTATATATAACCATGCCCATCTGTGAACCCATATCATTCTCGGAGGTTCCCCAAAGGAACACATAGACTTTTGATTCTCAAAGCACGTAAGTGCTTTGTCGGTGTGTGGTCAGTGATATTCTTGGAAGTGCTTCTGTAATGCAGTTCTCAGTAAACTGGCACAGCAGGTGTCCACTGATCATTTAATACAAATTCCCACCAAGTCATTTACGAATCTACTGCGGCTGCTGGTCTGTTGCTAGATTTCCAGGTCTTAATCTAGCAGATGATTATAATTTTGAGCCTATTTCATCCCCCCCCCATGGCTGAACAAAATGTGCACACTCCACTGTCTAGCTGTGAAAGCAAAAAGACACGTGGACAAGCTTAACCTTTTGAGTAGCCTTTTCAGCTTCATTTTACAGCTTTATCTCGATAGATATTTTCCTGACCATTGCAAAAAGAACCTGTAAATTTTAATAGTATTTAATAGCTGTGTTGTTCTGATTTGACCTTTATTTGCTGGGATTCTGCTAGTGTCTGTCTGTAACCAGCCAGATACCTGCCAATGTCTGTCTGTGAGGTCATGATGCGGAGATGCTGCTCCTTCTTCAGGTACAAGTACCTGAAGAAGGAGCGGAGCTCCGAAAGCTCGTAATTTTAAATAAAACTGTTGGACTATAACCTGGTGTTGTGCGACTTCTCATTTTTGTCTGTGAGGTGAGTGAAAGACTGCAGCATGACTTGATTCCCAATCTTTCCCTTTCCCCCTGTGGGGACTGTGCCTCACTTACACTTGGTGCCAGGCTGAGCCTGGTAACCATTTCAAATTTAAGATATTTAGAAATTGTGATGCCCTTGACAAATTTTCTCCCCTTCCATCAATTCCCCCTCCTCATATGCTGAGGTACCATTCTATAAGCACCATCTGCAGCCTAATACGACTCCCTTATGTGTAAGCCTAGAGAGTAAGCATTGGTAAGCTATTTGACCATGGGGACATCCCAGACAAACCAACCCTGTCATTGCCTGATGTCCACGAACCAGTAGGAGTCCCTGGAGAGCTGTCGGGAACAGGATACTCACTGATTTATTTTTTTACACCTCCCTACTGAGAGGCACGAAAATCTGAGACCTTCCCAAATTGTATTGCTAAACACAACCCTTGGTAGTGCCTTTACTCACTAAGCCAGAGATGAAGTGGGAAGCTCTCGAGCTTTTATTTTATTAAGTAATGGCCTGAAACTGTCGGCATTCGCCATCATTACAACTATGAAGCTGACAGCAACTTCTGACGTCCACACATGCGCAGTTTAACGTGGTAATCCAGAAGTTGCTGTCAGTAATTCCCTGCTTCTCCACAGGACGCGCTGTTCAACTCCCCGCAGATGGCAATCAATTGAAATCACTGAACTGACAAGAACTTCAGCTTTTACGCCCTAATATCGCTGTTAAAAAAAACCCGAAAAAGTTAAGCTTTGTTCAGTGAGGTGCAACTGGGTCTTTAACGGCGTACTGAGTGATAACTGCTACTGAACAATCGCGCTGGCCCTGAAAAACTAATTTTATATTTGTGGAATGTCAAATTTTTCCATTTTGATAATTCCATGGTTTCTAATATAATAAAAATAGTAAAGTTTGTTTATGATATTTCAGCTTCTACCTTAATCCCATGGGTGTGTCCCAATCTTTATTTTGCTCTCTGTAAAATGATTAAAAAGTGAAGGATAGTCAGTGCATTTTACTTCTTGGTTTGCTGTCTGTGAGAATTCTTCAATGTGATTGGCTGCTTAGCCAGCTTGATGACTTCACTCTTGCTGGACGTTGGAGATCCCGTAGAATTGGTGCCAGAATCAAATTAACGTTGGGAAAGCTGAAATCGACGCCACAGAGATCGCTAGATCTTTGTGGGTAGCTTTCTTCACGGTCAGCGGCGAACACCATCACTTCGCCGCTGGCCGCAAAATCCGGGCAATTATATATTTACCACTTGTACCGTTGAACTAGCCTGGTTGTGGAGAGTGAGACAAAATGAAGGAATCCTGTCTTGTTTTAGCTTTGTAGAGGTTCCTTCAATTCAGACACCAGGATCTTGTCCCACGTTTAACTAGATACAGATGTTGCAAGTTTCATCAGTTGTCTGCAAAACTCGAGGGAGGATCCATGCTAGTTTCGAGCAAACACGGATTATGGGATTTCATACAATCATAGAAATTTACGGCACAGAAGGAGGCCATTCAGCCCATTGTCCGTGCCGGCCGAAAAAGAGTTCTCCAGCCTAATCCCACTTTCCAGCTCTTGGTCCGTAGCCCTGTAGGTTACAGCACTTCAAGTGCATATTCAAGTACTTTTTAAATGTGATGAGGGTTTCTGCCTCTACCACCCTTTCAGGCAGTGAGTTCCAGACCCCCCCACCACCCTCTGGGTGAAAAAAAGTTCTCCTCAACTCCCCTCTAATCCTTCTACCTATTACTTTAAATCTATGCCCCCTGGTTATTGACCTCTTTGCTAAGGGAAATGGGTCCTTTACATTCACTCTAGCTAGGCCCCGCATAACCCTATACACCTCAACCAAGTCTCCCATCAGCCTCCCCCGCTCCAAAGAAAACAACACCAGCCCATCCAATCCCTCCTCATAGCCAAAATTCTCCAGTCCTGGCAACATCCCCACAAATCTCCTCTGTACCCTCTCTAGTGCAATCACATCCTTCCTGTAATGTGGTGACCAGGACTGTACACGGCACTCCAGCTATTGTTTAGTTATGTGTATGACGGCCAGTTTTTTTTCCAAATCCAGGACGTCGTAGTAACTTTATTTGAGGATATTTAAAGAGCTGTACTGTTCAAGTCTGGGAGAGTTAGTTTTGGAACTGCCAAGAGATAAAGTTCAAAGTAGCACACTTCCCATACGTAAGGAATACAAGAAGTGTATGTACATAAATGTTATTTACAAATGAACTTCTTGGCATTTAGCTTGATAAATGTTATTAACTTTCAAGTAACGAGATAGAAATATTTCTGCAGTAAATATCTGCATGTGCTAGAACAATGTGATTCACTTATTCATCTTTTGTTAAGTAAATTCGCTTAATAATTTAAGCCTAAAACAAGGCCTGGTGTGATGCGGTACCACTTATCGAGGATGAGGGAGAATGATTTATGGAGGCATAAATGTTTCCAGCAACTAAAATAATTAGCGGAAAGGTTGTTCTGTTTATTATGCTGGGCGTGTTACTGAAAGCTAACCTAGATATCAAGCCTAATGCATTCTCAAAGGCAGCCATGAGAGTGAACTAAGATACGGGAGCTGAGTACAAAATGTGGAGAAGACCCAAATATGTAACCGGAGAAGTCCTCTCCTCATCTGTATAATTAGATTAAAGTAGCTGTTATTTTTGAGCAGTATGCCGTTGAAACTGACCCGCTTTCAGTTCTCTATTGAAAGTAATCTTTCTTTTATTTTTAAAAACAGGTCCCTCGCTGTTGGCACCAAGTCTGGCTACAAGTTTTTCTCCCTTTCATCGGTGGATAAATTAGAACAGATCTATGAATGCAGTAAGTGACCCAAATTGGATTGCAACTGTCCAAAACACTTCTCAGAATGCAGTGCAAATGTAAAAATGGCTGTGTTTCTCATTACTGTACCATTGTAATAAAAGCCAAGTTACCCACCTCGAGGGGTACATTATCTTTCTGGACAGTGGAAATGTTGGCAGTGAGTTAATTAAGTCATTCCAGACATGCTACGTCAACAATGTTCACATTTTGGGGAGGGCAGATGCCAAACGTAAAAAGGGGGTGTATGGCAGATGTCAGGTTGAGAATACAAGTGAGAACCAGGCTGAATATAGAAATTTCAGAGGGGAAGTGAAAAAGGAAATAAGAGGGGCAAAGAGAGAGTATGAGAATAGATTGGCAGCTAGCATAAAAGGGAATCCAAAAGTCTACTATAGGCATACAAATAGTTAACGGGTAGTAAGAGGAGGGGTGGGGCCGATTAGGGACCAAAATGGAGACCTACGCATGGAGGCAGAGGGCATGGCTGAGGTACTAAATGAGTACTTTGCATCTGTCTTTACCAAGGAAGAGGATGCTGCCAAAGTCATAGTGAAAGAGGAGGTAGTTGAGATACTGGATGGGATAAAAATTGATATGGAGGAGGTACTAGAAAGGCTGGCTGTACTTAAAGTAGATAAGTCACCAGGACCGGATGGGATGCATCCTAGGATGCTGAGGGAAGAAAAGGTGGAAATCGCAGAGGTCCTGGCCATAATCTTCCAATCCTCCTTGGATATGGGGCTGGTGCCAGAGGACTGGAGAATTGCAAATGTTACACCCTTGTTCAAAAAAGGGTGCAAGGATAAACCCAGCAATTACAGGCCAGACAGTTTAACCTCGGTAGTGGGGAAGCTTTTAGAAATGATAATCAGGGACAAAATTAACAGTCACTTGGACAAGTATGGATTAATTAAGGAAAGCCAGCACGGATTTGTTAAAGGCAGATCGTGTTTAACTAACTTGATTGAGTTTTTTGATGAGGTAACAGAGGGTTGATGAGGGCAATGCGGTTGATGTGGCGTTTGATAAAGTGCCACATAATAGGCTTGCCAGCAAAATTGAAGTCCATGGAATAAAAGGGACAGTGGCAGCATGGATATGAAATTGGCTAAGTGACCGGAAACAAAGAGTAGTGGTGAACAGTTGTTTTTCGGACTGGAGAAAGTTGTTCCCCAGGGGTCGGTACTAGGACCACTGCTTTTCTTGATATATATTAATGACTTAGACTTGGGTGCGATGTTCCCCCTCAGCTGCGCGACTGTGTGCCCGCGCAGTACCCTCGAGGCTGCCGCGCACCAGGTGTTGCAAGCCACACAGGTGGGCGCGTGTAGTCCGTTCCCGGGGACTGAGCAGCGGCTGCACTTTGGAACAACACAGATGGAGACACAGCACATGTACAATGGCCGCTGGAAGGAGGCTATCGCAAACAATTTTTTAATTCAGAAAATTGGTTAAAGCCGGAAAAAAATACGGGAAAGTTATGTTGAATGTCCCACGGGAAGTTTCAGTTAAATTTTGCCAGGTGTTGTTCCCTTTTTGAAAGAGTTTATCGGGGTTATTTAAATCGTGTTATGAAAGAGGGGGGAAAAGTTTGTGCCCCTGTTTGTACCTCAGAGTCTGTGAGAGATGGAGGGAACAGGAGCAGAAAAAGAGGATACAACTTCTCCAAAACTGATCCCAACTCATCGCCAAGTCTGGGGATAGATAACCTCACCGCCGCCTTAGGAAGTTTAACCACTTTATTCACTTTCTCATATGAGCTCCGTTTGGAATTAGAGTTTATTTTATTATTTTTTGTTGTATGTTTAACGACAGCGTTAAAGAGGGAAAGAAAAACTTGGAGCAACTTCTTCTGTCGAAGCTGCAATGAGACTTGAAAGAATTTAAAGGTTTTAATGAACTTTTCACAAAAAATGAGTGTTAAAAACACTTTTTTCCACCCCTAAGTTTCGATTTTGGAAGAAACAAGCAAAAATCAATTTTCCCCTCGTCTAAACAAGTTTCAACCAGGTCTTGAAGTCCAAATGCTTTTAAAGAGGCTCTGAGTTGCTTAAAACGTTTTAAAATTGAAATTTCTCAATATTTGATTTTAAACGATCGACAGAAGTGAGTAGCTTTACACAAACATGCAACCATGCTGTTGTGAGGGCAGAGGAGGATTTGTAGGAGTTGCATATTACTTTTAAAAACTTTATATCATTTAAGACGTTTAGGAAGAGAACCAAAAAAGGGGAAAAACACAAACCATTTTATTTTGTCTGTCATTCTATAGTCCGAACAAGTCCCAGGAATAATGTAAATATAGATTTCCTCATAAACGTTTAGTGGAGTGTTAATAGTAACGAGTTATGTAATGATGTATAAAAATTGCAGGAAGCTACTTTAGAAGAAACCACTATTTGTTTATTGAGAGAGACACAGATAATGTACAATTTTGATTTGGTATAAATGTTTGAAATAGATTAAAAATTGAGAGTACAATGAAGTTTGTTTCCCGCTATTTAATTGCGAAGTACCTAAAATGATTCAGCACTTTTCGTGATAGGAGCAGGGATTAATATTGTGGAGAATGTTTGAGAGAAAAAACATTAGAAGGGAAATTTGTAAATTAACATCTTTACGTCCCCATATGAGTAAACATTTCCAAGTCAGTCTGATTGGTTCTCCTGTCCTGGAAGAAAGATGAATGTTTATTTCTGTTAAATCATCGCTTTTCCTGCTTTTTTTTGTTTTTAATTCGGTGACACAAATTGTGTATGCGTTTTTCTGCACTTGTGAAGAAGTGCTGCATTTCTGACATGTTACATGGGTGGTGTGCTGGTTCAAGAAGACAAAGTTTATTAATGGAAGTGATTGAAGTTGAAAATACGGATACCCGTTCTTGTTCAATTCTTTTTAATACTGTGAACTAAAGAACTACAGCACTTTTTATATTTGTTGGTTGTCTGGTTGCATTGTGATTAATATTCTAATTACTTATGTGGACATACAGCACGTCAGCGCCATAGGAAAGCCGCTGCTCCTGCTGCTTGTGCAGCCATTGCTATAGTGACATGTGGGATGGGCTAATACGTTGAAAACTTTAAAATTAATACTAATTGAACGAATAGATATGCCTCTTTCAGTTCACCTTGGGTTTTTGGATTGTTTGTCGATGCATAACCGTGTAACTGAGTCACATTTCTGAAGTGTTAATGCATTATTATGCAGTTCTTTTATATCCCAGTCATTTCTGACAAGTATTTTTTTTTTTAAAGAGTTTGTACTTGACAAACTAAAAGCTTTTAATTAATTCTACCATAAACAAACTTGCAGAATGGGCATGTAAATGACAAATGAATTTCGATATAGATAAGTGTGAGGTGGTGCATTTTGGTAGGAGGAATAAGGAGGCTACCTACTCTTGGAAAATAAGAATCAAAATGGGGTAGAGGTGCAAAGGGATCTCGGGGTATAGATTCACCAATCATTAAAAGTAGCAATGCAGGTTAAAAAAGCCATTAAAAGTGCAAATAAAGCACTGGGGCTCATTTCTAGAGGAATAGAATTCAAAAGCAGAGAAGTTATGTTAAACTTGTATAGAACCTTGTCTGATTGTCTCATGATTTGAGATGGCATGACTGAATGTATGCTTTTAAGTGGTTGCTGTTGTTGGTGTAACAGTTGCCCACGGACGAAAAGGTCACGCTCAAAGGAGTTCATGGCCCGCTCAGTACAAAAAAAAAGTTAGAGGGCACATTGCTTGGGTATACAGGGCACAATTTCAAAATTTGCAGATGACACAAAACTTGGAAGTATAGTGAACATTGAGGAGGTAAGTGATAGACTTCAAGAAGACGTAGACAGGCTGGTGGAATGGGTGGACACGTGGCAGATGAAATTTAATGCAGAAAAGTGTGAAGTGATACATTTTGGTAGGAAGAACGAGGAGAGGCATTATCAACTAAAGGGTACAATCCTAAAGCAGGTGCATGAACAGAGAGACCTGGGGGTATATGTGCACAAATCATTGAAGGTGGCAGGGCAGGTTGAGAAAGCGGTTAAAAAAGCATATGGGATCCTGGGCTTCATAAATAGAAGCATAGAGTACAAAAGCAAGGAAGTTATGATGAACCTTTATAAAACAGTGGTTCGGCCTCATCTGGAGTATTGTGTCCAATTCTGGGCACCGCACTTTCGGAAGGATGTGAAGGCCTTAGAGAGGATGCAGAAAAGATTTACAAGAATGGTTCCGGGGATTCAGTTACGTGGATAGACTGGAGAAGCTGGGGTTGTTCTCCTTGGAGCAGAGAAGGTTGAGAGGAGACTTGATAGAGGTGTTCAAAATCATGAGGCGTCTAGACGGAGTAGATAGAGAGAAACTGTTCCCATTGGCGGAAGGGTTGAGAACCAGAGGACACAGATTTAAGGTGATTGGCAGAAGAACCAAAGGCGACACGAGGAAAAACTTTTTTAAGCAGCGAGTGGTTAGGATCTGGAATGCACTGCCTGAGAGGATGGTGGAGGCGGATTCAATTGTGGCTTTCAAAAGGGAATTGGATAAGTACCTGAAGGAAACAATTTGCAGGGCTACGGGGAAAGAGCGGGGGAGTGGGACTAGCTGAAGTGCTCGTGCAGCGAGCCGAATGGCCTCCTGTGCTGTAACTATTCTATGATTCTAACCAACAAAATATTTTTAAATAGGCCTCTGTGGAAACTGCAACCCTTGCAGTTTACATATAGTTGTGGGCTTGGGGGGGGCGGGAGAATGAATAAAATCTGCCTGCTTCTACCTCCATCACATCGCCCTTCTCCGTTCCTACCTCAGCCCATCTTCCATTGAATCCTCATCCATGCCTTTGTCACCTCCCAGGCTCAACTGTTCCAGTGCTCTCCTGGCCAGCCTCCCATCCTCCACCCTCCATAAACTTCAGCACATCCAGAGCTTTGCTGCCTGTGTTCTATCCCGCACCAAGTATTATCCTGCTCACCCATCAACCTATCACCCTTGCGCTCACTGATCTACATGGTCCCCTGTTGCCTCAAATTTAAAATTTTCATCCTTGTGTTTAAATCCCTTTAGGGCTTGGGCCCTTTCCACCTCTGTAACCTCCTCCAGTTCTACAATCCCTACAAACAACAACAACAACTTGCATTTATATAGCACCTTTAACGTAGTAAAATGTTCCACAACGCTTCACAGGAGCGTATTCAGACAAAATGTGATACCGAGCCACATAAGGAGATATTAGGACAGGTGACTTGGCCAAAGAGGTAGGTTTTAAGGAGCATCTTAAAGGAGGAGAGAGAGGTGCAGAGGTTTAGGGAGGGAATTCCACAGCTTAAGGCCTAGACAGATGAAGGCATACCTGCCAATGATGGAGCGATGAATATCAGCGACGCACAAGAGACTAGAATTGGACGAACACAGATATCTCGGAGGGTTGTAGGGCTGGAGGAGGTTACAGAGATGGGGAGCGGTGAGACCATGGAGGGATTTGAATACAAGGATGAGAAATGTAAATTCGAGGCGTTGCTTGACCGGGAGCCGTTGTAGGTCAGTGAGCACAGGGGTGATGGGTGAACGGGACTTGGTGCGAGTCAGGATATGGGCAGCATAACTCTGACTCTTGCCACTGGTCTGCATCAGTTAGTCCCAGGTTAAGGTTAGATGCAGGAGATGGTTCTGTGATAGATAGTAGATTGGCGGTTATGATCAGATCAGCCATGATCTTATTGAATGGCGGAGCAGGCTCGAGGGGCCGATTATGTTATGTTAAGGTTTAGCATTAATTTTTAGATGCAGAGTATAGCCTCGGCTTTGCCCAGTAGTACATTCTTACCCCAGTCTACAAAACACGAATCTCCGCACGATTCTTGCATTTCTGCTTATACTAAACTTCCCTCTTGCCTCCCTGAGTCAAATCTGTTAGTTTAGTCCAAATAATGGACAGTTTTAGCTGTGGGCGCCACTTGCACTGAAAGCTGGCTTGAGACTGCGTATCCTAATTTACTTCAGGAACGTTACAGTCAGCAGAAGGAGGAAACTTTTATAACAGTAGATCTCCTGTTTTGGGGTCTGGAGAATGGCTGTGATGTTCAGCTGATAATTTGGCCTTCCCCTTTAAACTCCGTGCTCAAGTGTTCCCGGTGGGAATTCATGGAATTGTAGATGCTTGTAAATTCTTCAGGTGAATTGGAAATCAGTAAATCGTAAATTTTAGGCTCCCAGTTAGAAGAAACCAGGATGAGATGCCGGGCTGTTAAGATCATTTGGCATCTGTAACAAAGTGTAATGAACCTGTGCTAGGTGCAAAATGTATCTGTCTCTATATGACCTGAATTGGGGGGGGGGGGGGGGGGGGGGGGGAATTATAATATAATATAAAACAATGCATTCTTTGACTTGGCAGATTTGTTTATATCAAAACTTGCGTTTTAACTGACTGTGGCACATGCCCTGATAAATAAAATTCTTGCGATTAGTAATTGAAATGCAATAATGAGTAATGGAGTGTCTTTTTTTGAAGAGGGGAGTCATTTCAATTCAGCTGAGTGCGCTACAGTTAAATATGCCTCGCTGATTGTAGAAGTTTAATTATTAGGAATTTTAAAATTTCATCACAGTTGTTTAATGTAACTCTTTTTCTCAATGTCTGTATACAGCTGACACAGAAGATGTATGTATTGTGGAACGACTGTTTTCCAGCAGTCTAGTAGCTATTGTGAGCCTTAAAGCACCCAGAAAATTGAAGGTTTGTCATTTTAAGAAAGGAACGGAGATCTGCAACTACAGTTATTCCAATACAATCCTGGCGGTCAAACTAAATAGACAGGTGAGGATACGTGGCATAATTTTTCAAAACCACCTGTTGGGCAGTAGCAGGGCTTAAGGAACCAGTCTTTCCAAAATATATCTATATTACTAAAGTCTTGCATAAGCATACACGTCCTATAAATATAACACATGTTGTAACACTTTCCTATCATGTTATTTCTGTCACATGTCTTGTCATGTTTAAGCTTGCATATTCATTTACATGCCTCTTGGTGAATCCTCCCAACTTCATCGCTAAGGTGGATGGGTACTGTAGTGATGTCCTTCATAGTATCACCCACCTAAGGTGTGCAAAAATTGTCCTCTTGCCCGACACTTTCTGTTTTTGAGCCACTCTGACACTCCCTCTGCGCCCAACTGCGGGTGTGTCTAACCCCTCTCCCCTCTGCTGATCCTGCCCATCACTGGTCTTGCCACAAGCCTTCCCGCCCTACCCACTTGCCAGTCCCTGTTGCTGAACTGTTCCTGCACATTTTGCTGCTTTCCCTCTTTCCATGGACCATAAACAATTTATTTGCTGAGTCGGAACTGTATACCATTGGCAAGTACACTAACAGTACAGTAAAAGCCTGTAAGTCGTGCAAAGCTGGTTGTCAGCTGATGAACTCGACAGGGTGGGCCACTTCTCGGGCTCTGCGTGGAGGGTGGGGGGGGGGGTGGTGCGGAGACAGTTAGTACCCTAAACCTAATGGGAAGGGGTGGCTAAAAGCACCAGGGAGAACTGGCCACTTTTCCCGAGGGCCCCTACCTTTTAATGCTACCACAGCTTTGCCTTCCCATCCTTAACAGATCCAGAACATGGCTCCCCCAATTCTGCCAGACAATGCCTCTCCCTCCCCAGTGCTTCATGACTTCTCTCCCAAGTCCTTGTAGACTTTGAGGCCATGTTTCCCAGTACTCTGGGACTACCTTCCTCACTGTGACCCAGGGACCACCTCCCTTACTATGCTCGCACCACAAGACACACCCTCCCTCGACTGCTGCCACATCTTGAGATTCCCTCCCATCATTTACTTTTAATATGACCGGGTTTGCCTTTGTTGTAGTAATTGTGTGTGCACTCCCATTACCCATGTCCTGGCCAAGCTTCATTGGCTCCCAGTTCACTAGTTCATTGATTTCAAAGTTTTTGTCATTAGTTTACAAATTCTTTCATGAACTTCATTCTTTCTTACCTGTATGATCTCCAACTGGATGTCCTAGCACACACCCTGCACTCTGTCGCTGGCTTGCTGTTGATTCCTGATCTACCATCTGCAGCTGATCTTGCAGTCACTGTTCCCTTGTCCTATGAAACTTGGCACACTATATGCAGTACAATCCTCCATAATGGAATGATCCTGTGTATTAGATTCCTGGCAGTGAATTGCACCGAGGATAATGGATATCACGGAGAGATTTTAAGGTTGGGATCTCATTGAACCATCACCGGAACCAAGAGATATAATGCTCCTATACACTCTTTGTTTTCATATAATATATGCACTGTAGAGTTTCTGCGATTTTGAGTTTTTTTCTGTCAGAGGTGGTGAATTATATGTCAGTGGTTGGACATTGGATATTGATGCATGATGTCCACATGGATAACTGATATTTGTAACATAATTCTGTGAATTCATTAATTTTCAGTTGATTACCAGGAAGCCCGTAAACGTAAAGTAAAGGGATCAAGTGTTCGTGTGTTTCTTGAGTATCATCTGATGAAGTTGCTATCTTAGCATTGAATCATAGAATGATACAGCACAGAAGGAGGTCATTCGGCCCATCGTGTCTGTGCCGGCTCCAATTAGTCCCACTCTCCTGCTCTTCCCCCACATCCCAGCAAATCTTTCCTTTTTTCAAGTATTTATCCATTTCCCTTTTGGAAAGGCATTATTGAATCTGCTTCCACCACCCTTTCAGGCAGTGTATTCCAGATCATAGCTACTCGTTGCGTAATTTTTTTTTCTCATGTCGCCTTCTTTTGACAATTACCTTAAATCTGTGTCCTCTGGTTACTGACCCTTATAAAGTGCTTCCACATTTGTTGCTGTTTAGAAGTTACACCATATGTGTGGTGGCTGCAACTTTCTTTATGCCATAGTTTATACTATTAATAGATTCAATCTAAACAAAACCAACAGAAAATCTTTTGCATTAAAAATGGGACATTGATTGGATCAATGTTGTGTATAGGTGAAATTTGACACTGGCTTGACGACATTTAGCATGCTGACTTTTAAAGTGGTTGGAAGGAAAACATTTAATGCTGCATCAGGAATATTTTGTGGTACAAATGAATTAAAAAAAAACAAAAAAAACCTTATGTTGGAATTCTGTGTTCAGTTTAGAATGTTCTTGAGATCCATATGCCTGTAGAGGGCTGCTTTGCAGTTTTATCCGCTTAAGCACTGAATGACTTTTATAACTTAAAATGTGCACATTTTTCTCTTCAATCCTCCAATAATTTCGGATGAGATGTTAAACGGAGGCCCCGTCTGCTCTCTCAGGTGGACGTAAAAGATCCCATGACACTATTTCGAAGAAGAGCAGGGGAGTTCTTCCCGGTGTCCTGGGCAATATTTATTCCTCAATCAACATCACTTTATAAAAAAAAAAACCCCAGATGATCTGGTCATTATCACATTGCTGTTTGTGGGAGCTTGCTGTGTGCAAAATGGCTGTCGCATTTCCTACATCACAACAATGGCTACACTTCAAGAAGTACTTCATTGGTTGTAAAGCGCTTTTGGGGCGTCCGGTGGTCGTGAAAGGTGCTATATAAATGCAAGCTTTTTTTAATAATTGCTCCCCCGCCCTAATACAATGGTAACGACCAGTATTGTAAAGTAGAATTTTACCAATTCTTTGATTTAAAATATTAGTGGTATTATGTTTTTGCTTTGTGGTGTAAATGTGCTGTTGTAGTTCTCCAAGGCTAATATTGACGTGTTTCCCCCCATGTAGAGATTGATAGTATGCCTGGAAGAGAGTTTGTACATTCACAATATCCGAGATATGAAAGTACTTCATACCATCCGGGAAACGCCGCCAAACCCCACAGGTAATTCCGACAGAGTGTCTCCCAGCAAACGCCAGCTATTGTACCAAGAGCTGGGGGAGTGACTTTATGTACCAGGTTTCTTCTAGAACCATCAGCATATATTTTCCAGCCAACAACAGTAATTAATCTATTTAATTAAAAATAGTGTCCAGCATGCATCTGTAAGACATGGGAAAATTATCCACCACACATGCAAAGTCTTCATCCCACTGGTCTGATTGGCTGAAATATCATATTCATAAAAATGCATCGAATCACTGTTAGATGAACAATACTGACTACCTCAAATATTACTGAATAGGTAGAAGAGCTGCTAATCAGCAGCAGGTAGCAAAACTAGCAAAAAGAAAAATGCCAAGCCAAGCAGACAGTCTCCCAAACCCATAAGCAACTGCTGCTCATACATAAAATCGGCATTGCACTATTCAGATTAATTAAGTTTTGTTGTACTGTCTTGTATCTTCGATTAGTGATAAATTTTGCCATTTGAATTCTTATCTTTATCCCTGGGTTTTGAGGGAGTTCACTGAGTGCAGTGACCTAGTTGAGTAAGGTGAGAACAGTGGTTCTCTTTGTGTTAACAAGATTTTTACTGTCTTGGATAAATTAGAAGTTGTGCTGCATTGTTTTATTGCGGCATTCTTATTAGTGTTACTTTAGTTCATAAGTGTGTAAATATAGCAATGCACATTCAATCCTGAAGTACTTATGAAACTCCTTACTAATGGCAGTTCTATTATTTTCAGGGCTATGTGCACTTTCCATTAATAATGATAATTGCTACCTTGCGTACCCTGGAAGTGCAACAATTGGGGAGGTACAGGTCTTCGATACTATCAATCTGGTAAGAAGTTACATATTGAGCAGATAAATACTGTATTAACTCTGCTTATGTATTTAACTTGTGTGATATTATCTGACAACTTTTTAAATAACGTATCAAATATTTTCAGCCTACACACAGCTTTGCTTTTAAAACTGTCCAAAATTTGTATCCAATGTAAATATAATGACTTATTTATCATCCAGCACTGCTGATTTGCAAGCTACCTGGCTCTTTTCTCAGCTGGAACACCATTTCCGAAACAAGAAATTTTAACTTGGAACAACAGCAAATTAAACCTTTTACATAGCTTTACAGGAGGGGTGGGGATGGAATGGACCAGATGTTGAGCAGGAGTTGGAAGAGGATTAGGTGAGGTGAGCAAATGCGTGGTCAAAGGAGGGTTATGCGGAGGACTAATAAGAAACGCTCATCACATTTAAAAAGTGCTTGGGTATGCACTTGAAGTGCTGTAACCCTACGTAAGGCTACGGACCAAGAGCTGGAAAGTGAGATTAGGCTGGAAAGCTATTTTTCGGCTAGCACAGACACGATGGGCCAAATGGCCTCCTTCTGTGTTGTAATTTTCTATGATTCTATGGATGAAGATTTTTTGGGAGGCTTTTAAAGATGGTGAGGTTAATGTAAGACAGAGGGGTTGAGGAAGAGAATTTCAGAGGGCATATATGTGATGGCTGAAAGCTCTGCTGCTAGTGGTGCAGCGCAAGGGATTGTACAGCAGAAAGAAGTCTGAAGAGCAGTGGATGCAAGATGGGATATAGGGCTGGAAGAGGTTGCTTTCGTAGTGTGGAATAATGTCATGGAGGGATTTACAAATGAGAACGAGGATTTTGAAATGAATGTGTTGGGAGCAGGAAACCAGTAGAGGTCAACAAGGATATGGGAGAAAGACTTGAGGCTGGATTTTCTTTGCGGAGGCGGGATAGCTGGTTGCCGGGTTCCGGCCCCGCTCCCGGCTGCAGCCGCTCTGTCAAAGGGAATTTCCCTTGATTGGCCTCGTTAAGCCCGCCCTGCGGGCTTCCCGGCCAATTAAAAGGAAGCGGGTCTGATGACCTCATTTGATGACACGTCATCAGCCGGTTTCCTTAAAGGGACCATGGCCACATTGAGTTTGAGAGTTGTGCTGTCAGAGTTCTGCAGCATTGAGGTGCTGCAAACACTGCCGAACACTGCACAAAGGTGGACACTTGCACCCAGGTTCTCCAATGACTCCCTCCATATGCTTATGGAGAGAGTCACAGCACGCAGGGAGGTTCTCTTCCCGCTCAAGGGCGGATGAGACCTCCCCAGGACACCAACACAGCCTGGTTGCACATTGCACAAGAGGGCAAAAGCAGGGATGTCGTCAGGCGTCCCTGGCTGCAGTGGCGCCAACCATTCAATGATCTCAGTGGATCACGAAACGTTACTGTAAAGCCACACTCAAACTCACCCTGCTGTGCCACTCAACACAGCCCCATCACTCTGCCTTCCCTACCCTTCTCCTGCACATCCTTACTCACACCAACTTACCTTGCACCTCCACCCATCCCCCTCTATCTACATTATCACTTCCCCATCTAACTAGCCACCCCTCGCACTCACCCTCCTCCTACTGCAAGCATACCAACTAGCAACATACAAGGGTAGACACTTGAGAGGTTTAGCCAATGTCCATGTGAAGTTTCTGGTAATGTGTTGTCATACAGTGAAATCTATATTTTCAACACTTCACCTTATTGGACAGATCTGTGCACACCTTGAGAAGTGTCTTACTGAGTTTGTGAATGTTGAGACATAACTTCCCCCCGCCCCCACTATAGTGATGAGCGTGCATGGAATGGCTTGGACATTAAAGGCATGCTTTACGGTGCTGGTGTGGGATGGTGTCAACCTGGCGCATCATGTGGCAGCCAGGGTTTACAGTTTCAAGTGAAGTAAATCTAGCCATGGTGTGGCCATTGCTGGCCTCCCGGGCAGCAATGTTGTCAGGGGCTGATGGCGGTGAAGGTTGGTGTTGTTTTTGGTGCTGCTGGTATGCCTGGTGATGTTGGTGTTGGGGCGGAGCGTGGAAGGAATCAGAGGAGCAAGGTGAGATAGTTTCTAGGGCACCGATGTTGCTGCAATAGATGGCAGCTGCAGGTGAGATGACAGAAGCGATCTGTCAGTGGTGAGACAGGTTGTTCCAATGAGGTGGCACTAGGCATACAGTTGGCTCTAAACACTTGCAAGCTAAAGAAATCTCTGTCTTACAAATGCAGTAATCAACAGTTTCTGTGCTCTGAAACTGACCATCTGCAACATGGTATCCTTCATGCCACTTCTGCAGCTGTCAGCTTATCAGAAACATCAGAGCAGACTCAACTCACGCCAGGGTGAGCTGGCGTGATCCCCGAGCAGCGGGTAACCCGTGGGGGAGCAGGTAAAATTGGAAGGAAGCCTCAAAATACCATTAAATTGGCTGTTAACAAGCCATTTAATGAGCTCAATTGTCTCCCCTGCCGCTTGGTGCCGGGTCAGTTCTCCGCTGACAGACCCGACACCTGGGAGACTCGCGTGGAGGCGGGTTGATAGCGGGTTTCCTACCCGCTGTCAATCTTTGCTATTTTGACAGCGGACCTGCCTTCAAACCTGCCCTCTGAGCGCCGGCACAATCCAGCCCTTGGTTTGGGATAGCAAGCAGGCAGCAGAGTTCTAAGTGAGTTGTAGTTTGTGTCAAGCAGAATTTGGGTGATTGGTGAGGAGAGTGTTGGTGAATTTTGAGTCTAGAGTTGAAGATGATGTCAATGAGGATCTTGCCAGCAATGGAATTAAGGCTTGGATGGAGGTAGAAATAGGTGATCTGGATCATGGCCTTGGTGTGGGGCTTGAAACTCAGCTCAGGATCATATAGGGCACTCAGTTTACGCACGGTTGGGTGCAGCCTGAGGTAGCTGCTGGGAAGGGGAATGGAATTAGGGCTAAGGGGTCTGTTTCTGGTAGGGGCTGAACAGGATGTCTTTGGTCTTGCTGTTGAGCTTGAGAATGTTCTGGCTTATCTGCGACTTGATGGCAGATAGTCAGGTGTCATAATGCCCGGTGTCGTGTCGCAGATGGTGGAAGAACGCTGAAAAGGAAACTCAATATATCTGACCAAACAGGTCCTATTATCTCATCTTTCTTTAATTGCATATTTGACAAATAAATGCTTCTTTTGTCTTTTGTTTTTATATTATTTTAAAAAGTTAGGGTACATCTGTATTGAAATATTTATTTGAGAGTTACAACAGAAAGGCAGGTTTCACAAGTGGACACACAATTGCTACGATCTGAAATTTACAATCTTGTGTGTGTCATGCAAAGCAGGCTGCGGGACGAACAATTAATGCTATGTTGAGTGTTAGAGACCCATGCGGATTACCCGCTCTGTGCTGTTGTCCGTCTGGAAAACACCACTGTCAGCCCATATAATTGAGACTAAAACTAATAGTTGAGTTTATTTACAAGATATATAGTTATGCAAAAGCAAAAAAACACAGCAAGAAACTAGCAGTGCAAAGATCATCCATAAGAGTTTAAATATCTTCAGAATGTATTTCTCATGCAGTCTGATAATCTGAAAGACTTTTGGAGGACACTGTCATTTGTAAAGATGAGGTGCTTGTCTGTGGGTGAAGCAATAGTCTGTGTTTATTCATGTGTATGGGCAGGGACAAGAACAAACACGCACATAAACACACGTGTGCGGCACGATACTGCACACAAGATTGTAAGAGTTATGTCCCACGAGGCAAATGTGTTATTACAGTGGAAGAGTATGAACAATATTCTTTTAACTGTGTGTTGGCTTTGTTTATCTTTGGGATTTGCGTATCGAATAGCTTGGCTCCAAGAACAACTTTAAAATGGTCCAACAGGTGTCTGCTAGTTTTGCATGCTTTTAATGCTTGAAAGACCCGAACTACTAGCAAACAATTTGATTCCATTGAATTCTGATCAGACAGTCTCATTAATAAAGTTGGCCACCCCTCCACCTGAATGGATAGGTCCGAGGCGCACCTGATATTGGGCCTCGGGCCTCATTATCATCGACCCGGCGAGCTGTGGACACCTAATGGGTGACCCCAGGCACCTCGAAGATCGGGCTGATACTTTGCTCCTCGGGCAAGTCCTTAAAGGGTCTGGGAGAGGGGGCTGACTGGTAGAGGCGGAGATCGGGAGGAGTCGAGTTCGTGATTCGGTGGGGGGCGTGCAATTTTAATGTGGGGTCGGGAGGAGCACTTCAGCTCCTCTCGGTTCCACAGTCATGCAAGTATTTTTAACAAACGTACTTTTTTGGTGGAGGCTTGCAGCGGTCCTTTTATGGGACCTGGCCGTGCACCCGGTTTTCCTTGATGAAGCCATTGCCGGTGCCAGCTGCCTCAGGACAAACCAATATGGCAGATGGGGCCTCAAACAGGCGTTAGACCCTTTGCATATGCATATGCATATGCATATAAGAGGCCTCTTGCCTGCTTCAGGCACAGGCCCTTGACGCCTTTTTTTTTGCCTCCACCAATATGGTGAGAAGCACATTTCGAGCAGGCTTGAGTGGCCATATGGCCTACTCCAGCTCTTATTTCTTATAGTGAGCATGCGCTTCCTGCCCACCATATTAGAAGCTTAGGTGTTCGTTTAGCGCCCGAAAAATGGCTGTGGCACCATCAAATTTCTAGGCCTGTGTCCTTTTAGGAACTTGCTTTAAAAAAAAAAAAAAAAAATCTGTTTTAACTACAGACATATTTTAAAACTGCCAATCCACTTCTGAAGTGAGGGATGAAAATGGTGGGCATCCTGTATATTCCCCAGTAAGTAATTTACTATAAATCTGGGCTACATATTAGATCTGGGCTACATGAACCCATATACGCTAGAGGATAAAGATGCAGGTTTCAGTTTATGGAAACTATTGTCTAACTGGGAACACAAGTAAAGGTGTTGTGGGAAAGCCCAAACTGTCACTATATCGTTCACCATTACCATACATACAAAAATGAAAATACATGTAAAATACCTTCACATCTGCCTGATAAAATTTACCTACAGTTACAAGAAACCTAAGATAAGATCAAGTCATTGAAAGTTTAGTGGTAATGTTACCTCCCAAAACTACCTAAAATTATCTATCATTTTGCCAACTAATAGAAGGGTGATTACTCAGTCAGTTAGCAATCTGCAACCTTGTTCCCTTTTACTCCGAATCCCCATATCTAATTTGTTGGGCTCTTTCATTTACAAAGAAATTAGTTTGAGTGATCTGAATGCCCTATTTTCCTTTATGAAGGGTAGGTATCCAGAGTCTTTGTCCCTTAACTCTCTGGCAGTCCAGAGAACAAAACAGTTTTGATCCCATTGTTTTCTGATAAGGGCATCCTACGATTTGGCAGGACACCATTCATCAGATAAGATATACCAAACTAAATGTAAAAATTTTAAACTTGCGTAGTCAAATTGTTCTTCACTCCGCTTCACTTTCCATGTACTGCAAGTGATTTAAATGGGGGCGATTTTAACCCTACCTGCTCAGCAGAAACCTGGTGGGTGGGCAGTTAAAATCACCTGGCTCTTACCTGTCCGAAAGCCGCCATGATCCCAACATCTGCAATTTTAACCTGCTCCCCATAGCAGGCAGCAAGGTTCTTCTTTACAAATGCTTGTTGCGGTCCGATGACCTCATGAGACCCGACTGTAATTTTAATTCTGGCCTGCGCAGGGAATCCACCTGAAGTTCAAAGTCAGGGCCAATGGACTGGATTTTCTCTGCGGAGGCGGGATAGCTGGTTGCCGGGTTCCAGTCCCGCTCCCAGCTGCAGCCGCTCTGGCAAAGGGATTTTCCCATGATTGGCTACCCGGCCAATTAACAGGAAGCAGGTCTGATGATGTCATTTGATGACGCTTCATCTGCAGGTTTCCTTAAAGGGACCATGGCCACATTGAGTTTGACAGTTGTTATGTCAGTGTTCTACAGCATTGAAGTGCTGCAAACACTGAGAAGCGCTGCACAAAGGTGGATTGTTGCACCCAGGCTCTCCAAAGCACACAGGGAGGTTCTTTTCCCTTCCAAGGGCGGAAGAGACCTCCCCAGGACACAACGCTGCCTGGTTGCACATTGCACAGGAGGGCAAAAGCAGGGATGTCGTCAGGTGTCCCTGGCTGCAGTGGTGCAAACCTTTCAATGATCTTAGTGGATAATAAAACTTCCTCATCTCAGTCTTAAAAAGCCGGCCCTTTATCCTGAGACTATGCTCCCTAGTTCTAGACTCCAGCCAGGGGAAACAACCTCTCAGCATCTACCCTGTCAATCCCCCTCAGAGTCTTATATATTTCAATGAGATCACCTCTCATTCTTCTAAACTCCAGAGAGTATAGGCCCAATCTACTCAATCTCTCCTCATAGGACAGCCCTCTCATCCCAGGGATCAATCTAGTGAACCTTTGTTGCACCGCCTCTAAGGCAAGTTTATCCTTCCTTAGATAAACCAAAACTGTGCACAGTATTCCAGGTGTGGTCTCACCAGAGCCCTGTACAATTGTAGCAACACTCCCTTACTCTTGTACTCCAACCCTCTAGCAATAAAGGCCAATATGCCATTTGCCTTCCTAATTGCTTGCTGTACCTGCATGCTAACTCTGTTTCTTGTACTAGGACACCCAAGTCTCTCTGAACACCCAAGTCTCTCTGAACACCAACGTTTCATAGTTTCTCACCTTTTAAATAATATTCTGTTGTTCTATTCTTCCTACCACAGTGAATAACCTCACATTTCCCCACATTATACTCCATCTGCCACCTTATTGCCCACTCACTTAACCTGTCTATATCCCTTTGCAGGCTCTTTGCGTCCTCCTCACATCTTACTTTTCCACCTAGCTTTGTATCGTTGGTCCCTTCATCCAAGTCATTAATATAGATTGTAAATAGCTGAGGCCCAAGCACTGATCCTTGCGACACCTCACTAGTTACAGCCTGCCAATCTGAAAATGAACCGTTTATCCCTACTCTCTGTTTTCTGTCAGTTAACCAATCCTTTATCCATGCTAATACCTTACCCACAACTCCATGTGCCCTTATCTTGCTTAACAACCTTTCATGTGGCACCTTATCGAATGCCTTTTGGAAATCCAAATATACTACATCCCCTTTATCTACCCTGCTAGTTACATCCTCAAAAAACTCTAATAAATTTGTCAAACACAATTTACCTTTCATAAAACCATGTTGACTCTGCCCAATCATATGATTTTCTAAGTACCCTGTTACCACTTCCTTAATAAGGGATTCCAGCATTTTCCTGACGACTGATGTCAGGCTAACTGGCCTGTAGTTCCCTGTTTTCTCTCTCCCTCCTTTCTTGAATAACGGGGTTACATTTGCTACCTTCCAATCCACTGGG
The DNA here is from genome assembly GCA_030390025.1 of Squalus acanthias. Taxonomy (NCBI): domain Eukaryota; kingdom Metazoa; phylum Chordata; class Chondrichthyes; order Squaliformes; family Squalidae; genus Squalus; species Squalus acanthias. Next base: position 58,265,728 of record CM059442.1, on the reverse strand, counting down.
ACATTTCCTGATAACCATGCTAGTAGAGGTGGATTTCTGGGAGTCTATTGCCCAGTTATCAGTGGGCATTGACTCAGCTGTCTACTCTGAGAGGCCTAGAATTGGGTTGGTGGTTCTTTTGGCATTTGGCTTGCTGAGAAGCTGTATTCTAACTGAATACAATAGCAAAATACTGCGGATGCTGGAAATCTGAAATAACAACAGAAAATGCTGGAAACGCTCAGCAGGCCAGGCAGCATCCGTGGAGAGAGAAACAGAGTTAACGTTTCAGGTCTGGGACCCTTCATCAGAACTGGAAAAAGCTGGAGATGTAACAGATATTAAGCAGGTGCAGAGACAGGGTGGGAGGGGAGGAAGGAATTGAAAGAATTGAAGGAATATACTGTGCTAAGTTAAGAGGCAGGAAAGATAAAATGTTGCAAATGGGGATGGCAAAATCATACAGCAAGAAAAATGGGAGCAGGGGTTATAGTTTGAAATTGTTGAACTCAATGTTGAGTCCAGAAGGCTGTAAAGTGCCTAATCGAAAGATGAGGTGCTGTTCCTTGAGCTTCATTGGAACAATGTAAGAGGCCGAGGACAGAGAGATCAGAGTGGGAGTGGAGTGGAGAATTAAAGTGACAGGCGACCGGAAGCTCGGGGTCACCCTTACGGACTGAACGGAGGTGTTCCGCAAAGCGGTCGCCTAATCTGTGTTTGGCCTCCCCAATGTAGAGGAGACCGCATCGTGAGCAGCGAATACAGTATACTAAATTGCAAGAAGTACAAGTAAATCGCTGTTTCACCTGGAAGGGGTGTTTGGGGCCCTGGACAGTGGGAAGGGAGGAGGTAAAAGGGCAGGTGTTGCATCTCCTGCGCTTGCACGGGAAGGTGCCGGGCGAAGGGGAAGGGCTGTTAGGGGTGATTGAGGAGTGGACCAGGGTGTCGCGGAGGGAGCGGTCCCTTCGGAATACTGAAAGGGGAGGTGAAGTGAAGATGCATTTGGTGGTGGGATCAAGTTGGAGATGGCGGAGGATGATCCGTTGAATGTGAAGGCTGGTGGGGTGAAAGGTGAGGACAAGGGGAGCCCTATCGTGGTTCTGGGAGGGAGGGGAAGGGGTGAGAGCAGAAGTGCGGGAAATGGAACGGACACGGTCAAGGGCCGTGTCAACCACAGTAGAGGGGAATCCTCGGTTGAGGAAAAAGGAAGACATGTCGGAAGCACTGGTATGGAAGGTGGCATCGTCAGAACATACGCGACGGAGAAACTGGGAGAATGGAATAGAGTCCTTACAGGAAGCGGGGTGGGAGGAAGTGTAGTCCAGGTAGCTGTGGGAGTTGGTGGGCTTGTAGTGGATGTTCGTCGATAGCCGATCGCCAGAAATGGAGACAGGGAAGTCAGTTGGGGCCAGGAAACTGGAAACTGTTAAAGTGGCGGAGGGCATTGGAAGAGTGGCGAATGTAGGTGGGAAGAGACTGGACAAGGGGAGAAGAAATAGAGTCGAGATAGGAAGAGATAAGTTCCGTGGGGCAGGAACAGGCTGAAACGATGGGTCTACCAGGGCAGTCCTGTTTGTGGATCTTGGGAAGGAGGTAGAAGCGGGCACCACCCTTGTCAGCAGGTTTAATGATAATGTTAGGGTTGGATCGGAGAGAATGGAGTGCTGCAAGTTCAGAGGGAGGTAGGTTGGAGTGAGAGAGGGGAGTAGAGAAATTGAGACGGCCGATATCCCGCCGGCAGTTAGCAATGAAAAGATCTAGAGAGGGTAAGAGGGCAGAGGGAGGGGTCCAGGTAGAACGAGTATTCTGAAAGCGGGAGAAAGGGTCAGCCCTGTGGGAGGAAGACTCCTGGCCAAAGAAGTGGGTACGGAGACAAAGGCGACGGAAAAGGAGCTCAGCATCCATCCGAGCTCTCAATTCATTGAGATGGGGGCATAAGGGGATGAAGCTCAGGCCTTTGAGGACTGATCGTTCGGGGTCAGAGAGGGGAAGGTCAGAGGGGATAGTGAAAACACGGCAGGGGGTGAGATTGGAAGAAGGGATGGGGTCAGAGGAAAGTGAAGGGGAAGAAGGTTCCGGAGGGGCGTTGGTGTCCAAGAGTTGATGAAGCTTGCGATCCTTAACATCAGAAAGGAAGAAAAAAAGTTTTTTGTTGAAGCGTCGGATGAGTCGAAGGATGAAATGGAACTGTGGACCCGGACAACTTTGAGAAAAAGTGCGTCGGTGCTGCTGAAGAGAGAGGTCGAGAGTGTTCATGTGGCGGCGCATGGCGTTGAGCGTGGATCTCGGGATGCGGCGAGAGCAGTATTCTAACTGTACTGGACAACATAGTGGATTAAAACATTGCCAATTTACTACTGGATCAATGTCAGTGTTCCCTCTAAGCTGCGCGCGTGCGTGGCCGAGCCGTAATTTGCAAGGTCCCACACAGGCCGCTCGCAAGCTTTTGCATTGTAAGTACCGCGCATGCGCAGAAATTTAAAGGGACCGCACATTGAAAGCAACAGGCCGCGCAGGACAAAGCGCAACATACAAGGAACATTGATCAAGGTTGAAATCAACCCAGACAGAGAGAATGAGCATAGATTCTCTTTCTCCTCTCTGGTGGCTACTAACAATTATGAATTGGAGGTTTCAATTCAATTTTTATTCTACAGCAAAGCAAAGTTCTCCACAGTACACATCACAGTTGATGCATAAAGAAGAAACGGTATCAATATGTGAGACTGTTTCCGTGATGTTTCAATCAAATATAACCATTTTGCACAAGTGAAGGTCCTGCTTTGGTCCAATTGGCCCCTCTGATGGTGTACGTTGTCACAATGCAAAAAATCAAACAGCCAATTTTAGTTCTGGATTTTGTGCATACCGTTATAGGACACATGCAATTTGAGATGAGTAGGGGTTGAGTTGCAGTATTGTTCCACAATCAGTGACTTCGGGTGACCTGTTAAAGCTTGAGGTAAAGATCCTCTGCACCCAGTGTTGTTTTGCATACTTTACATAATTTTTGCAAAAAATTGTAATGGCCCAGAAATTCGGCCGAATACGGGAGAGTACGCACTGTGTACTCACCCGTATTCGGTCCCGAAGTGCCGGTTTCCTGCATGCACTGCGCATGCGCGGGAAACCGGCACTTCCGATATTGCGAAGGGGGCGATTCCTAAGTGAACCACGTGCGCACTACAGGCTGTGCGCACGCAGGACACTTAGGTTTTTTTTCAGGTTTGAACGCGAGGGTAAGTATTGGATATTTTACACATGAAAAAAGCAGGCGTAAGACCCCCTTTTAACAAGGTAAGTAGTTAATTAAGTATTTTAAATTTTTTTCAACAAGTTTATCTTTTTTAGAGACTTTAAAGAAAGGTAAGTTTATTTTTATAACTTTTAAAGAATTAACATTTTTTCAAAAATTTAAATTTTTGTTTAAAGTGGTTAATTTATTTAACTATAGTTATTTTATTAATGTGATGGTTTTTAAAAAAAATTTAATTGAGGTTTAGCTGTTCTTTTGGGGGCAAGTTGTATTCATAGTTTTGACAGTTCTTCTGTCAAAACTATGAATGAAAGATGGTGTGCTGCCATTGGCTCTAACTGGCCCATGTGATCCCAGAGGTCGCATCGAACTAACTGCGCCTCTGGGACACGCACACACTGCGCGCCGGCACCAGGGAGAGGCCCAGGAACTGAAGTTCGTGTGGGCCCGAACCATAAAGGCAGGCGCGGAGTGCGATATCGCGGGGGATCCTTACCCCCGCGGCAACCATCGAAGTCCAATTTCTGGGCCAATAGCATATTTTTAACTGAAAAATGCAAAAAATATCTGGTATACAATTTTTTGATGGCAATGAGTTGAAGGCCTTTGTGACATCAGCAAATGCTTGATATTGATCATATAGTTGATTTTTAGCATGATGAGATTCTGAATTATTCACTCCCTTGCTTGTAAATCCTATTTGACCCTGAGCTGTCTCTCCTTATGGTAATATGCACAAAAGAAAAAGAGGATGGATTTTTTTTTACCTTTTTTAGTGATCAGTAAACAGAATGTTTGTTTATGTATGGCATTTTTTTTTGTTTTAAAGAGAGCTGCTAATATGATCCCAGCTCATGACAGTCCCCTTGCTGCTTTGGCATTTGATGCAAGTGGTACGAAACTGGCAACAGCCTCTGAAAAGGTAAGCCATTTGAGGTGGAGGTATAACATGTTTTGCATAGTAAGTTTTGCCATCATTTGTTCACAATAAAAATTGGAGATGGAAAAAATTGTTATTTTTGGATAGGCTAAACATTCAACAACAACTTGTATTTATATAGCGCCTTTAACATAGTAAAACATCCCAAGGCACTTCACAGGAGCGTTATCAAACAAAATTTGACACCGAGCCACATAAGGCAATATTAGGACAGTTGACCGAAAGCTTGGCCAAAGAAATAGGTTTTAAGGGGTGTCTTAAAGGAGGAGAGAGAGATATAGAGGCGGGGAGTGAATTCCAGAGCTTAGGGCCTAGTCAGCTGAAGGCACGGCCGCCAATGGTAGAGCGATGAAAATCGGGAATGCTCGAGGCCAGAATTGGAGGAATGCAGATATCTCGGAGGGTTGCAGGGTTCAAGAACAGAAAAGAAGTCACATGCATACACACATACATAGGCAATGATGCATTTATGTGTTGAGTAATTTCAGCTAATAAACTAGAAGCAAGACAGGTTATTCTAGTTATATCAGATTGTTGCAACTTTAAGTTATGCTGAATACTGTGCTACACTGAGTTTTCCATTGAACTAGTTTGTTATACCTCAACCCATCAAGACCCAGCTATTGAATCCCTTAAATCCATCCATGGGTGATTGGTTTCAAAGATCCCAATCATCACCCATCACCCATTACCCCTGTGCTCGCTGACCTACATTGACTCCCGGTTAAGCAATGCCTCAATTTTAAATTCTCATCCTTGTTTTCAAATCCCTCCATGGCCTCGCCCCTCCCTATCTCTGTAATCTCCTACAGCCCCACAACCCTCCGATATCTGCACTCCTCTAATTCTGGCCTCTTGAGCATCCCCGATCTCAATCCCTCCACCAATGTCGGCCGTGCCTGCGGCTGCCAAGGCCCTAAGCTCTGGAATTCCCTCCATAAACCTCTCCACCTCTCTACCTCTCTTTCCTCCTTTTAAGACGCACCTTAAAACCCACCTCTGACCAAGCTTTTGGCCATCTGTCCTAATATCTCCTTATGTGGCTCGGTGTCACATTTTGTTTTTTAATGCTCCTTGGGACGTTTTACTACGTTAAAGCTGCTATATAACTACAAGTTGTTATCTGTATTTTTTAAAAGTAGCTAATGAGATTTAAGACCTCTGGACATTCACCAATTCTAATAGATGACATTTTTGTGTATTTCTTACTAAGTGGGTGGCTTCCGAGGCCATTTCAGAGGGCAGTAAGAGTGAACCGCATAGTATGGGTCTGGAGTTGTACGTAGGCCAGGCTGGGTAGGCTGGCTGGTTCTCATCCCTAAAAATTCACTACTACTGCTTCAAGGTGTGTGGGAATGGCCCTGTGTGACTGGCCTACCAGTGTACTTTCCTTCCCTGTGGAAAAGCACCTTGCCTGTGGCAGCTTCACTAAGACCAGAAAGTTGCCATATAAATCATAATAGTTGCATACACATAGGTTACCACTCTGGCGCAATGCATTGCTGCACCAGTCTGCTGTCAACCAACTTGTATTCATACTGTTGATAAAGTCTTTGCTCTATGTAAGAGAGGATATTTGCCTTCATTTAAATAGTATTTTGCACTCCATCTTATAAACAACTCCTGGATTTTTTTTTGTAAATAATGGCCCAGAAATTGATCTCGCTCTGTTCCCGCGGGGGTAAGCCTTCCCCGCGATGTCTCACCTCGCTTGTGCTTTTTCAGATCCAGCTCGCACGAACTTGATGTTCCAGACATCAGCTGTGCTGGGCTTGCGTATCCCAGCGGCGTAGTGAATTCGTGCGAGCTGTGGGATCACGTGACTCAGTTAGAGCCAATGGCAGCACACCATCTTCCATTCATAAGTTTCACAGACCTGCTGTGAAATCTATGAATCTTACTCCCCCCCCAAAATAACAGCTAAACCTCAATTAAATTTAAAAAAAAAACCATCACATTAATAAAATAAGTATAGTTAATTAAATTAACCATTTTAAATAAAAAATTAAATTTTTGAAAAAATTTAAAATCTTTTAAAAAGTTATAAAAATAAACTTACCTGTCTTTAAAGTCTCTAAAAAAGATATACCTGTAAAAAAAAAAAAAATTCAAAAAAATACTTAATTCACTACTTACCTTCTTAAAAGCGGGTCTTACTCCTCCTTTTTACATTTCCAAAATCTTCCCTACTTACCTGCGCGTCCAAAGCATGAAGTGCACAGCGTGCGCGCAGCCTGTAGCGCGCACGCGATGCACCGAGGACCCGCCCCCTTTTCAGAAGAGCAATTGCCGGTTTTCAGCGCATGCGCAGGGCATGCAGAAAACCGGCAATTGGAGTGGGAATACGCGAGAGTATGCAGTGCGTACTCTCGCGTCCCGGGATCAATTTTCGGCCCAATGTTTATATACGACTGACGGTAATCATTTCCTTATTGAATCAGTTTTGCTTAGTGTAACTTTTGCTTTCTTGCTTCTTTTGCTGATTCTGTTTCTTTCGCCTGTTGTTTCTGCAGGGAACAGTAATCCGAGTGTTCTCCATTCCAGAGGGACAGAAACTCTTTGAATTCCGAAGGGGGGTTAAGAGGTAAGAAAATAGGGCAAAGTTAAACTTGACGGTTATGTGTATGCTATTAACCGTAGCATGGTAAACAGTAGTCACCGTGGCTTTAGAAGGATACAATCTGGTCTGACAAACCTGCTAGACTTCTCTAAGGAACTAACAACCCAAGTCAACTGTGGGGAAACCGTAGACTTCCAAAAGGCATTTGTCAAAGTTCCACATAAACTGCTACAAATTAAGCTCAAGGCTGTAGGGATTCATGGTAAATATTGTAAATGGATAAGAGACTGGCTGAAGGGTAGAAATGAACGGTTGCTTGTTAAAGGGATGATGTTGGGTTGGGAGGAGGGAGTTGTGAGCTGGGTGCTCAGTGTTTGGGGCCACTACTGTTTCTATTTGACATCAGTGACTTGGATTCAGAAACCCAATGCAATTTAGTAAAATTTGCAGTTGATACCAAATTAGAGGGGCAGTGCAATCGAAGGAAGGAAGCCCAAATTACTGACTGAGTTGGACAAAATATGTAGGTGGGCAGAACAATGGCCGATGAAATTTCATGTTGATCTGTGTAGAGTATTGCACATAGGAAGGAAAGTGGGTGATGAAGGTACTCCATGAATGGTATTGAAATAGCTAAAGAAGATGGTTCTTAAACTGTACAGAGCTCTGGTCACACCACACCTTGAGCATTGTGTCCAGTTCGGGTCACCAAGGCTCAGAGGCAATATTCAAGTGCTAGAGGCAGAGAAGAGTCACAAGACTGATCCCTAGTGTAAGAAAGAAAGAAAGACTTGCATTGACACAGCGCCTTTCACGACCTCGGGATGTCCCAAAGCGCTTTACAGCCAATGAAGTACTTTCTGAAGTGTAGTCACTGTTGTAATGTAGGAGGATAAGTTATCATGAAAATCTGAAGAAATTTGAGCTTTTTAGCCTAGAAGGAAGGCTTATGGAAAGTGATCTTAGGTATTTAAGATAGTAAAACTAATGGAGAAGGTAAATCTGGAATGTTACCAAGTTAAATTGAGAGCAGGACAAGGGGACACAGGTTCAAACTAGTCAAAAGTATATTTAAGACTGCTATCGGGGGTACTACTGCATTAGGGTCACACAGTGTTAATTAACACATGGATGGACTTCCGGTCAAATTCTGTGCTATTTTGGTAGAAAAGTAGCAGAGAGAGGAATTCAGTACATTAAATATGTTAAGTGTTCGTATCATAGGATTGTTGACATTAACTTCCAGTCTCCAGTGAGTTTGATAAGCAGGTTCTCGTTTCCTCAATGTTACTTGTTTCTTGTCATTTAGGTGTGTGAGTATCTGTTCACTAGCATTCAGTATGGATGGAATGTTCCTGTCTGCATCCAGTAACACAGAGACGGTACATATCTTCAAACTGGAGACACAAAAAGAAAAGTAGGTAAACACTGAAATAATTGTCAATAGATTAAATTGACTGACCAGCCTCATGAGTAATGTTCTCGTTAAGCTGCTCAGCGATCTGGAGGTCCCGCGCAGGCTGCTCAACGGCTTTACAATTGAATAAACCGCGCATGCGCGAGAAATTGAATAGGCCGCACAGCCCATTAAAGGGGCCGCGCACCCAAAAAAAATTAGCGGGAACATTGCTCCTGAGTGGAAAAATTCTCCCTAATGTGCCATCAGAACAGCAGTGTTGTGTTTATCATGACTACTTTGAAACACTTTCCAGAATATGCTATGTAAGTGATCATTAATTTACATATCCTGCTGCGGGTAATAAGAGATATAGATATCTCAAATCTTGTATCAGTTTGTCACACTTCCTGTGTGATGATTTTTAATGCCTGGGTATTACTTTTAACTGTAAGGTATGTGTACTTATGCAGACTTCCCTGCCAGTAGAAGGAGAAAATCAGGGGGCTTGTCACCAGTTGCGGAACACGCTCGAGAGGCTGAATGGCCTACTCCTGTTCCTGAGTTCCATTACTGTGGTACACCTTCCAGCAATTGACTTGGAAATGGCTCTGGGCTCAGGTTGCCTAATTGCCTCATTCAGTCAATAAATGCTGAATGATGTGGGATGGGAAATATGTTTAATAAAAAAAAAAAGTTGTTGTGGAATTTTAAATAAAATCTTTATTCGGCACCACCCACCCCACCCCCCTGCCTCTGAAGGGGTGGGGGGGTGGTGCTGGGAGGAGGAGAACTGGTCACATCCTATTTGTTTCTATATACCTCTCTTTGTTCAGACCACAGGAGGAGCCAACCACGTGGACTGGTTACTTTGGGAAGGTGCTCATGGCTTCCACTAGTTATCTGCCTTCCCAGGTCACCGAGATGTTCAACCAGGGCAGGGCATTCGCGACAGTCCGACTGCCCTTCTCTGGGCACAGAAATATCTGTGCATTGGCAACGTAAGTATAACATGTTGTTAAACATTAGACACAATGGTAAGGCTGGAAGAATACAGTCTTGGACCTCGTTAAAAACAAAAGAAGTGCATAGACGTTTATAGACTGTTAAACCGAGAATTTAAATAGCTGAGAGATGTTAATAGTATAAAATACATTGGCTAGACAGTAAGTTGTGATTGTTCAATATTACAGTCTGATCAAGGAGTTGCCACTCTTAGTACAATGTTTGTTGCTTGTTGGTCTGGGATAATGAAACAAGAAAATCAAGAAATAAACAGTGGAAAGAATTGAGCAGAAGAAAAGAAACCAAAAAACAATCTGAAAGGAAGAAATGGGACATTAGGAAGGATATACATGCCTTAGAGGGAGTGCAACAAAGGTTCACTAGACTGTGGGCAACACGGTGGCATAGTGGTTAGCACTGGTGCCTCACAGCGCCAGAGACCCGGGTTCGAATCTGACCTCGGGTGACTGTCTGTGTGGAGTTTGCACATTCTCCCCGTGTCTGCGTGGGTTTCCTCCGGGTGCTCCGGTTTCCTCCCACAGTCCAAAAATGTGTGGGTTAGGTTGATTTGGCTATGATAAATTGACCCTTAGTGTTAGGGGGGATTAAATATGTGGGGTTATGGGGATAGGATGGGATATGTTAGGGGGAATTAAATACGTGGGGTTACGGGGGTAGGGTGGGATATGTGTACTGTGGGGATCAAAGCAGGGACAGGGTACTGGATTTGGATGATCAGCCATGATCGTATTGAATGGCGGAGCAGGCTCGACGGGCCGAATGGCCTACTCCTGCTCCTAGATTCTATGTTTCTATGTTTCTATGATTCCTGGGATGGGGGGATTATCCTATGAGGAGAGATTGAATAGACTAGGCCTATATTCTGTAGAGTTTAGAAAAATGAGAGGTGATCTCATTGAAGCATATAAGGGGCTTGACAGCATAGATACTGGGAGGATGTTTTCCCCTGGTTGGAGAGCCTAGAACCAGGGGTCACCATCTCAGAATAAGGGCTCGGCCAATTAAGAGTGAGATGAGGAGAAATTTCTTCACTCAAAGGGTTGTGAAACTTTGGAATTCTCTACCCCAAAGGGCTGTGGATGCTGAGTTATTGACTGTATTCAAGACAGATCGATAGATTTTTGGATACTAAGGTAATCGAGGGATTTCGGGATAGGGCGGGAAAGTGGAGTTGAGGTAGAAGATCAGCCATGATCTTATGGAATGGCGCAGCAGGTTCGAGGGGCCGAATGGCCTACTCCTGCTCCTATTATGTTCTTATTAGGAAGGATTGGAGAAGCCAGGAATAGAAAGAAGTGTGAGAAAGAAATCAAAGAGGATAAATAAGGAAAGATGAGCTACATTTTTATTTAAACAAATGTAAAGCAGTGAAAGTTGTTCTTCACTTCCCCAGGAAGCAGGAGAAGAAAAAATCCCACTCCTATCTTAATTTAACATTTGGTTCCGTTCCAGAATTCAGAAGATTCCTCGGCTATTGGTAGCAGCAGCAGATGGTTATCTCTACATGTATAACTTGGACCCACAGGAAGGGGGCGAGTGCACACTAATGAAACAGCACAAGTAAGCAACACGGCACCAGGCTGCTGGAAGTACACTCCAGAGATAACTGCACGAAATGATTATTTGAAACTCTTAGCCGTAAGATGAAACCTAATGTTCTGAACTCATGTTTGTGTGATTGACTGAGAATGTGGAGAGACCCTAACAACTGAGGCAACAAATAGATCTACCTTGTTTAAAAAGAAAATGATGATGTATTGTAACTCTGCATTTCAGATTCAGTAAAAATAATAATTTACCACGCTTCTCGCATTATAAGACTGAGGAAATCTTCCTTGGAATAACTGCACTCTAGAGACCAGTAAACGTGTAGAAGCTGAACTTTCATTGTTCAGCAGAATGCAGCTCTCTTTTTGCATCTGCCATATAGTGCCTGTTCAAACTGACTCACCAACATGCTGTATGTAATGTAAATGAAATCGCTGTACAAGAATTACAGCGTTGACAATGAGACAGAAAAGAGACGTTTGGAGAAATGAATCACTGGTGCATGATTGGGAGACTTGGACAATCTTCTTCAAGCCATTGATTTGATATTTTTTTGGGAGGGCCTGAATATCTTAATTTTTTGGCTGCGTTTAGTGATACTTTTTCCCATACAAATTGTCTTTTCCCCGATTGTTGTTGAGCAACTGTCTTCAGTAGGAAACTCAGTAGAAATTGTTGGCTATTTTACGCTAGAAGCAGTTCGAATTGTGTTAGTATACGTCCCTTTATGAAGTAAAATCAACTTTTGTTGTACAAGGATAAGAATGATTATAAATAAAAACAGAAAATGCTGGAAGTGCTCAGCAGGTCAGGCAGCATCTGTGGAGAGCGAAACAAAGTTAACGTTTCAGGTTGACAATTTAAGGTAATCGACCTGAAACGTTAACTCTGTTTCTCTCTCCACAGATGTTGCCTGACCTGAGTATTTCCAGCATTTTCTGTTTTTACTTCAGATTTCCAGCATCCGCAGTATTTTGCCTTTTGTATTGGAATGATTAAAAGTCACAGGAAATAACATGCTAGTTCTCTAGAAATACTACCTTGCCCACATCTTCTGTTGTTTAATACATAGATGTAATCTCATTCATATAGAAATGTACTAGTTCTACGTACTGCGGATAATGGCCCAAAAATTAGTGCCGCTACGCGAGAGTACGCACTGTGTACTCTCGCGTATTCTGTCTCCAATTGCCGGTTTTCTGCATGCACTGCGCATGCGCTGAAAACCGGCACTTGGTGAATTCAAAAGGGGGCGGTTCCTAGGTGAACCGCGTGCGCGCTACAGGCTGCGCGCACGCAGTGCACTTAGTGCTTTGGACGCGCAGGTAAGCATGGAAGATTTTAGACATAAAGAAAGGAGGTGTAAGACCCTCTTTTAACAAGGTAAGTACTTAATTAAGTATTTTGAATTTTTTTTAACAGGTATATCTTTTTTAGAGACTTTAAAGACAGGTAAGTTTATTTTTATAACTTTTTAAAAGATTTTAAATTTTTTCAAAAATTAAATTTTTTGTTTAAAATGGTTAATTTATTTAACTATACTTATTTTATTAATGTGATGTTTTTTTTTAATTTAATTGAGGTTTAGCTGTTCTTTTGGGGGGGGTATAGTATTCATAGCTTTCACAGCCGTGCTGTGAAAGCTATGAATGAAAGATGGTGTGCTGCCATTGGCTCTAACTGAGTCACGTGATCCCACAGCTCGCACGAATTAACTACGCCTGTGGGATACGCAAGCCCAGCACAGCTGCTGTCCAGAACATCAAGTTCGTGCGAGCTCGGACTGAAAAAGCCAGCGCGCAGTGAGAGATCGCGGGAAGGCCTTACCCTCGCACGAAGGCTCACTCACTAATTTTTGGGCCAATATGTTTACTTTTGGTCGTGTTGTGGTTTAATGCCTCAGCACCTCCTGAGTTTTTAAGTGTTGACTGGGCAAACACATCTGAGCATATTAACTGTATTGTTATTGGGAGTGATTTTGTAGATCTATTGCTGTGTGACTTTCCGTCAAAAATAATTAGATATGGAGAGCTTTAATCTGGGTAGAATGGGTCTTTCCAGTCAGCCTTTGGATAAACAATTGTACTCTCTTAATGTGCTGTATTTAAAAGACTTGGGTAGATTTTTATCTTCACCACCTGGGCTGTAAACTGGCGGATTGGGTTGTCTGCTCTTTATAAAGCCCGCCTGATTTTCATCCAATTGGTTTCACTGGGATGAAAATCAGGCAGGTTCGATAAATGATGGGTAATCCCCTCTGGCAGATTACTGCCCCGGCAGTGCCGACGGAAATCTACCCCAGTATGGGTAATAGTATAGACGTGCTATTGACTGTTCAGTAAGTAGAACTGTTCTCCCTGGATTTTTACAACTGCTTTATTCACTGACCAATACTGACAAAATCCTCCTTATTAATTGTAGTTCCAGCTACCAAATCAGTTTGTACCAGTCAACTTGTGGGCGGAAGTGGGAGTATACTGCAAGTTTCGAACTGACACACTCATAATAAAATACATACGCAGGTGAATCGGTACCAAATACATTTGTTGACGCAGCATTATTAATGAGCCCCCTCTGGTCGGGGAGCAGGTCTCCCACACTGGAAAACCTGCACTGTTTGCATTGATAGTATGCTGGTACCTAAAACAGGAAATGGGGGCACATCTTAATTTACAAAAAAAGCAATTTAGAAAGTGTAGTGCCGATGATGAATTGGGGAAGAGATGAGAGGAAGAACATAAATAGATGAGAATCGATGCAAACGGATGTGATTTTAATACTTTTTTTTTCTTTTGAGTTTTAAAGGTTCTAATTGAAATATGTTTGGACAGTTTCAGTTTGGTTGTGAATCTGCAACAGAAACTGGGCATTTCACACAGGTTAGAGTTTCTCCTGAGGTTGGGACTAATGCACACTGGTTTATGGAAAGTGTTTCCATCCGAGTTGGCACATAATCCTAAAAGTTAAAAAGGCAAATATCCATATGTGAAGATTAAAAAATCAAATTTTCTGTTCCCACTGCCTCTGACCAACAGTTTTAAAACTGTTATAAATCACTGGTTAGGCCTCAGCTGGAGTATTGTGTCCAATTCTGGGAACAACACTTTAGGAAGGATTTCCAGGCCGTGGAGGGGGTGCAGAGGAGATTTACTAGAATGGTTCCAGGGATGAGGGACTTAAGTTCTGTAGAGAGACTAGAGCAGCTGGGATTGTTGTCCTTCGAGCAGAGAAGGTTAAAGAAAGATTTACTAGAGGTGTTCAAAATTATGAAGGGTTTTGATAGAGTAACTAAGGAGAAACTGTTTCCACTGGCAGAGGGTCGGTAACCAGAGGACACAGATTTAGGTAATTGGCAAAAGAACCAGAGGGGAGATGAAGTGACATTTTTTTATGCAGCGAGTTACGATGATCTGGAACGCACTGCCTTGAAAGGGTGGTGGAAGCAGATTCAATAGTAACTTTCAAAAGGTAATTGGATGAATACTTGAAAGGGAAAAATTGCAGAGCTATGGGGAAAGAGCAGTGGAGTGGGACTAATTGGATCGCTCTTTCAAAGAGCTGGCACAGGCGTGATGGGCCGAATGGCCACCTTCTGTGCTGTATGATTCTATAATGAAACACAGGAAGTAAGGAAAGACTGGGAGATGGTCAGTCAGTGCATTGATACTTGCCTTCTTAAACGTCAAAGAAATAATTTAATAAAATCACACTGGTCTTTGCTGGATTCAGTATTCTCTCCTATTATGCTCCTGCCCTCTTTTCCCTCCCCCTCCCAAAATTCATTGTGCACACTATACTCTCCAGATTGCTTTTACAGGAGTTTTAATCAGGTTGCAAATTAAAATCTGCTTCCCTACTATCGATGCATGCAACTTTGGTTGAGGGGTGGGGGTCTCCGAATCATTAATACTGGTACCATGACATTTCCTTTCAGTCCAGTGATTCAGATTAATACTGGCGCATTTCTAACGCAATGTAGGGGAATTGATTTTGCATTACATTCTTTAAAAGACTTTTTTTGATGTCTCTTGTCTCCTTTCCTTGCAGGCTAGATGGTAGTGTGGAGCCATCCAATGAGATTCTGGAGCCTTCACCGCACGATCGGCCGTTAGTGTCTCAGACGTATAGTTCACCTGCTGCCAAAGTTACTTATACCCCGTCGTCGCCAACACGACACGGTAAGGAGCCACAGCAGTCGTACACGATCATATTTACTGCAATTAATTATTGGTTCATAGATAACTTTAATGGGAAGCTAGATATACACATGAGGGAGAAAGGAATAGAACGATATGGTGATATAGGGTGGGAGGAGGCTCGTGTGGAGCATGGACCAGTTGCTGCCGAAAGACCTGTTTCTGCGCTGTACATTTTATGTTTTTCTATGAGTCGCTCCAAATGCACCATTTAATTGGAGGAGCAAAAATTCTCGTTCTCGGTCTATGCAGATTGTATTACTTTATAAATTCAGAGACCTATTAGGACGGAGCAGAAGACAGGCAGGGGGATTGTGATATACTTGAACAAATTAGTATTGAGAGGGAGGAGGTACTAGCGGTTTTAGTGGGCTTAAAAGTGGATAAATCCCCAGGCCCAGACGAGATGTATCCCAGGCTGCTGTGTGAGGCAAGGGAGGAGATTGCAGGGGCTCTGACACAAATTTGCAGAACCTCTCTGGCCACAGGGGAGGTGCCAGAGGACTGGAGGACAGCTAACGTAGTACCATTATTCAAGAAGGGTAGTAGGGATAAACCAGGGAATTACAGGCCAGTGAGCCTAACATCAGTGGTAGGGAAATTATTGGAAAAAATTCTGAGGGACAGAATTAGTCTCCACTTGGAGAGGCAAGGATTAATCAAGGATAGTCAGCATGGCTTTGTCAGGGGGAGATCATGTCTAACCAATTTGATTGAATTTTTCGAGGGGGTGACTAGGTGTGTGGATGAGGGTAGTGCAGTTGATGTAGTCTACATGGACTTCTTCAGTAAGGCATTTGACGACAGTCCCGCATGGGAGACTGGTCAAGAAGGTAAGAGCCCATGGGATCCAGGGCAATTTGGCACATTGGATCCAAAATTGGCTTAGTGGCAGGGGGCAGTGGGTGATGGTCGAAGGTTGTTTTTGTGACTGGAAGCCTGTGTCCAGTGGTGTACCGCAGGGATCGGTGCTGGGTCCTTTGCTGTTTGTAGTGTACATTAATGATTTAGATATGAATGGAGGAGGTATGATCAGTAAGTTCGCAGATGACACAAAAATTGGTGGAGTGGTAAATAGTGAGGAGGGAAGCCTCAGTCTACAGGACGATATAGATGGGTTGGTTAGATGGGCAGAACAGTGGCAAATGGAATTTAACCCTGAAAAGTGTGAGGTGATGCATTTTGGGAGGACTAACAAGGCAAGGGAATACACAATGAATGGTAGGACCCTGGGAAGGACCGAGGATCAGAGGGACCTTGGTGTGCATGTACATAGATCCCTGAAGGCAGCAGGACAGGTAGATAAGGTGGTTAAAAAGGCATATGGGATACTTGTCTTCATTAGCCGAGGCATAGAATTTCAGAGCAGGGAGGTTATGATGGAGCTGTACAAAACGCTAGTTAGGCCACAGCTGGAATACTGTGTGCAGTTCTGGTCGCCACACTATAGGAAGGATGTGATTGCATTGGAGAGGGTGCAGAGGAGATTCACCAGCATGTTACCTGGGCTGGAGCACTTCAGCTATGAAGAGAGACTGGACAGGCTGGGGTTGTTTTCCTTAGAGCAGAGAAGACTGAGGGGGGACCTGATTGAGGTGTACAAAATTATGAGGGGCATAGATAGGGTGGATAGAAAGGAACTTTTCCCCTTGGTAGCGGGGTCAATAACCAGGGGGCATAGTTTCAAGGTAAGGGGCAGGAGGTTTAGAGGGGATTTGAGGAAAAACTTTTTCACCCAGAGGGTGGTTGGAATCTGGAACTCCCTGCCTGAAAGGGTGGTAGAGGCAGGAACCCTCACAACATTCAAGAAGCATTTAGATGAGCACTTGAAGCGCCATAGCATACAAGGCTACGGACCAAGTGCTGGAAAATGGGATTAGAATAGACAGGGCTTGATGGCCGGCGCAGACACGATGGGCCGAAGGGCCTTTTTCTGTGCTGTATGACTCTATGACTAGTGGAAAAGAGTGAGACTGTATTTACTGTAAGCTATTCTAGTGACTGTGGAATCCACATTAACTGTTTTTTTGGTTTATTTGTGCACTAATCTTAATTGTTTAGAATTGTTAAAAACTATAGCCATAGTAACTTTCATCAATAATTCCATTGACACGTCAGCGGACATGAATGGTGACTAGTGTCTGCATGGCTGTAAGTCACTTCATTGTGATTTTGATCTTGAGAATTTGATTGTAGCTGGGGTGTATTACACTGTCGTAAATGTTCTTTCAACTTCTACTTGAAACATTTTTGAGATCTTGGTTGCTTTTTATGGGTTTTTGTAGTTTACACTGTACATTGCACTCATTTTGACTAGACTTACTCGATTCTAATATGGTCTGTTGGTGTGAATCATCATTGGTTCCATTGTTATGAGAAACTTTACAGTTTAATAAAAAGCCTGTTAGAAACATGAGGAATCTTAGTCCTGATTGCATGACCCTGGTGTATGATATGAAATTCACAGGTAAATAAATGGCAGCTGTTTCAAGTGCAGTAGAACGCCAGCACTGCAAAAGCTCTGTGATGTCGGCAGCGGAGAAGTTCCAGTTAGAGGATAACTAAGAGCATTTTTAAAAAACAAAGCATGTGGAATGGCAAAAGGCTATTTGACCAATTAACCCTGTTCCTTCTACAGCCCGCGCATGACCCAGTCTATCCTGAAATCTACCCAACCCGGAAATTCCGCCAGTGTCCCCCTGGACCCCTGATGATAAATAGGGAGTGAGCATCCAGAATATTAGATGGATGTTCCAGGATATTCATAAGCCAGTGTAAAACCGGACAGTTGTGTGGAAGGTTCAAATGTATTGTTTGCAGTAATGGTGGACTCACGGTGCTGGTACATTCAGTACTAACTTGCTGCCAGTCTAGTATTGCTACTAATCTATTATTTAGTTTAATGCTGTGTGGATAAGTATCTGGCCCCAGCAATACTGGGCCTGATTGCATAGGTAAATGGCAGCTGTTTCAAGTCCAGTTTTATGATCGTATGGCCCAGTACCTAACAAAAGCTCGGCAGTTCCGAATAGCAGGATCTTAAAAAGTGAGGCGGTGTCCTAATATAGCAAGAAACGATACCCGTTCTCCCAAGCTCTGATAGCTCAGGCCTTCCAGCTTATAGGACTGAAATGCTTTGTCAATAGATAATATTGTCTATTGATGGAATTGATAGGGTAATGTAGAAGTCCTGCTGTAACTAGCAACTTAAGGAAGCGTCACAATCACTTAAAAAAAAAATCAAACTGTTGGGTGTAAGAGTCCTACATTAAATAAATTTGGTAAGTTTCAGCCCAGTTCCTAGTGAACTTGAGCCCACAGTACAAAACTGACCCATGTTTGAACTTAAATTGGAAATATCTGGCGTAGAAACCAAAGTCTTCTCTTTCTGTTTACTAGTAGTCCAGTAGTTTCACTCGTACTTCGCAGGATTGTACTGCTTCAGCAATGGGTGTTTCAAGAAGGGGTTTAAAATTGCACATGCACAAGTATTTATGCACATGCACAAGTATTTACACACTTAAAACTAGATATATATGTTAATTTTAAATATCATTAGTTCGACCATGTATATAAGAAGGAACTGAAGGACTTTAATAGTCAAGGTGGCAGCAGCCATGTTTTATGGGCTGCTTTTACTTTTGGTGCTGTTACTACTTGCGCAGGAAGTCGTGTTTGTACCTCCAGCTTTCAGGAAGAATGAAAAAAATTACAGTGGCAAACAAGAGCTGAATAGTGTGTTTGCCACGTAATTGGGGAATTCTGGTGTGATGGAGCTGACTTAACATACACAGCGGAGGCGACTGGATCACTGAAACATCTTTTAATTAACTGCTGGTGTCTTCACCAAAGTTAATCAGCTCCCTCAAACTGTCTGATTCAGTATCTCTTCCAACCCAAAATGTGTACTGCTTAATCATGATATGCACTTAAACATAATAGGTGGAACTTTGCAAAGCCCCGTTCCATCAGCAGGGCCTGCACACAGTGTACAGCCTATTGGGAAAACTACATGTATTTTGCCTACGATTTCCCTCACATTAGGGTCAATGGACAGAAAATTGCTGATGGTGTTGGGGCCTCCAAGTTGCTGTGATCAAATGAAATGATTGGAACTTGTACTTTTCTATCACCTGTTCTGTGCAGCCTACCCGGAGGACCAAGGAGCAGTGGGCGGAGTTGACCCGGATGACGATTTGAACATTGGCACACTGCGATTGGACGAGGACAATGAGACTCCTCCCCTGATTCTTAAGAGCGAGTGACCTTTGACTTGTGAACTGGCACATGTTGGCAGAGAACACTTGCAAGTGACTGTATTGTGATGCTGCTACAGACTTTTATCGTTGCAGGACAGAAAGTGAAGAAAAATATGAAAGGAAAATTTTAAAGAAAAGAAAAATTGTAGCTGTAGCTTAATTCTATAATATTGGATACAAAATATATTGTTTTTTTTCCCCCCAGTGGCTTTTAATTCCTGTAAAGAATTAGAGTAAATATGTCTTTTTTTTTTCCTTTCCGGCCAAAACCTGCTGCCTGATGCAGCCCTGGAGCCTATTAGCTTTGCATGTATACATGTGCCAAGAGTTGAGAATTTAGAAGCCACTTTAATATTGCCAGTCTAGCTGTTTTCCCATTGACTTCTCCGCTAGTTACAGCATCCAAACGAAAAGATTGTGGGACGTTTCTGTTCCTCTATCTTGGGATACAGGTTTCCAAAGAGTTGTATGGTAGCAACCCCACCACACCCCGATTTTTTTTTCTATATAAATAAAACATTCTTTCTAGCCTCCTGTATTTGGATTTTCCTGAAAGTTTCTTTGTCGAGCTGCTCAAATCAGACTCTGTGGTGTGATGTTGTGGTCCTTCAAATTTCATTTGGGGGGTAATTATGACTTTTTTTTTAAAAAAACTTGCTCCAAACAGGGACGGTTCATTGAGTGTGACACTAAGATTGAATCTTAACTTAATCCTAAGGGTTTAAATATTGAGTGAATATTTGTAATTTACTCTGAAAATAAAAGCTGGTATCCCACGTTGTTTTTGAATCTTGTGATTACGACCGTTTCTTTTCCAGAGAAGTGATATTTAGGACACTACTACTCTCCTGCCTCCCCCTGACCCCCTTGCGTTTTCGCAGGCGCGGCCGCAATTGCTCGAACTGTGTCCGATGGGGGTGGGGTTGCTACTTTGTGCCTGCAAGGTTTTAGAAAGCCTTGGCAATCTGATGATGTTTTTGAGTTTGTGTTTATTGTCCAAATGGTCAAACTGCAGCAAGCCAGTGTCCAGCCAGCACTGAAGTCCACTTGGGCCCTCTGATCGGCAAATAGTTTCAGAAATTCTTGCAGGCGAGTGGCATGCTTGCAATAGGTGGCTCTTTTTATTTTGACAATTGCAGCAACAAAGAAGTACGTTTCAAATGCTGGTTGTTAAAATTAGATAAATGGAAGGGACCATGGAATATTTCTATTTTGCAGCAGTAAGTTTGAAAATTTGAGGGTTTTTCGTTTTATATGTAGTTCAACATGATCGGCAAAGTTAATTTGCAAGACTCGCCAAGAAGCAATGATGTGTCGCAGCCGCTGGTTTGCTGGAATTTGGCCACTTCCACAACTGAATGATAACAGGAGAGACCAATTTTTTTTTTGTTATATAGGTATAAAATGGCTGGATCAAATCAAAGCAGCAATATTCTACATACAACCCAGCACTATTTGTGATAGAGAAGAACAACAGGTTAATGGCTCGCGTCAAATCTGTGACAGATGTTGTTCAGTATGTATCACGTTTGGGATTAGTACCACCAAAAGCTATTGAAACTCTGGGCAATGGCACCAGGTGCCCCTTGGTCATCTCAG
The DNA here is from genome assembly GCA_030390025.1 of Squalus acanthias. Taxonomy (NCBI): domain Eukaryota; kingdom Metazoa; phylum Chordata; class Chondrichthyes; order Squaliformes; family Squalidae; genus Squalus; species Squalus acanthias. The sequence continues at coordinate 58,244,969 of CM059442.1, read as the reverse complement.
TGGTGGGATAGAGGAGCATCATTGTTACTCTTCTAGTGTTCGTAGACGCCTATTGCTTATAACCAACCAGTCGTAAAAATTCTGCAGCAGTGAGTAATGTAAATAAAATGACCTTGAGGAGATTGGCTACTACTTTTATTTAAAACTCCTCTGCACCCTTTTAGGCAACTTATTAGCAATTTCCTTTAAGCTTACGTCTGTGACCATGCTTAATAGAAGTGTGCACCTACCTAGAATTAACCCAGTATTCTTAACTCAATTGTGCCGTCTGCAATCCACTGTAACCCAAAGGGTATCATTGTCCTGGCAGGTGCCTTGCATGCCCTTTTACCGATACTGTAATCAGATGTGTACAAGGATGTGATTGGTGATGCTAAAATGTTCCACTGTTTTGATGTCTGTTGCTGAAATGTTCCACTTTTATTGAAGTCTGCTTGAAGATTGACAGAACTATGCGAAAACTGCTTTGCAATAGTTGGTGGTGCAGCAGATGTAGCCCCTGCAGCGCATTCTTTTCTCTGGCAACCAATATGGGATTATTGAAGCAAACCTATTTTGGAGGAGGCAGCCTGAAAACGGCCCTGAACCGCAACAATGCTTGTGTGCTTTTAACTCTGCATTAGACCCACGCAACTCTCAGTAGTGTTTTATACTGTGTACCGTAACAACTGGAAGCCTGTGTACGATTAAACTCTGGGGGGTAAAGGGAGGCCAATCCCAGTCAAACTGCTGAAGATGTGAAAACACAGGTAGCATTCGTTACATTTGCTGTGCTTAACTGTTCAGAGTTTCTGTTTCGTTAGCAAACTAAGATTTAGTATTTGAAGAAATTGTATACTGCAGGGCTTCCCCAATGGGGGTGTTGGGCAGGAGGCGAGTAGCTGAGCCGTTTAGACCAGAGAGGGCTCCAGTTTGATTGGACTGAATTAACTGATCTAAGCCACGTGGCCGCATGAAAGCACTACAGTTTGCCTGAGTGCCCTGGGCAGGGGAAGGGAAATTCGAACCCAACTTTCCTGCTCCTGATTGCTATCCAAAAAAAAAAAACCCTGCTTAAAATAAAGATTCTTAGACATAGGAGAAGCTTGGGCTCAGCTACCATACCCTCTGGTTCGAAAAGCCTGCCAATGCACTTAAGCCCAGGCGCTCACGAGAAGAATGGCCACTTGGATGCGGTACAGGAGACTGCCTACTGCCCGTGGAACTGTACCACAACAAAGAGTCTGTGCCTTCGGGAGGGGTGGGTGGGTGGGTGGGACGAAAAGGGTAGGAGAGATAAATCGGCAGAAAAAGGAGAGAGAAATAAAGGTGTATTCTGCAAACTCTGCTCATAATGTTACATACCTAACCAAATTATACACGGAACAGAAATGCATTTTGTATGTTTTAATCGGTCTTGGGACACTGACATTTTCTATACTTATTTACTGTAAACCCCAAGTATTTTTGCTATCTAAAAGTATGATCCCAGAATTATGATATACTTTTGACACGTTAATTGTTCCAGATTGGTTATGCAGCATATTATCTAAAAAGAAATACATTTTAGCACTAATGCAACAACACCCTCCTGATAGCAAAAATATTTGTGGTGTAATCTTTTGTTTTATAGTACGGGGACGTCATTCTTATGAGATGTGTAGAGTAGGTTTTTAACTTTGACTATGTTGGAATGTTGCCTCAATGGGGAAATATAAGCTGTGGAAGGGGAATCTGTCTCCCATGGAAAAGGCCTTTCTCGTTCCTGATTCCCTCATCACCTGACTCAGATTAAAGTTAGAGTAACAGTTTTTGCCAGTTTAAAAATTAATTTGGTAAAATTGAAGTGGTAAATTGAATAATATGCCGTTTTGCATCAGAGATGAGAGACAATGAATTTGCACATTTTAGCACAGGTGGCTCTGTATTGAAGAACAGTTTCAACAGAAAATAATTAAAAACAATTAATTAGCAAAAAGTGCTAGTTTTTATCCACTTCTGCTTTCTTACCTTTTTTAAGCTGCCTCTCAATAGACTGGTGTGAGATTGAGTGTGTGGGGAGTTAGGTGCCTCTTGCCGCTATTTCCACCACCCCCCACCCCCCCCCCCTTACCTTCACCCCAGTACTGAACAGCTTGTGACTGTGAAGCCCACCATCCAACAGATTGATCTTGAAGCTCCCAGCAACTGAATGAATAAATGCACCGCCTACTTTGGAGCTGAAGGCTGCCAATCACAAAGAAATTCCCCTGTTTGATTTCTGATCTGTACTGAGGTGCCTGACCTCAGCTGGGCACCAGTGGGAGCAGCAGAATTGACCTTGGAGTCCTGCAGCTCGGGAAGAAGGCTCCTGTTCCTGCTCATTATCTGTTCGCCCCCTACTCCATGTGTGAAAGAAAGAAAAAAAAGACTTGCATTTACACCGCCTTTCATGACCTCAGAAAATCCCAAAGCGCTTTACAGCCAATGAAATGGACGCCAGGTGAGGACGCGGTCAGGTTCGGTTGTGATGCACCTCTATTGACCAGTCCATGGCCACTTGTAAGTTCAGGCACACAGATAAGGAATGGCTACCTGGGAATATAACTGGCAGCCTGCTTACTCCTATGGGTAAGGGAAGCGCAAACTCAACCAAGGAATGACAATCATGCAGCTGGGTCTAGCCACAAGGGCTTTTGAATGGGAATCCGCTGGACTTGTCCCATCGGTGTGTTTTGTTCTGAACACCATCGGAGATGCTCTTTTTGGTCTGTAAATTTCTCTCATTTATGTTTGCTGTAAAGGCTTTATTCTTGCAGATATTGATATGGTGGGAAAAAATACACGTAGCGTGGAAGCTCCAAACAGTATTTAGTACAGAGTAGGTTCAAGGTACAGTATCCTAATTTCATTAATTTACACAAATTGATTTAAGCTAATGGAAATTTTTAAGACCTTTATCCAAACTCGGTCTGAATTAACCTTTTTGAAACATGGGTGTTCCTCTCCATACCTAACCTATTGCTTGTTTGCCTCTTACACAGTCAATTTTGCAGTTACATCTGCAATATATCAGCTGGAAGGTTCTCTGCTACCGCGCGAGCCCTTCATCTTCCTCAGACTTACGGGCATTAGTCATTAGTCATGACTCCTTAGTCATTTTGTTAAAGTGGCAAAACGCTGCTGTTCACTGGAAAGCATACTGTTATCATTGACCAATGCAGCTCATCGCTGATTCTCTCTTTTAATTAGGGAGACTACATTTCTTCTCTTGTGCAATGCATCACGGATGGAATGATATCCTTGTGACAGGCTTGTATTTTATAGCTGTTCTGTGTAACTTTCGCAGAACGTTGACTGCAAAGTAACTTTGCAAACTTTGTTTAGCTGACAGGACTGAGGAGATTTCCACGTTCAAGCAGACAAGGCTAGCCTTTTATTTGCCTGGTGTGATAGTTGGCCTGGTCATGTGGCAGTGAAGATGTAGGCTTCATTTCCTTTGTGATTGGAACCGTAGCCCCATTACTAGACAACAATGCAAATTGATAGTATCTGTACAGCCCATTTTAGATGTCAAGGCAGATTTTTTTTTTTTAAAACCCTGCTGAACTTTCTATATCATCCAGTCAGTGACTCTCACTGTGACACAATATATTGAGCTCTTTTAGATTTATCTCGTCTCTTGGCAGAACCTCCAATCCTTGATTTTTAAAAAGGGAGTTCCAAGTTCTTGAGGTGCTCCGAGAATGACTGGTTGCTAGGAGTTTCTGTATATGGACAGCCCTGTATCTGAAAGTACTGGATCGTCCACACAGTTATGGCTGTGGTCACACTGACTCATGAAGCTGTGGTTGTTATGTTTTGCCACGTCCCAGAAAGCCTGATAGGCAACTTGCAATTGTCAAGGAACCATTCCTATATTTTTCATATTTCATACGCCTCACAGTAGAATAATTCTGCTGAGCAAGGAAAGGCATTGGCTCCTGGTGTTTTAGACCAGTCAGCTACTAGTCGTGCTTGCCTCACAAACCTAACAGCTCAGTACTTGATGATATATTTTTTTGTTTGCAAAGGATGTTGCCATCTGTTTTTTGGTGAGTGTGTGCTGATAAATAGAGGCTTGCTCCCTTGGAGATGTGTGTGGTGTGTGTGTGTGTTTTAGTTTGTATCAGCTTGAGTTGATGTCCAACTGCTTCCTTGGAAAACTAATGGCTGCCACAGATGGTGTCACTGAATCATAGTCCAGTAAGCCTTTGATCCTGAATTAAACAATTTATAGGCTCTTCAGGGCTCATTAATTTCAAATTGGGGTTGTGTTTTCCAATTGTCTGATATCAAAAACAGATTTCAATCTACTTTAGTGTTAAAATCTGGTTAACATTTTGATTGCCTGGCTGTTGATAAATTATTTGATCTTCAAAGAAGATGATGCCTCACAACTCATAGACTTATCACAGAGTCATAACGGCACAGAAGGAGGCCATTCGGCCCATTGAGTCAGTGCCGGCTCTCTGTAGAGCAATCCAGTCAGTCCCATTCCCCCGCTCTATCCCCGTAGCCCTGCAAGTTTATTTCCCTCAAGTGCCTATCCAGTCTCCCCTTGAAAACATTGAGTGTCTCCGCTTCCACCACTTCCGTCGGCAGCGAATTCCAGGTCACCACTCGCTGCCTAAAAAAGTTTTCCCTCACATCCCCCCCATGTTTCTCTTGCCCAAAACCTTAAATCTGTGTCCCCTAGTCCTTGTACCATCAACTAGTGGGAACAGCCTTTCCCCGTCTAGCCTATCCACACCCGTCGTAATCTTGTACACCTCTATCAAATCACCCCTCAACCTCCTTTGCTCTAATGAAAACAAATCCAGCTTCTCCAACCTGTCCTTGTTGCTAAGATCCCCCATCCCCCGGAACCATTCTGGTAAATCTCTGCACCCCCTCAAGGGCCTTCACATCCTTCTTAAAGTGTGGTGACCAGAACTGGACGCAGAACTCCAGTTGTGACCTAACCAGCGCTTTATAAAAGTTCAGCATAACTTCTCTACTTTTGTACTCAAAACCTCTATTTATGAAGCCCATGATCCCATATGCTTTGTTAACCACTCTTTCAATATGTCCTGCCACCTTCAGGGACCTATGCATATTAACTCCCAGGTCCCTCTGTCCCTGCACACTCTTTAAAACTGTGCCATTAAGTGTATATTGCCTCTCCCTGTTCCTTCTGCCAAAATGCATCACCTCACACTTCTCTATTAAATTCCATCTGCCACTTGTCTGCCCATTCTGCTAGCCTTTCTATGTCCTGTTGCAGTCGATTGGTATCATCACTATTTGCCACACCCTCAAGTTTGGTGTCATCAGCAAATTTAGAAATTCTACTGTCTAGCTCTATCTCTCAAAAAAAGCAGTGGCCCCAGCACTGACCCTTAGGGAACACCACTGTCTACCATCCTCCAGTCTGAAAAACAGCCATTTACCACAACTCACTGTTTTCTGTCCTTAAGCCAATTCCTTATCCAAGCTGCCACTGACCCACCTATTCCATGAGCCTCACTTTTGTTAACCAGCCGTCTATGTGGTACTTTGTCAAATGCCTTCCGAAAATCCATGTAGACAACATCCATTGCATTCCCTTCATCAATCCTCTGTTACTTCATCAAAAAATTCAGTTAGATTAGTCAAACACGATCTGCCTTTTACAAATCCGTGTTGGCTCTCCTTAATTAACTTAAACCCCTCAAAGTGCCTGTTAATTTTTTCCTTCATTATTGTTTCTAAAACTTTACCCACCACTGATGTTAAACTGACCGGCCTGTAGTTACTAGGATTGTCCTTACACCCTTTCTTGAACAATGGTGTCACATTTGCCACTTTCCAATCCACGGGCACCTCCCCCGCATCTAGGGAAGATTGGAAAATTATGGCAAGTCCTTCCACTATCTCCTCCCCCAATTCCCTTAGCAACCTGGGATGCAAGCCATCTGGACCAGGTGACTTATCCACTCTAAGCATACCCAGCCTTTCTAGTACATCCTGTCTGTCAATTTTCACCCCTTCCATTGCTTCTACCTTTTCCACTTCTACCGATATTTTGTCAGCATTCACCTCCTTAGTAAACACCGATACAAAGTACTCATTGAGTATTTAGTCTAGCCCTGCGCCTCTAAGCATATATCACCTTCTTTGTCTCTAATAGGCCCCATCCCACCTCTTGCTACCCGCTTACTGTTTACATGCCGGTAGAAGATTTTTAGATTCCCTTTTATGTTAACCGCCATTCTACTCTCATATTCTGTCTTTGCCAATCTTATTTTCATCTTCACATCCCTCTCAACTTATTGTATTTGGTCTGGTTCTCCCTTGAAGAATTCACCTGACATGCATCATACACCCTCTTTTTTTTATTTCACCATCTTCTCTATCTCCCTTGTCATCCAAGGAGCCCTTGCTTTGGTTTCCTTACCCTTCCCTCTTGTTGGAATGTACCTAGCCTGTACTTGGAACATCTCCTCCTTAAAGTAGAGTACATTCTGTGCCCTTGCTACTCTCAGTGCTTCTTCCAAGTGGTGTTCAACATGGAGGAGTACTGATTCATCAGCTGAGGGAGGGAGGACAGTCAGTGGTAATCAGCAGGAGGTTTCCTTGCCCATTCTTGACCTGAAGCTATGAGACTTATTTACCTGTCCTACCGAGGGGTCTCCGCCCAAACTGTTCCTTTGTTTTGTTTTCAGATGCTGGTGGGATTTATGTTTGTTCCCGTTTTCTGTTTTTATTCACGTCAGCAAATTGAATTGTGGTTATCCAGCGTCTGTGGCTATTGGTGCCACCTTGTGGTGTCAGTCGGAACTGCACAATCAGACACAATTGCACTAGACAGTGAAGAAACAACTTCTTTCCAACTGCCAGGTCATTTCAAAGGCCTGTTATTGTCCCACCAATTTCTAATGTACTCCAAAGTACGAGCTTATACCCACTGTTACTGGTGGTTGTCCAGTGTGGCGTCTTTTATACGCATCTGTCTGCTCTGATAAGCATGCTTTTTCCAAATTACTACACTAACCGTTCGGTATAAAGATCACACTTTTAAATACTTTCAAACATCCTAAATTCTCTCTTCATCCAACACAGAATCAACATAACACTTGTGAACGAGGACTTTGGAAGAGAGTTGTGGTTGGTTGAGGCCAATCATCTCAGCCCCAGCACATTACTGCAGATGTTCCTCAGGGCAGTGTTAGGCCCAAACATCTTCAGTTGCTTCATTAATGACCTTCCCTCCATCATAAGGGCAGGAGTGGAGATGTTTGCTGATGACTGCACAGTGTTCGGTTCCATTCGCAACTCCTCAGATAATGAAGCAGTCTATGCCCACATGCAGCAAGAACTGGACAACATTCAGGCTTGGGCTGATGTGTGGCACAAATGTTGCTTGCCACTTAAGTGCCAGGCACTGACTCTCTCCGACAAGCAAGAGTCTAACCACCGCCCCATGACATTCAAAGACATTACCACCGAATTCCCCACCATCAACATCCTGGGGGTCACCATTGACCAGAAACTTAACTGGACCAGCCACATAAATACTGTGGCAACAAAAGCAGGTCAGAGGCTGGCTATTCTGCGGCAAGTGTCTCACCTCCTGACTCCCCCAAAGCCTTTCCACTATCTACAAAGCACAAGTCAGGAGTGTGATGGAATACTCTCCGCTTGCCTGGACGATGCAACACTCAAGAAGCTCGACACCATCCAGGACAAAGCAGCCCGCTTGATTGGCACCCCATCCACCATCTTAAACATTCACTCCCTCCACCACCGGCGTACCGTGGCTGCAGGTGTACCATCTACAAGATGCACTGCAGCAACTTGCCAAGGCTTCTTCAGCAGCACCTCCCAAACCCACGACCTCTTCCACCTAGAAGGACAAGGGCAGCAGGCGCATGGGAACACCACCACCTCCAAGTTCCCATCCAAGTCACACACCAGCCTGACTTGGAAATATATCGGCCATTCCTTCATCATCGAACTCCCTCCCTAACAGCACTGCGGGAGTACCTTCACCACACAGACTGCAGCAGTTCAAGGCGGCGGCCCACCACCTTCTCAAGGGCAATTAGGGATGGGCAATAAATGCTGGTCTTGCTAGCGGCGCCCACATCCAAGGAACGAATAAAAAAAAGGAATACCCTTAAAAGATCTGACCAAAAGAGTGGGCGGGGAGAACAACCTGAGTGCAGAGAGAGAGCGAGCTAATGGTTTTAATAGCCTGTGATCATATTGCAACGATGGCGCTAATGGATTCAATAGAATCATACAGTACAGAAGACCATTTGACTCATCGTGCCTGTGCCGGCTCTTTGAAAGAGCTCTCCAATTAGTCCCATTCTCCCTGCTCTTTCCCCAAAGCCCTGAAAATTTTTCCTTTTCAAGTATTTATCCAATTCTCCTTTTGAAAGTTACTATTGAACCTGCTTCCACCGCCCTTTCAGGCAGTGCATTCCAGATCACAACAACTCGCTGAGTAAAAAAAAAAAAAAAAAATCTCATCTTCCCTCTGGTTCTTTTGCCAATTATCTTAAATGTGTCCTCTGGTTACCAACCCTCCTGCCAGTGGAAACAGTTTTTCCTTATTTACTCTCATCAAAACCCTTCCTAATGTCGGAACACCTTCATTAAATCTCCTTGTAACCTTCTGTGTGTAAATCGCGTATGAACAGATTTGTTTTTAAAGCTGGGAAAGAGGTGTAAAAGTGCGGAACGGGAAGGCACCGTGAAGATGTGTGTAAAACAGCTCCACAATTGAAACAGAAACCGAAGACGCTGGAAACACTCAGCAGGTCAGGCTGACAATGTTGTGGAGAACAAACAAACCATGTTGGGTCTGGACCAACGTTTCCACCAGGCTGCGAGGCCGCGCAGTGGCTTTTAGACGGAAGAAACCGCGCACGCATGAAAATTTGAATGAGCCACGCAGCCAGTTAAAGGGACCGCGCACGAAAAAAAAGTAAGAGGGAACATTGGTTTGGACCCCTGGTCATACCTGAAACTTCTTGTCCGTACTCTCCACCGATAATGCAGAATTTTTTTGCTTTTTGCCCAAATTTTGAAAGGCAAGGAAGAGGCCTCATCAATTCAATGGAATAATTGCTTATGCGAAGGATTTGCTTAAACCTAATTGCAATCAGGGAAAAAAAAACCAGGAAAACCAAAGTGTGCTTGAATAGTTCATTTTATTATTCCAAGAATTTTGATACAGATTTCATCTTATGACCAGCAAAGATAGCCTGAAAATAATTAAACAGCGCAGATTCTTGCTCCATTTTCATTTTTCAGTTAAAAGAAAAATCTTGAGCTTAAACTGACAAACCCCTGAGGATAGTAACTGGGACTTGCCCAAGGCACCATATGCAGCATTCAAAAGTAGAGCACAGAGTCTTTGCAAAGCAATTCACTGAATTTGAGACTCCTGTACCTTTTAAGAGTACCGGGCAATACTACATAATATGGTTAGGTACATGGATTATTATAAAGAGCGATACCCATTTCAACGTCATTTGCCTCATTGGAATTGGTTCAAAACATGTTGCATTAAGCGAGGTGTGAGAAAGACTGGCAGGACAACTTAAGGATTTGCAGATTTCAAGGAGACTGGTCCAGTGATTCAGGCAATCTTCAAACCTTTCAGATCGGCCTCCAGGGTCTGTGGAAAAAATAGAAAACAGGTTGGTGAGTTTTTAAAAACAAGGAGGCCACAAATACAACCTTTAAGAGAGATTTTTTGGGGGGGGTGAATTTTGTGCTGTTTTGTAACAGATGAGGGATGTCACAGTGTTGGGGACTGGAACACTTTCTTTTGGCTCCTAGGGTCAGCAATGATCAGACTCGGTGCGGACACGATGGGCCGAAATGGCCTCCTTCCGTGCTGTAACTTTCTATCACCCAGGATTGGTAGGTCGCAGGCCAGATACACTTCCGATCCGCCTCAGAAACATTCCACTAACCACAACCTCGGAAAAACATCTCGACTCCAAGAACGCTAGGATGTTTCCCATTTCCCAGACCGGCCTCCAACCTTATGGCCTTTGAGTTTTGCCAGCTCGTGCCACACTGTCGGCAGGTTTGCGCCGTGCACCCAGTCCCAGTAGTAATTTATGGCAGGTGCAGCCCTTAAAGCTGGCAGTGAGTGGAGGCTTTTGCTCCTCGGGTTGGGAAGATGAGAGAGACTCTGATGAGCCACTACACCACCTGGTGACCAGGGGGCTTGAAGTCAGCACCCTGGATTGATTTAAGGAACGGCTAGATACTGGAATTGGAAGATAGGGTTGGTATTCGGAAAGAATGAGATCACATGGGCCAAAGGGCCGCCTTCGACTAAACCGAACGTGTGAACAGTGAATGAACCACAACATAAATACACAATTATTAAATTCCCGTAACAATTTAAAAAAAAAATAATTGATGATGTAACAGCCAGCAACAACTTGCATTTATATAGCACCTTGAACATTGAAAACCATCTCAAATGTTGCCAGCCTATTTTATCATGAGGGGCTCACATTTTCCTCGCCTTACATTCACGCACGTGATCATTCGAGGTGGGAACCCTGCCTCGTTACTCTTCCACCTGCCGAGACCAGGGGTGCTGAGGCAAATAGTAGCAGGCCCCAAGTGCTGCCTTGGCTGAGATTAACAAACTTAGCACAGGCCAAGGACCGAGCTGAAGAGCTTCCTGCTCGGTGTGGCTCAGTACCGCACCAGGCAGCACCATCCGCGCATCGCTGCAGTGACTTTACACTGTGGAGCTTGTTCCTGAACTCGATGAGTGGACGGCTAGGGGTGGGGAAGGAAAGGTCAGTGCGCCTTTTAAGGGCAGGTGGTGTTACCTTAATATCCCAGATTGCCATTCCACCATCCATACCAGTGGTGCAAAACTTCTCACAGTTCTTCTTTCCCCCCTCAATAACGGAGATTTGGCTGTAACGAAAAGGAAGAGTTAAGGACAAAGTTTTGATTTTCCTTTCACACATCCAGAAATACGGAAACAGGGCAGGGGGGGTTCGTTCATCGTGACGCCCTGTCAATTTCTACACTCATCCCATGCCGCCCGAGCATTGCGGTTGGCGTAAAGGCAGTGGAACGGCCTGTTTCCAAGTGCTAGCAGATCACTTGCCTCAGATGTAATGCACTAGTAGATTCCCGGTGGCCTTCTAACAAATATAGAAACATTGAAACATAGAAGATAGGAGCAGGAGTAGGCCATTCAGCCCCTCGAGCCTGCTCCGCCATTCAATGAGATCATGGCTGATCATCCAAATTCAGTACCCTGTCCCTGCCTTCTCCCCATATCCCTTTAGCTTTAAGAAATATATCTAACTCCTTCTTGAATATATTTAATGAATTGGCCTCTACTGCCTTCTGTGGTAGAGAATTCCACAGGTTCACCACTCTCTGGGTGAAGAAATTCCTCCTCATCTCAGTCCTAAATGGCTTACCCCTTATCCTTAGACTGTGACCCCTGGTTCTGGACTCCCCGCCATCGGGAACATCCTTCCTGCATGTTAAGGGAGCTGGTTCCAGAGATGGGTTTGGGGGGAGAGGCATGGCAGTAGAGTCGAGGGGAGGCTAGAGAGAGTCCAAGTCTGGTTTGGGGTCTAACTATTGGTGCACTCGGCGTGTGCAAACTCCAGCTATGGGCTGGACAATCCGCACACTCACCAGCAGCAAGATAAAAAAAATAGTAGAGGGGTGGAGGGAGGGGGAGAAGACCAGGAATCAGATCTGCATAGCTGTGTTCTTTCTCAACAGTTCTAGGATGTGATTGGTCCCGTCTAAGAACATAATAAATAATACAGCATTATGTAGAGTTCTGATTGGTCTGTACTAATCATTGAACAGAAAGCCAGGAATTCACCCATTTATGCAGACACCACATTTTTTGTTGTTAAGATATAATTTATGGGCCATCAAGTCAAAAATATCCTTGTGTTTTTCATTCTGACATTAGAATCTATACTAGAATGTTCTGCAATTTTGTACCTCGAACACCAATTGGTTTCTTAAGTGACAGACAAACTGCTCATGTGTAACCTACAAGGTGTAAGCCATAAATTAAAAGGCAATCTGAATAAATTTAAGGATGCTTGTCCTTGTTGTAAGAAGCTATTTGGGATGCTGGCAAATAGCATGTTATATAGAGGGCAAGGTGGAGAATACTTTAATACCATGCAACTTAGGAACATAGGAACAGGAGGAGGTCATTCAGCCTCTCAAGCCTATTCCACCATTCAATTAGGTCATGGCTGATTTGTATCTCAACTCCAGTTCCCCACCTTGGTTCTATATATTCTCTACCCATGTCAATAGATTGCCTCCAATTCTGTGCGCTTTCATTTTTGCTAACAGTCTCTTGTGTGGAACCTTATTGAATGCCTTCTGGAAGTCCATATAAACAACATCCATAGGCACTCCCTTATCTACCACATTAGCAACCTCCTCAAAATATTCAACTAGGTTAGTTTGACATGACCTACCATTTACAAATCCAGAGAGATGCAGAGGGGAAGGAGAGGCAGCGAGCAGGAGAGAGTGAGAGAGGAGGAGGGGAGGGAGAGAGAGACAGAGAGGAGGGAGGGAGGGAGAGACAGAGAGCAGGAGAGAGAGTGAAAGATGAGAGGGAGAGACAGAGCAGGAGAGAATGAGAGAGATGAGGAGGGGAGGGAAAGAGAGAGAGAGAGACTTGAGGAGGGGAGGGAGAGACAAAGAGCAGGGGAGAGAGAGAGAGAGATGAGGAGGGAGGGAGAGACAGAGAGCAGGAGAGAGTGAGAGAGGAGGATGGAGTGAGAGGAGGAGAAGGAGGGAGGGAGTGAGTGAGTGAGAGGAGGAGGGGATGGAGAGACGGAGAGCGAGAGAGAGAGGAGGAGGGAGTGAGAGGAGGAGAGGGAGGGGAGGGAGGGAGAGACAGAGAGGAGGAGGAGGGGATGGAGAGACGGAGAGCAGGAGAGAGTGAGAGAGAGGAGGAGGGAGAGACAGCAGGGGAAAGAGAGATGAGGAGGGTTACTGCAAAAACAGAAAAGATAAAGGTTGGGAATGGTATGGAGAGGCAGAGAGGGGTGGAGGAAGAGAAGGTTGGTCCTTTGCAGTACAAGGCACTCACGCAACAGAGATATTAGCAAGAGGCCTGAGAGCAGGTTACAGGCTCTCTCATTGGGGAATGGTTTGTAGTAAAGGAGGAGCTTAAAGAGGCAGATAAAACATCAGGAAATTGGCACAAAAAAACCCAGCAAAATAACTGAATTAATGAGAAATGCAATATTAAACATTACTTAATGGAGTGTCTGGCTCGTTCTCAAGCCAGTCTCTATGGGTGTGGTACACTGAGTCACCAAGAATGCTCAATTCATTACCAAAACAAATAAAATTTGAACTGCACCGGATGAAAAAAAATTACAATCCAGACAAGCTGTGGGTCTGGACCAACACTTCCTGAATAACTCGGTGTTCAATATCTCTTGAAGAAACAGCTTTTCATTGGTCTAGATGATTTGCTGGATTGAGCATTTAATTTAAAAGCTCTGAACTGCATAAATAGCTATTTTAGTGGGACTAATTTTTCCACTGACGTGTCACACGATAATCAAATTCACTTTTTATATGTGACCGCTGCCCACCTGACTCAATGTTGGATCACATTCTATCTTGGTTTTTTTCCGCCTTGTTAACCGCTCTGAAGCATTTTCTTGACGTGAGGGGCGCTATGGAAATGTAACTTCTTGTTGACTGAACTGTTCCCCCAGCCTCTCAAGTCTACTGAGCAGTGAAGTTCCTCTGGGGAAACCTCTTCAACAACATGCGCTCTTTTCTGAACCGTAAGATGCACCTGTGGCACAAGCCGGGGGACCAGTGCAGTGGGGAGGGGTTGTAACGGACCACACAGGAGCAGGTGCAGTGGGGAATCCAGGCCCGAGGTGGAGGCAGCAACACACTGATGTTACTTGCAAGTTGCAAAGCTCCTTTTGCTTCTCACGATCATCGAAAATGGAAATGAGCTCCCCACGAGTAATGCCGCAACTGGAATTTCCTCGGGAGCAGGTACGGAATGGCAGCTACTGCTGGGCATCCTTGTCCCCATCACTGTGACAGCTCTGATACCCAGGCCTAGTCAACCCCAACTTACATACAACAGAACTGCAGGTAAATATTTTTTAAACAGCTAAAAAAATGGTGTGGGGTAAAAGGGTAATTGAATGGAGCCAAGTGGATAGCTCTTTGAGTGAGCTGGCACAGGTGCGATGGGCCGAATGGCCTCCAGCTGTGTTGTAAACTTCTATGATTCGAGGCCGGATGTTTAGGCTTTAGAATGAGGGCCTGGGTTGCCTACTTTTAATTTTATCCAATCTTCTCGCCACTATTTCTCCAACTTGGTGATGTCCTTCACTAGGGGCCTGGGCCCTTCACCCAAGCCTCTCGACAACAACAACAACAAAAAATCAACTGCCATGGTCCCCTGTAGTTAATCATCAGGAGGACCAGGGAACGTGGGTTTAAACTAGGCAAGAGTAGGAATAGACTGGGTGTTGGGCAGTGGTTCTTGTCCCAGAGAGCAGCGAGTCTCTGGAATGCGTTGCCGGCTGGTGCTGTGGGTGCGAACTCTCTGTCTGCCATCAAGAGGGAGCTGGAGTGGTTCTTGACTGGGACAGAGATGGCATCAGATCGAAGGCAAGTGTCTTTATAAAGAACACTCGGTCCGCGTGATCTCCTGGATTGGTTTTGATCACCTGAGGGGGGGAGGTCGGAGAGGAATTTTCCAGAATATTTCTTCCCTTATTGGCCCTGGGTTTCTCTGGTTTTTTTTTGCCTCTCCCAGGAGATTACATGGCCGCGGGGGAGGAGTGGTGTAAGGAAGTGTCTAGTCACGGCCACCATGTGTGTGTGGGGGGTGCAGGCCTGATGGACCAGCTGGTCTTTTCCTGCCCGTCAATTTTGAATGCTGGAGTGGGATCGGAAGCTGGGTTATCCCTCTCTGTGAGGCTGAGCACGGCTTTCCCGATGCTCTACACCACCTTGCTGCTCCTGGTGCTGCCACGTTTGGGCGGCTGGGCAGGCCGCACTCCGTACCTGATGCTGTTCTTGTGCAGAGACTCCAGGGTGGCATTGTTGTCCTCGGCCGAGGCGTGTTTATCCAGGTTCCTGAACTTGGCCAAAGCCGACATCCCGCGCTGCACGTTCTGCTTGGGAACATCCAGCTTCTTGATGAACGTCACCGTGTCCTTGCTGCCGTCGTAAGTGTACAGCACTGGGTAGCAGTCGTGACCCTGCAAGAACAAGAACAAGACACAAAATGAATCTTCCGTCCCATTAAATTGCTGTTTACTTGCATCTAGGGACCGGAGAAACCACTTCACAGTAACACTGCCAGCGGTCGTCTTCTGTTGACGTGCATGTTTTCAAAACACTACACCCAAGTGATTCAATGTAAAACTTGGAAAAAATGTCTCCCTCTAATTTCCTTCTCATCAAGGCGTTGACTCATGCTGGGCTGAGGCTCCCAGGTTCGAGCAGAACTTTCAGTAGTTCACACAAGGGGCCAATCTTCATGGGTAAGCCTAGCTAGTCGACTAATCTCCATCGGCTATCACAGTGAAGCCTGGTCCTTGTCCTCAGACGATGTCCACGCATGTGCAGCAGGGGGTCACCAGACAGCGGCCTGGAGCGAGCAGTCTGACTGATGTTCCCCCTCTCCCTAGCTGGGGTGCTGGGACAATTTGGTGCTCGAAACACTGGCCCAGTTAACTCCGCTCAGGCAGACTTCTGGTTGATATCAGCTCAGCACAGGACGCATTTACTCACTGAGCTCAATTTCTCCGTTACTGGGCTGGTGCACAACATAAGTGCCGCATCCATCTCCTTCAGCACCAACACGGAGCGCGCAATCACAAACCTGCTGCAGCAGAACTTTTTTTTTTATATAGAATCATAGAATCTTACAGCACAGAAGGAGGCCATTCGGCCCATCGTGCCTGTGCCGGCTCTCTGAAAGAGCTCTCCAATTAGTCCCACTGACTCTGCTCTTTCCCCAGAGCCCTGCAATTTTTTCCTTTTCAAATATTTATCCAATTCCCCACTGAAAGTTACTATTGAATCTGCTTCCACCACCCTTTCAGGCAGTGCATTCCAGATCATAACAACTCGCTGCGTAAAAAAAAAAAAATTCTCCTCATCTCCCCTCTGGTTCTTTTGCCAATTATCTTAAATCTGTGTCCTCTGGTTATCGACCCTCCTGCCACTGGAAAAAGTTTCTCCTTATTTACTCTCATCAAAACCCTTCATAATTTTGAACACCTCTATTAAATCTCCCCTTAACCTTCTCTGCTCTAAGGAGAATAATCCCAGCTTCTCCAGTCTCTCCACATCACCGAAGTCCCTCATCCCTGGTATCATTCTAGTATATCACCTCTGCACCCTCACCAAGGGCTTGGCATCCTTCCTAAAGTGTGTGAATTTGTTTTTAAAATATATGTGAAAGGAATTTTCCTTCAAACAACTTGGTCCTTTCTGTGGCGAGGGGACACAGGGACACTCAGCTACCAGGTTCTGTTTGAGGGACTCCAGTGTATTGCTACCATGTGACTTACCGCTGCCACTAAACTGTTCTCTGTGATAAATGTAACAGTCAGGAGAGGTAGAGACTCAGTGTCGAGGCAAGCAACCCTGCAGGCAAGAGAAAACAGCTCGTGTCAGTAGCAAAGCCAGGCAAGAAAAATGGCCAACACATTCTAGAAACTTTTAGATGCTGCAAGGCTGAAGTTCTCAACAGTTCTTTTTCTCCCACCCCACACTTCTGAAGACACAGGGGCAATGTTCCCTCTAAAGTAATGGGAAAGGGATCCGCGCATTAAAAGAAACAGGCCGCGCAGAACAAAGTGCAGCTTACAGGGAGGGAGCATTGCACAGGGGTAGAGTTTCCGGCGCAAACTGTGCCCAAAATTACGCTAGTTTTGAGAAGTGTTTTTCCCCCCCCCCCCCTCAAGCTTCTGCTCAAACAGATTTGCATATCGCCGAACATAAAATCTGCCACGAACCAGCACAATCGGGCAGCGTTTTAGAATGCAATTTAAAAAAAAACATTTTGCTTTAAAAAAATAATTCCTTGATATATTTAAGAGTGGTATCTTGGGGCAGTTTGATATTAATACAGCTGAAAATGGGTTTATCACAAAAAATAAGCATTTTAATCAGAGTGTCCAGTCCACCACCACCTGTGAGTAACCTGATTTTAAATAACTGAAAATGATATATATATTTTTTTTAATCTACACCGAATCATTTGCTAGTTACATTGGGCTACAGCAGTCAGTTTCTTAGTAAATTTAAAAAAAAAATTACATTAAAAAGATTTTAAAACCCGCCTATTAGTGTCCTTGCACCAATGAAAAAGCTTAATTTTAAGAGCCTCCTCGAAGGCCCGCAAACCTGCGGCATTGGCGGGAACTCCCAATGGTGATTAATTTGATCCGGGGGGCGTGGCCAGTTTTGTGGGCGGGGCCTGCCTCAAGCGCAATTTTTTTTTAAAAACTAGTGCAAAAGATGGCGGAAACTCTATTTGCGCTGGACATAATTCGCACTTAAAATTCCGAATTCCGAAACACCAGGCCACTGACGAGCTGGGGGCGAGCTATCCACTAGGACCTCAGCCAGATTGCCATTCTTCATGCGAGTCTAGATAGCACGCGGCAGCAGGCTGTTCAACTCGGACACATCACAGCGGAACGGAATTCTATCCTTTCCCCCCCCCCAACATCCACTCCTGCACCTTCCAGCTGGGGGCGGCGCCACTGAACAGTGATCAGGAGCTGGACCCCTTCCTAGGCCAGGGACACCGGGGCCTATCGTAATGTTCTAGGCCGCACCCACTCCAGGTGAAGCTGAGCGGAGTAGGCCCGGACGGAGCCTGCTCAGCTCCTCGGGACACCAATTTCCTGAGTAGTCCCAAAATGGGCGTTAGGCCCTCATTAACATACATAAGAGGCCTGTTTTAGGTGGCCGCTAGGGATGCCTGAGAAATCATCCGACTCGATTTCAGGTCTGATGTCTTTCAGGCATCCTTGGGACGCAAGGGGTTGGTCCCCAAAATTGCGCATCGTTGCACCCGTATTATACCCGTAAAACGGGCACAACGAGGTCCAATTTCTACCCCATAGTTAAACGACCGTTCTTGTCGGGCTTTCTTATTTTCTTAAATGAATGGAAAGTTTAGGATATCCACTGGGATATCTGCCTCTCTACGTCTCTTTCCTCCTTTAAGACGCTCCTTAAAACCTACCTCTGACCAAGCTTTTGGTCACCTGCCCTAATTTCTCCTTAGGTGGTTCGGTGTCAAATATTGTTTTATAACGCTGCTGTGAAGCGCCTTGAGACGTTTTACTACGTTAAAGGTGCTGTATAAATACAAGTTGTTGGTGGTGGTGGTGGTGGGTGATGTACATGTTACCCTGTGAGACGTTTGAGCAACTGGTCTAATATGAGAGGATGTTCCAGAGGCCTCCTGGCATGAAAACGTGGGGCGTCTGGAATCAACACGTCTGACTTTGTTACGACACGTGGAGCTGCACACGCTCTGCTGAGAGCAGGACCGCAAACCATTAATCAAAAGATTTACTGCGAATATAGACATCATTGTCGGATGGCCTTTAACCCCTTCACCAGCTGACCACTGCCAAGCACTGGCATCCATTTTCTGTTAAATGTGACTGGTGTGTTATTTGACACTTAAAAAAAAAAATCTATATTTCATTCACAAAATATCACTCATTAACTAAACTTTACTATGTTATGTTCTTAGGAATGTTTTTGTTTGTGCTTAAACTTAAGTGCCGTCGACAGGGTTAACGACAACAAATGCACCCGAGGTAAAATGGAGGCTTACGTTGCCTTCTTGTTGGCGTCGGTGACGCACACGGTGCTGTCATGGCTGACCCAGCCCACGCGGTTCCCGCTGTCGGAGAAACAGACCCCGTGAACCCAGCCTCCGGTCCCACTGGACTCGAACATCAGCTCTCCGAACGGCATCTTCGAACCCCACGGTGTGGCCGACGGTTTCTCCTCAACCTCCTTGATGTAGGCAGAGAAAACCCTGGGTGACGAGAGCGCATCAGTGCAATTAGATTGCTGGCAACGGGGACTACATTCTTACAGCAAGGCGACTGCCAAGAACTGCGCATTTTTGAGATCCTAACTGGCCTCAGACTGCGATAAATCCAATGAAATCTGGGCTCTGGCTCAGCTTCAAGAGTTTTCCACTGCCGCCTCACTGCTGTTGGGATTTCAAGGTGTTCATTCTAAAACCACAGACGGTGGAACTAGGTCAGGAGAACAGGAATGCTCTTGTGCTTTATTAGTCTTACCTAATGGAGCCGGTTTTCTTTCTTTTCAATTTCTCCCTCCCTTTGCTGAAGTCTTGATGGACTACAGACCCGCCAGCACCTCACTGAATGGGTCATTCTTGGCATGTGACCCGAGGCGGTGAATAGCTCGAATGTGGAGCTTCCCCTACCTGAGCCTGACCCGGACATCCAGCAGCAATCACTGGATACCCAATCAGGAGCAGGTAACCTTGGCTGATTCTGTTTCCCCCACCCCCCACCCCCCCACCCACCCTACTCCAAAGGCAGTGAGACCAGTTTTACCAACCCTAATGATGCCTTGGCTGAAATCAGATTAACTTGGTACACAATGGGGATCGAAGCCATTGTGTCACAACACATGATGTAAAACAACTCTCCAGAGAGTGGAAAATTCAACTGCAGTGCACACGCTCACTGTTGTAAGTGCTGCAACCAACAAAACTAGGGGTGTAAGAGATCGGAGGGAGAGTGAGAGAGGCGAATAGGAGAAAGGGAGTCAGAGAGATATAAGCGGGTGACCAGCAGCTAGAGACAGGTGCTTAGGAGAACGGGAGCCAAGGAGAGATGAGTGGAAGATTTGACGCCAGAGAGAGAGAGAGAGGGGGGAAACTGGGAAATCAGGAGCCAGGAGAGAGGAGGCCAAGAGCTAGAGAGTCACGAGCAGTCTGGGGCGCTGAACTAGGCCCGGAGCAGGTGAATGTACTGCGCCAGTGCGAGCTACAATATCACTGGAGCCTCTGGAGGATTGCCAAGGTCTATGGGGCCACACTCCAGCATGTTAGTGATTTCAGTGAAGGAGGGGAAAATTGGAAAAATAACTAATTATCTTTTTATGAATGTAGGTCAGTGTCATTCAACAGAAATCACTGACTATCCACAGGTGTTTCTACGACAACACTGTTTTAGCCACATGCACAAATTGTACTAGAGAGAGAATGCCTTACAAACACTCACACAATACATGTGTATATTTACTTAACAAACATCTACCATCATTCAGTAATCAAGGAAGTAAAGCACTTAAAAAAACGCACTGTACACTCTACTTTTTGTCTTACTATTTTACCACCAAACGCACAAAAAGGTTAAAGTTCACATGCCTACACCGTGCCAGTATGAGTATTGAGATCACAGGGCCAATAACGGTGTCCATTAATCATTTTTTACTTACTAATCAGAAATGCCATTAGCCACATCTGCATTCCCAATTAGCCAGATGTGGCTAGTAGCTAACATATTGGACAGCACTGATGTCGGTGCATAGTCCCTATGTGCACCTTGACCATATTCTGTGTCAATAACAGAGACAAGAGGTGTGGTAATATGGAATCCTTGCAGGCCTTGCTATCTAGTAACATTCACAAAGCAGGGACGCGATCAGTGAATTAAGATTACGAAATCAAACGATTTGTGGAGACAGAATATTAATTTCTGTCATTTCTCGCAAGCCCGTCTGAAGTGATAAATGTATCAAATCACAGAAAGAATCATAGAATGGTTACAGCACAGGAGGAGGCCATTCGGCCCGTCGAGCCCGTGCCGGCGCTCTGCAAGAGCCCTTCAGCCAGTCCCACTCCCCCAATCTTGTGCACGTTACCTGCATTTGAAGTCAGAGGATCCAGCAGCCAACAGGATGTTATTGGGATGCCAGTCCAGACTCAGTATAGTGGAGCGAATTGGTTTCTTGATATGTTTGCAAACCCACCTGTAAAATATAAGTGCGTATCATTAAACCCGGAGATGATGCTTAATGCAGAGAATCAGCTTTACTTTAATTTACGTGTTTCTTTAATTCCTTTCCTGACACACACACACACACATCCATCTTTAAGAGAGAGTGCAACCTGCATGAGGCAATGGGCTTTTCCTTAACCCCATCCCAGGGGTCTCATCTGACAGCGGGTCTCATCTGACAGCGGGCACAGTGAAGTGCCAGTGTATTTTATCTTGTAAAAATATTTTTGTCCTCATCCGGCTGAGGGTTGTTGGTGCTAGGAAATGGAACACTTTCCTTTTCAGGCACTCGGTGCCAGCGTCAGGTTTTGTAGAACTGGATGCAGAGTAAAGCTCCTTCTACTCTGCCACTTCAAGGTGGCCCAGTCCCGAATTCAGAAGGGCCCCTTCTACTGAACCAGTGCGACATTTTCCATTTCCCCTACCGGGCATCCTTGTGGCTGCTCTAAGTGAGACATAAGAAATAGGAGCAGGAGTAGGCCATTCGGCCCATCGAGCCTGCTCCGCCATTCAATAAGATCGTGGCTGATCATCGACCTCAACTCCACTTTCCCACCCGATCCCCATATCCCTTGATTCCCTTAATGTCCAAAAATCTATCGATCTCAGTCTTGAAT